>JABXJD010000019.1:0-607500 GCA_013375575.1 Percina caprodes | reverse complement strand
GCTGGACTTGCCTGGTGGATCTAGAGGGTCTTAACATGCGTCACCTGTGGAGGCCAGGTGTTAAGGCTCTGCTGAGAATCATCGAGGTGGTGGAGGCCAACTACCCTGAGACTCTGGGTCGCCTGCTCATACTGCGGGCACCCAGAGTTTTCCCAGTGCTCTGGACCCTGGTGAGAATACATGTCTGAACTTAATGTGGTTTTTAATTAATCGGATTGTGGAAGAAGGTATGACGTTGGACAGTACGTAGGCAGAGATTGCATCTTGCTGTGTGCAATATTGCGAATATGTGCCTATGTTGAACAAATAACAAATGGAGAGGAAGATAATTACAACCATGCAATATGCAGATCCTCAATTTGATCATTGCTACATTACAGCAAGATTATGCAATGGTATAGTTTTTAATAACAGCATTCAGCAAAGAAATAAAAGTAGTCATACACAAATATAAGAAAATAAATACAAACAATAATAAAAGCATAACATTATGGCATTACATAAGCAGAAGTTTGGGCTGTAACCGTTGCTACCTGGGGATGTGAAAGATACAAATCTGTATTGAAAAATAGAAAATTAAATAACAAATGGTTAGATAGCATGAGATGTAAGGGTGAAATGTATACACAATGATAAAATCAATATAAAGTACAAATACAGATGCTCAACAGGTTGGCTGGTTGATAACCTGTTTTTTAAACGGGTTATTCAAATATTCATGGACTGAATTTTACAGTTCCTAACCTGCTGTTGCTCTAATGATCTCCGATGACTCTAGGTCAGCCCCCTGATTGATGAGAATACCCGGAAGAAGTTCCTTGTTTATGCTGGAAACGACTACCAGGATCCAGGAGGATTGGTGGACTATATTGACAAAGAAATAATTCCTGACTTCTTGGGAGGGGACTCCATGGTGAGGTTTAGTCCAAAGCATGCAGTCCTAACCATTTACATAATAATGTGTACCAGGCCTTTTTTGTCCTGATTAGACCTACTGTCGCTGCTTTAGTTTGCTGGAGTCCTTTTAGCTTTCCTTTTTAAACTCTTAAGCCTCGTTCAGACCAAAGATTCTGCCAGACATCCGTTTTAGAACGTTGCAGGGAAAACTTACCGGTCTAAACCGGCTCGACTCAAGCCAACTGATGGTGTTGCTGCGACCCAGCTTGTCAGGCTTCCAGAGGCTGGTTTTAGAACGTAAGACGTCATCTGTTTCAACATCCAATAGCGAAGTCAGCTACAAACTATAGAATTGAAATTATCCATACTCCATTTTATTTCTATGTAACCATCAGCTGGTCGAATTGGCAGAGTTTTAGATGGAGGCTCAACGCCTACGAGCACTGTATGTGGTCAAGCGAACGGTGATAGAACAAAGCATGTCTAGTGATGAATTACTTAAATTAAAGGTTTTCGCTGATTCATCACTAGAAATGAAACTAAGAAACTGTAGCAAGCGTTAACATGATCACATTCATAGTTGTACGCAACAAATGATATATCCGCTACAAAAAGCCGCCTGAAAGTCAGAAGTTGGCACGCAAGTACAAAGAGCTGTTCCATTGGAGATGATACACCGTCTGGTCTCGTTGCATTGGTGTAAACTGGAAGGTTTTAGAATGCTGCAGACCGGTAGGTTGTAAGAAGCTGCAAGTTTCAGCTTGTCTAGTCACAAATCTTTGGTCTGGACTGGGCTTTACTTAAGAACAAGCAAAGACATTTTCGCATTAAAACGTATGTTAATGTGAGTTATTGCTTGTTGGCTTTGCTTGAGCTTTCCTTCTGCCCTCACCAGGGTGACATTCCTGAGGGAGGTACGGTCCCCAAATCTCTGTACAGGACAGCAGAAGAGCTGGAGAGTGAGGAAAACCGCCTGTTGACTGACTCCATCTATAAGAGTGCCAGTATTTTCAAGGGAGCCCCATATGAGGTAAGGTCTCCGCTTTTAAATTGCCTCTAAAATCCCTTAATTGTGCATGAAGGTGAGGGCAAGGGGGTATGGATTGTATTATGTGGATTAGGGTGCCACCTGCTGGAAGAACTCTACGTTGTAGCACAAGAGAATTATGTGATTAATGGCCTGCTGTCTGACGTTCTGTGTTTCTAATCTTGTACATCCTCCTGCAGATGTTGATCGAGATCACCGAGGCGTCCTCCGTCATCACCTGGGACTTTGACGTGTCTAAAGGAGATGTGATCTTCAACATCTACCATTCCAAGAGGGCCCCACAGCCCCTAAGAAAGACACTCTCGGTGCCCATGGCCTCACGTCCCCAGGGGCCGTTAACGCCCAGCTGATAGACAGGAACTGGGTGCTGGGCCAGGACTACAGCATGGTGGAGAAAGCCCTCACCTGCAGGGAGGGAGAAAGTGTACAGGTCAGTGTGAGTGTGTGTGTGTTTATATTTCTTCTCCATTGCGGTCTCATATTGATCTTGCAGCTTTTCTCTGTTCAAACAGGGTTCCCACATAACCCGCTGGCCTGGCTTCTACATCCTCCAGTGGCGCTTCCACAGCTTCCCAGCATGCTCCGCTTCCAGCCTGCCACGTGTGGATGATGTTCTGGCCTCGCTGCAGGTCTCTTCCCACAAGTGTAAGATCATGTACTACACCGAGGTGCTGGGCTCCCATGACTTCAGGTCAGTTTTATTGCGCTGAGCGTTTCTTCTGTTTTCTTTGTATTATAAAATAAAAAGTAATTGTTGTGATATTGTTTTTTTTAGGGGATCCATGACCAGTCTGGAGTCTAGTCATAGTGGTTTCTCTCAGCTCAGTGCTGCCACTACATCCTCTAGCCAATCGCACGCCAGCTCCACTGTGTCAAGGTAGCATCTGCCCAACAGGTGTCAAAAGACGGCAGTGATCTAATGACATCTTACTCCAACTGTGCCTTATTCTTCCAAACAGAGGGAGCCTAATACTCTCACTCTTTAATGACAATTTGATCTGACAATTGAAAGGGAGGAGAGTATTATGGAAATGTTTATAAATAAATGTTTTTATTATTATTTTGGTAGGAACAGTAATGTTTCATTAATCTGTTTCTAAGGAATTTATTTATAATATGTTTCCTGTCCATATGATAACTGACTTTTTTTTTTTTCTTTGAATAATAACTGTACAGTAAGAAATGTAATGCCTAGTGCAAATGTCTTATAGGGGATTTGTAGTTAAGTGTGTCCGTGCATCTGCTGGATTAATAAATGCCACACGGAGCAGCAGTTTCTACATAAAATGAAATGAGAAAGAGATTGGAAGTAAAAGTATCTGACAATGCACACAGCTTTAGTACCGAAGTTCCTTTCATCATCCACATGATGTCAGTGTACACTGTGAATACCTGTTCTCAGCTCTGCAGTGTACTCTGCACATACATTTCCACTCACACTTTGTCTGGTTTTCGAAGAAATCGAAGGAAGAATTGTTTTAAATAAAGAATTTATCACGCATTAATATTGATGTAATCTCCAGAGTGTGCGTCTTTATGCTGCATTTTGAGATAACAATTACAGCAGTTGCAGTGGGGTATTAATTTTGAATACTTGTAAAGAGGGTTATCATTTTTACTGCAATAGGTGAGATGTTAAGAGTGAGCAGATAATATATCAAAAATATGCAGTGCACTCTGGAGACTGTGAAATGTTGTTTTGTGGTTTATTAGGCATAGCTGCTGAGTTTTGAGGCTGCTAATTTGAATGCAATACAGTCCAGCCCCTTGTGATCTGGCATAGTGCCATGCAGACAACTGATTTACATAAAACTTTCCATAAACTTATCAGATGCTTCCAGCTAAAGCTTAATTGAATTTTGTATTGTATTTTTTTTTTTTCTTGGTTTGCAAACTTGTCATGCTGCTACTTATTCTAACACAATTCACGAAGTCAGGAGGATTGGGTTTTCTGAAGGAGCCTGACTTCACGCTGGCATGACAGGGTAGTTATAAAAATGAAGTGTAGTGACTTTGCCTGAAGCTTATTTACTGAATTACTCAATTTGCTCTAATGACCTCCAAAGACACACATTGTCCACATAAATTGCGGCACCTCTTTTGTACTGATAGGCCTAATTTGCTATTAAAACCTCGTCCTGAGCGGTTATGTTATTTTAGGCTGAATTATTTTTGTTTTTTTAATGGCATCCACAGGGTTAAAAAGCAAGGTATAAACTAAGTTTGATAAGTCTATTGAATACTCCTAAATAATGCATCACCTTATAATGTATCTACCTGTGTGGTTGACCTGATACAACCTTGTGAAGGAGGGATGGCAGCTGACCTACAGCCACCAAGTGTTGAGATGATTTATGGTTACATTATGTGTTATTGATCACAGAATTGCTCTAAAAACACATTTGCAACAAAAAACGGTTGATCTTCACAAAACTTGTCTTTGGTGTAGTTTTCAATGTCTACAGGACTGTAGGGCTGCACTCATGTCGTATTGGGCAATATTGCAATTTCTGACTTGGAAATAGCATTCCACGTCGACATCCAAGTCGTAACCACAACTCCGAAACTCAGATTATTCTGAAATATTCAGTCATGAGCTAAAGTACTGGGCACATTGGTGTGCAGGAACTTTTGAAATCATGATTTGATAAAGTTGTTACAATTGTGCTTTGGGAACATGAATGCGTGTACCAAATCTTAAGGCAGTCCATCCCATTTGTCAAGACATATTTTACTGAAACTCAAATGTGAACCTCACGGTAGCACAAGAGGACATCAGTCATCAGGCTACTTTGAGGACCATGAATTTCTGTGTAAAATGGCATTACAATCAACTATCCATTAACATTAATGTTTCTGTCTTTTCCCTTTTCCACAAAACAGATTATTAGGTAGGTTAAATATTTGGACAAAACTGTGAATATGCACTTATATAACTCCTTTTATATTAGTTACCAATAACCTTATATGGCTGTGCATCAACCATGGAATCGGTCAGCTTTGTAGTTTTGTGACAAATGCTGCTGCATATGTTGAGATCTTTTCATGGAATGTATTTTGCCTCATTTTTTCAATAGAAAAGTGGTGCTTTAAACCTGGAATATCATGCACATGTTAGTTGGTTTAGAGATGGATAATATTTCTAACCATCTAAGGTCAAGGTCAAATTTATAAAGAGCGCTTTAAAAAACAAACCAGGTGTATGCTGAAGTGCTTTTCAACAAATGTAATTGAGCAACAAAAAAAAAAGACAATCACAAGACTTTAGTACTTAAACACATGCATAAATACATAGTGCTGCACACATACAGACGTTCATGCATATCGATGTGGAATGCAAATCATGTCAAGAATCATTGCAGGCAAGGGAGTGAAAGTGGGTCTTTAGACACTTTTTAAAGAAGATGAAGGAGATCCTGATGTCATATTTTCAGGGACACTATTCCAGAGTCTTGGTGCAGCTACTGAGAAGGCCCCTGTCTCCAAAAAACCTTTCGACAAGCTGGTGGAATGGTTAACAGCCCTTGATCTGTAGATCTGAGGGGCTTAGCTGTATGGGGATAGATGTTCTGTAATATAGCTCAGGGCAAGACCATGCAGAGCTTTAAACACAATGCAAAAAATATAGGTAGTCGCAATAATCAAGTCTTGAGAATGAGAGCATGGATGACTTTATTTTCTACAGAGATGGCAAAAGTACTCACTTTCCGTACTTAAGTAGAAGTACAGATACTTGAGTTAAAAAATACTCTGGTAAAAGTGGAATTACTGATTAAACTTCTTTACTCAAGTAAAAGTAACAAAGTACAGGCTTGGAAATTTACTTAAAGTATAAAAGTAAAAGTAGCCTTGCAAATGACAACCATTTTCTATGCAAAGCTACCTGGAGCATACAAATGTTACTAGAGAGACGCTGAGGAACTTCAGTGGACATGGAGAACACAGTCTTTATATGGCAATGGCTACATTTTAAATGGATGTCTGCCAACAGGCCTAAAACATCACATATATGATTATTATGACAGAAACTGGGACTCCAGGTTAATAAGATTCTGACTCATTAGCAAGATATGAATTCAGTTGTGATTCTGTGAGAATTCACAGATCCAGTTTCTATTTTTAATCTTCCCCTTAACATTTAAATGAATCTACATGTATGTGTGTGTGCTCAAATATGGCTTCTGGGAATAAAATAAAGGATTAAAATATGAATGACTAAACAGACATTAATGAAGAAGTTCCCCAGCACATTGGCCAGGAGTCATTCTTGATGCCTACTGTCTCAAACATCTCTCTCTGATAAGGCCGAGGATGATGCTTGTCTGCCAGATCTCTGTTTTCTTCATTTTCAATCATGTCTATGTAAGTAAGTAAGTAAGTAAGTAAGTAAGTAAGGTTTATTTGTATAGCACCTTTCACAGCCAAAAATCACAAAGTGCTTCACCGTAAAATGTAATACAATACCAACAAAGTACAATACAATGCATATGACACTTAACAACAAATGGAAAACATAAAAACAAAACCATAAAAAAACCACACGTCTAACTAAATGTGCTAACGTTAGCGCCATCAAGCCGCAATGATTTGCTGTGAATTAATGCAGAATGCTGAATCTGTTGAGTTGCGTCAAATGCAACGTACAGTAGATATTCCCATCTATTTAGATTGAATATGGTATTGATGATGTAAACAATGATAAATATAACTCCAGTGAAATGATGTGAAAGTTGAGGACTAGATTAGGACTGGATTAAAGCTGATTCTGGTTTCCAACGTCCCCCCAGGTGTGTCTGTTAAAACAGACGGAGACAACTTCTGTCTAGCTAAGTTTTCATCCACTTGTCAATTGAATTACAGTATCTGAAGTTGGTGAACAGGTGAAGACCACACCAAAACCACTAGCTAACTTACTTTAAATGTGAAGAACTATATACTAATAACGGGCTTAAGTGAACTGACAACATGAGTTATACGATTTACAGTTCTCAAAGACGCATACACACAATCTCAGCTGATTATCCTCCGGACAGATATTCTCTTTTTCTCCGTGTGGCGCGCGCACCCGCTCGCGGTGTGTGGCGCGTGTCCGCGCTATTTTCCGACATAACAACCTCTTGTACAAAACAAAAGTAACGAGCCAATTTTGTAAAATGTAAGGAGTAGAAAGTACCGATATTTGTGTTCAAATGTAAGGAGTAGAAGTAAAAAGTCGCCACAAAAATAAATAGTAAAGTAAAGTAAAAATATCAGAAAAATCTACTTGAGTACAGTAACGGAGTATTTGTACTTCGTTACTTCCCATCTCTGATTTTCTAAATATCACGCAATAAGAAAGTCCTGATCCTGGATGTAATTCTGAACAGGTAGAAGCTAGATTTGCCAACTGTGTTAACCTGTCAATCAATTGTCTTTGTGCATAGGCTATAATGTGCTTGGATAACTGTTTGAAGGACTGGGAAGTGGTGCTTGAGGAGTTTTGGTGGGAAAATCTGTCATGAAGAAATCATGAAGAGAAAAGAACATTTTTACATCTCATCACTGTTATCCTTTAGTTGCACTGAATATCACAGATATTATGCAATCAACACGATTATGTGGAATTTGTTGTAGCTGAGGAAACAGGCCTGAAGTTTCACCCCCAGCTACATTCCTGTAAGAATCGTCTCTCTTACGGTAATCTGCCTCATAAACTGCTGGCTGACTGGTGATATTTGAGTCTGGAGAAGAAATCAGTTTTAAATGTTTAATAATACCGCAAGCAAGAACAGTAGATCTCTTAATTCTTTGGTGAGCACAACAGGCAAAGGAGGACTGCATTTATAATATGCTGCTGAAATAGTCTCAGACTTCTTGTTCACTGGGAATATGTACATGGTAATGAATGTTCTTCTTTCAGACAACACCAGAGGCAGGCGTAAGATATAGTCAACAAGAGGCTCATTTTTTTGTGTTGTTTCTTATTTACACATCTCATAAATGGCAAAAAAGGTATACATGCACCACTTTCCCATTTTAACACACACTAACTCTTTCCAAGATGCCAAGGTTGAATGATAATAGCACTAAAACAAAATAATAATATAAATACAACCTACAACATCAATCTATTCTCTCAGCCTATCACATTCTGCATTGGAATGGCCTTTCACTAACTTGATTTGATCATAATCGGAAAAGGCTGTGGAGTCTCACTTACTATATAATGGGGATCTTCATTAAATCCTAAGCCTGGTTCATTTGCTTCCTTCTGACAATCCTGACCTTCCCACTAATTGAACAAGAGAGCTCTACATTATTTTTAAGAGGCTTGACGCACAGGAAGAGAAACGTATTGTTTGTATGTAGAAATGTGCAGCATGAGTCCAAGGCTTTGTTTTACCGTGATGTGTGCAAGCTGAAAAACCGTAAATGTGTAGTGCCTCATCTGAGTTGTGGACCTGTCTGTTTAACTAATCTTGTATCGGTTGAGTTGAAATTCATTTTCTGACTTGAGGTACTACTGGGTCTGATTAATATGTCCACAAACAAATAGATACAGTCACATCTATTTATCTTTGATGCTTCATACTAGCTCTCATATCTTCTAACATTGATTTTCTCCACAACAAGAGAGATCATCAATCTCGCCTCATTTTAGGCCAATTTATGAGCACTGCCCTCATTTGCAAATAACTGTCAAGGCTCTGCTTAAGTCATATGCTGTTTTTATTGGTTTTATTTTTCTGGTGATTTCTTGGCTCACTGACTTCAATAGTTGACATTTCTATTCCTCTCACCCTAAATGGGCACTGTGCAGGTCGTTATGGGCCAGCCCTTCTTTGGCTAAATGTAACCATGGGAACACACATTTATTCATGTCTTGTTTGGACAGAATATCAAGTGCATCTATGGTAATCTCACAATAATGATCCCTTGGTTCTAAAATATCTAATGCATGTCAATACAGTTTTGAGAGCCAGCAGACACAAAAAAGGTTAAACTGATACATTTGATTATTTGGTGTTCAATGTCTGAAAATAGACATAACCAGTCAAAAAGAAAATGTGCAATGGATGGATATGATTAATAAAGATAATTTCCCTACCTTGTAAAAATTAAAAATAAAAAAGTATTTTGGCAATACTTTATCATGGATGGAAATAAAGAAGTAGATATGTCACTTCCGGTTTTCACAATTTCGTTCAAGTGGATGAAATAATTTTAATTTACATGTTTCGGGTCATTAATTGCCAACCGCCAAAAACTAGTAACAAGAAGGAAATGGATTATTTTTACGTTTCAGCTGGATAAAATGTGTGATGCGGAAACAAAAAAACAGTGGTAAGTGTTTTCAAAACTATACGTGCGTGGTTAACTTTGTGTAAAACAAAAGACTGTAACATCAACTCCTGAATTTAAAACGACGGTTAGGCTACGTTATAACGTAAGGCATAAACTTGTGGCTATAATAACGGCTTGTCAGGTTTTTATCGTGCTGCTCAAATGTTAAACCATTTAAATGAGGAGGCAAGGTTACCACCTGTCAGTCATTTTAATGTGTAAAACTGCATTGACCAAGCAGTTAGCAAGATAATTAGCGTTAGCCTTCATTGGGTGACAAGGAAAAGGCCACGTAGCTAACGTTAGACTGACATTAGGCTACAGTGTGTGTAACGGTACACTACCATGGCTAAATTTAATTTAATTTTCATGGGTATGAAAATGAAAATAATAGGTCTATGCAGGAGCTGTAGAAAGTATTGCTTTAATATTGGTCTTCCATTCTTTTGTTGGCTTTTGTATAATATCACGTGCCACATGTCGGTGTAGAAAGAAACCACAGGTGTTCAATCAATAACATGGATTAGGGCTGCACTCCATGTAGCTTCAACAGTTTCAGTGCCATGCCACTGTGTTTGTTAGCTCACGGGCGACTGATTAAAGGAGCAGAGCCATCATTAATGGTATCAAATGTGCTTTTCCAGCTGTGGTGACTCCAAATGTCTGCTGTGTAAAGGCCCATTACTGCATTTTTTAAAAAATGTATATGGCAGTACAAAGCACTGAAATGATTGACCGTGTCATAAGACTGGCATGTTGCGTGATGCCATGTGTGTTATCTGTGACCTGTTGCTCCTGCCTGTTGATTCATGCCTTTTCAATATTAGCTCAGTTTAGATGTAATCATGGGTACTACATAGTAGGGAACCTGTAGGAGTACTGTTTCTACCTGCAGACAGTAAGGAGCAACATTTAAGACCTCTATCTTCACTCCTCTTAGCTGCCAAACCTCACCACCCCTCAACGAACACAGGTTTGCCCTTATTGGCAGGCAGACAGGCTTGCAGGAATCCCCTGCACTTGAATGATGTGGGTGTCTACTGAATAAAGAACAGAGCAAGCATGAGAGAGCAAAGACGGGGATAGACGGAGAGATTGAGATAAAGGCATGGAGGATTAGAAATGACGAGAGCAGGACGATCAAGGCAAATTTATATTTTGCAGAGGACCTCATGAGAGTGGCTGCCATCTAGCTCGCTAGTCCCCTTTCATCCATACAAACGATAAGAGTGAGTGTACTTGAGTGTGGCTGTCTCCATACCACCACCCCTTCATGTATACACACACTTAACTAGAGCTGCAATGATAAGTCAATTAAAAGAGCGAGTCATTTTCCAGGCTAAAAGGCCAAACAACCCCAGGTCCCAGCTTCTCAAATATGAGGATTTCTTGTTTTCTTTATCTTTCACCCTTTCTTTTTTTATAATATAATAGTTTTACATCTACACATCACCCTGGGATTTGGGAAATTGTACCAGCATTTTGCACTATTTATTAAGCTTTTCTAGACTACATTTTTTATTTTTAGAACAGAGCATTAGGGTGTCTTGTATCTCCAAGACTTTTAATCTCTAAAAAGAAAATTACGCAAAGGTAACGTTATACTGCATTTACACGTTAAAGTTCAGCAGTAGCCTGCACTCAAAAATGACTGAGACAGAATGATGCCCACTACCCAGAACAAATCTGGACGTCGTTTCAGACGGTCTTTTACAGATGCAGTGAAGCAGAGAACAAGGGGAAGATGAAACACAGCCAAATTGTTTGTGGAAAATGTTTCCTGGCACCGGTATCCGCTGCTCTCGCTTTCCGTCTCTCTCTAACATTATTAGGAAGTTACTGTAAGCCAGGCCCATAAGCGATCCCTAGATGAATGCTGGCTCTACACCACTCAGTCTGCTTAAAGCTTCTGTCCTCCTGCCTTGTTTGAACTACCTGCTTCATTGCATTGTGAGAATTAAAATAAACTACTCTCACTATAAAGGGCCACCTATTCTCTGGTGACAGTAAGTTCATTATCATTGTGAGTCTGAACATTAAAGCTGGTGGAGGAGACAGAATGGCTGATTGGTCGAAACTGGCACATACTGTGGCTGTAACTCCCTGTGGCTCAATGAAGAAATCAGAGAGCGTCTGTAGCAAGGATGCTACGAGGTTTTTTTATGTTAATAAACATCATATAATGGCTCAAAATGTGCTATTTTCACACCAGATTGGGTTTAGAGCTGATTAAGGTGTGGTCTATGTTATTTAAGCAATATAGTTTTACACAAGAGGGTATGCTTGTAAAGTTCAGCTACTAGTGTAATATTGTGATTATACTTAACAGTTTCCAACTAAATAAAAGGGATAATCAAAATGTATTCATATTTTGGTGCTATTCTCTCTTTTAATAAAACAACAGCAACAGAGACTATTTCTAGTCAGCCAATCAACTTCAGCTAACGTAAGCTTTGTAGAGATTGTGGAAGTTCCCAAACTAAGTAAATACCACATATATAAACCCAAAACTACCTTGGTAGCTCAATCTTGTAAGAAAAGATATCTGCTGAAACAAAAAAAAATGTTTTCCATGGTCAGATTGAGCTACCACGTCTTTTAATTTTTACACGTAGGCTATTTTTTAACATAGCGCTGTCATATCTGTCCATTAAGTGTAAGGATACAGCCAACTGCTGCTTTGCTTCACTTAGCTTAGCACGAAGCTAGCAGCAAGTCTCCACTTACTGGCACCCTTTATTAAAGACTGCTAATTAACATGTTATATCTTGTTTGTTTTATCTGTACAAAAAAATGTAAAAGCTGAGAGCATTATTTTCCTGGACTTACGCCTGGTTGCCTGGCACCCGCTCAGAGCCAAGAATAGGGGTTGTGTCCAGATGGTAACCCAAGATTTGCTAAGTCTTGCAAATTGGTGGTTAGGCAATAGGCATTGACTTTTAATGGTTAAGGTTAGGATAGATCAAGTCTTGAGAGAATTTTTCTCCAAATCTAGGGTTACCATCTAAGCTAAGTTAACTGACTGCTGGCTCCAGCTACATAATTACTGTACTGAAATTAATGTGGTATCTCTCTTCTAAGCTATCTTTTGGCGGAAGTGTATGTCCCATAATACATTTTAGTGATGTCCCAACTTTTACTTACTGTATTCCAGTATTCTATGCTGCTGCAAGTTTGTCAGTATTACATTTATAAACAATAGGGACAGGTTTGCAGATGTAAAAAAACAAAAACATTTGACTGTCATTCCCGTAGTAAGGAAAATTGCTTTGACAGGCAACAGAGATGAGATATGGACCTTGACAGGTCTGCCTATTGTATGTGCCTGAGGAAAACTCATCAGCTGTCAGGGCTAAAATGACTATAGCCATGTCTGTTGCCTTTCATTTCCTTATTTGGATATTGAAATGAACAATCTTCCCTCATTGCAGTCACATGATACTGACAGCCTCAGAGAGGGACTGTGTGACAGCGATGACGGCTTTTACAATCACTACCTCTCGGCTCATCTTTTCTCTGTGCATCCTGCTCCCGTTTCGGTGCAAAGGTATTGTGGTTGTAATTGCCTTCAAGACTGGCTTAGGCTCAGGACCAAGGATCTTTCAACTGTGATCTGTTAAGCCTATTACATACTTGTTGCTTGAAGACACAAAGTCCCATGGGATGAAAGCCTGACTGGAAGAGCCAATTTATGCCACTTGCTTTGGCATCACCACATCCAGTATACGTGCCAAAATCTAGTGCAAGTCTTTTGTTCTATGGATTATTAGCACTTCAATACAGAATAGACAATGCAATTATTCAGAGGTCTTTGATCGTCAAAACCAGCTGGCCATGGCAATGGTATTACTGTGCCGGATAAAACAAACTGCTGAAACCAGTTGGATGAAAATTTGGCGGTGTCAGAGGATGCATTTCGACTTTTACTGGCAGCATTCATTTTTGAAAATGGGGAATATTCAACTGCAGACTTGTCCATGTGGCTGTTGTATTAAATGTGTAAAAAGTCTTTTCAGTATTAACTCTCAAGCCAACAGATTGTAACAAAAGTAGATATGATAGCTATGCCTATGATTCAGGAAGCCAATCTAATGGGAAAGAAAAAAAACAGGTCTGATGACTAGACCATTGTGATACAATCTGGATATGTTTTTGCTGTTTTAAACTGTAGCCCGCTGGCAGAAATTTTAATTTAAGGTCTACCGGAGGAGTTTTGGGGTCTTTTGTCAAAAAAGACTTGACCCTCCCTTCTCCAGCAATACATTTTTCTATGACCGTCCAAAATGTAATGGATAACAGGTATGATCCTCCCCAACAATTAATTGATGCCTTCTGTTCTGCTTTGCGCTTGGCAAAGATGTACAGATAACCACTGTTTTGTTACAACCATGACATACACGACATAAGCTCTGCTTTTTCATCTTACACATCACACTCCACTGTTATGGTGGCCATTTCAGTAGATTTACTCACTAATGTTGTTGTGGAAACACAATAAGCATGGAAACTAAATTCACACTTCCTGCATTACTGCGTTACTTCAAATACTAAGTTACTCCTCTAGCAAAATAGTATGCACATGAAATAAATCAAAAAAACATTGGGACATTCAACAAAGCACACTGGGTAATAACCCATATTGACAACTGTGTGTTTTGGTGTGCAAAGCGCTGCAACAATCATAACAACCATGGATTGCTGTTGTGGCCAACAACTGGAAACGTTACAGCTCAAATATGGGCCGTTTTACAAAAAATGATGGCTAATTGCAAATTTGGTCTGACTGTGTCGGAGTTCAGAAGCTCCACAGTCTGATGTGACAGCCGGCCGGTGCCTGCCGGGGTCGCTGGCTTACCGCCCGGCCTGTCTATCTTCATAGACCCTGCTGTGAGCTGGCTGGAGCTCTCTCAGGACACTAGTGGAGGTGTTTATTTCCCCGATCGTTTGTGATAGTCAATAAATCAATTAATCGTGTGATAAATAAAAAATGAGGTCAATCTTTTTTTTTTTTTTTTTTTTTTACAAAAGAGCTTTATTAAAGTTTTTTACAGCGGAAAGAAAAAACAAAAAAAACAGCAAACAACAATTTACAAACCTGACCATAAAGTGTGATTAGTGGCCTAAAGGGCATGTGGTAATGTTTCCGGTCGAGATATTTTCCATTTGCACGCTTGTTTGTTTTCTCTCTCTCTCTCTCTCTCTCTCTCTCTCTCTCTCTCTCTCTCTCTCTCTCTCTCTCTCTCTCGCGCGCTACCAAAGAGACTGGATGACCAATCTCAGCTCCTTAGCATAACGAGTGAGCCCTCTTGTCACTTGTAGCCACATGATCTCTGTGTTGGGAGGCAGGACTCCTGTCGTAGCCTACCACAGAGTGCAGCAAAAGAGCTGCATAAGAGAGTTGGAGGAATAAAAGGAAAAAAAAAAAAGATGACATTGGTTTCAAAGCCAAACGCAACAGCTGCAGTGTAGGGGCACTTCGGATTCAGGCCGAATGACCATGGTGAACAACTTAACCTTAGCGAGTCGGTGTGTCGCATTTCTTGTAAAACGGTACCAACTAAACATGGCAACATAACAAACATGCATTCAGTGCAGTTTTCTGAGCTGGGTAAAATAACTACAACAGACGGGCCATCTCCGTCTTCCTGACACAATTACTGGGGCATTTGGTCGACAAACGGGACAGTGCAAAATGGCTTGCACTCACAGACGGTTCGCTTCATTGCTAAAGAGATGTTGCCCTTTAGTGTAGTCGAAAAGCCGGCATTTCCACGAATGCTCTCTCTCTCTCATCCTTGGTGCACACCCTGCCATGGACATAGACTGCAATTCACTTTTGCTTTGTTTAAACAAAGCTTTATGCTGGAGAAATTATTTTTAAAAAGCTTTTTTGCATATGGCCTGTTGAGGCATCTGCTTCATCTCTTTGACACTCCTCATGTCTGAGCCTAATGTTTAAGTGCAATTTTGTTTACAACCATTTTATTTGTTGTTTTGGTTGTGTGTGGTTTTTATTCCAGTGCATTTTTTGTTAACAGAGGCTGAGACAATATTACCGCTTATCGCAATAATTTCTGGCACAGTTATATATAGTCCAGTGAAATTTGTTATTGGGACAGGTCTACACACATATCCATTGTAAGATTAACCGGAACGTGTGGTTTTTGGAAGTTATAATGCTCGACAAGAGATTGCGGGTGCAAGCTTGGTGACCGGGCTGTCACTCCTAATGGCCCCGGAGCAGGCACAGGAGAGGGAGAGCAGCGTCTGACAGGGCGGAGAGATACCCGTCTCCCTTTGACAGTCTTGTAAATAAATCATAATATGTACAGTATATTAGATCTGTCAGTGTTCCTCTATTATAGGCATTTTCCTCCGTAGGTGCTCACAGGCGCAAAAAAAGAAAAAAGAAAGTAGGCTAGTCAAAAAATGTTTGCATTTCAGCACCTTTGGAAATGGACAGCGGCCGACACAAACACACACGACTATTAACTCAATAGTTAAGTCGTAAAGTAGGCTGTCTTTCAGCTCAGGACAGCAGCACTTCTCACAAATACAGATAGGGTTTGAGGTGAGAAGTTTAACTGACACGTAACAGCGATCAGCGCTCACACACTTGACTTAGCACCAACTACAATTTTAAATTTTAAATGAACGTAGCCTACAGTCTGGCACACGTGGATGCTCAGGATTTTCTGTGGGAGCTCGATGCAACATGAAACCTTTGAACTAGTCATCTACATTATATTCCAGCTCCGTGTCAGTGACCATACTTTGGCAGCAGGTGGCACATTTAGCTATAGGGTTGCATTCTCAAAGAAAGCAACTCCAAACTTCTGTTGCTGTCATGGTGTGATTTTTGTTAAGTCAGACCCATCTGATAGTGATGGGGGGCTGAGACTGAGAGCTACGTGGAAAAAGTATGCACCAAACAAGCCACTTTGAAATTAGCTGTTTTCATGAATACAAAAGTTGGGTGACACCCCCCATTTCTTGTAAAACGGTGACCCTGCCTTCTACAAAGAGTTAAAAGAATGAACCTCCCCTATTTTCTTCCGATGGTCCATTCCATAAATCCCGAACGGTCCCTTAGATGATATTCAGTGACTCAACGATGTCTTTCTCAAGATTAAAAAAGACCCTGGCACTATTCAGAACATCCTGAACTACCTGTTACTAAATAAACACTGAAATATCTTAACCCTGATGTCCGTTAAGAAAACCATTATAACCTTATACATCCACTTACAGTAAAGCAATTCAGTTTCATGTGAAGGCGACGTCCAGAGTCTAGTTAAAAAACTGGGAGTATGTCACTTTAACTTCTTTTCCCAGTAATGTTATGGAGAGCTAGCAGGGTTTTGAGTGCATTAACCCTGGCTTGTAAAGAGCTGTGAGTGGTGGCCTTGCAAGTAAAATATAATGGTACCATAGTTCTGACATTTAAGTGCAGAGGCAGACAATTTGTTGTTCTCAACAACAAATTGGAGGATATGTTCCCCATTGCTTTTTTACAAACCATTGATGTAGTGAAAGGTTTTAGCAAGGGCACCTCACTTTGGATACTTGGAGGTTAACAAAAACCATGCTTAGGCTGCTTGTTGTGCTGTTGCTGTCCACAGCAACACATATGTGAACAAGCAGCAAGAAAATGAATGGCTGGATTGCTAAACAGGGTGAAAGCATTCTGTATATTGAGGCCCTACAGTAAATACAACCTGCTGCAGAGTGTAAGCAGTGAGCAGAACAGGATTATTTGCTGGTGGTACGTACTGTAATTTACCTCAATCCTGCTCCTAACTGCTATCAGACACCGTTTTGTGTGTGTAGGTGTTTGCGGCAGTCGCCATATGGAAGGGATGCTTTTGTTTGTATAGTTGGACTCATTTCATATGATTAAACAAGGTATCCTGCAGAGTTTTGCATCTGTTGTTGTTTATGTCCTATTCAGTATGTGCCGTCTGAACAGTAGAGCGATAATGTGAAATGAAAATGTCTGTTGGCTCTTCAGATGCATCTCTTTTATTATGTAGAAAGACAAATGTTTTATGACTTTTGGCTTGCAATTGTTTTAATGTTGTAAATATTACAGAAGGTTGTGAAAAGGAGTAATACTGTAAATTCTGCCTTTTTAAGATTTTAAATATCTTTTTATTTACGTACAAGCCCAATTTTGAAAAGTTCATATAAGAAATAGAGTACAATCTATTTTACTTGCCATTTTTGCCATTTGTATTTTTGGACCTACTGTACATTTCCTAATGTGGTGTAACTCTGGATTAGAACTTTTCATATGTTACCACCCTTGATGAGGAAGATGTGCTTGTTGGGTGTCTCACCTTGTTGTCGGTGTCCAGATAGTATAAATAGAAACTTAAATGCTTATAACCAAGACCATTGTTATCTGACAACCTGATCAACATTTCCTAAAAGCATTATATAGAGAAGATCGCCATGCAGCTGTGCCAGTTTTAAAAGTAATTAAACTGCATTTAACTGGTAGTTAAAACTGGTTTTAGATATTTAACAGGCCATAAGATAGTTTGCATTTGCTGAAACATTTCCTTTTTTTGAATTTAGAGCAATGTAAGTGGATAACCTTAATTTGAACTGATAAATTATGCTTTGTTGTATTATTTAAAGTACACGCAAGAGGGAGAAAGAGGGTGAGACAGAGAGCGAGAGGATGACCTAAGCCTGTCGGTTCACTTTGTAGAGCTGATCGAGTAGTTCACAATCCTTGTAAAATGTAAACTCTGATGCCATTAAAACGATTGTATTGTAGATCAAGCTCTTATTGTAACACTCCTGGGTAGCACATAACTTGTATGAAATCTTGCAAAGCTATAATCAATGTCATGGCTATCTGTGTCATAAGTTGAGAGTCCTCTGTTCCCCCTCTTGCTTCCATGTGATCGGATAGATCGTTGTGTCAGCTGCAATCAAGAAGTCACCATGTCCGGATCAGACGCTTTCTTACATCTGAATTTAGATTCCCTTTCTGCCTGTGTGGATCAAAAGTTCCAGGCTGAGATGGGAGTAATCAGAAGGGAAAGGTGCAACTAAAGAATCTGAGGCGTTGAACATAAGACAAGATCAGACAGATTAGGGTTGCAGAGAAAGACTTTATAGCGTTAAAATGCAATTTCTCGTTAAATGGATGTTTGTAATGCCACATACTAGACATCTACTGTACATTTAATTGTTTGCAAAGTCACATCACTTGCCAATGCAACCTGATTGCACCTGCTATTTGATGGCTGCCTGTGATCCTTTCATGATCCTTCCATCATGGGATCATTTAAGATGGATTCCCCCATCTTTCACCTTTCCCACTTTAAATGGCACATTTGGAAATTATCCATTAGGTTTTTAAACTGCTTGCATCTTCTCTCAATTTAGTGTTCATTGCCTGTGCAGCAATAAAAATCACTAGTCTTTCGCCTTAGGTGAGTTGAGTGCTTGATATGTGCAGAATTTCATTCTTACGCTCCCGGGGGCTACATCACTAAAACGTAATTTCAGTTTGAATAGTGTTCCAGAGAACTGTGAGGTCCTGCCTGCAGAAAGATGCAACTCTACCGTAACATGTAACGGTATTAGCTCTTGGTTTTGTTGGGTTGTACCACAGCGGTTTGTGTACCTGCCGTGGTTAAAAACCACAAGACACATATTGCTGTGACACTAAACTTCTTCAGATCACTGCAGTCAGATATAAAAACGATCACTTCCATAACTCTTGTTTGCTGTTAACCGGAACAGAGGATTTCTGTGTCTACCCCATACTGAATCAATTACAGCACATGCTGTTACTATATGTACATGTAATGTTTTGTTGTGAAGAAGACATGAGCAAGAGATTCTCAGTCTGTATGATTCAAACTCATCTGGGCACATTGCAGGAAAACCGCAATGCAAACATTTCTGATATAAGACATTGCTTCTTTGAAGCAGTTACACCAGAAGATTGTGATTTGCAACAACAAAGTCGACAAAATGTTGCTTTTGATTTGACTTTAATGGGTAATTTGGCCTCCAGCTTTGCCCATTTCTAATTCAAACTGAAAGCTAATTTGGTGTTCTATAATGTAAATTGTTTGTCCAAAGACTGTTTGTCTATGCGTTGGCTTTTCCCATCCCAAGTATCTCATATATCTAAATAAATGTGCTGTAATTGCCTGTGCAGGTGTACGTCAATGCGTTAATGTAAATGAAACCATCAGATCAAGATGGTTTTGGCTCTAATCTGTGAAGACCGTGGGGAAGAAACATCGAACAAGCTTTTATGCATGTTTTAACAACATTAAAATGTGTAATTTTGTTTCATAAAGCAGGTATCAATAAGTGGTCACTGGTTCCTACTCGGTACAGTGTGAGAAAACAAGACTTTGGGGAACAAAGTTAGTATCAGTCACACTTTGGTGTTTTATTGGTACTGATTAATGTAGCAAAATGACACCTTTTAAGCTGTATTATAAAGAGCTCTCCTTTTTTCCCATCTCTCTCAAACTTCCTTTTTCATCCTAAATCTGAGTTGTGCCTCTCAGCCAGTGCGATGGACAGATATAAAGAGCAGAGCCAAGGGGATTATGGGTTTTCACTCCTGCAGCACAAATTAGCAAGACCAGAGTTCAATTATGCACAGTGGTGGTCATGGACACTGTCATAATGAGGGTCAGTAGGGCAGGCTGGGACAGGAGGCAGAGGGAAGCACAGCTCTTCAAATGGCTAGCACTGCAGTGTAGCTATACATGAGAGTTGCTGTAGAGGGAAAGACATTTTCAATACTCTACCAATTTCCTATTAAACACAATGGAGCTGTAGCTTAATTACTGTCACACAGTTCAGTCAGGAGGACCCCATGTCAGGAAAAAAGACTCATATTGCGCAATAAATACAGTGTGATCTTAATGTGTTCTTATTAAATTGCTTCTCATTCTCATGTTCTCTTACACTCTGCTGTGCCTCTCTACCAGTGTGCTATTCCACTAATCAATAGTGTTGCTAAATTTGTCCGGAGAAAAGCCTTAACCAGCCTCTTACATGGAAAGCCCATTTTTATCCACTCAGATAATTGGTGCAGATACAATACTCTGGTATATTTCTATACATTGCAGGTATCATTAGAGGTGAGTCATGTGTGCATGGAGGCTGTAAGAAGAAACATGAAACCGAGATAAAGAGGACGGTTATTAAAAGAAGCTCTGGTGCAGGAATGCAGTACAGGATGACAGGTTGTGAAGAATGGATAAAGATTTAAAGCCGAGCAAAGCAGGGAAGAGAGTTTCTGTTGAATCCCAGATTCTGACTGAGCCTGTGATCCTGCTCTCTTGTGGTGTCTGCTAGATCTCCGATGTGCTAATGGCACTAAGGCCGGATGTTCAGATTGCCAATGTAGTGATTAGAGATGGTACCGATACCCCAGTACCGATTCCGATACCTGAACTTGCGTATCGGCAGTTACCGAGTACTGGTCTGATACCAGTGTGTCATATATCTTATATTTTAACAGCTGTATACTACTCTCCACGTATGGATGTGATATGATTTATATCTTTATCGGTCTGGCTCAGCTTAAACTCTTTCTCAGATCAAACACAAACAATGAATGCCATAGAACTTTGTATTATTATATCAGTTATAACGGAAAAAGAACATAAACTACTTTAACGGCTTTATTGTGGTATCGGATCGGTGCACAAATTTCAGTACTTGCCGATACTGATACCAGCATTTTAGGCAGTATTGGAGGCCATACTGATACTGGTATTGGTATCGGAAAATATAGTGATTCTAATGTTTGTGTAGATACAGGGGCTTGCATACATGTCCACATCCATGCTAAAGTTGATTTTAAAAAGAGGAGTAAAAACATCTTTTGGAAATTGATCTTAAGGCCTTAATTCAACAAGATTAGGAAAATCCAACCTTTTATGGACACCAATTTTCTTTGTGAATGTATATTAGTTATTTTATGGATCCAGGATACTATGCATCCTGACAAAGTTCCCTTGGCCTTTGGAATTAATCTAACCCCATATCATCACATACCCTTCACCATCCCTAGAGATTCGCATGGTGTTAGCTTAACAGCTAGTTTGATTTGCAATGAGAGATGATCTTATGGAAAGTTCCCCATGCCTATCTCTACGTATGATGAAGGGTATGTGATGATATCCACATTATGTTCATCATTTGACTAAGAGTCAGTGAAAACTAGCAGTGGATAGTGGATTTTTCCTGTGCATACTTAATTTCCTGATTGATTGTACGTGGCTGTTCCTGTGTGCGTGATTTTTCACATATTGTGCTCTATCATTTGCAAGAGACTAAAGCGAGCTCTGCTGTTTGCTCCTGATCAAAGCCTAAATGAGACAGCAATGTTGTCAGTTATGTTTTTTCTTTTTCCCATTTGTGCATATTTGATGTTTCTCACCACAAAACCAGAGAGTAAAGCACGGATGTCTTCAGCTTTTGTACGCAAGAAGAACTGAGCCTCAAAATGATTTACAGATGAAAGCTATCGGCGCAACCCTCACCATTCAGGGAGCCTTGAGAATAATGTTGCATCAGAGCCTTTTGTGACAAAGGAACAATGTTTCTGACTTTAGATGAAGTTACAACTGGAAATAAGGGAAGGATGTGAATTTCAACTTTACCTCAACAATAATTATGCACAAAAAAAAAATCAACTTTATATAAGATAATGATGACTCATCTTGGTGTTCATTTACCATGACAGAGGTTGATCTGCGTAGGTGTGGTGAAGCATAGTTATACATTCAGGTGATGAATTTGTACCGAGAATCTATCAACTGTTTCTGTAATGAACAGACGATTAAATGGCATAAAGGCAACTGTGCTTTAGAGCTGAAGCGATTAGTCAATCCACAAATATTTAATGAACAGTTTTAATTATTGAATTCCAGTGATTTTTTTTTCTTCTTCTTCTTCTTCATACAAAAATACCAAAAATGAATTGGATCCAGGTTTCTCAAATGTAAGGAGCTGATGCTTTTCTTTTGATATGATCCTAAACTGAATTTGTTTGGGAGTTTGCACTTTTGGTTGGATGATAAAAGGCATTCTCAAAATGTTATGTTGGCCTGTGAGAAACATATTCCTTAGTTTCAGCCAGTGTCATTGCAGGTTTCTGTTTATTGTGTTCCAGAAGCACTTTTGAATTTATTTCCTCAGCATATTAGGTCATATTGTTGATTGTTATGGTCATTATTTGAACCGTGAATATAATTTAAAAAAAAGTTTTTGAACTTTAATTTCACTAATACTGATTATTCATTGATTAATTTGAATTTAAATATTTAAAATACTTTCACAGCAAAAATGATTTATGCGATTAATTTAGATTAATCACTGACAGCCATAGCATAAAGCAATATGTGTTTATAGGAGAACCTTCTGGTGAAAACTGAGCATTGCTCAGCTCTGTGACACCTGATGATATTGTGAAGTTCACAAAATGTTAAAACCAGAGTGCACATACGGACTCAAGTGTTATTCATCCTCTTTGAAACAATATGGGCTTGGATGTTCTCAGACAACATGCAAAATGTACCTTAACTTCACATTGCAGCACGTATTACTCTATACATACAAAATCTTGTAATGTCAGACCAGTTCCCATCTAATATTTAATCCCACTAACATAAGCATATTGCTTCTATGCAAGCTTTAAGGTGGATAATAACCCGATTTATTCCTTCATTTCAGCATATTAAGCTCAGAATGCTGCTGACACCAATGACTCACTCACTCACACTAACCTAGGAAGCCATGGCTATCCACATCGTTTGGATGAATTGCCTCCTTATCTTCCAGTGACACACTGTTGGCAAGTCTAAGCCGGACAGCTTTTATCATTAGGTATAGCTCTCAAAAGGCTAAATTGTCATGTTTGTGCACAGTAGATGACTCAGAAAAAGGAATTTTCAGGAACATGGCTGGTCACCAATGTCAATGAACCCCTTTCTCACATTCCCACACCCACATATTCTTTAAGAGGTAGACTGAACTCTTTAAATACATTTGTACGTAATTGTATTATCAACACAACTCAGATTAGTGCTAGCTATCTCATCTACACTAGAAACATGTGTACAACAGTAAGGAACCCTAAAACAACATAATAGTTGTTGGTACACAAAAGAATATATGTAGCCATGTTTTCATTAGTCGTCCATTGAATGAGAGTCACGACAGCCGTGTTGGCCCTCTCCCCAAGGACACCCCAATGCTTTTTTTAAATCTGTTTTTCTAAAATCCCTGTGCACACTTGTGTGTGCATCTGCTTTGTGGGTGGCAGTGTAATTTATTATGTACCAACTCCCTCTCATCTGCAGACTATATTAATTTGTGAGAGCTCTGCACCCATTTGTTATTTAGAGAGAGAGAGTGCAGCATACAGGAACACAACTTTAGATTGTTGGAACTGATGAAGGGCCCAATGGAGCGTCTATTATTAACACAGTTGTTTAATATCTGTGCTACCTAGAACTGTGCTGTGTGAAGTGTTTGACCCTCTTGTGTGTTATATAATTGCACTTTGCCCATACAGTTCACACCTAATAAAGGCCTACGTTGTGGTTTAGTTTTTGGATTCAGATGTACTGGAACCATTTTGTGAAGAAATAGTAGGATTTTCTATTTTAACAATCCTGTTTTTGTACTTTATTTGCACGTCCTGTATGAGCTGTCCTTCATGGCTGGATGTTAGACCTTTTATTAAAAGGAAAAAACATACTGAGAGGGTTAGTTTTAGACATAAATAAAGACAAGTGTAGTGACTTACCCAGGACAGTCAACCTTATGGCCTGCATACACTATTCACTCATATTACAGTCCCTCCAAGATGTTGCCAGCAGGCTCACGTGCTTGTATCAGTATGTGATTCTGAGAGCCAATGACTAAGCGGGCGGGGTTGACGTCACACCTACGTGGCCATATTTATTTCCTTGTTACTGACACAGAATAGGGCATATTTAGATCATTGTTTCATTTATTTATTTATTTATTTATTTATTTGAAGAGAGCTGTTTTGTTACAGGTTATTACATATTTTATTTTACATATTTATTTATATACCATTGAGGCATAATAAAGCATGTTCATTAACTTCTGGGAAGCCTCTGAATTTGTATTTCGAGGCCGGGCCGAGCGTCCTCTTTTTTTTTTTTTTTTTTTTTGAAATTTTAATATGGTCATCCTATTATGGTAAGAGCCAAGCATGCAGGTGAAGGAGTTTTAGGGTTTGTGGCACCAGCTCAGCCGCTACAAAACTGCAAACTTCTCTGTACAAAACTATAACATTGTGTCTATTGAGTGCAAATGTGCTAGAGGAACTTTATAAATATACAAGGAGAATACATTTGAAACGCATAACTGATGCAGGAGAAATCCAATATGTGCTGTGCTGATTTGCCTCTTGTTTTAGTGAATGCTAATCACACTGCTAGGCGCTGTCCATTTACATTGTATTGCTGACATGTCTGCTCATAAATATGTCATTTTATGAAACTGAGTAAGCCACAAAGCAATTTAGTGTTGAATAAGCTGAAAGGAAGCAGAGGCTAGAGGGGTACAATCTTGTTAGCATTTTGTATTATACACACCAAAGATGAGCTAAAAGCAATTGTGTGTTCTCATTAACAGCCGGCTGTTGTTTGAAATGTGTTGCTGTTCGAGGAAAGAAAGGATGATGATACAGAGAGGAAGGTTGACTCAACATCATGCTTCTTTTGGAAATCTAGACTAAACCAATTGTACAGGTAAACTGCTCAATTAAAACTTGGTCCTAAAATCAAACCTTTTTAATTTTATCATTTTGTCATTGCCTCTAATATTTACTAGCTGCTACAGTTTAGAATACAATTCTCTATATAGTTTTCCCTCAATCACTGCTTTTGTATCTACATACAATACACTGTAACACACTTTCTATGCTTGTATAGCCGGTTTCCTTTGTTGTTTTTTGCAACACAATTGTTTGATCTTTGTTCAGGCTCCCCGTTGTGGTTGGACTTGGACAGAAAATCTCTAGGAAGACTCTTTATTCATCAACTTTGCAATAAATGGATTTAGCTTCAATGCACACCATTCACTTCTCAACATAGTGAACCAGTGAAATGGCACTGTTGACAGCACTATTCCAGCAGTTTTAATCGCTTATTACAGGGCTTAACACAAAAAAATCCCCACTGGCCCCCAGGGCCAGTAGATCAGAGTTTTGCTGGTCACTTCTACATTTTACTGGCCCTGAAAGAAAAATCAAATATGTGCTGTGCTGATTTGCCTCTTGTTTTAGTGAATGCTAATCACACTGCTACGTGCTGTCCATTTACATTGTATTGCTGACATGTTTGTATGATTGGCAAAAGACAAAAAGTATAGTAAAATATACGCTCACTTACCATGAAGCTTCAGAAAAAGGTTGTAACCCAGCTAGCCACTGCCAATGAATGTTGTGCCATTAACAGTAAAGCTTGACCAGGCTTTAATGATGAATGGAGCAGGCTAGCATTCATCCTGTATGCCTCATTTGAAATAAGATAATGCTTTGCCATTGCTAATGTCAAGTCTTGCTTATTATCCCAAAAGTGAATATTATGTAAAAAAAAAAAAAAAGAGAGAACTTCACCAGAAATGGTTGATTCAGTGATTTTGGATTATAACTTGGCCTCTCCACAATGGCTAGAGCCAATGTCCTGGGATTAAGGTAAACCACTGCTTTGCCAATATCACACACAGGATTACTTGCTAACATATTTATATGGTCTCAGTCAAACCACTAAACTCTGACTAAATGTATCGTTATTTCATCCCACAAAGAGTCTTATTATTATTATTATTATTATTATTATTATTATTATTATTATTATTATTATTATTATTTTATTCCATATAGCTGCTCAGGCTTTGTTAGAATTTACCTTGACATAGGCCTATCACTACTCTGTGTTTTGGCTACGGCAAGCTTTCAGTACCAGTATTGCTCATCATTTTTTATCAGGGTACCATTACAAGCGCATCTAAGCAGTGTATTGTTTTTTAGTATTGATTTAAATTTTTTTAGTATTACATTTTTAGTATTTATTACATCCAATATCTGTGCAGCTGTCATAACGCACATTTAAATTCCCAACACTGACTGATCTTAGCATGGAGCAGACACACTGTCATCTGTGGGTGACTGCATGATTCACAGTGAAATCTCTAATATCCATGTGTCGTATTTATTTATTTTTTGTTGAAAAATGGTTTAACTGTTTTCATAAACATATATCAACCATCTCTCTGCAAACTGACTGAAAGTCATGAGTTTTTGGTCAGAGAATCTCATGTCTCTTTCTCAAGACTCGGTAGTCAGATGACATGATTGTAATTTAAGTTCAATTGCTGTAGTGAAAGGAGCCTAGAATCTGAGTTGCCGTAGCATTTGGAACTAGTTCAAGGCAGGATGGAGAACCCTGAGTGATAGTCGCTTGACATCAGAAGACAAGGCACACATGTTTTGAGTAAGAGGAGCGATCACTTGGGTGGAACTATTCTGACTAAGGTGAAATACGTTTTGAGACATTCAGGATCCAATGTCCTGAGGCCAGTTATAGAAATCTGGTGAATAAATTGCCCCCAACACAATTCTCAGTGACTTGTTATTTTGACTTAATCACGGTTGTCTTTGACCCGCTGTGTCACTGTTTTCATCACATTATGCCAGATGAAATGCAGGCAGTGCAGACCAAAACAGTTAAACTGCTGGCTTTTAGATCAGAGGATTATACCTGTTCTTAAATCCCAAACTGTGTGCCAGAGGAGAGATTTGCATAATTCTACTTAACACTCCCACTGCACTCTGACATGAAGGACACAGAGGACCACAGAGTGCTCCAGTTAAAAGCAAAAAAGCTATCTTAAATACTGCATTCTTTTCTTTTAAGCAAAGGTTAGTGTATCCTGTATTTGTAAGTTTCACAACAATCTTGACAGTTGGATGGAACAATTATTTTGAAAATGAACTTCATTTAACCTGCATCTGTATAGACGGACACGCTGCACTCTGACACGCTGCACCCCAGCTGAAATAAACACCGACTGCTGGGAATGATTTAAAAAGCATTAGTTACAGCTGTTATAAAGTAAAGTATAAAGTACAATTTACATATGTTGTGTAACAGGCTGAAACTAATAATTACTTTAACTATAGATTAATCTGCCATTTATTTTTTTTCTCTCTGCATTGTGAGCTTGCAGTTAGCCTGTTGTTTATCTCTTTCAATGAATCAAATGGGTGCTTGCTAGAGAGTAATGGGATAACATTTCTATTGTGGTAAAGACAATAACTGCACTGCAGCGACCGATGATTGATGTGTAGTTTCAGGCTCCTGCGAGCTGTGGGTCCTCCTGAGAGATCTGATAAAGCTTAACTATTTGCAGGGTGCTGCTGTCAATGCATTGAGCAAGCGTTAAAAGTCACCTTGTGCAGAGAACCACTATAGCACGCTAAAAGCTACACTATTAAATATACCTGTGTGGATATGCATGATCTACATACTAATACATTATTATTAGTGCTGTCAAACGATTTAAAATATTTAATCGCGATTAATCACATTGTTATAGTTAACTCGCAATTAATCGCACATTTTTATCTATTCTAAATGTTCCTTGATTTTGGTACGCCCCAGTTATTTTTTTTTCTCATTTTAATTCTCTTAACATGGAAAAGTGGATCGGCTCACTTTGTGTAAATGTTTTTAATGAAAACAACATTGGCAAGTAGTCTACTATAGTAGCATTCACACTTCGAGCAAATAATCTCTCACACAATGTAACACTGTCCATCAATAAAAAAGTGAAAAAAATACTTTGACGAGGGGGGGGGGGGATTGGCATCAGCTGTGTGCTTGGCCATCAAGTGGTATTTCAGGCTGGATGTGCTGCGATGATACTCTAGCTCAGTTCATAATGACAAAACACCCAGACCACTTTGGTCTTGTCAATTAGCTATTTGGCAACTTTTAAAAAGTAAACTTCACATTCAAAATCGCGTTGGCATCTATTTCGGCGTCTCGTGTTCGCCATCCACTCAGAACGTAACAATACCACTCTTTGGCCAAACAAGCGCGCGGCGTGTCTGTTGTTTTTGTTTCTGGTCTAGCTAGATCCGGTGTGGTGTTAAAGTTTTTCTAACGTTAATAGTTGTTGCGACAGCATGTGAGGAAAAACTGCAAAGTTTGCTAAGCCAAAAATTACTTTAATCTTGCAATAAAGCAATTGACGTTGTTAAAATGGGTTTGCCTTAACGTTGTTCATAACACATTTAACTGAGCACTAATTACTACATGTGCCCAAACCAACACACAGAGACGTACATCCTCACTACAGGCCTTCTTCATCATTAGTCGTCCCCAACTTACCCAACTTTAACATTTTCTTGACAAAGCCACTTGCCCTGAAAGGAAGACCCAAACCGAGGTTACATCTGGAAAGGGCAAAACTGAGTGTGCGACTTTTATTAAAGGATACTGCAGATTTTTTATGTGCGTAAAGGTTAGGCAAAGTAAATGGTGGTGGACTACTGTTATTCTGAAGTCCCAAAACACCGTTTCATGCCATTCTTTTTACAGAGAGCTTCTATAACCTCTCCTCTCCTCCCGTCACTTGTCTCTGGGGGCTAATTTAGTGGTGGCATAGAGATTTGGCTTATTCTCTATTTCCTAGTATACTTACAATCTAACCAGAAAATGAATTAGTTTTCTTTTATGCTGTACTGTACATATGATGTGGTGTGCTGTAGCAGTTGGTTAATAAGCTATTTGATTTGCATCCTTTATCAGTTTATGGTGTATTCATACGCACGCTCAGTATGTGTGTTGGAAAATATCAAACTACCTCCAGCTTTACATCACAGCAACATCTAATTCATTAGCACGACTACGCTTCCAGTGAGAGCTGACATAGGGTCACTTATGAGGTTTTTGCTCTCCATGATATCAGCAATTAATTGAAGACAGATTAGATCTCGGACAGTATAATGGCTGTTGTCCATTAGTGTAATGATGGTCCTCCATGTAGTCTCCAGTGCCAATTAGCGTGACGTGATGTGCTTTGCACATGCTTTGATCTTTTCTTAACACGCAGCAGTGTCATGCAGTAGAAATGGTCATTTTGTGTGTGTAGTTGACACTGGGAACATACTGCTTAAAATCTTATTTTTTTAAATCATTTTTCAAGTAAAAGAATACATGCTACTTTTCTTTTTATAACCACATTTATATTTAAGCCTGAATTAAAGGAACATATTGGCCTTATGGAAAATACGCTTATTTGCTTTTGCAAAATTGTGATGAGAAAATTACTTTCATTTATGATTTATTGTGATGCCAGCCTAATTAAATATGTAAAATGAGAGTAAAAAGTAAAGTAAAAAGTTGAAGATGGGATATATATATATATATATATATATATATATATATATATATATATATATATATATATATATATATATATATATATATATATATATATATATACTCTGTATTTTTTTTTCTCTCTCTCTCTGCAGGTTGCTCATTAAGTGTACTATTGGGTGTTCCGAGTTTGTGTGTGAACCTCCCCAGCTCTGCATTGCTGTGCTGCAGAATGTGAAGGAAAGATGGGACAGTCATTGCCAGAGGAATGTTCTACACCATGTGAAGCAAATGAATGTGCTATTCTTGTCTCCCTGTCAGAGAAGACTATATTCGGGTAGGCACATAACTTTGTGTACTCTGGAGTCTGTGCCAACTAGTGTAGAAAAAGTTACTCCACAGCATAGATAGTAACCTGCAATTGGCACATTTTGTAGACAAAACAATTATTCCAGAAAATGATTACCTATTGTGAGTTGCAGCCTAATATCTCAGGCTCCATTTCTTGGGTGCATTTCCTGTCTTGAAATGAAAAGTGTCATGGCATGAATGTTTAAAACTAATTATGGTAATAATACGGTTATTCTGTTAGGTTACACTTTACTGGAAGGTATCTACATAACCGTTAACGCTAATTTACAATTTACATAACGCATATTTTTCGGTCATTTGGTTGTGTCATGACTGTGTCATGTGTTCGTGACACTGTCATGGCACTCTTATGTAGATACCTTCAAGTAAAGTGTTACCTTCTGTTATTCCAAATAAATTGTTTTAATTTCATGGCAGGAAATGTATTTCATAGCCCAAATGACCCATTGTGTCCCATGAAATGAAGCATGAAACACTAGCATCAGCTTATAATTCTGCTCCTTCCTAAATGTCCTTTTAACAACACATTTACTCATTTGACAAGACAAATACAGTAGCAAAGAAATCAAGTTTGACTTCTCACCTGGAAAAAAAACTCCAAAAAGGGTGTTGTTTTTGTGTAACTTTTCCCACCTTCTGTCCAGTGCATGTAAACATTTGTGTCCTGTTTTGACAGTTTGTTTTAGTGAAAACATCTCACAGTGTACCCAGAGCGGCTCCTGGTGCCTGAGGTCATGGATTATTCATGGGATATGGTTGGAGATGACGCAGTCCCATTTTGTATGTCTCATACTGCAGCGAGCGTGGCAGGGCCGGTTGCATCAGGTCAACAGAAAAACCTGTCCAGCATTCTAAGTTCATAATCAGGAATGATTGCTAGTGATAAATTAATTAATACTAATCAGTGATTTCCCCCGGTTTGTGGAACATTCAGTTGCCCATATTTGGCAGGGGGGTTTAGGGGTCCTTGGGTCCTTTTTTAAAAAAGTGCATTATTTTGAAGCATTACCATATCTGTGTCTAAAATGTTGGAAAAGGTAGAGCAGATAAATAAATAAATAAATGACACTCAAAAAGCTGAAGGACAAAACTTGCTAAAGAAGTCCACTGGTGACCAACTACAATCATTAGATCGGAGAAAATTATTTTAGTTAATTTTGATGCTTGCATTGATTTTACATTCATTTGTTTGAGGTGGTGCCAAAAAACAGCATGGGTGCTGATCATAAGCCTTATAATGGTAGGGAAAACGTTGCTAATAATACAGTGGTCTAAAGCTCTTGTGTTATGTTGTCATCCATGTTTGCCTCTGTGCTCTGCACCTACAGACTACATGGTAGCAGGAATAGTGGAATAAAAACGGTGGTTTATTTTGTTGTAGATTTTTCATGGTTTGAAATGATGAAATAATCTTGTAACGTCTGTACCAGTTGTTTGGTAGTTTCTCAAAAAGGTGGATTGAGCTGGTTCATTTTTGAATCAAACCATTGCCACAAACACAGCCATTCACAGAAAGAGCCGTAACAGCTGACAACCCCCCCACAATCAGGTCTGGTGAAGAAGTTGTATAGAAGATTCTAGGAGCTTACAAGAGCCGCACAAAGAAGCTTGTATTTTTCTTACATTGCAGCTAGTTACACATACTGTTCAGATACTTTATGCCTAATTAATAGACCTGTATTCTCACTATTTCAGGTAGAAAAACAATGTGTGTTGGAGATTTCTTTACTTCCTGGACCCTCTATAGACCAACAGTGGGAGTCAGCGGTGACTCGGCTCTCCGACCATACAATATTTCATTTTGGCTCATAAGAAAGCAATCATAAAAGTGAAAACCGCTACTTAATGTGTGTGTTCTTAGATTGTTGTTGTTTTTAATAAGGAAATGCGTAGGAGTGCTGCTTAGAACTAAACAAAAAAAGCACAGCAAAACTGGTGCCCTTTGGGCAAATAATACATCACTGGAGATAAAAGTAAATAACCCTGCACAATTACAGTTCAGATCTTTCTGCCAGTGTATGGTCTTCATCATGATCCGAGAGAACCATGCAATCTTTTGGTATCAGTTGGCTATATTGTTATTTACTGCAGGTATTTCCATTTATCGAATTTTCAGTATATTGTGTACTTTGCTTGCACTTGAAAGTAGCTTTAATCAAAAGATGCTTTTTTTTCTTTTAGTAATCTGTTTTCTACCTTTTTTATTTATTTTTTTTTTAAAAGCAGCATTAGGAAAAATCCATAGGTCCAAGACTAAAACCACCAGGTTAATCACTTTTTAACAAGACATTGATTTCATTATCATTTTATAAACTGTCTGTTTTTTTTCTTAAGAATAAAGAAGAAAAGGAAATATTTTAGATGGCAACCCAAGGGAGACCTAAATGTCCCTATACTCACGCCCTCTCTATATCTGTGCTGAAAAAAAGTAATTTATTTTAAAAGTTTAGGTGCATAAACCATGTGATTTTGGCACATAATATAACCTTTTCTGTATTAATTAAAACCAGCATGCTACAAAAGTCTACTGAAATGAGAAATCAAAAGGCCTTGGTAAATGGACTCTCATTTATATAGCGCCTTTCAAGTCTTTCGACCGCTCAAAGCACTTTGACAAAGCACTTTACACTCCATTCACACACTGATGGCAGAGGCAGCCATGCAAGGTGCCGATTTGCTTATCAGGCTCTAATCTAATCATTCGTACACCAATAGCACAGTCTTCCGAAGCAATTTAGGGCTCAATATCTTGCTCAATGACACTTCGACATGCGGAGGAGCCAGGGATCCAACCACCAAACTTCCAATTAATGGACAGCCCGCTCTAGCTGTTGAGCTACAAATTAATTGAGATGTGTTAACGTTTTGTCAAAAGGGTTATTACCCACAAGAAGAAATTGAAGTTCCATTTAGTTTTCTACAATGACTGCACCCAGTGCGTCTGTATTCCCCAGTGATCTTGAAGCTACTAGTGTGTGCACTCAATTAGGAAGAAGGTCTTTGTGTGGTGGACGGATGTCATGGTGATCCTCTGGAAAAGTGGATGCTGCCTGCTCAGGTCACCTTTAATACTCCTCTCTTTTCCAGGTCAGAGGAGACTTTATGGACTCCATCTGTGCTTCCTCTTGTCCTGACAAATACAGACAAGGCCCTTTTTATCCTTGGCTTTTGTTAATGCCCTACCTACAGACTTTCAGCATCTTACCCAGGTCATGTCACGCTCTGTAATACCCTTGAGACAGTGCAGTCTTACATTGTGACAGGAAGAATTGGAGGCTTGCAGTAGCGATACATCTGAGGGGGGGTGCTCTTCTCATTTGCCGTTCCTGCTTCTAGCTCTTCTTCCCAATCATTTCTTTACTCAAGCTCTCTTCTTCAGCATCACCTAGTTTATTTTAATGAGTTTCAGCTTTTCCTCTTCTTTAGTGAGGAGGACAGAGGTGTGATTAGCCCTAGCGATGTCCTTTCTCCCTTATTTCATTTTCTCTGGCGCAGCTTTTTTGCCACTCTCGATCAGCTTGGTGCCCCACTCTGACTCTTTTAGGCCTTTTTTGTTTTAAGGCCACCTCTTAACCTGCGATTTGCTTCATTCCTGACATTCCCCATGACAAGCAGACTGTTGTAAAAGGGTGGATATCTGCTTTACTCTTTGTCATTGTTTTTTTGTTTTCTGTTTGAACATGTTTCAAAGCACAGTTTCTAAAATATTAAGTTAAATAAATCCAATGTAATTATGCACTAGAATAAGAACTTGCATTGCACCAGAATCAATTTAATTATTCCACTAGTATTAACAAAATCACTGCACTAGAATAAATGTTAAGTCCTAGTAGGATTACCCTAAAAAATAGGCAACATATGTTTAGTTAAGCTTTGGAGGTAACTGTGCTTAGGGTCCAGGGAAAGAAACTCTGGTTTGATGGTCCTGTAGTGCATTCCGGAGAGCAACAGGTCAAACTGGGTGTCCAGATTGGGAGAGTCCTTTTTTTAGAATGTTTTTCACTGTACAGAGGCAGTGGGAGCTAGAGATGTCTTCCAGGGAGAGCAGAGGGCAGCTGGTGATTTTCTGTGTGGTGTTGATGACCCTCTGAAGAGCTCTCCTGTCTGCTGCTGAGCAGCCAACGTTCCACACTGACATGCAGTATGCCATTACACTGCCGAAGGAGGAGCGGTAGAAAGCCATCAGCAGCTCAGCAAGTGTAGTTGCATGCCATGTCATCTTAAAGGTCCCATGGCATGAAAATGCCACTGAGTTTTTTGAATGAATGAATTATGAAAACATGAATTTGAGTTCCCCCAGCCTGCCCATAGTCCCCCAGTGGCTAGAAATGGCAATGGGTGTAAACCGAGCCCTGGGTACCCTGCTTATGAGGTCATAAGGGGCAAGGTTACCTCCCCTTTCTCACCCATGAGAGAGAGACATCATGGCTTTCAAATGAGCAAAGTGGCAGTTGGTCAAGGCCACACCCCCTCTTCAAAAGCTACAGACTCAGAAATGGTACATACTAAGGAAAATTCAATGTGGGACTGGCTCTAGTAGCTGTAATTCGGCACCAAGGCTGCATTTTGGGAAAGAGACTTCAGATATGGTATTAGGGGACCTAATTCAATGACTAGAGCTATGAGCACTAATTACCGGACAATCTCCTTATTTTGAGTTCTATACTGGGTAGTGGTAAGGGACGATGACAAACAACTATCTGAAATAGTGGTTAATGTTTCCCTGGTAAATTAATCCTTTTCGCTCTTCACCTATGCTTTTTTACTAAGCAAAAATCCTTTGAAACATTTTTTTGTTAAGAGTTGCGTAATGCTCTTTCTTGAAACATTCTTTTGTAAATTTACTTTGCAGTCAATCTGCTTTTTAAATAAAAACAAAGGGGTTACACTGTACATACCTAAAAGAACATGACCTCCAGTTTCTTTGCAGGATAAACTTTACTTTTTTTTTTCTTTAAACCTAAAGCTGTTAAGTTTAGATTGAAGACAGTTTACCTTGACATGAATTCCATCTGTTGCAATATTGCTTCTGACGTCATTCATTTTGTTACACCTACACGCGGTACGGTAGGATTTACTGTTATGATTTGAACAGTTCAGTCAATCTCAAGCTTAAGACACCGTCCTTCACTCACATAGTACTTAACTATTACAAAAGTATACAATACCCTCCCACACAACTTGCATTCATTTAAAGTTGTGATCCTGTGGAGAAATTCAATTTCACTGCAAAGTGAAATGTATTGCTTAAGTATAGCAATGTCACTAGCCAGATTTTTTTTTTTTTTTTTATGGAATCGTTTGCTAGTGTCTACTTGTGTTTAGTGCTATGCACAAGTTTACTTTTGACTAGGGATATGCTGATTATCGGCCCTGGCCGATTACCGAATTCATTGTTAAAAAGTACGCTACTTTGGCTCCACTACAGCTCTGTGTCTGTCCCTCTGCTTCGGTTTCATAAGTCTGACTTAATGTTCGGACCACAACACTATCTGACTGTCTGTTACTAGGTGTTATGTTGTTACTAGGTGTTAAAGTTTCCAATGTATTAAATACTTGCTTACGGCATTTCAAAAAAAGACTATCACTCGATCCCTACTTTTGACTTTTTTTTTTTTTAAACCGTAGAATTTGAGTTTCCTGCCTCATAGTGCAACTGCCAGGTTAGGTAAGGACACCTGCGGTTCCTCCGTCACCGCTTGCCTCAGCGCTGCTGCCACGCTAGTGATTACTCTTGCACATGGAGCAGACCTCCATGCGCCACTCGTGTGTGTGTGTGTGTGTGTGTGTGTGTTTGTGATTGACCTGATTATGGAAAACAGCCCTTGGCATTGCTCCCATGGGGTGCAGGGATTGTGGCATCTTCATGAAAAATATTCCTGTTGTGCCGGCTTCTGTCATAAGACGCCTGTGGATAAAGCCCAGCCATGGCAAACTGCCAAGAGCAAGAGAGGAAGGAGAGTGACTAGAGAAAGGGACCATCTTAAATATGGAGGGAGATTGATGATGAGGAAGAGGTGAAATTATGCATCATTGTTATGTCACATTTATGGAAAATATTATTTATGTTAGCATCCTGGTGGTAATTACAATCGGTATGTGGGATGTTTGTAAGCAGGCTCTGATATTTAAAACTGGAAGTGAATCAGCAAAAGTATCAAACCAAGGAAAAGATTCACCAAATCGGGCAATTTACAAAAGGCAAACACCGATACAATCCATTCAAATTATTTTAAGTTAGTAAGAATAGCAATTTCTGAGTTAAACCTTGTTTATGATGGATTTTGAATTGTGTTTTTGTGTTTGACACTAAACACGTTCTTTGCTTCTCCAGATAAATGGTATTGTAGAAGAAGTAGCTTCACGCAAATGTGTAGATTTAAATATGACTGGTGTGGCATAATATTATCAAGTCTAAAAATATATAGATTACAGGTAACCACTACATTGAAATGTAATCCTCATCATCCCCTATCAGTGCTGGGTCCACAATAGCTGCAGCAAGCCTGCACTGCCCTTAGACGCTGAAGACTAATCTCTTCTACCAATAATCCTAAATTTTATCTGACCATTGGAGAGTAAAAGTACAAGCCTTGCCCTTCAGTGTGCAGAGGTGACCAGAAACAAGCTGCAGAGAGGGGCATTGAGCCAAAGCAAGGAAGACCGCCAGGAAGTGTTGAAATGCACCACTAATCCGCCCTGCCATCTATTAGAAAAGAACTAAAAGTGCTCTTTTAGGAGATGCAGTGACAACACAAGTTTAGACTCCCAGAGCGTTATTATTTAGAAAAATAACAATCGGCTGTTGCACTGTTGGTGTTTTTGTTGTAAATGAAACCTGTAAAACTTTGGTGGTTGTGTTGGATTGTCATGAGACTGTAACACCCTAGCTCCTGTGGATCAGTGAATCTCCAGCAGACACAATGCTGCCTGTCACACTGCCGATGTGGCTCAGTATGTATCCCAAGTGTGCACTGTGGAGTTCATATGTGTGTAAAGTACAAACAAAATTGAAGGATTATTGTGTTTACACTTACAACAATCCAATATAATCTATCCCCTTGAAAAATGATTTGATACCTACTCATCTGGCAAACACTTCAAGGAAGCGTTAAGCAAACAGTGGTGTGACTTTGTGTTTGCATTTCCCTTGAGGAAGGACATGTTTTGCATATATTTGGTCTGAGGCTCATTGGTTGATACTCCTGAAGAGGGAATTTCCCATGTTGGGAAGAAATCAATTATTCATTCAGTGGCATGGAGGGTTGAGCACGACCCTGACAGCTGCAGAAGTAGCTCTGAGATTAAGGACAAGTATGGATAGATGTGTGTCTCATGTATATTCTGTTTCACCATGCAAGTTTCTTTTGTGTGGTCCTTCAGTGGCATCCCATATTTGTTTAGAGTTCATCAGCAGTACTGGGGATCCAAGCTTTGCTCTAATGAGATTTCAGTGGTGTCTTAAGATATTACTCATGGCACCTATTAGATGGGATTTAGATCAGAATTGAGTAGAATGGACACAGTGTCAATGCAAAATTGTGATACAAAAGACATCCAACTCCGACCTATCAAATGCTAAAAATCCTAAAAAAGAAAATCACGTCTCAGCGTTTTTGCAGTAATCGCTGTATGATCCAATAAAAGGATACTGATGGTTCACCCAAGTGATGCAATCAACTTCTCAGATATTACCATTTTCCTATTTGTGCAGAAAATGTATTTGCCATTAAAACACATTTCCCTGAACAACATTCATCAGCAGATTGCCTTTGTCGCCAGTATTATAATTTTTCAGCAAAATCGACTTTTATTCAGCTTCAGTGGGACAGTTAAATGTCTTTTACGCCCACCTAGAGTTTTGTTTTCCTATTCTATCGTCATGAATTTTTCATCATCTACTTGATGAGCAATTCATGTGTGCCTTATAAAGCACAGTAAGGAGTCGTTGGGTAGGGGATGTTTTCTACTGTCCCACTGCTACAATACAGTGGCTTTTTTGCCCGGAGAGACGACCACTTCAACATAGGTTTGATTGGTCCCTCAAGTTTTCTTTTTTGTATGGGTTCATGTGGTACAGTACGTAGGGGAGGGAATCACCGGACGCCTCCAATCACCGGACGCCACAATATCATCACGATACTTATGCCACAATATGATATTATTGCAATTTTAAACATATTACAATATTTAGTGATATGTTGCAATTTATAACCTTTTTTCCAACTTCAAATTTTTCCCCAGTTTCTAATGATGTCACCAAAAGGAAACTTTGTCAACATCTGTTTTATCTAAAAAGATACATTCCTCTGTTTGTTCATATCATTTCAAGTTGCTGCAAAAATGGGATTGCCAAGCAGACAAACTGACCAACACATACTGTATATCGTAGTAGTTTGGGGGTGGCAGTATCTCAGGGAACTGGAGGGTCGTCGGTTCAAGACCCCATATGGACCAAAGTACGGAGTGTGGATCAATAGCTGGAGAGATGGCACTTTACCTCCTGGGCACTGCCAGGTGCCCTTGAGCAAGGCACCGTACACTCCCAACCGCTCAGGGCGCTGGTCCAGCTGGCAGCCCACTCACTTTTACATCTCTCCATTTGTGCATGTATAGGTCCTGTGTGTAGTGATTACTAACAAACAGAGTGTACATTGTAATTTCCCCACTGGGGATCAATAAACTAAATTAATAATAAAAGATTGTTACTTGGTGCCTGTGTATTGCTACAGTATTGCCACTGAAAACATTGCGATTTTTGTTCCCCCACCCCTAGTGGTACAGAGGTCTGATAAACGCACTTCTTTCTCACTCCACACCCCCAGGTTATTTTCATTTTCAAACTTGTAAGCTTCAGCCCACAACCCACTCCACTAAAACAGCTCAGTAATTTCAAGGACAAAAGCACAATTCTCCATGGAAAAGCATCTTTTTTTTTGAGTTAGATGTAATGAATTTATGTCATGTGCTATTCAAACAAAGAGTGAAATAAGAGAAGCCAGATGTGATGAAATAAAAATTCATCTCATATTTGACCTGTCCTCTAAGCTAATTTGAATCTGAGTGCATGCAGGAACACACCAATTAGGGCTGAGAAAAGCTGGGGATAGGTCAACAGGCTGGCTAGTATCTGGCTGTGCCAGAAATATACCTGACAAGATGTGGGGCAAGATTTAGATCAAGAGAGAAAACAATTTGGACAATTGTGGTCTGTACTGGAGGTCAACAAGGTCTGGCGGTTGTGGAAGTCAATTTCGTCCTCAGCCTCCAGTGGCCACTCGAGATCATACTGTGTATGTGTGTGTCTGTCTGTACCTGTCTGGCAGACCGCATATGTAGTTGTGTTTGTATATGACTTTTGCTTACCAACTAAAATAATTTGCACTGACATCCAACACCAGATGTGTCAGACTAGCCGTCTGTAATGTCTGTGCTATAGGTATGGGCTGAAGTTCGTCTGGTGCCTGGGGAAAACTTATTGATGTAAAGACGTCCCAAAACCTCAGAGGTAGAGAATGGAAACCAATTTGCGGGACATGTGACCCGACTGTGGTGGGACTGAATGACTTCACTAACAATAAAGGAAAGACCTTCAGATCCTGCTATCCTCTAATGCGAGCGGAGTCAGCTTTGATTCATTTAGAGAAACTGCATGGACAGAGATGTATGACCTCAACACCAACCTTTTAACAGAAATGGCGTGTATTTACAATTTATGTAGTGTGTAAAAATGTGTGTACTTACAGTGTACGTGTAAGGGTGTATCAGTTCTCGGTTGCAGAAGTGATTTATGTCTGGTTTTGAAGCTGATGTATCTACAGTGTACTCCTCAAGAAGGTTTTGGGAACTTTACCACCTCTATATTGAATCTCATTAAAGAAAAGTGGCGTTTTTTTTAAAGGCAAGATCACTTTCTTAATCCTTTATCCATTCCTCATGGATGAAAAGTTCAAATCCCACGTGCAGATATGTTTCAGAGTACTTTTACTATGCTATAAGATTTTTCTATTTGCCATAATTTAAATTGGACTAAATAGGATTTCACCTCAATAAAATAGCCTCATGTGTAAGAAATATATGAAAAAAATAAACCAATTAACTCTTTTTGCTATCTATCACAAATCTAGACTAATGTATAGGCCTGAACAGTGTCATACTGAATTTTGTGAGAAGCTGTGATGAAACCACGTAAGGAAAGATCAACAGCCATTTAGAGGTGGAGTTTGTTGCTCCCAATACATTTTTTTTTTTATTTTTTTATTTTTTTATGGCCTTTCTCCTGTCCTTTGCACGAGCATGAAAAGAATAGGGTTGTATGGCTCGGTCAGAGCCACTTTGTAAAGAGCTAGTGCTGCAGACCACCTGTAAGTAATCCAGTCTTAATTGGCTGAAAGCTTAGAGGTACTCTTCAGTATAGCAGTTTTATATTAACTAATATAAAACTAATTAACTATATAACTTTAATTATAGTATTGATATTGATGCTAAGAGAGGTGGAAATTGCTCAATGTTTACTGTTTGGAAGATTTTTAATGAGAATGAGATGAAACTTTTTGTTAATTTGAGGATGCTACTGTATTGTTGGCACACAGGCGTACTGTAGTCTTCCCAGGAAAAATGTATTTCTGTATGAATTATGTTTATTGGACAGTAGACCTTAGTTCATGGTCATTGAACTGAATATGTGTAGACAATAGTTACAAAGTTATTTTAACCTGTAATAAATAACTTTTTGCGTCCATGGGGCAGCGCAAACAAGCTGTTAAAAAAAAAAAAAACACTGACATATTTTCACATTTTAGGTTTTTATGGCCAACTTTTGTAGCAAACAATTGCTTATTTACACCATAGACTTCATATAAAGATGGACGACGCGTGTCCACTTCTTCCACCCTGTACAAATATGAAGCCAAAATATCCCAGATACAGGCCATCTTGTAATTTTGGAGCCAGACTATAGGGATCAGGCGGTGGAGCCACCCTATCAAATTCCTAGCCATACTCTTGCCCGACCAATTGTGAGTTAATCACAGCTGTCAATGATGATGTTTTACCTCATTTCCATAACATCAAATTATTAATAAAAACCAAATCTCAGAAAAATGTACATTGAACAAACATTGGAGTGATAAGATGTTAAGGTGTTGGCTACTTAGATATTTTGGCTCATGTCCTCACCGCTATCATGGAGGTGGTGGGATTTATGACGTATACTGCTGCCAGCCACTAGGGGGCAATCAAGATGTTTTGGCTTCACTTATTGAGTCTATGCATCAACCTTCTGATTTACACACCCAGCAGAAATGGAGCAACATCATCTCTTATCTATTGGGAGTCATTTTTCTGGACACCTAATGAATATAATACTAAAACTCTGGTTTTAGTCAACATCCACGACATTCCACTTCCGGGATTGCTCTGTTGCTGCCAGAATTTCTGCCAGATTTCACTCTTTTTGGTACCTTTTGCTTAGTTTGTGTTGGAATTTTAAACTCTGGTCGATTTTATGAGGACTATGGTTAACTCAGATCTCTGCAGGGTAAATCTAGACAGCTAGCTAAACTGCCAAAGACCATTGATTTGGTTAAAGAAATGACAATAAAACAGAGCACGTTTTTCTCCCATCCCGGAATGCTGTGTGGACAAGCTAGACCCTCCTATGCAGCACTTTGGAGGACAGTCTGGCAATGCAAGACTACTCTGGTTTTAGCTCTGTCTTTGGTCTCTGCCAACTCCTGACAAAAATATCTCTCCTTAGCTACTAAATGCTCCACTGTGTTCACCACCTATTTTGCTGTTTTGCAAACTTTCAATGCACTCTAGACCTTTTATTGTAGTAAATTGAGACCATATTTCATCAGATCTTTTCATCATAAAGAGTGTGCACATTCCTCGACTAAATTGAACACGTGTATGATTCAAGTATCACAATTTATTACAAAAACTAGAACTTTTTTCACCTCTCCGTGTTGCCATGCTTTAAGCATATAACAATACAGTATAAAATCTCAAACCAGAAGTCCAATAGTAAAAGCAAAGATCATAGATGCTGACGCAGCATTTACAGAAGACATGCTGTTACTGTACAGAGAACATTCCCATTGAAGTACAAACATCTGCAAAATGCGTCATTATCGTCAATGAATTGCATTTTACAATAAACAATCTGATCCATATACAATGAAGACTCTAATCCAACCTCCATTCAGAGTCTTACAAGAAACACCTCTTTTCAAAAGTAATTAACGGTAAAATAAACGAACACTCTGCAAATCATAATGAATGTGCTGAGATTTTTTTTTTTTTTCAACAGCCCAAGGCACTCGAAGGCTCGAATGTTGGCAATAAATAAGTCATTCTTTACACAAAATCACGTCAAGCAGGTGGTGGTAGAGAACAAATAGTAAGAGAGAAACAATGTTGTCTTGACCTCTTGAAGAGCACGTTCCTTTTAAAGAAGTCCACCTTGTCCTTTTTCACAGTGAAAATCCCTGGCAGTCGAGACAGAAAAGACGTTTGAAGAAGTCAGCCTTTTTTGTTGAATTGCGTGACATCTGTTGGCTAAAAACTACATGACCTTCTACTGTACTTTTGATGCTGGCCGGACATTTTGGTCTCCAGAGAGCATCCTCTGCTCTTTGGAGCGGGACTCCGGCTGCTTTTTTTCAAACCACAATTAGGCTTGACGGTGCATTCGGGCACCACAGGATGCCAAAGTGTCCATTTGCAGTGACCTGTTTCACATGAGTATCTGGTAAAAAAATCTATCAAGTGTCCACAAATGATGTTTTCAAATATCTATAACAAATCCAGATGCTATTCATTGAAATAATCCTGATCTTTCATATTAGTTTACCGAGGCTGTGACAACAGAGTGGCTTTAACAAATGTGTTGAGATTCTCTTCCCTGCAGTTCAGTTGAGCTGGCGACAAGCTTCAAATGTCCACTTCGAGGCACCTCCGTAAATATCGAGGTTTGTCTCCATCCACGCAAAAACATTGCCCACTTGTGCCTTGCTGCTGCACGTCGCCAGATTGTATATCTCTCCGACAGATAGTTTACGATCCCAGATGTGAAAATTTGCCAGGTCTCCCACAAAAGCTTGTGTGGCATCAAATCCTCCTCCCAGCATGTCCTGTGGAAAAGACGAATGAATTTAATCAAGGATGATGTGATTTTTCTCCTCTTGGATTGAAAAATTGCCTCTTGGATTATCTGGATTGTTTTTTTGTTTTTTTTTATTAAAGCGACCATATTGTGCTCATTTTCAGGTTCATAATTGTATTTTGAGGTTGTACCAGAGTAATTTTACATGGTTTCATATTCAAATTACACCATATTTTTGTTTTACTGCGCATTGCTGCAGATCCGGTTTTCACCCTGCGTGTTTAGGTCTCTGTTTTAGCTACAGAGTGAGACATCACACTTCTTTACTATCTTTGGGAGTCACACATGTGCAGTAGCTAGGTAAGATCACATCAGCTAGATAACGCTTTCTCCAACTTTGGTCAGCACAAGGCAGGATTAGCTGGGAGACTTCTTCTAAACGAGGGCACACTTGTGGAATACCTGCAGAACAGGAACATGTGAGTAGTTCTTTTGTAGATTATGGTGAACTAGTGTGTGTGGCAGCAGTGTTTTGCCATGGAGAACAAGCTAGCATGCTAACGCTAGCATGCTAAGGTTAGCTACCTCGTCTCGGCTAGTAACGTAGAAAGCGGTCCAGATTTTGAACAGCTGACCCGGAGACTGCAGGCAGAGGACATTCAGAAACCTGTATCCCACTCAAAACAGCATGGATAGTTTTTTTTCCAAGTTTATGTGTGTGTGTAGAGACACAAAATATTTTTTCATAATATGGACACTTTAAATTGAACGAGGCATCTTCAATCCACTGGGATTCTTGATGAATTCCAGTTAAAGGTTCAATCACTGTAACTTATTATGTAATTTACAGCTAGGATGGACTTGAAAATGGAAAATTGCTTTTCTACCTTGTTGGCTAGTTTGCCACGTCATGACACACACCTGTTATATTTAACAAAGTCTTTTAATAACCACTGTGTGTTATGTCCTGCCCCGACATCCTGTTATAGTGAATGAAGCAGAACGTACAGCATGCTCTCCAAATGTAGTTTGTGTGTCATGAAACATAATGTGTTTACCATCATTAAAGTGGAAAGCGTTTGAAACAGGTGTGTGTTGTGTTTACCTGCTCTTGACCGAGGATCAGCAGGCCCTGTGGTTTGATAGGATGATATGGAGCCAGATTCTCTCCACTCCCTCTCTTGACGCCATCTTGGAAAGCTTCCCAAACACCATCACGAGTGGTCCAGGTTATGCAGATGTGGTGCCACTTTCCATCATTGATAAGGAAAGGCAGCTTAGCAACCTAGAAGAAGATATATATATTTATATGACGTGAATGTTTGCTGCAGTGAAGAAATACCCTTGTTTAAAATGAATGCATGGCAACATTTCCACTGTGTGCGTTAGACATGCCTTGTCATTTATTAGTATCTCCATTGGGTTGTTTCCCCACTCTATGAGGACCAGCTCGTTGGCTTGACCTGGAACCGCGTAGGAGAAAGGTGTGCCAACTCCTGGAGACGCGTTGGACTTCAGCCACATGCACACAGTGAGGGCGTACATCTCTGGCAAACTCTTCTTCACTTTTGCGTACATGTAGTTGGTTCTCAGTGGGAACGTGAGCTGGAATTTATCCAGAGGCCTGTTTTCTCTTTGACCTGCAGAGAAGAAATAGATAACCGTTGGCTTCAGACACTATGGATGACATATCGGTGTGCTTCTTATTTTGTCAAACACACAGGTACATCATTTAGCTCAATGCACACATCCTGGGGATTTACATTCTGTAGGAATTACATGTTACACAACGAATTAACAATCTCCAGATTTGCTGTAATCTCGCATGATAAATCTACCACAGGAGTACTGACGCTATTAACCGTCATCTCTTGTTTTCTTCCTTTATTTGACTGCCACACAAGTATTTATTTTTTTTTTTTATCAGAGGTGTCCCAAACAGACACAGAGCAAATGGAGGGTGCATGTTTACTGCATGTTTAAAATGCTTTAATCTGCATGAATTAGAGCAGAATTACCAGGCTGCTCCAGTTTTGTGCGGATGAGTAAAACATTAAATCTCCTGCTGATGTCATAAAAGCTTACAATGCCAAACTGGAAGGTTTTAGTTTTTTTGCATGTTCCGCCCTCACGTCTGTCATCCACACTGATCTCGGATAGATGTTTTTTTTTTCTTTTACATATTTAACAAATAAACAGTGGCAATTACAAACAATACACTGAAACGAGAACGCGTCCCAGGGCCAACAAAAAAAGAATATTTTTATAAATAATTAAACCAAGGAAAGAGGGAGGGAGACAAAACAACACACGCAGAAACGGACACACACACACACACACACACACACACACAGACAGGCACAAGACAAGGGACCAAACACCTGCGCAAATTGGCCTTGTAGCCTTGTGCTACAGCCCGGACCTCAGAGTCAGAAATGACCCGCCACGTGTCCAGAGTCTCACGTGGGGCACCATTTATCCGCGCCGTGGACAGTTCCAAATAGACTACAGCCAGGTAGGAAAGGGTCCACGTGCGGATATACAGGTCGTGTGGCGTTTTCCAACGGGTAATCATTTCTCGATTATTGATCATCCCACCCATCCATCTTTACACTCACCCACCGAAGCCTTCCAGAGCTCCTTTTACTTTTGGTGCACAAGCTTATATATTCTCTTTCCAGCTACCTTTCTCCAGGTCGGTGATCCTCTGGTGTAGAGATGTGAGGGTGGACTCCACTCTCCCACGCTGCTCCGTCTCATTGCGAAGTCCGGGCTTCCCCTCCTCGATGCTGTTCACTCGGGACAACACCTGCTTCTCCAGGTCGTCGATTTTACTTTGGAGCAGGTCTTTGAGGCTGTTCGCCTGCACCGAGTTGTTACTTCTGCTGAATTGCTGTTAGGGCGAAAAGAAGCATTTAATGTACAGAATTAATGTGAATGGGGGTAATACTTTTTTATCTAGGCTTATCGCAGTGCTTATTGCAGCACATCTGGTTTGTTTTTCTCGTGTGCTCACAAAATGGCACATGTAAATGTAATATTGGCAATAAGAAACCTGAATCACTCTTCTTCTTCTTTTTATTATTTTATTATTATTATTATTATTATTATTATTATTATTATTATTATTATTATTATTGGATTATATGAGTCAAGAAAAGTGCCTTGTTTTGTAATTTGGAGCTTTGCGCAGAGTCACCCAAAGTGTTGTCAAATGTCCTCAGAAGCGGTTGCCCTACCTCCAGGTTTTCTAGTCTCTGCTTCAGCGACTGTAAAGTCTGTGATAGTTGCGCCAAAGTGTCAGCGGGGCCCCTCGATACATCCCCCATTGTGTTTTTGGTCCCAGCTTCTTTCCTCCTGCCCCCGGGCTCGGCGCCGCTCTGGCTCTCACACCGAGCCAACTTTGAGGTCAGTTCTCTGATAGTCTCTTTTTGGTTCATGATCGTCTCTTTCTGCTGCAAAACCGTCTCCCGCAGCTGCATAACAGTGGTCTTCAAGTCCTCTCCTGGCACACTGTTCTGCAAAGTGGCTGCGCAAATGTCCATATCCTTGGGTACGGACGTGCAAATGAACTGCGTCTGTCCGCCAAAGTCTTGAGATGAACTCTCCAAAAACAAGCATGAAAATAGAAAAAGTCTCCAACAGATTCCGTTCTTTGTGGCCTGCATGTCTTCTTCGGTGCTGGGTTGTGATTTGTTTTTGGTTTATAAGTCGCAGTGACTTGATGCGCTCTGGTCTCCTTCTGTGGGAGCGCAGCCGTTTTTATACAGCGAGCCTTCTGCGCAGAGCAGGTTTACTGCATCACGACCGGAGGGGAGGGAATCGCACTGGCTCTGTTCAGTCGGCTCCACGAGCAACGTCACATTCAGGAGATGAAACCCATTTTGCTTTCAGGCTCCCACATGTTAAATCTTTGATCACTTCGACAATTTGTCATTTCTCTCTGTGTATTATTAATCTGGAAAACCCGCATTTGTAGGCAGTGAAGACGGATTGCATGGATGGCAGGGCGCCAGGAGAGCCAGCTGTGTTTGTTTTGCGCAAACAGAAAACTCTCACTCACTCTGTTACACACACACACACACACACACACACACACACACACACACTGTGTGTAGGATGCAGATCGAAGTCCCCACGTATTCAGCACCAAGGAGAGCTCCGACCACATCACATCATCTCAGAGAGCAGAGGAGCGTCTGATGCTGCTTTAGGTTGATCAGTTCTTGGTGCCTTTTTCTCTCTGTTCAGCTCAACTGAGACAAGTGTGCAGAATCACTTTGTGGTGACATGAAGACTGCATTTTGTGAGGGGTTTTTGAGATCAAACCTGTTTTGATTTTCTTTTTTTTTTTTAGGTTAAACTCAGGCTAGCTGATTTATACACACACACACACACACACACACCTTACTCCCAAAGACCCTTTCTTCCAGTAGCAATCTGCTCGCCACATCACTGCTATAATCACCTCTTAGTTTAAGTAAATTACCCTATCTATTATTCAGAAAGGACAATTCTATTATTTTTCCCTTCCTCTGTCAAAATAAAATCAAAACAATTTGAATGAGGGATAATAACATCAACGCTCAGATTGATGGAAAGATGAACACAGAGAGGCACACAGCACGAGAAACACAAGTCTGCATGTAAGAAAAGGATATTAGATGGAGGAGGTTAGATAGTCCACAGCATAATTACTATCATTCATACCAGGTCTGTAAAGCTTAATGCTTTTTAGCTGCAGGTGCCTTTTTGCGGGCTGGATGTTTAAACGAAATCAGATTAAATTGTTGCCGGGAGGAAGTACTTCATTTCAGAGCATAATTCTAAGATTGGGAGCAATATACTGTATTACTGAACCAATTGGGATTGATTGTCATTCCCACCCACTAATCAAAATGGTACAGTCTTGATGTAGCCTAAGTAATAAAGTCAGACTTAATGATGCATTTGACAGCTCTGAATGTAGTCTTGCTCTTCAACATTTCCAGTTGCATACATATTTTCATCATGAAGTTGTCTTCTTTGTCATTACATAACAGCTTTTTGATTTTAAGAAGGCATTGCGTGATTTAGTGACGTTACTATCTGACCGTAATTCGGAGTTGATAAATGAAGCTTATAGGTGCAAGGTAAAGTAATTTCTTTTGAGCCATTTAGTGTGGCATGGCATTCATAAGAAAAAGTGGATTTAAGGTGATTTGCTGTCCGGATTTAAGTCACATGGATGGAACGTTAAGTAAAACCTGAGGTTTTTAGGAAAGGGATCAATTGAGTAATACAGGAAAATACAGCTCAAAGAAGTCATACTTTGTCCAAGCAGAACCAACCAAACCTTTTTTTTGTGTGGAAATCTAACCAAAACATTCACAGAAAACCAAACAGAGAATGTGGAAAGCAGCAACAGCATTTACAGAAATATAAACAGACAAAAAAACTGAAACCTTATTAGATGTTATGCAACATGAAGCCTTGCACTCCGGCCCTGTCAGAGCGCCCTAACTTGCAGAGCAAGAAATGTAAGTAAACAACTTTTTTTCTGCACCATATCAACCATCTGGTAAATTTGTGCTAGTTATATAATTACACATAATAGACCACAGTGCTTTCCAATTCTTTGCAAGGAAAGCTCTTGTGAAGCATGTTATGACCTTGTTTTGTGAAAGGTGCTCTACTTGATAAACTGTACTTACTTACTTACTTACTTACTTACTTACTTTCATTATATGTATACACATTCACTGGTCACTTTATTTTGGCAAAGTTAACACAAATATTTGATCAGCCAATCACAAGGCAGCAACTTAGTGCATTTGGACATGTCGACATGGTCAAGACTTTCTGAAGTTCAAACCAAGCATCAGAATGGGGAAGAAAAGTTGACTTTGAACTTGGAATGGTAGTTGGTGCCAGATGGGCTGGTTTGAGTATTTCAGAAACTGCTGAGCTACTGGGATTTTCATTATTTGGCACAAACAACATGAAAGCACGGCTCCATCCTGCCCTGAATCAGCGGTTCAGGCTGGTGGTGGTGTAACGGTGTGGAGGAGATTTTCTTGGCACACTTGGGGGCCCTTAGATAGAGCATTGTTTAAATGCCACAGCCTACCAGAAAATATTTTTTTTTTTTTTTTTTAAAGATTATAGGCAGGACAGCTGAAGACAGGAAAGTGGAGAGAGAGGGGGAATGACATGCAACAAAGGGCCGCAGGGCAGAAATTAAACCTGCAACTGCTGGGGTAAATACTGAGCCTTTCTACATGTGGTGCACGCTCTGCCAGGTGAGCTAACTGGGCGCCCCCTACCTAGTATTGTCGCTAAGCATGTTGATCGCTTTCTGACCACAGTGTACGCATCTTCTTATGGCTACTTCCTGCACAATTTTATCCACTCTTAATCCAAAAGAGCACCTTTGGGATCTGGTGGATTGGGAGATTTGCATGGATGTGCAACCGAAAAATCTGCAGCACTGCGTGATGCCATCATATCAATATGGACCAAAATCTCCAAGGAATTTTAGCACCTTGTTGAATCTATGCCAGGAATAATTAAGACAGGTCTGAAGGCAAATGGGGATCCAACTCAGTACCAAAAAAAACAACCTGTGAATGTATTAGCTTCCAAAATAAATATGAATGAGGAGAATAGACAACTGACTGCCAGAATAGTAATTTCAATATTTAACATTGTAGTTTGGATAGAGTTTATCCGACTGTATGTACAGTATAAGCAGGCAGAAAAGCCTAGACGTCTTCTACCCTGTGGGACAAAAGTAGCGTTGCAAGATGCACAAAGTCTAGCTCTCGTTATGAATTCATTATTTAGTGCTTCCCACACAAACAAGTCTCAGAGCCATATGCTTAAAGAAGAAAAACCTTCACTCTTCCTCGCTCCTCGGAAACATACTGTACCTCTTTCCTTCACCTCTACTACTCCCTGTGTTCGACCCCTGCCTCTCCTCTTGTCCTACAGGCATAAAAGAACCTGCTCAAATACACTCAAATCCCATTGTTGTTTTGTAGCCTTTTCAGCCTCTCAAATTAACATTTTCCTCTGGATGCCACAAGTTCACCCTGTAAGCATATTGAGTAAGGCTCAGATTTAAAATAAATTAAAAAAACAAAAAACATAACAGCTGTTGAATTCACAATGGTGTTAGCCAAGGTGTGCATGAAATAATAACAGGGTTTGGATGGAATTATTTGTTCTAAGTCATTGTCAGACATGACGGCACAACAATCTCTGACACCGGAGATACTAATCTCATAAAAACAGCTGCCAGTAGCTCTTATCACAATCCTACACATTAAACTGCCTCGGTTCTGCTGTAGCTGTGCTGCTGGGCTGCTGCCCACCTGTTGCATTGAACAGTATCTCCTTAATAATGCATTCAAACACAGTGGAAATGCTTTCTCCAGCACTCAAGATCAATAGTTGTAATTTCACATGTTGGCATTCTGCCTTGTCTGGCTTTTTCTACCTGACTTCTTCCTCCTCCCCACCTTCTGCTGTAGTGTGGTGACGGCCATTAAGGGGGGAAAAAATCCAGTGCTTTTTTTTTTTTTTTTTTTTAAATGATTTAGCATTTTCGACACCAATGGGAACTGTTTCGTTGACATTAGGGCTGGGAATAGAACAAAACAGCTCTTAGTATCAGAAAATGTCAAGTTCTGATTGCTGATTCTTACCATGCGTCCAAAAAGCACTCATTCACTTCTCCCTGTATAATAAATAGGGCTGGGTTAAAATAATCAATTCTCCAAATAATATTGATTTTTGTTTGATTTGAAAAAAATCCATAAATCCTGAGATTGATCTTTTAATATTTGCATTTTCACTATTAAGGTATTACCCACCACCAAGTTTTCTGAGAATCTTTTATATCCCAGCTAAATTTGTATTGTAACTGAAATTTCCCTAACCTAATTGATAATCAAATTAGAAATGTAATCCAATCGTGACCTTTTGAATCAGAATCTATTCAAGAAATCATTGGCGATACCCAGCCCTACCAATAAACACTCAGTAGTTGACATTAGAAATCAGTAAATACAGTGCACTATTTAGTAAATATGTTTTCTGACACTTTTTTTAATTGTTCTATGTTTTCTGCTTTAAATGATAAATTATCAAATTTAAGATTTTGTTCAGTCACAGTACTCGTATGGTGGCTGTTTTAGTACAGTATAATGTATAAGGAGAGTTTGTAGAAAAACAGTCAAATATTCCTTTTTCCCTTTCCTTTTAATGTGTTTTTTAAATCTTTCTTGTGTATGTCTTACAAAGTGAAAAAGCCCAAAGTCCACCCCAAATGGACTTACCATCTCCAGTAGAAAACACTGTTCACAAACAGTCCAAACAGCTCTATTGCAGTCCAGCCTTTGTAACACACGTAATAATGCTTGCCTAGTTGCTCCTCATGCTCTGCTTCTGACTGGCTAGTAGTCCTTACCTAGCTACTGCGCATGTGCGACTCCCAACAAAGATGGAATAGAAGTGAGATGTCTCACTCTATAGCTAAAACAGAGAGCTCAACACACAGGGTCAAAAGAGGAGCTGCAGCAATGTACAGTACAACAAAAATATGATATTTGAAAATTAAACCATTTAAACCAATTCTGATATAATCTCTAAATACAATTATGAACCTGAAAATGAACATAGTATGAGCTAAACATTTCAAACAATGCCAGCCATATATAATATGAACAAAAAGTTTCATTTTAGGGACTCCGGCAGCCACAGCAATTTTATGACAGTGGCTTTGTCTGACTATACTTGACTAAACTCACTTAGTATATTTTGTTTTTTAAGATCAATTTCACATGTTGTATATATGTACAGTATGCCTGATTAGGCTAAATGTCACCAGCTCTGATGTTTTCCAGTGTAACCAGTGTGAGCTACTGTTTCTGAAAAATACTGGGAGGTATTTCATTATTTCTATGAACGAAAGTCTAATTAAGCCACCCTGCCATACCAGAGGAGGAAACCGGCTGCGATTTTGGAGTCACTGGAACTTTAATATGCAGTGGCTGGTTAGAGTGAAGAAAAATGTAATGCAGTTGCCAGCACAGTGTAAAAAAATAGCCCAGAGAGGCTAATTAAGACAAAGATTTCTACTAATAACTTCCCATCACTTCCCTTTTTTGAGTTCTATTTCCCTCATGGTCTCCAGATGGAGTTTTTTTATACAGTATGGTTGCTGTCCCTACGTTTTATTAAAGGTTGTGATTTTAATTACTTTCTTCTGCATGAGTTGAGCGCCCATCAGATATTGATACAATGCATCATCTGACATTGGAATCATTTTCTGAGACAGTGCTGTCCTCCTGCTGAACATGATGAGGAAAAATTGAACAATGTGCAATGGTCTATTTTCTGATCCCATTGCCCAGAGTATGTGATGATTGGATACAGAAGGCCTACATTTACTGCTGTGCCTGGGCTTTTACAACTTTATCATTTGTCATTACATTTTCTGATCAAATCTGCTGTCAGATGATGGGAATCAATATTCATGGAACGCTTTATGATCTACTATTTGTTTGTGAATAAGCAAACTGGCTTCTTGCAGTGCACTCATACCATCATTGATTGCCTTTGCTGTCTTGTGCATGTTTGGAGTTTATTGACCATCATCAATACCTTTTTATTTACTTTTTGTTGTCTGTTTATGCTGGCCATGTGTTTGCTTCTCTGTGAATTGGCCTTTTTTAAACATTCATTTCAATATCAAAAATGATGTTCACTCTGAAATTAAAGCTGTAGCAGGCACTTTATTTTGGGCAAGAATTCAATAGTAATCTTTTAGCACATTGTAATTAAGTGGTCTGAGAGAAAATTAGACTAGACTGCACCTTGTCTTGGCTTCAGAAAATCTAGCTGTGATGGGTGACTCTGGACAATCACAGGACCTTTCAGAGTGAGAGAGAGTGAGAGAGAGAGAGAGCGTTCCTATTGGTAGTTCTGTGCATGCAATGCCTGCGTGACGGAGAGGGAGAGCTGCAATTCTGATTTTCTTTTTTTTTTTTTTTTGCATTGTATCCACTGCAGCTTTAAGAGCCGATATATGCTTTCTTTTCTTTACATCACACAGGGGAAAGGTTAAATAACAATAACAATGAATTAAAAGGGCACTCCACTAGCTTTACACAAAGTAACTGCTAGGGCTAATGCTACTTGGCTTTTGTGGCTTTGGGGAAGCTTTGTCATATCTAAAACAATAATCCTGATGATGTCATAGTGGTGTCATCAGGGTTTATCAGCTTGGGATCAAAAAATGCATCAAGAAAGAAAGCGTTCTAACTGCAGGCGTAGGGATTGAAGAATCAGGGCGTTTTACCAGGCATGGAAGGTCTAATGAAAATACAATTCAGGATACTTCGACCCACTGCTGCTTTGATTTTGTCCATCATGCTGTGTTAGGCATACATATAATATTTGGGACTTTTGGTATATTAGATAATTATTGTAGCATTTATGACTGATGTGTTTAGAAATAAGTTACAGAGGATTATTTTGGCTTCTTCTGTGAGTCCAAATAGATGTCCACATTACTACATTATGTTATGTTTTATTCTTGGTCTTAAATATAAGGCACTTTGGATACTGCTGGTTGCTGTAAAGCTCTATATAAATGATTGATTGATTGATTGATTGATTGATTGATTACTATAAGCCCTTGAAAAACAAGGTACACAATTCTGTCATTTGTAGCAAAACTTGCACATTGATTTATTTTTGTTTTCTCATTGCCATTGCTATTTGACTATTGTTTTAGAATGAGTGCAAGTGGCACAGTAGTCTCTCAGTACCTGAAGGGATGTTAAATTATGAATTAGGCATCAGACATTCCCAGTATCACATCACAAAGGCCTTGTGGATTTCATTTCAATCTCAGCTCAGATACCTTCAGCACTGTTGAAGGCTGGCTGCAGATTCTACAAACAGTGCTGCTCCCGTTTAATGTATTGCTTTAAATCAAATGGTTCTTGCGGCTTTAACAAGAAGAAAACTATCTTCAAGTAACTAATTGTTTAGGGTTAGGTTTTTACAGCTATTTCACAAATGAGGCCCTCTAAAATAGTTACCACACCCTAAATTCCAGTGAGCACAGCCTTGCATAACCACCTAATGCATGCCATGATTTATAGAGTTTTCCTTTTATATCATAGTAATCCAAAATTGGTTTTCTGTTTTGCATACAAATTGACAGATGTAACTGACGGTTCGGCATAATGTACAAATTATGTTTAAATGTAATAAAATACCATGGAAATTTACACCAAATAGGCTACTGTTACTCACTCCAGCATTGTCTGCTTCTCTGCTCACTTTAGTCTTTACCTAAGTTCTTGATGTTATTTTGTAAAAGCAGTATTATTTACCAGCCGTGTGTGTTACCACAGTATATGGCATGTGGAAATGTTTATTCTATGTTTGTGGCATGTGTTCATGACACTGAGCAGCTAGCAGGCATGAGCACTGTGTAGGTGGGAGCCTCATGCTTGGGCAACACTGAGCTGTCAAAGAAGCTGAGGAAGCATGACTTGCTGTCAAGAGATGCAGTCTAATGAAGGGATGTGCTCTTGCTGAGCAACACAAAAGGAAAAGTGACTGACTTGCTCAAGGCCTCTGTCTGGCAGTTTCTCGCTGCAGGAGAGACTGAAGACATCATGCTGGATCACGCTTATAAGAGAAGTAAAGGTTTCTAAAGAAAAAGTTATGCCATGCTAATTTCAGATTCAAACCCACCCACACTGAGTGAAGAGTCCTGCCTGTTGAACAGAAATGACAAAACTTATAAAGAAGACTTTACTGGAATACTGTTGCCATCTGTTTCAGAGGATTGTTTATCTTCAAGATAGCTTGAGAATATTCTAGTTTTTAAATGCTAATGCTAATTTGTCCTTTTTAAGACTGCAACTAACTATTTTAATAATTACCATATTTTTTGGCACTATAGGGCGCACTTAAAAACCTTTAATTTTCTCAAAAAACTAAAGCGCCGTATATATGGATTAATTCTGGTTTTGCTTACTGACCTCTAAGCGATTTTGTGTGGTACAAAGCGCTCACGGCGCTGAGTCAAAATGATTTAGTACGACTTTGGTAAACTACAAAGCCGCACCGCTTGCAGCATTACGGCTACCGTAGCCAGGAGCATCGCGGAGTAATATATACTGTGCTTCACCATAATATTACAGTGTGTGTATAAGGACCCCAAAATGGCACCTGTCAAAAGACACGACTACAGCTGCGAGAGAATTCAACATTAATGAATCAATGATACTGAAGTGGAGGAAGCAAGAAGATGACCTGCGCCAAGTAAAGAAGACCACACAGAGTTTCCGCGGGAACAAAGCGAGATGGCCACAGTTAGAGGACAAAATTGAACAGTGGGTTATTGAACAGAGAGCAGCAGGTAGACGCGTCTCTACAGTCTCTATTCGACTGAAGGCAACAGCGTTAGCACGGGACATGAATATCAATGACTTTTGAGGCGGTCCTTCTTGGTGCTTTCGTGTTATGAAAAGACGTAATCTCTCTATCCGCACACAAACTACCGTCTCGCAGCAACTGCCAAAAGATTACGAAGAAAAGTTGGTCATTTTCCGCGCATACTGCAAAAACAAGATCACTGAAAAGAAGATCCGGCCAGAGTACATCACCATTATGGACAAGGTTCCCCTCACCTTTGATATTGAACCGCACTGTGGAGAAAACAGGGACCAGAACAGTGTCCATACGCACCACAGGGAACAAGAAGTCATCCTTCACTGTAGTTCTCAGTTGCCAGGCTAATGGCCAGAAACTTCCACCCATGGTCATTTTCAGGAGGAAGACTTTGCCAAAAGAAACGTTTCCAGCCGGCGTCATCATCAAAGCTAACCCAAAAGGCTGGATGGACGAGGAAAAGATAAGTGAGTGGCTGAGAGAAATTTAAGTCAAGAGACCGGATGGATTGATTTTTAACCCTTCTGAAGGGAGTCACAAATGGAGATTTAGTGGAGGGTAAATGTGTAGCTGAACCTTAAAGCATCCACTGCTTTATCGTCAATTTTAAAATAAATGAGACCATCATTTACTAAACAAACACTATGCTGTATTGAAAGAGACTTGGAAGTAGCAATTGAAACCATAAATACATTATAAAAATGTTTACTGACATAATAAATCAAGTGCGAAGTAGGGTCATTTTCCCATAGACTTCAATAGAAACGTCTTCTTTTTGCAACCAGTGAAGTCGCCCCCTGCTGGAAATGAGATAGAATGCAGGTTTAAGGCACTTCTGCATTAGCGTCTCTTTTCAGGCCCGGAAGCTTCGGTAATTATTTTTAAAGTCTATGTAACGCACCATGAAATGTAGCAATGCATCAAGGAAGGCATTTCAAAAGATGCTTACTAGCAGGTCACAGGGAAGACAACAAAAGATCTCCCTTGAAAGTGTTTTGAGGAATGAAATGTATTCAACATGTTTCTTATACCTAAAACAGCAAGAAGGTTCTGTGTTTGAATCCAGGTTGATCTGGGCCTTTTTGTGTGGAGTCTTCATGTCCCCCCGTGTTTGCATGCTCCGGTTTTTTCCCACCATAAAGACATGCATGCTGGGTAACTAGGACTACAGTTGAAAATTAGCCATTTGGCTAACACTGGCGCATTTACAGAAATGTTGATTAATATGCATTGTCCTAATCAAATAAATAAACTCTAACACAAGGCAATTCAATGAGGAAGCCTGAATGTAAACATAACTTATTTGTTTTGTTTGTTTTCAAGAAAACTACAGATACTGTCTCTTTTTAAAAGGATGAAGAGTAAAGTGTTCTTCTGATGGCAGGGCATTATTTAAAGAAATCTATCTTTCATGTAGAAGCTTCCATATACATTATTTATGAGAACGGGTTTGAGTTGGTATAAGAATAGCCTACACATTTGTTTCAGTGTGGTGACAAAAGGCTGCAAGAAGTCATGTACTGTCATGTCTTCATTTTTTTTTTTTGTAGAAATTATACTTGGGAAGTTCCGTTTATCCAAAGCCATCAGATCCTGTTCATGTCCTCGCTCCGGTCAGATTCGGTCGCATTCAACTGACACACAAGGCTGCATTTGATTACTCCTTGTACAACCATATCCATAATTATCATAAGCGTTAAGCTGTATGTGATGTCCAGTAGGCATGCCATGCTTAGACTGTCTGCCCTTGAAAGCATGACAGTGCAGGCACAGAGACACAAATGTGATGCAATACGGGAGAAGATAACCTGAGGCCATGTAAGTAAAGATGTATTGCTCTTTCAGTACATCAAGGTCACTTCCTCTTTCTGTGTCTTTCAATCTCTATATGTATGTGTGGAGGCGGGACTGATGCAGATGTGTGGGGAATATATTGTACAGTAAACGCACCGGAGAAGCAAAGTGTCTGTAGCTGCTGAGCTGAGGATTTCACAACTTGCATTCAAACTTTTGTCTCTGATGCTCTGTACAGTAACAGTGAGAGATGACATGAATGCACAATTTGACAGAATAATAAATATAATAAAGATAATAAAGTTGTTGATACATTTTTAAGTCTCTTAAGGTCAGTAATTAAATGACTTACGCATTAATGCTTGTAGATTATGTTGATTGCCAACCTGTTAAAAATAAAAACTGCTGCAAGTCCCAAGATGATGCATAAATCAGAGTTTCACAGCCTCTCCCACAACTTAGCTCTGTGAACCCTGTAACCCAACAAGTAAGTGTGTGTGTGTGTGTGTGTGTGCGTGTGCGTGTGTGTGTGTGTGTGTGTGTGTGTATATATATACTGTGCATGTGTTAAAAAAAAAAAGAACAGGATCAGTGCCTCCACATGAAGGCTCCCCTGCCCGAGCCTCTGCCAGAGAACAGCCAGTCTTGCATCTGTGTGGAATAATAAAATTGTGTCAAAAAGTGCAGGCAAATATTTCTGTACAGCACTCTCTGTGGGGAACAGAGCTCAGACAACTGCAGCAATCTCTTATTTTTCTTCTTCTCAACCTGTCTTCATGGTTTTCACTGTTCTCTGCTCTCTCTGCACTGATTTAAATGATATTGTATCATGTTCCCTCTAACAACTATCTAATTTTTTCATTGTACCATTTTGTCTTGTTAATGGAATGGCCACTCCTCACAGAAAACCACTATCACTATACACACCCCACACACCTTTTGCCAGGCTTCTCCCAGGGGAGAACCGGAGAGCCCCATCTTGCACAGCAATATCAATAATACAACTGAAGCACCCCTCCTCCACCACCAACCATTGCTTCTAAAAATAGACCTCCTTTATTGTTTAATATTGCAGTTGCCCCTTCAATCGCTCTCTCTTGCTCTGTCTTCTTTTCTCTATTCATTGTCTTTAAATAGGTGATGAGGGAAGATGTCAACAGATGAGTCAAGGCTTCCACCTTCCCACTTACTTCCCATCAAGTATTCCGTCTTCCCCCAACCCCCAAAGCCCATTTCTTAAATCAACACGGCCAAGTGGTCCATCTCCATAGGCCTCGCAGTATGTCTCAGTGTGTTGTCTTTGTACTTTGTGTATGAATACAGGCAGGGTCTAAAGAATGATTTAACTATATTTATTTAAAGATTTATTATTTAACTATCAAACTGGTTGAACTAGAACTCACAAGCATTAACTACTGTACCAGTGCTCACTGATTCCCTGGTTCAGACAAATATTTACAAATGTTCGGTTCGGGTTTGGCCTACGTAACATGGTGCTTAAAGTTATTTTTTTGTGAAAATGGAGTCAAAATGAGTAGAAATGATGGACCTACTGTCTCTGTTGGACTGCTTCTTGTAGTTCTGGGGTTTATTTGGTCAGTTTGGACATAAAATAGAGTGCCTGTCTGGTTCAGGTCGGACTGTGTTTCTACTCTCTTGGACCTGCAATTTTTTTGTATTTTACCTTAAAGTGCTCCTATTATGCTTTTTGGCTTTTTCCCTTATCTTTATTGTGTTATATATCTTTTTTGTGAATCAAATAGGTTTAGAAAGTGAAAAAGCCAAAGTTCACTCCAAAGGGACTTACAATCTCCCACAGAAAACACTGTTCACCAACTTCTCTAAACACGCGCGTCACTTTGTAACACACGAATGCTCGCCTTGCTGCTAGTGTGGCATGCCCTCAAACCAAGCTTGTTAGAACGGAAGCCTGAAGAGTTCAGATAGTTGTATCACATGTCCAGGAGAAAATTAAAACATTACATATGAAAGACTAATTTGTTAACATTTAAATAACTTACCACTCTGATAAGTCTTGCTCCAGTCTAGGTTGCATAGCTGTTTCGTGTTGTTCTGCCTTTGTTTTTGGTTTGAAGAAGTACAGCTAAGCCAAAGCCATAGGTTACCGGCTGAAGCGGGTTTGTTTTGGATCACACTAGCTTGCTTTGTCAAGGCCCGTCCTACTCTGCTTCTGACTGGCTTGTAGTGCTGACCTACATGTAGCTACTGTGCATATGCAACTCCCAACAAAGATGGAATGGAAGTGAGAGGCCTCACTCGGTAGCTAAAACAGAGAGCTCAACACACAGGGTGAAACGAAGAGCTGCTGCAGTGTGCAGTACAACAAATATATGGTGTTTTTGAAAATTAAACCATGTAAACCTTTTCTGGTACAACCTCTAAATACAATTATGAACCTAAAAATTAGCATAATATGAGGTCTTAAGATAAAGCTACTAGTTTAACCATGAAGATGGCAATGCCAGTAAATCATCAAGCCCACTTATTTAATCCTGAGTGAACTATTAGATTGAGAGTAAATTTAGTGTACTATATAGTGACTATTGAGTGAGTCCAGACACAGCCTCTAAATTTTCTTCTTGCGGCACTGCAAGGTTCACATTTGTGGTTGACTGAAACAAAGTTCCGGACGGATTGTTATGAAACGGACATTCATGTCTCCCTCAGAATGAATTGTAATAGATTTAGTGAACATTCATCTAGCTCTCATTTTTTATTTGTCCAATACTTTGGTTTATGACCAAATACCTGCAAAGCTGTACTTTTTATTCAGCACTAATTATTAAATGTTAGCATGCTAGTAAGATGGTGAACATGGTGAGCACAACACCACACCAGCAACATGGTAGTTGTCATTGTGAGCATGTTGACATTGAGCTGAATGCTAAGGTCAGCCCCACAGAGCGACTAGCATGACTGTAGACTCTCTCCATATGAGGTTACAAACTCCAAAAAGTATATTTTGTTACTGACAAATAACATTAAAAATCCTTTCAAATAATAAGTCACCGAAGCAACAGTGACCAGCCGCAGATGCAGGAATGAAATAACAGCAGAGAAATTATAGCCCTAAAATGTCATTTGTAGTGTATTAACGGATAACTTTTAGTTTGGAGGCTTTTTTTAAAAGCACTGAATCCTGTAACTGTCTACTTTAACCATCTGGAAGTTTATTTCACCCAATAAACAGTAAGACAGCAGAAAGGAAATACCAGCAGAGAAATTAGAGCCCTTAAATGTAATTTGTATTTTGTGAACCAAGACATTTAGTTTGATCTGCTGCTGGATTTCAGTACCTTTTTTGTACAATACTCCTAATCCTATTAGCAAATCTCTCTTAAAAAAAAATCCTTGTTTTGTTTTTCTCTCAGGCTTGCTGCATTTATATAGTTGCGTTTATAACGATAGGATTCTGTCAAAAAAGAACAAACAACTTTTCCTTGCATTTTACCACACTTTAATCCATCATCAGCGAGGCAGATTCAAGCAGAAGGGAAATGCTTACTGAGACAAGTGTGTCTGTTCAAACCACAGTTAATCGAGCATCACACATTTCCCATAAACAATTCTCTTCCCACGGAGCAAATACAAGTTCTCTGTCTCCATGGGAAGTGATTTACCCGCTGGCTGCTGTGTGTTTTTAGTTTTGTGGTTGATGTTGTGGTTCAGGCTGCTAAAGTATTCTGACCCCACCTTAGACTGGAGGAGAGAAAGGAGCAGAAGAGCAATCTGCTGAGAGTTGACGGAGTGTTTGTTGTATAATGTGTCCTAATGGGGCACATAGGTACCGTCTGATGGGAAAAAGAGAGTGCTGATGCTGGTGCTTGTGCCCTGCTTACCTATCACTGCCTTCATTTGTAATTTGCGTCCCTTCATCGCTGCAAGTTCCTATCTAATAAGCAGCTTTTGTACTAATAAAAATGGTTGACAGAATAATTAAAACTGCTGGAAACTGACATGTTTCAGGACAGAAATCATTTTCAGTGACAAAAGCAATTTACTTTTATTCTTTTTCAACACAATGAAGAATGGCATGTTGACTCTTTTAGCAGCATTACAGTTTAGCTCTCCCTTTGCTCATTATTCATGTCTTTTTAGCTCTTTGCTCCGATACATTAACTTCAGACAATAGTAAACAGTGGATTACTTCTCATTGTTTTAGCCTCATAAATCATTCTAGGTTCTTGGCTTAAGATGTTTGCAAACATATTTTCACAGGCACAGTGTAATGAGGTGTGCAGATTGGTTTTGGCAGGCAGGATTACGGTGGTATTTGTAAGGCCACAGTATCAGCGCATAGTTTACCTGAACAACATCTCACTGTAATGATGATGGAGTTTGTTTTATTATCAAATGTGGTTTGGGTCATGTTTACAATGAAATGCTTTACTGAATCCCAAATCAGGCCATGGCAGAAAGTTATGTAATTCCATTAGTGTGCACAAAAATGCACAACATTGCAGTGTAATTCTTAATCACTCCTTGAATTCAAGCACTGCATCCTTTATGAGAAATATCTCATAAAGTTTGTTCATGTTATAAAATGGTCTTTGATGACTAATACTTTGATACAATTTAAGCTTTTCTTGCCAGTATTAAAAAAACAACTTTTATTTATTATCATTATACCCAGTGACACAGAAAACAGAATAATGTATATATTAAAAAAAAAACATTTAAATATACCCTTGGATAATATAACATTCTGTATTTGTGTTACCTTCTGAAAAGAAAGCTAAAGAAAGTATATATACTTGATACGCATAACAACATACTGTCAGCACATACACTTAAACATACTGTACATATACATACATGTTCTCATACATACATTATACTTGCAGTGCAAAGTGTAAAAATGCACATGATGGACAATAAAACACAAGGATGCGCAAAAATACAGTACAAGTTTTGAAATACAAAAAGCAATTCCTTTTTCTTGAATCTTGAGTTGATTAATAAAACTGCCCCACTTATTGATTATATCCTTAGTCCTACTCTGACGTTTTGACTTTTCATAAGCTTTTGTCTTTTAATAGGAAATTGAGCCACTCCTTTTAAAAGAAGCCCTTTTAGAGCTCTTCTAGTATTTAAGAACTAGTCTGGACATAGAAACCCATGCATACAATTCAACCCCTTCTGCCTGCGATCTGTCACATAACAGGCCAAGGCATAGAGTTCTTGATATTAGATTCCCAAGACGATCTTTTAAGCACTGTAGAGCCTTCCCCACAGTGGCAGCATGACAGGACAGTCTCACACTGCACACATCTTATCCTGTCTCTGTCCCATCCAGTGTATTTTGATGAGTGCAGTAGACTGTTCTGAATTTTGAATACCTCTTAGTCTGGCTTTTGGTATATTCCTTCCATTATTTGAGACAACGTGGGGCCATGTCTCCTTATCTATTTTACATATCAAGTCATTTTGTCATTCAATTCTCATGCTGTCACAAATAACACTTCATAACATTTTGTAGCATACCAAAGCGGTATGCTTGATGTGAGGGCTAGAAAAAAAGCTCCTCAGTAAACATTTGTTCCCCTGTGCATCTGAACGCCATATACTTTGGTTACAAAGCTTTTGATTTGCATGAATCTCCAAACACCCTTGTAATTTAAATTGTACTGAGCACACATCACAAATGAAAGCTAGAAGTCATACTTGTTCAGCCAGCATTTCTGAAGCATAAATATCACTGATGCAACTACAGATTCGTGACACCAGTGGAGGCTTTTCAGAAGCACTGGATCCAGTAACCGTCTACCTACTTTAAAATCAATCATGGCATAAAGCCCTCTACTCTCAGAAGACTGAACCTCTCACTTAAGCTTTCTTTTCTTTCCCACTAACTTGAGAGATATCTGCCTGTTAGCAAGTGAAAAGTTTGAACGTTGTTTGAAAATCGCAGGATATATATTGCCTGTCAAAGTACATCAGATTCTAACTGAAACTTTCTTACAACAGTTTGTTCAATAACTGAACTGGTGTTAATGGATAGATGTACTCCTTTAACCATGATGCTGTGCAGTGTACTGCGTCATAGGTGACTTCTTTCAGTGTTTAGTTTATGCTGTCAGTTGTAAATAAGTGATGCATGTACATACAATTATGTTCGATGCTTCTGAGCTCTGGAACAAAAACATCCAAGTAGAGCAAGTAGAATTAATTTGCAGTTTACACAGCTCAGTGAATGCTGGGTATGACTTTTGGGCTTTTCATGTTTCTTTAACTCTTTATTTACAGCAAGTAAAGAATGCAAACTGAATAAACGAATACAAAATAATGTACGAACAGAGGCATACAGACAATACAAGGACTCATTAGGACTGTGTGCCAAACCAAAATCTGTTCATTTTTTGCTAATTTGCAATAACATATCTCAGTCTTCAGTGTCAAAGTCCTGCACTTTGTATACGACCACCATCTAGCCCAAACACCCGCCTACCGCTTGTGTGCGGTACAGGAATATAACACTTGCTGGACTGGAAAAGAAACTACAGCATTTTCCCATTACACATACTATACGGTAAATGTATTTTTTTGATGAGGTGGGTTTGGTGTGACACAAAAAATTCTCCTTCGTTAATTATTATTGAACCTTGTTGCCCGCTCTCTCTCCTAGTTTTCTCCGGAGATGGATAGGAGTCACAAAGAAAGGGAGAGACAGCAGACCTTTGACACAGGACATCTGTCGTCAGCTGGGACTAGGACACACACATTTCTCCAGTGATCGATGGAGACAGTGGTAATGGTCTTAACAGCCGAGCAAGGAGGGCAATCTGTGGCTATTGATTCCAGCAGCCAGGGGAGCCGGTGTATGTCCGAGTCAAAGGTAATGTTCACTGATTACTGGGACTCGTGGGGTCAGTAGGAAGTGAGCAAAGTATCACACTAGGTCAGTGGGAACTCTCTCATTACTGGTCACCTTTGATTATTCAGGACCCCTGTCTTTCCCTTACCTTCCTTTTCTCTTTAACCCCATGTTCGCTCAACTTGGGTCAAGCATTGTTCATGATGTTTCTGCTTGTCCATTCAATTTTCCATTGTTATTAGCTACAGCAGTGAGACCATGTAAACACTGATTCCGTCAGTATGCTGCCTATACTTGTTTTTAAGCTTTGCTTTGTAAATTTGCTCAACAAGAACTCCAATTACATCAGGAGTTCAGAGAGAGAGATGCTGGCTGTGTGTTTGTAGTGGCACAAGTTTCTTCACTGAAAGTTCTTGGATGTTTATGCTTAGGCGGATGCTAAAAGCTGTACTCTTCTGGTACATTTTACAGGTCCATTGCTTGATTCTCCAGTAGTACATCTTCACAGACGGCCTGGAGGTACTCTACATGCACATAAAACATGCTTCTTTATTTACCCTTTAAAAGCCTTGCTCATTGTGCATTCAGGATGCTTTTGGAATAGCTGTATTCCAGGCAGGCAACAAAACATCTTCTTTAAGGTGGACAAAATGTTATTGCAGAGAGAAACCTTTTTATATATTTAATATGCAGGCCACAATTTATCCAGGGTTCAGCAAAGAGATTGATTACACACCTTTTTTTGTAGTTGTTCTCACTTATATGCTACTATGTTTTTGTGGGAAAAAATCCTGTAAATGTGTAAATGCACATTTAGTCATACTTAGTTTTGTTCTCTTTTCTCTTTTTCTGCTTTGCACACTCATGTGTGTTTTTTTACTTTTGTCACCTTTGAGATTTCTGGCTGTGTGCCAGGTGTTTGTAACCAAGATGTGTACTAAAAGGGGAAACTGTCTTCAAGGCTACACCCTGAAGAAGGCTGCTTTGTGCCGATATGCGTTTGTTGCTGCCCAGCTCTACTTTTAATGCAAGAATTCAATATGAAATAGCCATCTAAATAAAAATAAAAATCACAAGAAGTGTGCCATGAATTCTTACTTCTTTAGACAAAATGTGCAGTACATTTTGGAAAGTAACTATACCCAAAGGATCTTAATGTAAAATGCCCTCCTGTTCCAAAGGATTTGATAACTAGACAATAATGAATACTGACATACTCTGGCAGTCAGTACAGACGAGTATACATACTATAATTTCTTAACTTATTCCATATGCTAGCTAATGTAAAAACTAAATGGTTTTATTGGCCTCGGTAGGCTTGTTTTTAATAGAGCTCTCTGCACCAAATACTTCATTTTATACTGCTGTGGTGGATTGATGTCACATTGGCTTTGTGTAAGACAGGCCGTCTATTGAACTTGAGTATTTCAACAAGAATATAGAAGGTCTCTGAGGCTCAGCTGCCTGCCTAACACTGGAGACACACCTCAGAGCTCAGCAGCTGTCAATTCAAGCTCAAAGTGCCTCACAGGTGTCAGCTCCGCTCTGCCTCTTATAAGCCTTTGTGCATCGATGAAAGCAAACCTCCAGCCTGGGATTTAAAATGCAATACTGCACATTTCTGCAAAGTCAAACTGACCAGTCTTTCAACTTACTGAAGGTTCAATATTGTCAGAGGGCTGAGCTGTCACTAAAAACCCAGCAGTGTGTGAGTCCATGCAAAAGCGCAACATTTAGAGTATGTACATTAACTGTGTGTGCATGCATGTCAGTTTGGGTGAGAGTATGAAGCATGTAATTGCTGGTGTGAGATGGTCAAGGAGCAGTGTTGAGCTAAATGAACACACCACCACTTAGTGTACCTTCAGTAGCATGCACAGCATTGCTCTCTGTGATCTGTCAGAGATCAGGGGATCCATGTAGCTTCTCACCTCAGCCATCTGTCCTATCTGAAGTGATGCAGTAGTGTCGCTAATCATTTTCACTAACTCTGCACCAAATACTTGATTTTTACACTGCTATAGTCTATTGATGTCACACTGTCTTTGTGTAAGACAAACTATTGAACTTGGAGTATTTCCATATTGTGCATCCTTTTGGTTTATGACAAAATATGTGCACAACAAATGGCATTCCCATAAGCCTCATCTGCAATTTGAGTTATTTGGTCTTTAGCCAATTTTAGCATGCTAACACACTAAACTAAATGCCACTATGCCTGCTTTTAACATCACTACGTTAGCATTGTCTTTGTGAGCATGTTGGCATGCTGATGTTAGCATTTATCTCAAAGCACCACTGTGACAAGTAGCCTCATAGAGCTGCTAACATGACTACTGTATAGACTCGTAGTCTTGTCCAAACAACAAGGTTCCTCCCTGCCTCCCTTTCTTGTTCTTGTGTTATGTACCTATGCAACTATTAATTTGTATCGGTCCAAACCAACTTATGTTTAAAAAAGGACCATGTTTTCATCAGGGTAGACAAGTTAGTAAGTTGCCTAACTGTTCCAAATCTACCTCTGCGTTCCTGCAATAAGTTAATGACAAGAATGAACAATATTAGCATGTTTCATCAGTGCCTGACGTAGGTTGTCCACCCATAAAAGTTTTGTTTTTGATGAATCATGTTTGCAGCAAATAAAAGTGCAAAAAAGCAGTTTTAGCTCCGTGCTATAATGACTCACTGTGTGTGTCTGTGTGAGCGGGCTTCTGTGTGTATTTAAGGCGGTGTGGTCACAGGGCATGGCCCGCTGTGTCTGTCTGATCTCTGGTGGGAGAGGTAGCTCTGGCTGAGTGGTCATGACCCTCCCACAAAGTGGTGGGGGTGCTGTGAAAGGAAATGCAGTTGGAATGGCACTGAGCACAATGCCCACTCTTTAATATCCACAGCTAATGCACCTGTGATCGAAACACCTGCTGGGGAAAGCTTTCATCTTGTGCCTCGAAAATGATCCAGTGTCATTGTCTATATCTCTTTGATGGTTACCATAAAAAAAGGGGTTTCTTTTAAATAGCAACATAATTGTAATGCACCAAAATCTTTTTTCTTGGTGCCTCCATAAACATTTTATAGTAAGTAGTATTCTATAGTAAATGTGGCCAAAGAGGCTAGGTTAGACAAAATGCTTTGACCTAACCTGACTTTCTCTGTCCCCACTAACTCCTGACCTAGCTCAACCTATCTGACCCAAGCTTGGCTCAAATCTATCAGGAAGGCTTCACTCTTTTCTTTGCTCTTGTTTCAAATTGACAGGGTTTTTGAGCTTCCCTTTAGGGCCGCCGCAAATTGCTTAACTGCATCCTAAAAGACATCTGCGGAAATACATCAATCTCGACTACACGGGAAAGTGGAAATACTGCAAGCTTCGCTTCTTTATCATCACAATTGTTGTCTAGGACATTAAGTTTCTAAAATACGGAGCAAGTTCCTCTCAGTGTTTCATCATCATCATCAGTGATTACAGTATAGCTCGTGCCTGGTTTGATAGGGCCACCAAGAAAAGCTAAGTTGGCATTGTGGAGGGTTGTAGATGTTTAATTTTGACCTTTATCTTTCCACTGTCTTTAAAGGCCATTCTCTTACTGGACAGAACATGTTTCTGGCTCTGTGAAGTGGATTTCACACTGTCAAATCCAACATGGTCCTATGCTCCTCATACCATGGCAGCACAGAGCAAAATGTCCTTGAAACATATGCTCAATTGCTAATTATAGGGGAGCTCAAGAAAGGCCCAAAGTAGCTCAAAGTATTTACCTTTAATTAAAGAAAACAGTTCTTGTGTTCATACAAGTCAATGCTGCACTTATTACCAAGGTCAAGAAATATTATTCACTACCCTCCTCTCTGATACAACTATATTTGACAAAATTAGGATTAAATATTGTTGAATAAAGTTAATATTGCTCATGGGACTGGTTGCTTTGTGCCTTATGAAAAATAAAAAAGATAGTAAGGCACAATATAAAATTTGGGGAGATACAACACAAAAAAGAGGACGTTTTCACTCTTAACATGTGCCAAGACAGAACTTATGGGGAATTTTAGCCACGGTGCATGCAAAGTCAATGGAAAGACACAAATAAAAGCAGACTGGCCGGAGAAAGGAAGGAGTGAACTAACAGAACAAGTGTTTTTAAGGACGTTTTGAGCTCAGCCAGAGGTGTGAGTTTGTGTGCGTTTGTTTATCTGTTGGCTCTTTGGGGGAATAATAAACACAAACTGCTCAAATGGTCCAGCTGTCAAATTTGGGCAAATAACATTACAAAATAGGAAAAGTAGAAAAAAAAATGTATGTTATGCAGCTTGGTGTCCATAATCATTCTGAAGTTGTTTACAGTTTGATGCAGCCCAATGTTTTCCTATGATTGTTTTTGAGGGCATATGTTAAGTTTTCTCTCTGATTGGAACAGTGAGGAGCTTTGGCACAAAGCGAGGCACCCTAGATACATGTTGTTAACCCAGATCTTCATTAAATCAATACTGGGGGTTGGACTTCACGTGTCTCCTCTTCCACATTGACACACTACCTGGGCTTGACACAGTTGTTATTCTCTATGCAGGAATCTTATAACTTGCCTGCACCTGATAACACAAAAGCATTAACCCTGAAACAGCCTATCTTGTGATTGGGCAGCCTATTTACCTCAAGTTTCTTTTTTTCAGAGAGCTAGAAAGCAGAGATGTACAGTGTAAGAGAGTGGTTTGTGGGATTTGAGGCTAAATCTTTACTGGTATGTGCGTGTGTCCAAACTAAGAACTCTCATTTATCTACAATTTCCCCAGCAGTTCTCAGCAGCTTCCATCAGCTGCTACAAACTATTTCAACAGTGGTGTTCATAAATGTAGCAATGTGAAAGATGTTATTTTTCTGGATCACCAGAAGGTTTAAGAGAGCTTCCAAGAATCCACTTGTCTTACCATGCAGAGGTATAAAGGAATGGCCTTGTAGGCAGAATACATCGATACAAACCACAGAGCTGATCCAACATGATGCCATGTGCACAGTGAGCAAAATTTGATACAAGCAAATCCATTAAAAATTGACTAAATGTCATCAATAAAACCTGTAGAGCCCCTCTGCAGTCTTTGCAACAAGAACAGAACCAAAATGTTTCCCAGTGAGTCTCTTCCACGGACAAGAGTAATCTCTGTCCGGTAATACGAGTATCTTCCAACTCATGTAAAACATTCTGTGGTAGGGGCATCCACATTTAGCTCGAGCCATGTGTTTTCACATTAACGTGCACCATCCTTCTGTATATTCATGAGTTTGTTTCCATCCAGAGAGGGGAAAAAAGTTTACCCAGAAGAGGAGAAGACTTACACACAGACACAAGAAGGAAAATTTTGTTTATAGTGTTCCCACACTAAGAACTGACAGATTATCTCTCTTTCTCTCACCCCCTAGGTTGTGTCCATCCAAATTTGGAGGACAGTGTTGTATTATTAGTAAATGGCTCTCCGCATCAGCACAGCTGTGTGTGTTGTGCACTGTGGATCCTTTGAGATGCAGTCGAGCAAACGCCTCTCCACCTTTTTATCTGCGCTTCACATACAGCTGGAGGCAGATAAAACGGGCGCAAAACTTCCAGCCAGTGATATAGTTACTTGAAAAGTGCCATTTGACTCACTGAGTATTGTTAGTGCACTTTTTGTTTGCACATCAAATGACAAATTCTACAACACGATGTGAATCCGCCCACAGCTCAAGTCACCCATACACATTTTAACAAGTCAAAGTCACGATTTAGAACTGACACTGATGTACAGGTTGTGTTCTGTGTTTTCGTTTTCATGCACTAGCATACCAGTTTTTGAGAGAATTGAAAGAAAGATCATCATCAGTCCGATGCTGGTTAATACATGTTACTAATATTTAAATGTCTTTATATTTTTATATATATATATATATATATATATATATATATATATATATATATATATATATATATATATATATATATATATATATATATATGAAGCATGACATTTTGTGAATAGCTTTTTCGTTTTTAAGCATCACTGTTTTCTTTTTCCAGTCTTTCCATCTCTCTGCTGGCCCTGCATTGCCGTGGCAGAAGCAAAGAGGAAGAAGCATTTCTTCTTCGTAACCAAGATCTTATTCTGAAAATTAAACCTTAACATGTTTAGGAATTGCACCAATGATGCTTGCACACACAGTACACATAATTAATGACTGCTGCTTTCACGGTACGTCTAAAGGTTGTTTCATTATGTTTTGCCGTCACATTTTCATCCATCCTAATTCTTAATGTTCCAAGAAAAAAACAACAATCCAGATGTATTACTGTGTACGTTTTAAGTGTGTTAATTTTAGCAAAAAACGGTCTAGAGTACTATTGTTCCAGACCTCCGACTTTATGTAAAATTCATACGTGACCTTAATTAGTTATTTTAGTTGGTTAACCCTATCAATCCAATCATGGATCCATTTTCTGCCGCTTATCTAATTCATACTAAATGATTAATTAATGATATTATTAGGAGTTATTGTTAAATACTGCTGGGAAGTGCTGACAAAAAATAATTGATATAAATATCAATAAATTCATGCACTTGATCAACAATTCTCTCATCCATGCAGGTTTTCCTTTATATCTTTCTGGTGTGATCATTTCATTTCAGGTGTTAGCCTTCATTCAATGGAGTAAAAGCTGTCTTTAAAAAGTCTTTTTAAGCCCTGCCGAAACCCAGCTTTCAGTCTTGCACAGCACCAGGTGTGCGTTGGTTGTTGGTGATGGCATGAGGTTGAGAACAGGAGGCCCATGACCTTTACCACAGCCCACATACTAAATGCTGGCGTCACATGTCAGCGGCCAGCTGGAGGGATCAATGGCCAACAGCAGCTGGTCAGATGGGAAGGCTTAACATGGCCCAGAAATTAACCTGCAAATGTAGCAGGGATCAGAGATGTCTCTACTCAAATGTATAATTTAATTTATGCTGTTTATTGATCCCCAGTGGGGAACTTACAATTTACACTCTGTTTGTTAGTAATTACTACACACAGGCCTAAAATACACACACATGCTCAAGACCTATTCATGCACAAATGGAGAGATGTCAGAGTGAGAGGGCTGCCAGCTGGACCAGCGCCCTAAGCTGCTGGGGGGTACGGTGCCTTGCTCAAGGGCACCTGGCAGTGCCCAGAAGGTGAAGTGGCATCTCTCCAGCTACCGATCCTCACTCTGTACTTTGGTCCATACGGGGACTTAAACCGACGACCCTCCAGCAGGATGTTTCATTCATCTCTTGTGGGTGTTTGGAAACCAACAAGTCTGATGCCGCTATTGACCGGATGACATTACCCTTTCAAAAATAAATCAGTTTTCTTTTTTAGAGCTAGGTTAAGGTTTGGTTAGTTTTAGGCACAAAAACACCTTGGTTTGGCTTGTTAGGGTAAGATCATGGTTTTCGTTTAAATGACTACTTAGAGACCTTTCGTTGCCATAGTTACAATAATAATCACATGGTTAATAGTCCTCATGGTTAAAAGAGACCGACGTTGCTAAGAAAGGGGAAACAAACAAAACATTTTGTTTTGATGACCTAGCCCTGCTTCCTCTACAGACTTTGTGGCTCCATAAAACCGAGATTTGCTCCTACGACCATGTTGTATCTTGGAAGGACAGTCTCTTGGAAACCTTGACAAAAAGAAATTATACATTTAGATTATTCTAGTGTGGCTAATGTAAGACTTCATTGCTTCTAGTGTGTGTGTGTGTGTGTGTGTGTGTGTGTGTGTGTGTGTGTGTGTGTGTGTGTGTGTGTGTGTGTGTGTCCAAAACATTTTGAGATAAATTTGAGCTTGTCTGTTTACACCAATATGGCCTTATTTTATAAAAGACTCAAACTGGGGCAACAACACCTGTCAAGGTGTGGTATTGCAGGTCTGTACTTTAGTTGTGATGTGTTTGTGTGTTGCTATATAAGCTATTCTCATTCTGTATAGCCTATTCTGAGAGTCTAAAGAGATGGATCAATCAATGGTGTCTGCCATAGCGAGCCCACTGCAGGTCTTTATGTGGAGGATGTGGGTGTCACAGTGAAATGCTCACTCTCACCCACTTATGCGCGTATCAACTTGACTCATTCTTGTAACATCGCTCTCCTCCTATCTGCATTGGAGCCAAATAGCTGAGAAAAGCTTAACTGCATTGCAACTGACTCAAAAGTGTTGTGTTATCTTATTTTCTGCTCAGATTTAATCATCAGAATCTGCACACATTTCCATGCTCCCTCCTCTGCTCTTACAGAGCTGTATGTGCATGTGTGTTCAGCATACCAATGATCACGTTTACCTCTCTCATAGGAATACACTCTCCTTAGTCATGCGACACCATCCTGTGCTGCCAGTTTTTGTTCTAAAGTACATTCTTTCAAATTTATTTAGCAGGAGAGCTCACCTGCGGATTGTTAATCCAGCGTAAATTTGACAGTTGTGTGACCAGACAAAGATACACAAACCTGTGTGTATGTATGTATGTATGTGTGTGTGTGTGTGTGTATATATATATATATATATATATATATATATATATATATATATTTTATTTTTTTTTTTTTATTTCTGCAGCCCTACAGCTGTCGGACCATCCCCTACGGAATTCTCAATCAATTTACTGCTGATAATAAAATCTATTTCGTTATTCAAAATCTGTTTTTTTCTTCTTCTCTCTCCTTATTGTGGAGGGAGTGTGTAAATGATTACAGGAGAGTGAGGATGGAGAGAGGAACAAAAGGGGGGAAAAAAAGGAGGAAAGGGAGTGACATTCACCAGTGGAAGAGAAAAAAAAATTAAATAGAAGAAATTGATGGGACAGAGGCTGGCTGTCTCAGATGCAGAGAGAGAGAAGGTCAAGGGGATAAGGGTCCACAAATTATCTCTCAGCTAGTCATTGGCGTTTCCCGATAATTTGCAGTGCCGAGTGGCGAAGGAGATCAGTAGTGATTGTAGTGGATATATATATGAGAGGTGAAATATATTGCTATGGACTTTTCTCTGGGTTCCAGTGAGCAGATCTATAAAGAGAGTGCTCATGGGAGAAAGAGCCAAGGTCAGAGCCATCAGCCGACCCTGGGACGAATGTGTGAGATTTTGAAATTCTCGACCATCTCACGCACTGTTCAAAAAACATGGAGTGTATACTGGATCAGCATGAAAGGTATAGAATTAAGAGACCCTCTTGAACATCAATGTGGGTTTGGTTTGTAGTTACTGTACAAAGTTGTACATTTTAGTTGTTTTATACATCTTGTAGTGCCTTCTTCGAACGACCAAAAGTCGCAGAGAGGCTGATACAGGGATCAACACCTGTATGACACTCCAATTAAATAATCCAGTTCCTCCCTCCAGTTTAAAGAGTAGTAGTAGTAGTAGTACAAAATCTAGTAGCACATAAAATGACTTTTCGAAGTTGAACGTGAATACAGTGAAAATCTGCTGTGAAATTGGCTACATTGGCTACAATTGGAAACATGGCTACCATACATCTTATAAATGTATTCATGCTGTAATCATGAAAACATTAGTTTTGTGTAAGTTTTTGATATTAATAAACATTACATTCAAGCCATTGCCAAATGAGGGGGCGCGTGCACAATCACGGAAGGCTTGTATCATGTGGACGTGCCGACAGTGTTGTTGTCATTACTTAGAATTCCTCATAGAGGTGACAGAATCTACGCACTATAGCTTTCACTCAATTTATTGATAATACACAGATATTCATCCACATAAAAGATGCATCAACTCAGTGCAGCTCTTTAACCATAACTGCTATACATAGACACAGCTAGTGCAAAGCATGCAGCAAAATGGAAACACAGCATAGTGACACCTGAGCAGCACCTCTTTCTGTGCTATAAATCATGTTAGCCACTTGTGAACATCATGCTTTCCTGGTAATAAATCTTCAGACAAATTATCTTTACACTGCTTCTCCACTAACAGAGGGATGAGGGCATCCCCTGGAGAGGAGAGGAGTTTTTAATGACAACCATTTACAGATATGTTTGTTTGTGTGGCCATGTAGCTGCAAGAAATGACCACTCCATAACAACAACAACACAGATGACACTCCAGTGAATGGAAATGGAGAAGCAACAATAATTGTCATAAAGTAGCAGTGCATACTCCAATGTCGTGTGGACAATTATGAGGTGAGCTGTGGTGTCCCAAGTGTGTCTCCATATTTTTTTCTACATGTGTCCGTGCCTTTTGTCTTTGCTCGCCAGGAGGCTTGTAACAATCACTGAGATCTGCAAGGGCATTAGTGCAGGTCAGCTTTTCACAAGCACTTTGCAACAAGGTCAAGAGAGTGATGGAGTGGCCATCTGCTCAAATCTCTTGAACATGTTGACAAGCGATTCATTTCTCTGGCTGCCTACACGTCTGTTGGTAATAGACAGATGCCTCCAGTCTTCTACAAAGAGATGAATTTGTCAGCTGATATCTGGGTCCACTGTAGTAAGTAGGTCAAAGTAATGTAGGCTATGTGTTTACATTTATTTGACAGATTGTGTGTGTTTGTATGGAAAAAGTTGAATGGCTGCCGTTTAGTGTGTGTGTGTGTGTGTGTGTGTGTGTGTGTGTGTGTGTGTGTGTGTGTGTGTGTGTGTGTGTGTGTGTGTGTGTGTGTGTGTGAGCGAGCTAAATGTGTCTGTTTTAGGCTTGTGCACTTGTTTTATTACCCCCCTCCCAGCTGCAGACACCCACTCAGCAGAAGGAACACACAATCTCTCAGTACACACACACTCTGAAACAAGCCAGCCAGTTGAGCTGACTGCAGCATATTGCCACTGTTGTAGGTCCCTCTTGGGTGTTCTTATGCGCCCTCACCCCGGGCCTGACTCAGCTCAGCCGGCTCCCCCTTGTCGCACCTGGAAACAACTCACAAGACCATATCATCTTAATTTATTTCTCTTGGAGAAATGTAATTATTTCCCTTCATTGTGTTACTCTCCATGGAAAATGTGTTTTGCGTTCTTACAGATATTTGCAGACCCAGAGAGATTGCAGATCTTTTTAAATAGCTGGAACTTTGATGCAGAATGAATGTCCTGCTCTATGGTGTGTGCTTGTCTGTATTTGTTTGATTGTTATGGTGTTGGTGGTGTTGCGCCATGGTTTGGCCGAGGTGTTTACCATTCTCCTTGCTAGGCCGACATGCTCCTGGAGCAGATGGTGTCGATTGAGAACACTGCCATGCCCTTGGATGGGACATAATATCTCTCTTCCCCTCATTTCCTCTAGTTGCTTTCGATCATTTCCTTTATTCTACCTTTCTTTTTTTGAATGAAACTGGGGGACGTAAGAGATGTAGTATGCAGCTTTCCTTTTTTGCAGTACACATTTGCATCAGAGCTGTGATTGGGCCCAAAACATCTGGTCTGACCCTACAAGAACCCACTTAGTTTTTGTCCAAACCAATCCTGTCCTATCCAAACATTTTCAAACAGCAGCAAAAAATCATGAAGACAATAGTCAAATGTCAAGCCCAATCGGGTTCGGGCAGAGAATGAAAGCTCTAATTTGCACTAGTATAGCCACTTCAGTGCAATAAATTGTTTGAGTTTGTTTCAACGTCACGCTGCTAAGCCACTAACCTTTGACCGCATGGCTTACCCTTCATTAAGCCTGTCTGTCCATGATGATTATTACTGCTGGTATGTTAACCCAGATGTTACAGCAGCTCACTTTCTGACGCAATAGTGATGCATTACTGCCTTTGACTGGCTGTTTGGTCCAGTGTGTCCATCCTATCAATTCTCCTGGTCTGGTTTGGCCATTAAGCCACCCACTCACCTGTCATATCCCACAGTACGCTTTCTGTTCACCTGAAAATCTTTTTCAACTGTCCATCAACAGCAACATGGTGACCTGCGTGTTTTTTTTCTCCTGTTCCCATGCATCTGTCTTTCTGGATCATTCTCTGCACCCAGTCAGCCACATGTCGCTATCTACATTATTTGTTTTGTCAACCTGCCTGTCATTTTTAACAGGAAGTGATTGACTCATCTTCATGCAGGGACAGCATTCATGTACCACTTTTGGATGACAGGATGACACATTTCCATTGGTTTCGCAGTGTGATATTTTTATCACACCGCTCTGTTTTGCAGCGTGATCCATTTTTCATTGTGCTGAGGTGATTGCAGACTTCAGTCAAGAGTATCCACTGAGTTTTCATTTTCCTATAGCGCTCGGTACATTTATAACTTTTGAGACCACAGATGCATTTAACAACACAATAATCATAATGGGAACTCCCAGAACATCCTTGGGTCGATCTCTGCTGTGCTCAGACTGTGTGTGTGTGTGTGTGTGTGTGTGTGTGTGTGTGTGTGTGTGTGTGTGTGTGTGTGTGTGTGTGTGTGTGTGTGTGTGTGTGAGGTCTGAGACACTAATATGGTTAATGGACACAGGAATGAGCTACAGAGGTCATCAAATGGAGAGATATACAGAATAGGGAGGAAAAGGGAAAAAGCCCAGCGAGAGAAGTGATGTTGTATAGTGAGTTCAAGGTCCAACCTGGGGCCAGATCATTGACTGTATAAAACCTGGCCAGATGCATTCAGCTCTGTGTAGAATTACATGTACTTGCCGCAGTTATTGGAAGTATTCACTACCAAATGTAAAAAGGTACTAAATTCTTTTTTCACAAAGAGAATAAAAAAAGAGTAGACTCTAAATCAAAATGTTTTACAAACTGTGTTATGCAGTTAGACTACAGGCAACAGCTTGCAGTTGTCAACATACTTTGTGACATGCAAGTTTTCCAGATGAATAGCATATTTAGAGGGTTGGCATGGGGGAAAATGTATATCAGTATAAAGGGATGTGTTGGTTTGATTGTGTTGGTAGCTCTCATCTTAAAACAGACAAAATGCTTCACAATAAAGGATCACATTAAATGATTATAAACAGGCCAATAAAATGATATGAAATAACGCCATTCTTTTCAAATGAAAAGTTGAATTAAAAGGAAATAAAACACCAACGTAAGCCTAAGTTTGCAAATTTGAAATATTAGTCTGGCCATCAACAGACCAAGTCAAGTTCAATTGGTCTGGGGAGTCTGCTCTGTATTTTCTCTGTACAAGAGGCGTGACCAACGGGCATAGTTTAAATGACTCTGTACGCAATTGGATAATCCTTCAACCAATCAGATTATTGATCCGGGTAACGTAGAGGCGACAACGGCATCAACGGGTTGCTGCGCTTCAGTGGCGTTCGGTAGCCGCTGTGTTTAATGTAAACAAGAAAATGCTTGCTTTCAACTTCATGTGTGCTAATATTATACAACATTTTAGCATCGCCATTTTTACTCTTTCTTTAATATAAATAAAAAGAATTGAAGAGAAAATGTGTCTTAAGCCTTTGATTGATGTTTCACACTGTATGTAATACAAACAAAAAAACCACACCTGGTTTAAAAAAAACTTAATTTTTCATCTCCTCTTGATTATATCGTCCACTACTGTCTGAAACAGATAAACACCAGTTTATGCACATGTTTTTAAGTACATGTTTTTTTGTCTGTTTGCATTATTTATTGCACTGTAGGCTGAATTGGTCCTTTGGGATCTTACTTTAGTGCTGTTTTTGAGCTTTGCATTAGAACATATCAACAGCAGGTTGTCTTCAAGAAACCATTCATGGTGTGTGCCTTCACTTTCAACATCACATCATTTATAAATACTTAAAAGACTTCTTGAAGGCTTCCACTTCTTGCTTGTCATCTCTGTAGTTGCTGTTTTTCAGTACCTGTTAAAAACATTAAAGGTGTCTGTTACTGTCAGAATATCCAAGTCAAGAAATACCAAGGTTGGTTTACATTTACTGTCCCATTATGCAGTCAGATCAAGGACTGTTGGTTGAATCCAACCAGCTGTCGTTTTTACCTTCTCACTGAGCCGGCGTTGTCTCTCCACAGAAAAAGGAGCTGCTGATACAATAATTCCCTGTTTTCCTCCTGCACGGACAGTTGAGAGCATGTAATCTTTGATTCAGAGGAAGCTCAGGTTTCTCAATCAATCACAGCTCCTTGATTAGTGTAGAGTGCATACATGCTCTGCTCTTTGAAAGCATAATGATGCAGTCCTCCCTTCCCCACCCATACGTAACACTAATGGACTGAGCCACAAGCATTCTTACAGGGTTTGTACAGGCATTGAGGAATACTGTACTATATATGGGTTAATGGTGATATAGTCCTTTATACTGCTGAAGATCAAGCTGGCCTTATTATAGTTAAAATACAGTATGTTAGGCAAAAATATATTTCAGTTATACTGTGTGTTTTATTTAACAAGAGTCACGTTTGTGTTTCTTTAGAGAGTGATCGTAAGAGCAGGAGATAAAATAAGTCGACGAGGGCTTTTTCTTTTATCTCTAATTTTATAACTGCATGTACCCCGTGGGAAGCGTTGTCACTGGTGTATGTGATTATGTGTATTGATGTGTGTGTTTGTGCACCTCTACTGCATATTGCAGCAATTTCTCGCAGTCTGGTGGCTGTGTCGAGTTTATTAGCTGATACTGGATGAAAGCCAGGTGTGTTTAACTAGGCCGGGCCTCTGTGGCTCTCAGTGAGGAGTCATGTATATTGTATAACTATAATGACAAAACACTGACAGGGCCCTTAGGGAGATGATAATGTTTTAAGGCAACATATTTTAAAGATAATAACGGTGTCCATCTCTCCACTGCCAAACAATGTGTAGGCTAGTAGCAGCGCACATCCAAATACTATTGAAGGCAGGTGCTGGACCATTAGAAGTTGGCAATGAACTTTAAAAGGTCTGCACACTGTAGCATCCCTTAAAGTGCTCATGTTATGCTTTTTGGCTTCTTCCCCATTATTTATTGTGTTATATATATTTTAGTGCACGGAATAGATTTACAAAGTGAAAAAGCTCAAAGTCCACCCCAAAGGGATTTACCATCTTCCAGAGATAACACTGTTCACCGACTGCTCCAAACAGCTCTATTGTAGTCCAGCCTTTACTTCTGTGATGAATGCTCTTCACTTTGTAACACATTATAATGCTCGCCTAGCTGTTAGCGTGGCATGCCTTCATAATCTGCAAATGACTAGCTAGTCATGCTTACCTAGCTACTGCGCATATGCGACTCCCAACAAAGATGGCAGTGCGATGCCTCACTCTGTGGCTAAAACAGACAGCTATTCTGGTACAACCCCTAAATACAGTTATGAGCACTTTAAATGCAAGGTATTGGCACATCCGTCACATACTTTGTAGTCACTCTGATCTCTATGAATACATTGAATCACAGTCTTGCCCAAAAAACATTTCATTAGAGATAATGATAAAGCGTTGCTGACTTCAACACGATTTTAAAGCTGGTTAATTGTTTAATTGTGGTTTTTGTGTTCCGTTTCTCTATTTAATATCACGGTGAATTAAATATCTTTGAGTTTTGGACTGCTGGTTGAACAAATAAAGAAGAAATTTGAGGGCATTAACTTTGGCATTAGGAAAATGTTACATGCATTTTTCATTATCTTCTGACATTTTATAGACCTTTTTAATTTAATCGATTAAAGGTTCCCTGTGGAGTTTATGACCTCTAGTAGTGCTATGGTCCATTTCTTGGATGTACGTGGATGCACGTGCATGCACACAAGATACACATTCCTGCCAATGGTTTCACACAACTGCAGGTGGCCATAATGCCTCGAGAAACGTGCAACAATATGTCAGAAATATGCAGAGAAGAAAAAGACTGCTATCGCTAGTAACCATTGTGTACAAAATACACGGGAAAAAAAATCAGCTTTGCAAAAGTTTTATTGCGGAAGGAAATGCATTCGTCACATCTGTTAGACCTTCAAGACAGAGTAGTACTACACAGGGTACCTTTTAATCAATAACATTTCAACAAATGAATTGGTAAGGAAATTCATTTGTACTTGTAGACGTGCACTCTTTCTATGTGACCTCATAAATGTGGAGAAAACCTGTGTAAGTGACTATTTGGTGAAAGGTCTACCACTGAAACACAAAGACAGCAGGGGGCCAAACAAATAGTTAAAACTGTGCTTTGTACCTCTACTCTTCTTTTTATTTTGCCTGAACCTTTCCTGTTCTTCTTTACTCTCCTGATGCAGTAAATGTCTGCCTCTGACCTACAGGTTTGTTTATGTGTTTCTACATGCTTACGCTGGAACAAGAATATACACACATACTCAAACACACACACACACACACACACTCTCTCTCTGAAGAGCACTGACAGTGGTCCCAAGTTCAATGGTAAAAGTGCTGTGGCTGGCTCCTCAGAGAGCTCTGCGCTCAATTTCTCTAATGATGTATATTCAACTTGAAATGCCACTGCAATGGAATGTGGCCCACCCTCCATTCTTCTATTAGAGCAGAGAAGAGGTTGGAGACTAATAATAATAATAATAATAACGTATACTTTATTAATCCCACAAGGGGAAATTACAATTTTACACTCTGTTATTACACACAGGCCTGAATTACACATACATGCTCAGTACCTATACATGCACTAAATGGAGAGATGTCAGAGTGAGGGGGCTGCCCATGGAAAGGTGCCCTGAGCAGTTGGGGGTTTGGTACCTTGCTCGAGAGCACATTGGCAGTGCCAAGGAAGTGAACTGGCACCTCTCCAGCTACCAGTCCACCACCATACTTGGTCCGTATGGGGACTTGCATCAGCAACCCTCCGGTTCCCAACCCAACTCCCTAATGACAGAGCTACTGCCACCCCCATATATCACCAAAGAAGAGGTACAATCAAGCAGGGTGAGGTCTAATAGGATTAATAACACTTCAATACTAAAGGTTAGCTGCACAGAGATCGCTCTATAGGATCCGGTCACCTGCTGTATGCTCATCAAGAGATGAAATACAATCATATTAGTTTACTCTTAAGTTATTAAGTTACTATTACAGGGCAGATTCTACTTCTACCCTTCATTATATGTTGTAAATACCAGCGCTGAAGTTACGAGCTGCCAAATATTTCGTCTCCACTTTCAACTTTATAGTGACTGTATAGATTTAGAAGTTAATTGACGTTTGCAGCTGTAATTTCCCCTGGCTCTCCCTTTTGTATGCAAGTATTACTGGGATCCTTCTCTGGTGGTTCAAGCCCTTCAGCTGTCAAAGTACATTGTGTGTGTGTGTGTGTGTGTGTGTGTGTGTGTGTGTGTGTGTGTGTCCTCTCTCCCTTTAGCCAAAATAAGCTGGCTGTGGATTGCAGAAATCTGTCTAGAATATCCCCGAGTGGGAGAGAGGAAATGAGGCGTTCAGTGGCGGGGCTGTAATCAGCAGTGACGGCCCCCCCCTCAGGATCACCTAGCAGGTGATTTGGAGGGACACTCCACCCGGCTGCCATTGTTGTAATTATTGTTTCTTTCTAAAAATGGTTGTGGAGCTTTTATCATAACCTTTTATGATAAAACTCCCTGAAAAGCTTTGGATAAATGTTGCCTTTGGCATATACGATTGTAATATGTAACAGTTTGATACAATATGCTGCTGCGTTATATAAATCACAACTACAGTAATCTCTTCCATTATTACTTATATTTATCCTTTCATCCTTCCTTATCTGCCTAAGTGCGCTCTCTCTCTCTCTCTCTCTCTCTCTCTCTCTCTCTCTGTGTGTTCTCCAGGGAGAGTGTGTGTCTGCAGCTCATTCCTGAACACAGAGACCCTCAGCCTCCTTTCAGACGTCTGTCCTTTGCTTAACCTCACACGCCGGCTCTCCTCCTATATTTAGGGGCGAGACAATTCACAACATAATCCCCCGACTTCACTTTCACCATGTCTTAGTGACAGTTGCATTGAAAGTGAGGGGTCTAGTCATTGAAGCAAATTACCATATGGGTTTAGAGAGGCTGGGTGACACTTAACAGTGATGAACTGGTCTTATAATGCAAACATGATTAAGAAAATGAAGCCTTTGTGGTATAAAGGAGAATCTAATTAGAGTGAGTGAGAGGAAGGTTTTAATCAGATTTGATCTGTGGAAGTGGATGTCAAGTGGGGTCAATAGAAGGACTCAGAGCTGGATGCAAGCGCAGACTCATGTGAGCTCTGTAATATATTATACAAATCACCTCCTGGCCCTTTTGAGATTTTTGTTATGTATCTAAAACTCTAAAGTCATGCGTCAGAGTCCACAAAGGTTAAGGTTTGATTGAGTTTACAATGTCCTATATTTTCAGATTTTATGTGGAAGCTCACCCTATATGGGGTTGCTGTGGATTAGGAGGTAGAGTAGGTTGTCCATTAATCCCAGAGTTAGTTGTTTCAGCCTCGGGTTCTCCTTGAGTATGACACAATTCCAAATTGCATGGTGGTTCTGCTGTCATGTGTATAAAGGTGTGTGCGAATAAGAGGCTAAATTGTAAAGTGTTGTAAGCCTTGGAATAGTGTAAAATTGCTGATGATTTGTTAATGAGTACAGTGAAATTGCATTGCATTCCATCACACTCAGGTTAAGAAATAAATCCCCTCCCTTAGTTATACATTATAGGTAACGGGGCTGACTCAAAAACTGGCTGTGATGAAGTTGACTTTGGGATAAATCATCCTGCATTATCACGCTGGTCAGGTGAATGAGCATTATGCTTCTATCATACATACACTAAAGTAAACTAAAAAGAAAACATCAGAAAACTGTTTCCGTGCTGCACAGTGTGTGAATGGAGTGGGAAGACAACTTTAATATTGACTCCGTAAATCCCAGGTGTTCACGGTTAACATCTATGTATTTGTCAAAACTGTCTGTCACAGCCACTACCATCATCAGAAACATAAAACCTTAAATCCTCATTTGACTCACAATTTTAAGATGGCATGAAAATGTTTTTGAATATACAAATGATTAGGTCTGTATAGCTCATCCTTGTCGTGACATTGTTTGGATTCTGTATACAATATGAAAATAAGAAAGAAATCATGCTTCGCCTCTATTTTATGTAGAATGAAGCATCAGCATTAAGTTGATTTCCAAAGTGCAAACCCTGCGTTTGCACTCATTATAGCAGGAAAAGTCAATGTGGCTGTAATAGGTCAGTCACTGAGCAAGGTTTGTTGCACTCAGTGGTCAGCACATGTCTCAGCCACTCAGCAGAGATACTGCCACATTTTATAAAACAAAGAGCGACTAACTGCTCATTATATAAAGACTGAATCGGCAACAGTCAATATCTTCTCAGTCAAACTTTGTTTGAAAAAACACTTGCTGATTACGTAGTACCATAATAAGTAGTACTTGATAAGTATCAATGATAAGTGTTAAAGTTACACAACACAGGACTGTATTGTTCTGTAACTGCTCGGTTCAAAGGTTTTTAAATATTCCATCTTTTGGTCTGAAAGGATGTGAGGTCAACAATGTATGTGCTTTCAAAATGTATTCAGAATCTTCCATCTACTACTTTTGCACTAGCGTAGGTGGCCTCTTCTCTCCAGGTGTCATGCTGTCTGACCTCTGGTTTGATTTTTTTCTGCTGCAGTTTGACCCTGATTATGGTGAACCTGGTTACTTCTTTCCCATCATCCAGTAGAGGTTGATTATAAAAATACAGGTCCGAGGACCTGTGGGCTGTATGCATGGAAATCAATTACAATAGAAATGTATTTAATTATATTTATACATCACTAAGAGGGTCTGAAAAGTCACTTAATCTAGCGGGAATTTAGTGACTGCCGCTGCAGTCTTTTTTGCTGCAGCTTCCTGATTTCCCAAAAAACAGAGCAAAATCACAGAACGTGCGTTTTAAAAAAAAAAGGACTTGTGTTAACTCGTTATTAACGCATTCATTTTGACTGCCCTAATACTGTATATACATACATGCCCACAGTGACAATTATTATGTCAGGCCATTGCATGCATGTGTCTGTTTTGTCTTTTTTTTCACCTTGGCCACAACACCAACTTATTTCACTAAAAGTCTTTTTTTGAAAGTGGAGATTCAAGGATTTTTGATAAATCACCATCACTGACTGAACTAGATTAAAGTGGTTTATAATGACATTTTCTGAACGAAAACATTTCTCATCTCTTTCTCTTTCACACGCAGACACATGCATTATGTAGGTGTAATCAGTTTTGAAGAAGCGAGCCACTGTCAGCATTACTCCCTACAGCATTCTGGCAGTCTGCTTGAGATTTACGTAATCTTTGGTGCCTTAGCTGCTGAACTGTGTTGTCAACGCTACACCTGCCGCAACAACCTGACTGACTGACACCTGCTGGGCCAGCACGCTGCCTCAACCTCAACTGTGTGGGAAAAGAGACTGAGAGCAATGATGATGAGTTATAATGAATTTGTATACTACAAGAAGAATATGCTGTCAAATGTAAACAAAAGGTTAAAGAGGGAGATGTAAGCACCTCAGAGCATTAAAGTAAAGAAACAAAAGATAAAATACATCCCTCAATCATTTTTTCTGCACTTGTTTGTTCCTTTGGGGTGGCAGAGGGACTGAAGATAATCCCCAAATAATTTTGGTTTAAAGGCAACAAAACTCACTGGATAGGTTGCAGAAAACATTCATCCTCACAGGAAGTCACATTTCCCAGTTACCTGAAGTACATGTCTTCATGGGAGGAAACCGCAAAAACATAAAGAACACATACAAACTCCCCACAGAATGGACCATACTTAATCTCCACCAGCACTGAGCTAAAAGCCTGCTAATAAAGCCACTGCTGTTATGGAGACAGCTGCTCTGTCCTTTCTCTCCAGTTCATCTGATTAGCTCTCTGTTGTGCAAACTAACCTCTCTTCTCAATTTAGAGCTGACATTCAAGCTGATCACCTGCTTCTTTGGGTAGAGTCCGCCCACGATGCTCCTCCTCCACTACTCTTTATTATCTGGTGGAGGAACTGGGTTTGTGAGCCTCACTGTTTTCTTGAGCAGGAGCAAGCCAGACCTGCACTGATAATGATGTGTACTACTCGCTACCAGTCATTGCTCCCTAGTGCCCTGTTAATTTCCGAGTTTGGCTATCCACGCACAGACTACCTCTCATGGTCAGGTTGTGCGAGCTGGCCATCTCGAAGGTGGTCAGCCTTGCATGTGTGTGTCTATGCCTTTCTCATCCCATCCTTAACTCTTTGTGTCTCATGCCCAGCCTGTCAGGGTTGATTGTCCACTTTTTCTATTCTTTTTCCAAATCCTCGTTCATTAACGCTCATCAACCAACACAGGTAAGGGTCCGCTAAGCTTCTGAAGTTCTTGTCAGACGGTTCCCTCACACCTTTACAATGTCTAATTAGGGTGTACTGGGCATCAAACCAGGAGAGAAGTGGCCACCTACGCTACTACAAACTTTACTTTACAAATTGTAAAAGTATTTTTTGTTCTCATATACTTCCAGACCATGATAATGGAATATTCAAAAACATGTGAACCAAGGGAGTTTGCCATGGCTAATTAACTTGAGTACCTGGAGTACTATGAGTGGCCCGGGGCTCTGGTTCAGGACCTATCCTGGACTTATCTCTAAATGTTGACCTCCACCAATAACATCCAGGCCTGCCTAAAGGAGAGGTCATTATAAACAAGATAGGGTGCTGTAGAAAACTGTGTTGACTAAAATTGAAGCTGATCTGTGTTGTCACAACTGAAACACTAGTGTAGCTACACTGCTAATGTCCCAGTCTTTACTCTTTTCTGCGTACCTGTACTGTACCTTTTTGGGGGGATCATCTGCCATGACCATCTAAGCTGTTTCATTTTGCTTACTGTAACCCAGATTTTCCACTGGGCACGTCTTTGCTGCACTCTGGCTGCGTTCCAGTTTTGTTCCGTCCTCCCCCATGCACCATACCACACCGCGAGCAGCTCAGAAGCGGTGTGTCTTGCTGCCTGACTCCAGACTTTATTGTCTCTACAAGTCTACAAGAAAAATCAGTCGTTTATTAAGTTATAAGTCTTTCTTTGTCCGTGGTGTTGTCCAATGCATGATATTCACGTGGAGTATCATGCATTGACTCAAATGACTGTGATTGCTTGCGGGGGCCGTGGCGCATCCAGAACGCAGCGGAGATGCACACCCGGTGTAAAATAGCAATAAGCCTGCTTTTAGTCACCAGACTTCTGGCTACCATGGCCATGCAGACTTTGACCACATCCATACCTTAGTATTCATGGCACAATTAGTAACTCTCTAACATTACTGAGAGTCTCCAAGACACATATGTTGTTGAGGTTATTGGGAAGCATCTGCACAACCTTTCATCTCAAGCTTCAGAGTTGGCGTCCACTTCTGCACCTGTTTCTCCTCCTATACATGATCTCACTTACACTTCCTCTCCCTGTCTCCTGGGGCATCATCAGGAAGCCAGCCTGTCTCCTAAACACCTTAGCACTTTCTCACCCAGAGCTTATTGATTTTTTTAAAAACTCCAACCTTTTTCTCCTTACCGTACAGGGGAGTCTGGAGTAGCATACATCATCTCTGTCCACAACTGGGGTCTAACTGTGATTGCACTGAGGGTGTTTGATTACATTAACTTTTATTTTCTGTATATGTGCCTTTATTTCTCTTTCCTTTTTTTTCAAAAGAAAATTAACATTCCCCAGCCTTATACTGTATGTATATTTTTTATTCTTTAGTGAGACAGAGAAGGAAAGCATAAAAAACGAGTATTAAAGCCACCATCACTAGTCACTGCACAGCTTTTCCTGCCACAACATACTGTAAGTTTATACCCTGTTGAGTTGTGTTACAAGAAGCTCCAGTGTATTTGCTCCACTCTGCAGTCCACTCCAGAAAACCTAACTAATCACTTACAAAGTGATCATGCTCCAGGAACAGGTAACAGGTAACTCTCCAGTTGTTCATTTTACATCCCATACTGTGTGCAAGTTTTGGGACTCCCATAGATTGTTAGCAGCTGGTGCAGTCGGGCATAGTGGGGAAAGGGAATGAAGGGGTATGACTATCTGTTAGCATTTGCCCAACATAAAGACACAAAAAACACATCTATAAGGAGCCTCATCAAACCAAATAGTGTTCTCTCTCTTTCCTCGCCATCCTCTCCAGAGCCTTTGATAGTCTGCGTCCTTGAGGGCTCCACCATCATCAGGGAAGGATGAGAGGATTGAGGGGCTTAGGCCCTCTCGGTAACATAAGAGAGGAAGAACTCATTCAGGCTTAGATGGAGAGGAAAACATGACCTGTGGCAGATTAAAGTTGAAGGTCATGAATAAACTTTTTTTCAAAAACATAACAAACTGCTTTGAAATGATTAAATTGTTTGAATCATGTGACAAGAAGAAACACCAACTGATAAAGCCGTAAAGCTTTACATTCAGCATTACCCATCAAATGCACAAGAGAGACTAGTTTAGACTGTGATGAAGGAAGTTTATAGAGAATTATATCTTACCTTTTTTTTCTTTCTAAGATGGTGCATCTCAGTAAAGTTTGAATTTCAATAATGCCACTGGAGAGTGTCTCCAAAAGTTCTTCCTGAACTTTTGACTTTACTTAGAAAACTATGACTATCCTGGTGGACTTGTACAAAAATTATTGGCAATCAGTATTAATCCAAACTTAATTTCCTTCTTTTGCCTTCCTAACAATGGTGCCTAAGGATGGTAAAGCTGGTTTGCCTTTCCATTGATCAATTCATCCATCTTTGTTCAGGAGCAAAAAATCTTGGCCACAAATTGATTCCCCCATGCCTTAACCCAGCATCCACATCAGCAACCCTTGACCAACATTTTGGTGCATTAAAAGGTATCCACAAAACCAGTTGTTGTGGATGTGCATTAGCCTGGGAACCATACAAATCTGCCAGCTTATGTTTTATTTGCTCTGACAGCTACATCTATATCTTCCATTCAACAGACTTCCAGACAGAAACTGGACGGACCAATCACAGCCGTTTACTTACATGGGGAGTGTTTAAGAAAATAACTGACAGAGAAGCATCATGATTGAATGTACTTACTTGACGTAACTGGCATTCTCTGTCCAGCTCTCACTGGGCTCACAAAACTCACAACAAATTGTCAAACTAGTCTGTGCTGATCAAATATGAACCAAGATTCTGTCTCGCATAAAAAACATTCTTAGTGTATTGTTAAGCTGTAATTTGACAAGGTTTGTGATCTGGATGCAATTTTGTTTCTACTTCAAAACAAACCAAGCATCGCCCCTCTACTTTGTCGCTCAGTGCTACGTAGCTCATGTTTCGTTGCTCTGATTGGTCTATTCAATAGCAGCATTTTTTTGTCTGCGCCCTTTGAAACACCGGTTGGTCTGAAACCGATTGGTTGGTGTACGAATTTGCGGATTAGTCTGATTTAGCCAGGATAAATGTTCATGGTTTTCAGAGGTTGAATTTAGACATCATGCCAAAGCTTTTTATTCAGGTGATTGCAACACCAACATTACAAAACAAGTCATTGATTGATTTCAGTTATAAAACATTTGACTTGTATTCATTTAAACATGTTGTATCTACTTTGTTTGTGGCTTTTAGATTTTTGAGAAGGAAAATCACTTCTACAGTATTATGGCAATATGGATTGACCACTGTAGCAAGAAAACTGTTGCTATATGTATTAAATAATTTAAAAGGGAAGTCATTGTTTGTAGGTTTCTGCTTTATAGGGACTTTTGGTATATTAAATTCTGGTAAATGAACGCTAACTACCTTCATAGTGTTTGCTGTTTATTAGTGTCTCTTTTCTATCTCTTATTCCCATGAGCTACAGATTTTAACCCCTGTTAGCATGCAGACACATTATCCACTTGATTAGGTGTGTGTGTGTGTGTGTGTGTGCTTTTTTTCCCTGTCTGAGTATGTTTGCATGTTCACTTACATGTGTAACTTTGCTACAAGCTCCTTAAGAATGGATAATCTATTAACAGCTGTAGGGGGTCTACGAATGTATGCATAATGAATGTGACACACACACACACACACACACACAGCGCTGGCTCAGCCAGGGGATTAAAACAGAGATTAAATCAGCACCAAAACGACTCTAATGTAGGGGACAGACAGTTATGTAACACAAAAAAACGCTGACCACGAAGAGCAGCTCAGTGTGTGTGTTCATGAGCGTTTTAAAAGACTTCTGCAGTTTTTAAATTGCTTTACTTATGAAGGTGATTATTTAAAAGCAAACATGACATGAGAAAAGTTATTCAGTGGTCCCTTAAGAGAACACAAGCAGAACTAAATTTGAGGTTATATTTGGATGTACCTTTTCCGCTATGTACAGCATGCACATACAAATTTAATCAACTAGCTCTGCTCGCTTTTTGCTGCCTGAATGCGCTCATTCCTTTTACAGCAGTGCCATCTTCAAGACCCACTGCATTAGGATGTGCAGAAGGAACTCCCCCTACAGGTTGGACATTGAAACACTTCTACTCATTGCTATTCAGCTCATGCTGCAGCTGATTTTACATAGTGCTTGAAGTAACTAGTTTGTGGTTATCATGGCTATCATGTCTATCATGTCTAACCTTGACTTTTAGCTTCTCTCAGACTCTAATATTTGGTGGGTAAGAAAACAAAAAGTTAAGTGGCTCAGCATGAGAATGGGATTTAAATTCCTCTTCAGGTGGATTGCATCCTGTTGCCAAGCTCTCTACAAGAGAGACATGGAAGCAAAGACAGTTAAGATGAGGCAGAGAAAAATGGAAGGAGATACCAGATTATGTTTTAGTGGGCTTGCCTGACTCAAATGTTATAAAGGAAAAGTTTTAACATGATTGTATAATGTGTAGCTGTGGTAGTATACATTTAATGTAAATATTTTATCTAAGAGCTATACCACCAGACGAAATGCATCGTTCTGAAATGTTTCCCTTCCCTGTCTTTCTCCTATCTCCTGACCCTCTTGTTTAAGCAGTCACTTAGCAGCAGTTTTTTTAATGCAATGCTACGTGAGAATGTGTCTCCTCCTCCTCCTCCAGCTCTCCACTCGAGTAAAAGGGAATTCCTGAGCGGCGCTCAACCTTGGCTCTGCCATCTCAGCTCCCACACAGCCTGTCTGCCTTCGAGCTGTTTGCCGCTTTTTTATATTTTATATTTATATTTTTATATTTTTTTAGTTTTCAAATATGCAATTGTTCAGGACAAGAGTAGAGCTCTTTGTGGTGTTTTTAAAAGTAAATCTAGTGTTCTTAGAGTATTTGTTGAATGACATGTCAGGCAGAACTGGATTAGCCAACAATAGCAGATCCTTCCCTTCAAATCCGCTGGGTAGAGGTTATCCAACAATGTGTGGTGGAGTTTTTTAAATGGATTTTTTTTTTTTTAAAACAACCAAACATTTAAGCACTCAAACGTCAAACCAAGTTCATCTTTCTTAAAGCAATTGTTTAAAATTTTGGGAAATACACTTATGCTTTCTTGAAGAGAGTGAAATGAAAAGATCAATACCACTCTGTTCGGTAAATAGTTAGTTGGAGCCAGCAGCTGGTTAGCATAAGCTTAGCCTGGAAAGGGGGAAACCGCTAGCCTGGCTCTGCCAGAAGTGAGCTCTTAATGAGCTTTAGAGGTGCAGATTGTGTTGCCTTTGGACAAAGTCAGGCTAGCTGTTTCCACCCGTCTCCTATCTTTATGCTAACATAATGTAACCAACTGCTGGCTCTGGCTACATATTCACCATACAGACACTAGAGAAGTATCAATTGTCTCATCTAACTCTCTGCAAATAGCAAATAGGTATATTTCCTAAAATATTGATCTATTCCTTTTAAACATTTGTAAAAAAATTACCCAGAATCGGACCCATTTGAACATATGCCTCACATACTTTTCATTAACCAGAATATTAAGTAAGTAAAGACATTGTGATGGTTACCATTGTCAAAAGAAGCACAATAGCATGCCTGGTTCTGCTTCTTGTGTACTCTGTTTGTTAACCACTTGGAATAATCAACAAGTATCTCTCAGGAGTTTGAGAGGCTGCGGCCCTCTGTCAATCAGGGAAGTTCAGGACTGAACAGGGTGTTGATTGGAACATACGTGAGCCACTTATTAATCTGAACCATATGGATGTCCCAGACCAACTGGAAAACTTTGGCTCCTCTGCAGACTCCTGGCATCTGCTGGGCAAGCCTTTCTCAAGATGGGAATCCCATTGGCACCGGCTTCGACAACTGCAAATAACTTTATAAAACCCAAACTGTTTAACAGACATTATGTAGTCATGTGTTGTTTTGTCTTTCTTTATTTTACATTGGCATCTTTTACTTTTTGTTTTTATTTTCCAGAATGTCTGTCTTTTCAGCACCTACTCCTGTTTTCTGTCACCGCATCATCTCAGTTTGACCTATTTCCACTCTCCTCCCTGTACGTTTACATGTGCTTGCTCTGCATGTTCCCACCTTCACCCGTAATCCACTGCATACAGTTTTAGTCTGCTCCCTTTTATCCTGATTTCAGACAATCCTCTCATAACCTCAACTAAAAAGGTGAATTTTAATCATCCATTACCACTACTTAACCAAGCCACCAAAGGTCACAGTGGCATAAAATTTATGTCATATGTTTTGAGTGTGATAAAACATTAGCAAATTATATTGTTTATTGCTAACCGTTCTAGTGCACCAATTCAGCAACAGAATTGTACAGGCAGCTGCGAACAAAAATGCAATGTAATACAATTTCAAATAGGCCAAATTTTGTGCTAATGTACCGAGAAGTAATATTAGAGAAGGTCCATATTAGTATGAACGCATTTAAAATGGCCAGTCAAATGTGGGCCACCCTGTTTGTTCCTGCTTTTCTCGTGTTCATGTCAGTGTGTCATCTTCTGTCCTTTGACAGTGATATATATTATAATTTGTTATTGTTGCTACTGAGAAATGTAAGAAACATGGTCCTTTACCCCTCTTGCAATGTTCTGTTTTGAACTTGTGTAACAGCAAAGCTCCTGTTTATTTTAGTCGGTATAATATTTTCAGGACACCACGGCTTGGATTCTTATTCTTTACTGTATACATTATCGCAGAGATCTTCTACCTATTCTTAAACCTCCAGAGATTACTTCAGCTCCAGCAAATTATCAGTCAACTGATGACACTCATAAAACCCTGACAGGTAACATATGCTCTGTACCAGATTGTATTGATCTACCAGCCATCTACACCAAGGCAGGCACGAAAGTGAACCTTTTTAATATACTGTGTGCTCAGTGTGTTTTACGATAATGGAGGGGCTCACACAGGGTGCAAGGAGCCTCATCAGGGCTTGTTTGTAGTTTATGTCTCTATTCTCCCAGGGGTGTCGAGATCCAACCCCATCTATGTGTTGTAAATAATGATACGTTGAAATGGCCAGTGTCAACTCAACTATTGAATAATTGCATTACTGATTCATTTATAGATTACTACGCACACATGAATACACAATACAATGAGAAGTATTTCTTGGCTTTGGGCAAGGCTGTTGCCTCTGGCAAATTTGCCAAAAACTGGTTTATCTTGTTGGGTGATGTCAGGATATATACTATGAGACAGCATACATTTGTTAACCATAGTAAACCACGTTCATATCGTTGTGGATAATGTTGCAAATTAACGAGAATGGTCAGGTATATAATTTGCTGGGACAGAAAACGTTATTGAAAGTTATTTCCACAGCGTTTCAGTCAATTTCTCAGAAAATATAAAATGTAGCAAACAATTGGTATTGCAAATTGCCTGTAAGGCATAATTAATTAAAACCCTGTCAGGGAGAGTTTTTGGCTCTTATCAGACCTGAATGGAATAATAATTTAAACTTATATTTCTGGTTTGTTTTGGCTACTTAGGATTTTGTTTTTTTGGAGGTAAGAAAATAAAAATTACAGGATAGTATTTCTCTCTGTGACCCTACATCTGAATTAACCCAATATGTTAATTAACCATGTAACTATTCAGAACCAGCCCACCAATCTGAAACCTGTTGTGATCTTACTGAGAGAATAAGCTCTCTAAAATACTAAGAGCACAGTCAGTATTACCAGAAGGAATGTATTTATCTCTCATCGGTTGTGATTCAAACTTCTACACACAATAATTTGCTGAAGACAGAGGGCAGAAAACACATTTCTTTCAAGTTACTTTAACATTTAACTTGTCAAACAATGTACAATATGTAGCAAATTAGGATTTACTTCTTTCTGAAAAAAACTTCTATTAACCTTTGTACAAAACATCCAACAAGGCAGTTTTGTATTACTTGAGATCGGTCTTGTCTCGAGATCAATCTCAACACCACTTTTTGAAGGTCTCGTCTCGGAATCGACCGCATTTTTACTCAATCTTGTCTCGGCCTCAGATAAAGAGGACTCTGGATTTTATTTCAAGACCGGTTAAGACCACATCTGCCTTTTAATTATTGGATCAAGGTATTTCTTATGGCAATAAATGAAATAAATTCCCTTATGGGAATGAAGAAGAATCTTAATTTGTTTTCTGTGAGAGTTTTTTCCTGGGAATGTGGATCTTTCAGATCAATTATGGTTAACATTTTACACTTTTTATTGTGGGACTTGCACAAGTCTGGTCTTGACTCTGTGTCACTCTGCCTTGGTCTTGGTCTGGTCTTAGTGACAACTCGGTCTTGATACACTCTGGTCTTGGTGATGACTTGGTCTCGGTTTAGTTGGTCTTGACTGCAACAAGGTGCAAAATTCAAACTGCAAAGGTATTGTTAGCTGATATAAAGTAAAGTATTTAATTCAGCATTAATTCATTATCACCAATCTGCTAAAATGTGATTGGTAGCTGATAACTCGGGGTCACAGTGCACAAAACAGCATTGGGAATAGATAGCTGCCAGACAGACTCAGGTGTTAGAAGGTGATAGAAGACGATACAATAAGAGAAAGGAGAGAATATTGTACAGTGTAATGTAAGACAGTATCATGGAAAACCATACGCTCAATCTCTGTCCGCCTGGGGACGTACACACAACCCAAAATATATGTTGTAAATGAAAGAAGGGAGCAACACTTTGCTTTGCTGGTATCTTTATCATTCACTTCTGTCTCATACATTATCACAAGAAATATTACAAGTGAAAATGTATAAGAATATTAAAATATGATGCAGGTTACTGTAGTGACCTATAAAATGTAGATTTAAAGTAATGATTGTCTTGTTACGGAATCACATTCCACTTCTTTGGCCATCGTGGAGCTATTATTATACTAATGTGTTGTGATAAGTTGACCTGTGTTTTATTATTTGACTTTGTGTGTGGGTGCGTACACGTGGCAGAACTTGTCTAAACAAGGATTGAAATGTTGACAAAGAATGACCTATTAGCAAACAGAGGTTAAGCTGTGAGGTCTTTTCAAGGACCGTTTGGATTCTTTTTCTTACTGTGTGAGGACCTTCACGAGGCTCCCTGCCTATTCACACAGAAAGCCCACACATATTAAAACATCAAAGCCCGCTCTGTGCTATGTTGAACTGTGCAGAGATCCATGAGTTGCTGTATTTTCTTCCTGTCGATACGTGCCATGAATACATTAAGTGGGAGAGAGGCTGAGAGAGAGAGAGATGAATAAATAAGTGAAGGAAAAGTTGGAGGAAAAAAAACGACTGGAGCGGTTTTCATTCCATGTTCCTCTTAAATCTTTGGGCAGTAAAAGTCTAATAAATTAATAATAACATGAGGTTTGGTTTGCTGTCTCCTTCCATAGACCACCTCTTTCCTCTGGGTGCTTCCCCCCCCCACCCTTGTGTGTATTTTTGAAAATCGCCTTTATCGCTACAGACTCCTTCAATAATTCACATGGAAGTTTTAAAGAGCAGTAGATGATCTTTGAGTCTGTGAGGAGCCAAAGAAATGATAAAAGTTTGCTGGGTTTTCTGATGTTTCCTCACCCCGCACCAGTGTCAGGGAGTACAACCGTGACTATGAAAAAACAAATACAGCCACGATGTGAACACATATTGATTCTGCAAACGGATGGTGAGGCAAAGATAAAATATTTTTACAGTGAGAATGAAACCAAACTGTTCATTAGCTAGGCTGTTGTTATGGCTAACAGTGCTGGGGAGAATGGCAGGGAGATTTTTTTGGACTCTATGAATGTCTGTTTTCCTTAGTATTTGAAAAGCCACATTTGACCCAGGTCTTCCTTGTGAAACCTGTTCCAATCACCCTGTGTGAATGCACTGCAAGCAGAGCTTGTTTTACAAAGATAGAAATCATTTTATTGGTCAGTCTCTCAGCAGCTGTGATTCAAAGTTCTGGTCACAGTTTGCTGCTAAAGACAGTGAGCTTGTTATTTTGCAGGAGTGATGCGTCAAGCTATGAATACATCAGTGTAGACAAGGACGGGTGTTCAAGCACTCTTATAAAAGATCAAGGTTAGTCTCTGAACCACATATAAATGCCCTCATTCAAGAGGAACTTTTTGTAAATTCTGCCATTTACTACAGAGTATAATGTGTGGTTTTGCTAAGCAACAGAGTCATTCAAAACATGGCATTGATTTGAATGGCCCTGGCTGGTATTTTCTGTTCTCTTGTCACACAACAACAATGATAGTGATTTGTGTCTTGAGCATTGAGACTTCAATGGCAGCAAGAGGTAACTTTTTAAAAGTTCCCGAGATAGAAAATGAATTAATTGAGTTTGACAGCCGCCCAAAAGTGAAGCCGAAACATATTGATCACTCCCTGGTGGATCGCTGAGTTATAGGTCATACATCCTGTCCCCTCCATGTTAAGCATGATTTATGGTTCTGCAGAGGCTCCACGCAGAACTTTTGCCGTAGCCTACGTAAGTGGTCCGAAGTTTATACTTGTGCATCAGTGTGTGCATCGATCTCTTTAAGAGAATAGCAGGGCCGGCATGTGTGTATGCTGGGGAGTGTGTGGTTAAGCGAGTAAAAGAGAGGGACGGTGATTATCTAGAGGCATAGTGAGAGAAACAAAGTGCCTCCCCTGAGCTTTCTGACCACAGTGGGAAATCTGTAGCAGTAAAAGTTAACTTTCTCCTTCATTTCATGTTGTTTATGGAGAAGTAGAACCAGGAAATGAGTAGGGAGAAATGCAGGCTACCAAGCCATGACCGCGTGATGTGCGTCGTCGTGACATGTAGCTACATTTCTACAGATGTTCATGTCAGGCTTAGGCTTAGAGTCCGTGTCTCCACATAGCCTACGGCGTAGATTTAACGCAGAAGCATAAATCGGGAATAGAACATGAGCCAAACTAAAAAAATCCAACAATGCTGTGAGCTACTTTCTACCTTCAGAAGTATGTGTGCTCACTTAAACATATTTCCTTACTACGTGCCCTTTTTATGCATCTGTTATGGGTACTGTCCATCCAGATAAGGAGATGAGTGTGTATATGTGTGACTAACCAGGATAGCAGAAGGTGCTCTTCAGTCAAACAGCCCCCCTGCTGTGAGAGCAGTAACTACTGTACGAAAAGATGTGCATGTGTGTGCAGCTCACAGCATTTTTCGTTAAGAGAGGCATTCAGATTAAACCTCAGAAGAATGTGAGCCATGTTCCACTACCACCTTGTTATATGGAAATAAATGGACCTGGGTTAAAGTATATGTCTATGTATGAAATTGCTTCTACAGTAGGTTTGTGTGTGCTGTGTATCAGGATAATAGCCCTCCTATATTCCTACTGTATAGTAAACTCTTGTCAAAGTGACAAAAAGCACCTCTGGTCACCCTGCTGCTGATGTTGCAGATTAGAGCCTCAGGTTTTATTTCTTAGAGAGAGAGAGAGAGAGAGAGAGAGAGAGAGAGAAGGAGGGGGATGGAGAAATATAAATAAACTGCAACCTCTGGGGTTCTAACACCCACCATCTCCTGTGCTCTGCATCTACTTACACCCCCTGTGAACTTTGTGATTTATCCTGTTATTTGTTGTTATTATTGTGGTTTTATCTGTGGTCCGATCCTGTTTGTCCCGTCCCTCTAAATGCAGCCAGTAGCTGCTAAGGTCAGGGATGTTGGTCCTTTGATTATGTCGCTGTTGCTGCTTCTTCCCCCGCTCTGCCTCCATCTCTACATCCTCCACTTCCCTGCCTGAAAGATACTCTAAATTATCTGTCTCTGTATTTCAAATATATTGAGGAAAGTCCGCATTAGACACAGACCAGTGTGTAATTATCATTGTAATGAACTACAAGACAATAAGCAACTTTTTTTTTTTTTTTTTTTTGCTTTTGTGTCACAAACATTTAAACACAAATGGCATCCTTGGTGTGTGTGATGCATGCAGCCTGAAACAACTGTTCTATCTCACACAGGCTTTGCCCTCTAATTTTGCCCAAACTTCGCTCTCCACTGCAGAGCTTTATGATAAAATGTGCACATACTTGTTTAGCCTATCAGGACAAGCCCAGTCTTTCCCATGGCACCCATTTGCCTACAAGCCTACATAAGTCAGTTAGGGGATCTGTGCTATAAAAGTTACAATGCACACCTTTCAGTCTTTGTGTATGTGTATCAGTGCATTAAAGATCTCTGCAATATGCAGCCTGCAAATGTAATAAACAGCGGAGGGGCTGCCATGAAAGCCTCCTGTTGTGCTTCAGCCTACCGCATGTGAGCAGTGCCTGAAGGTGACACGCAAGACCTCGTGCATGTTTCATGCAGTGGAGTTGACTCTCCTCACATCTGTCAGTGTAGCTGATAAATGTTCGCTAAGGATGAAGGGAGTCTGCAAGGAATTCATCTGTATTTACGGAACTTTTGAGGTATATTTCATATATATTGTTATTAATCTGCCAATATTGTGATCACTATTACCGCAGGCTGGGGTCCAAACACTGCATATGCTCTATTGGAAATGCTCAGAATATTACTTAAAACTTTAATTTGATCAAAAATCTCAGGTGAGAGATGCTTTCAAATGCTTTCAAATTGTGTGAAGGATTGTATGCTTCCTTATGCACTGGACCATTTTCAACACTGTTTAGCACATAAAGCTTTCTCTAAATAAACTCTAATCTAAAACTGGCATCCAGATGTTCCCCTTAGATCCAGAAAAGTTTAAATTCAGAGACAAGGTTTTTACTTGAAACCACCAATTTATAATTTCCTCCTTTAGGGCCGCTTTGGGGCTCCAGAGATGCTGAACAGGGGCTTAGTTCACCTTTACCTCAGGCCAGCTCCATTTTAAACACTTAGAAAGACATAGGTTGGATCTTTTGTACGTATTTAATGATATTTTATTGTGATAAACTACATATAGTACAAAGGTGGAAAGTTCAATTTAACGTTTTTTAAGTATTGTTACTTAAGGTTTTTTTCTATTTCAGGAGAATTCCTACTTTGTTATACAACATTTTAAAAGGAATATATTTTTTCTTTTTTATGTAGTTACTGATTTTTCTGATTTAAAAAAAAATAATTTTTTTACAATCTTTAGATGGAATGGGATTAATTTTTTTAACTGATCTGAAAGCAGGAAAATCCTCAAAACTGTAAATATAATTATTTTGTAACTTTTTTAAGTTTACTCTTCAGAATTAATACAAGTTTAATAATGGCAAATAATTATTCACAAAATGATCATGCCACTAGAGTAATTATTTTCTTAACATTCAACAGATGTTGAAGATATTACTGAACCCATTACTTAATTTTTGTTTTATCTGTTTTGTTACATCACATAATTCAAAGATAACAAATGACTCTGAGGCAGAGACGCCTCTGTTATAAATCATTTGAACACTCTAAACCCAAACATAATTAGTTTTCTTCAAGGAAGACTATAAAGGATGCTGGCTCTCAGTAGTAAACTCTTAAATTCTACACAGCGTAATATTATCTGTAGTGGATTGACTGCAGTTTTGAAGGTTACTGTGAAAACTGTGTACTCCTGTACAGTGGCCAAGATTTTATCACATATTTAGATCCCCGGCATAAAAAAAAAAAAGAACGAAAATATGTTTCAAACAAGTGATTGATTTTCCTCATGCCGAACAATAAGCTTTTGCCCTGTGGAGAAAGTATTGTTGTTCAGTTATCAAAGAGGTGCATTTAATTAAATTGAAACAATGTACAATTAAAGCATGTAAATGATAGAATTGGCTTTGTCTAAAGCAAGTACTAGTAATTATGTTTGAAGAGTACTTTGGTTTACAATTATACAGAAATGTCTGCATTCTTAGCAACGCTTGTCCATACGTGCCCAAAACAGTGAAGAAAGAGAATATCAAAGCACAACTAGACTAACAGGGTAGATCGGTATCATCACCTTCACACTAATTGACACTGATTGCTGGTGGTTGTGTGTGCTCCACAGTCTTAAGGCTGAGGTGGGCTTCCGGACGGCTGAAGGGTGTTGCTGAGACTTATTGGTCAACTGAGAATCTGCAGGCCCTCTGCAAAGTACTGCAGTAGGTGTTTCGTAATGCTGCACTGGGACCATGTCCTTTTACAATGTGATGATCGCAGTACTATTGAAGCCAACACTAAAATAGGGAATGGGAAAATACAAAAGCTTGCCATAACGGTAGTGCACTAAAAATCCATTATCCTCTCGCACTGAGTAACAATAATTTATGTGAACATTTTATTCGCTAAATGTGATGTTTTGCTGATGGAGTGCAGGGTCAGCGGCAGAGCAGCTGCCCTAAGTTACCAGTTTTTAAGAGCCAGGCTACCCAGTTTCCACTGTTTCCAGTCTTTAAGCTAAGCTTAGCGGCTGCATATATAGAGTACAGATATAAGAGTGGTATCCATACTTCTGCGTAAAATCTATGCTGTTGCTACGTACGTAGGTACGTGGAGGCACAAACCTAGTACACCAGACCCTACGCCGCAGCCTGACATATACCTCTCAAAAATTTAACTAAACATCGCCGCGACACACGTCACTCTGTTGTGGCTTGCTAGCGTTGCATTTCTCTCTACTCATTTCCTTGTTCTCCTTCTCTTTTTCCTCCAACAGATTTCCTACCAATCAGAAAGCACAGAAAGCCACTTAGGCTACGGTGAAAGCTCTGCGTGGAGCCTCTGCAGAACCATAAATCAAGTTTATAGCTGCTCTAAGCAATGTCACACGTGTTTTAGGCTACAACATTTGTTGTCACATATAGCAAACATCACCTCACTATCCGTGAGCTGCCTGTCACGGTCTCTGTAGACAGCCCAGGGTCTACAAACGGCGACAAAATTAAACTGCCCACCTGCACCACAGAGCATACACAAACAGCGTTCCAGCCAATAGCCAACAAGAAGTATTTGGGGGTGGGGGTGGGGGGTTAGTGCGCGGAAGCACAGAAGGGAGGGTCAACAAGAAGAAAGAAGCACATAACCTTATTTCCCAAAATGTCAAGCTATTCATTTTAACCCAAACACCAAGGAGAATGGTTCCCTAAGTTGGGTCCAAGAGATTTGTTTATTTCCAATTTATGTATTCTGTTTATAATGATATATAACAAATAAGTTTGGGCACCAGTGAACTATGCCACCCTGCTGCATGAAAAGGTTGCTAATGTGCCTTTCCAGAATGTTGAGATCCAGATCACACAGTAGATAATATTAGCTCTACATTAGACATAAGGGTGGTCCAGCACATTTGACCCGTCTGAGACTGATGGCTTTCAAATTCGCTGCTGTCGTCAAATCAGATTCCAACACACAACAGGGATAACCTATTTAGAGAATAATCCTTGTCTCATAAAACACATTTATGTGTCAGCCATTCTCTGAACCATTTGGGAGGTTCAGGCTGTCTGGCCTCTGCGTGCATAGCTGAGAGATGGTATTGTGCTGAACATGTTTTTTTTTTCTCTGCAGTGACAAGTTCTCAGCTGACATCCTGTAGGATTTACTCCATGTGATTACAATTTTACCACAGCCCATCCTCTCCTCCACACTTGACCTCATAAGTAAAGCAGTCTGAGAGCTTCATCCGTTAATGTCACTGAAGCACAAAAATATCTTGTGACAGTTCAAGAAATGAGCTTTTAAAATTAATATTGAGGTACATTGTTATATCATTCACTTTATGTGTACATCCACAATTTGTCTGAGGGAATGAGTGATAATGTGTTGTTGGATTAGTTCTTCCCCACAGTTTTCCCCACCAAGAGTTGTATCCCCCTCAGACTTTTTCATTAGTGTCAGTGAAGAGCTTTGGTGCAATATAATGGATTCAAAAATTACAGATCTGGGGCAAAACCTGTAATTGTGCTTGTAATTGCGTTTGGTTAAAATTAAAGAATCTACTTGTGTATCAGCTTCTAAAGCCCATGTTAATTTAGCTCCAATAAATATTTTATGCTTCCGGTATCTTCACTCATGCAGTCGTCGAGATTCTCATTTGTTTTTCTGCCTTTAGAAACAAATTTAGTGCGGCTAATGGCTTTCTCTCTCCTACTTGAGGACGTCTCTGAGCGACCATTTTTTTGATGTCGATTGTGTTTTTTAATAACAAATGGATCTATAAGTAAAGATTGGAGGCTGGTAGCTTACCACGGCTTGCAGAGATGAATAAGTTTTGACAGCTTTATTGAGGGATACATTGTTTTCGGGGATGTTGAAAGATTTCATCTGGCGAGTCTTGTGAGTGGATACCAGTGAGAATTGTATTGATACAGAGACTGATGAATGCACAATGCAACTTCTGTGGAACACTTTTGGGCATCTCAGGTCATGCTGTACTGTGTGTTTTACAGTGCCTGTCATCCATAATCAAAGGTATAATTCACGTTATGTTCCTGAACCTGGTGAGCAGATTCCCTCATGTGAAGATTTTGTGCTTGTTACTGTTATGCTTGTCTCTGACATGACTACAACATCAAACAGATCTGAATATCATCTCTCCACCTTTATCCCTGAAGTCCTTGTGTCACATGAACTCCTTAATTGGAAATATATTGTATAAACATATGGAAACAATAGAAGTTTTTTGTCTTTTCCTTAAAAGCAGTCTTGTGTAACTTTTGAAAGAAGAAATAACGGCTTCCTCTCACAAATTAAATATTTTTTTTGGAGGGTTTTTTGCGAGTAATTGAACCCACATTTGCTCGGTTCAGTGGTCTGATATGATCAGTGGCTTTTTGTGGCTAATGTTAGCACACTGTAAATAGATATTTCTGGTTAGCTGACATAACTGAGTCAGTTCACTAAGCAAACTCATCTCAGCTTGTGCTACTTTTACACTACATGTTAGAGTGGCTTTCTTTCAGTGTGTAACATTTATTAAATCATTTGCGCCCAAAAATATCCTGAAATGGAATGAAAAATGCTGTGTCCCGAGCATATACACTAGTCAATAATGGTGCAAAAATGATGATTCATGTCAGTGTCTGAAATATCAGTTTATTGCTCATTGTGAACTATTGATTTACGGGGATGGATGGGGAATAGTGAATCAGTGGACAAAGAAGTTTGAACACAGCCATTCTTGTGGTCCTTTCCCCTCAGTCTTCTGAATTTTGTTTCTGATATGCTCACTGTAAAACTGTTCACTGTAAATGTCCAGTAATATACCGGCAGTAGCTTTTCCAGTAAACTACTGTGTTTACAGTGAGCATACTGTTTTTAAAGTTTAAGTTAATTTACTGTACGTAGACTTACTTTTTTTAACCATATTACTTTACAGTAGTACACTTCCTACTATCCTTTATTTTCCCAAGATGCATTGCGATTAACAGTAAATACCTGTAATCTGTAACATTCGCAGGTAGTGCTGTAATCTTATTTTTTTCTCCCAGAATGCATTGCCATGTACAGTATGATCCTGTATAACCTATATATAAAGCAGTAAGATACTGTGAGATTTTAGCTGTGAATTTACATCAAAGTTTCCAGAGCTTGTGATACTGCATGACCCTCTCATCTCTGTTGTAAAAAAAAAGTGTGAGGGCAATTTTCCACATCTTTTGGTCAGGAAGGATAAGCATCTCCCCTTCCTCCAACGTCTGTAAAGCCTTTTAGGGTGCAAAGACTGCATTAAAAACTAAAATAAAGGACTGACCATAAGCAGAAATATTCTGCAGCTATTTAAGTTTTGTGTTTGTGGCTGTCAGGGTCCGGCGGGCATTATACATCCTGCACTGGGAAGGGCTGGTGGTTGTCTCATGATAGGCTGAAGTCAATGCACAGTATCAAAGAGTAGTTTGATTAAAATATAATAGAGATTTAAGGAATAATATGCTTGGTGTAATACTGCATAAACACTAGACTGTGGCATCCACTAGGGACATTTTCAAAACAGCCACTTCTGCACATTTTATCTGTAATTTCAGTTTTATTGCTTCTGGCATTGCATTTTATGTTAATCTATACCAATTGTGGAAAAAAATCACTGATTAGGCTCCAGGGCCTGTAATATGATGAGTTTTGTTTATGGATGGAAAAGCTGGACAGTTTAAAATCTGCGATAGAAAGTTACCAGACATTGAAAGTGAGGAAAAATAATGTCTATGTCTCCATATAGATGGAAACAGTGGTGCTGTTGCTGTTAACTAATACATCAGGGTAGTTTTAGCATCAGTAAAGTCACTCTGACATTTATTAATCATTCATCGGTGCAATACAATCCCAAGTTGCTGTTCCCTCTTCCTTTCTATATCGCATGAGTACCACCAATTAGTGTAGCATAATGAATAAAAGAGCCTTTCTGTCATGAGTATGCCTCGTTACATTTAAAAGACATTAAGATAAAGATCTAAATCATGAGATGTTTTTCAATCTACATGTACCAACCCATAAACTGCCTGTAAGGATATGAAGCGTTAAAGCTATAGTATGTAGTTTCTGTCTCCCCCATTAGGAATTCAAAGTAATGACAACAACACTTTCGGCACGTCCACATGAAACCACACACACACACACACCATCCTCCACACAGTTACGTGTAGCCAAGGAGGACATGGAGGATTAAAAAAACATGATGGACTCTTCAGAAGAGGTAATTATCTTCACTCAAGTTTCTGCGCGGGAAAGTCGCCAGAAGACTAAATCTTCTGAACATAGCCGTACTAAGAAATAAAGAGACAGTTGTGTGGAGCTGATATTCTTAATTAGCTTTGTATCAACTCATTTGGCAACAGTGTTGGGGTAGTTACTCAAAGAATTAATATATTACACAGTAGTAGATACTTTAAAAACGTAATGCCTTACTTTACTATATTACTCATTGCCGAAAGTAACTAGTTCAGAATCCGAATCAGCTTTATTTGCCAGGTATGAGGACACATATGAGGAATTTTTATTTGGAGCATACAAAACAACTAAAACAAAATATACACACTAATATATACAGTAATTGCGCAACTAATTTGAAGTAATAGGCATACCTTCACCCCTAAAAGGACGTCTTAAGTGGTGGCTCTGACATTTTTGTTTCATCTGCTTGGACGAGTGTTATGGCAAACGGACATTAGATTTGTTATTCTCTCCTAACCTTATGCGATAGTTAAAGAACGAGTAATGCAAGTAATGCGGTAATTTTATGATAAGTGACTGTAATGTGATTACTGAGGTATCAACAGTAATGCGTTACATTACTGCATTACAGACAACTGTAATCTGATTATAGTAACACTAAGTAACATGTTACTTACCCCCAACACTATTTGTCAATGGCTTGAATGTTACGGGCATTTATTAATATCAAAAGGTTATGCACTAAAGCTTTAAAAATCTCTATTTAATATTATTCCTCCTCCTCAAGCTGTGAATCATAATTTCAAACTTTAAGTACAGGTTGATGGGTTCACATTGAACATGTGTAACATATTTTCACTGGAATTTAATGTATTTAAAAGGCAATTTGAGCAACATGTCAAAGAATAAATAAAATACAAATAATTTTCCAACTGCTTATTTTACAAATTGTTTTTAACTTTTTACACCCAAAGGATCTTCATCGTTGTTGCATTTATTGAACCAGAACTTCCCCTTACTGCCACCATGTCCCATTTTTTACTGTTCACTCTCAAAGGAGCTGTAGATTACTGAGACAACAGGAGACAAGAGACTACAATGCTTTTAATGCATTTTAAACAGCCGATGGTTACAATTTCATCTGATACTTTTTTGACTTACAGTACGAGGACACTTGAAATGTTTCCTCTCCTGGTCCTTTACCTGAGAAGCACCCGTTATTAAGACAATTCATCACTGTCAACTATAAGCCACAAAGACGTCGTACTAGGGGACAAATTTTTGCTGCTAACATAAAACTGTCCTCTCCTCCTCTTCTCTTCCTCACTTTTCCTCCCTTCTTCTTCCAGTGGATCGTTAAGGCAGTCCTTTCCTTTCCAGCCATTTGGATCTCAATTATGGGCAGGGTTCACCGTCAGGGTGATCCATCAACTAGTCACACGTATATCACACATGCAAATAAAGTGATGTGAGCATCATCTGCAGTACATGTCAATGGCACGTCTCTGCAGTGCACAATGAGGAGCTACAGTAGGAAGATACTGTAAAGACTGCTCTCCAGCAAGGATAGCATTTGATTATATTCAGATGCTGTCACTAAATTTAACTGTGGGAATGCTAGCCATATTAATGTAATTCAACACTATGGAACATTTATATCTTCATTACTAATATACCATCTAAAACTCTGACTTCCTTTTCCTTCCAAAGAAGGGCTCTCCTACTCGAGACCTGACTACAACAATTCTGTGGTAGTCCCCACCCGGACTCCTTGAAACCTGGTTGTTAAACTTGACAACCAAATCTCCTTCACTGCCAACACTGCTACAACTACCCAATCGTGTAGATACATGCTGCATAACATCAGAAGGATATGTCCCCTTCTAACACAGAATGTGGCTAAGTTTCTGGTTCAGGCTCTAGTCATCTCACATCTAGACTACTTCAACTCCCTCCTGATTGGCCTGCCTGCAGAGGCCATCCGGCAGAACGCAGCAGCTCGACTGGTCTTCAACATCCCCAAGTTCACTAACACTACACCTCTCCTCCGCTCTCTTTATTGGTTACCAATCGATGCCCGCATCCCCTTCAAGACACTAGTACTTGCATACAGGACCACAAACAGATAAGACCCAGCTTACATACTGGACATGGCCAAACCATATACCCCAACTTGCCCACTCCGCTCTGCATCAGCCAACCTGCTTGCTTCCCCCTCACAGCGATGGACAACTAATCGCTCAACAAAATCCAGACTGTTTGCTGATATCGGCTCCTAAATGACATCAGGATGTCCGAAAGCCTATGCATCTTCCGCCGCCGGCTAAAAACGCATCTCTTCCAACTACACCTCGGATAAACATAAAAAAAATGTATACAGTATATATTTCTTGAAGCTGCACTTTCATATGGCTCTTTGTAGTTATGCCTATTAATTGGAAGTTGCTTTGGATAAAAGCGTTAGCTAGATCACATGTAATGTAATGTAATTTGGCATTTGAATTCATACTTATCCAGTGGCCAGTGCTGAACAAAGAGGAAGAATGAAAAAACTGAACAATTCTCTCAAGTGTGATATCTTTCTTTTAAAGATACTGTGACTCATAACAGAATTGTTTATTTTCACATCTATTGTCACACCAATTGTAACTTTGCTCATTTTTTCCTCTAAATGTCACACAGTTTTTTTTACAATTCCGAGAAGCCTTAACCCCTCATGATGTAAAAGATACTTTTTCTATTGCTTGTGGCATATATTACATTATATTATATTATATTTAAGGATAGATCCTGCGTCCTCTTGAGAGCCTAAAATATTGGATGTTTACCTGCTGTAAATAATTCGCACAAAAGATTAACAGTGTGGCCAAGTGACTGTGTACTGCATGTGATGCGGATGCATTTCTTGTGGCTGTGTTTGTGTGCAAATGCACAAATGCATGATGCACGGCCTGTCAACAACCATTGTTCCATGACATTTTTTGCAGTAAAAGTGTGCATAAGAATGTGCATTCTTATTTATTTGTTTTTGTGTTTTACCATTATGCACCATGATAAATGTGCAAAATACACACATTTGTTTAGTTCTGCATGCTATAGCATCTATGAGCATCTACCTACTGTATATCTATGGTTGTGTGCAAGTATGTGTGCGTGTTTGTGTGTGTTGCACGTGATGGGTCATAAAACAAACCTGATAGGCCCCGGCTCCATTGGTGAGCACATTATCATCAGCTGGCCCGAGACTTTTATGGCCTGCCACACCTCTCAGCAGTACCCAAGCTCACTGGTGTTTTATGAGTGCGGCTCCCACATACAACGCAGCAGAAATGGTGCAGAGAAAGGGTGGGGGGCTAAGATGTAAATTATAGACTGCCGGCTGTGGTGAAGGGACCGGAACAATCACAGAGCTCTTAGCTTGTGAAATATGTGTCCCCCGATGGAGAGAGAATGATGAGGTGGGCAAGGGGATAACATGGAAACTACAGCATCGACTGACATTTCACTAACAAGATCAGCATCGTCAAGCAAAATGTGCTAACATTACTTTTAGACATGAGAGGCCTGTGTACAAATGAATGATCCAACAGTGATTAGAGGCAGAGGTTAGTGTGAACTGGAGGGTTTAATGATTTAGCGCGGCTCATCAACCTAAATGTCTCTCAAATTCCATTTATCTTGAAGTTTACAGTTAAGAAATTTCTCTTGGCCAGGGACGCAGGTAGTCTGACCTAGATACTGTGCAGTCTGATGAATTATTTTGTCTCTGATCTTGGTCTAATTCCAGCTCAACTACATAGTTGCAGCAGCAGCAGCCTAAATTGTGTTTATTGTGTGTGTGTGTGTGTGTGTGTGTGTGTGTGTGTGTGTGTGTGTGTGTGTGTATATATATATATATATATATATATATATAATATTTCAAGGAAGAACATTTATGTATTTACAATACATTATTCATTCACAAAGAAAATTGGTGTCCTTCAAGGTTGGATTTTCCTAAAATTATTAATTAAGGCATTAAAAGATGTTTCTTTTATTCCTCTTTTTAATCAACTTTAGAATGGGTGTGTAAACTTTCTCAAGCCATGGTGAGATATATACAGGTAAAAGCCAGTAAATTAGAATATTTTGAAAAACTTGATTTATTTCAGTAATTGCATTCAAAAGGTGTAACTTGTACATTATATTTATTCATTGCACACAGACTGATGCATTCAAATGTTTATTTCATTTAATTTTGATGATTTGAAGTGGCAACAAATGAAAATCAAAATTCCGTGTCTAAAATTAGAATATTGTGTAAGGGTAAAATTTTGAAGACACCTGGTGCCACAAAGTAATCAGCTGATTAACTCAAAACACCTGCAAAGGGCTTTAAATGGTCTCTCAGTCCAGTTCTGAAGCCTACACAAACATGGGGAAGACTTCAGATTTGACAGCTGTCCAAAAGGCGACCATCGACACATTGCACAAGGAGGAAAGACACAAAGGTTATTGCTGAAGAGGCTGGCTGTTCTCAGAGCTCTGTGTCCAAACACATTAATAGAGAGGCAAAGGGAAGGAAAAACTGTGGTCAGAAAAAGTGTACAAGCGATAGGGATCACCGCCTAGTCAAGATTGTGAAAAAACCCATTCAAAAATGTGGGGGAGATTCACAAGGAGTGGACAGCTGCTGGAGTCAGTGCTTCAAGATCCACCACCAAGAGACGCTTGAAAGACATGGGTTTCAACTGCCGCATACCTCGTGTCAAGCCACTGTTGACCAAGAAACAGCGCGCGTCTCACCTGGGCTAAGGAAAAAAAGAGCTGGACTGCTGCTGAGTGGTCCAAAGTCATGTTTTCTGACGAAAGCAAATTTTGCATTTCCTTTGGAAATCGAGGTCCCAGAGTCTGGAGGAAGACAGGAGAGGCACAGGATCCACGTTGCCTGAAGTCTAGTGTAAAGTTTCCACCATCAGTGATGGTTTGGGGTGCCATGTCATCTGCTGGTGTCGGTCCACTCTGTTTCCTGAGATCCAGGGTCAACGCAGCCGTCTACCAGCAAGTTTTAGAGCACTTCATGCTTCCTGCTGCTGACCTGCTCTATGGAGATGGAGATTTCAGGTTCCAACAGGACTGGCACCTGCACACAGCGCAAAATCTACCCGTGCCTGGTTTACGGACCATGGTATTTCTGTTCTAAATTGGCCAGCCAACTCCTGACCTTAGCCCCATAGAAAATCTGTGGGGTATTGTGAAAAGGAAGATGCAGAATGCCAGACCCAAAAACGCAGAAGAGTTGAAGGCCACTATCAGAGCAACCTGGGCTCTCATAACACCTGAGCAGTGCCAGAAACTCATCGACTCCATGCCACGCCGCATTAATGCAGTAATTGAGGCAAAGGAGCTCCAACCAAGTATTGAGTATTGTACATGCTCATATTTTTCATTTTCTTACTTTTCAGTTGGCCAACATTTCTAAAAACTCCCTTTTTGTATTAGCCTTAAGTAATATTCTAATTTTAGTGACACGGAATTTTGGATTTTCATTTGTTGCCACTTCAAATCATCAAAATTAAATGAAATAAACATTTGAATGCATCAGTCTGTGTGCAATGAATAAATATAATGTACAAGTTACACCTTTTGAATGCAATTACTGAAATAAATCAAGTTTTTCAAAATATTCTAATTTACTGGCTTTTACCTGTATATATAAAGACATGATTCTGTGTTGTCCCTATTGGGACCTGATGCCTTATTCTGCTCCTGTGCCAAAATGATGCGAGGTTATGTTACCACAGTCCTGCTGATATTTGGAAGATTATGGGATCAGCTGAAATTAGGACGCTGCAGCTATCGTGGCTTTTGATTTACAGCAGTATTCTGACGTGTTGTGTATGCTCATGCACAACATGCACACACACCATTATCATCATCATTGTCTTTGTTTATAATCTGTACTTTTGGTGTAAAGATAGTTTTACACAGTAGTAATAGAAAGTAACCTTACACAAGTATGAACAAGAATGTTGAGGAAGTAAAAAGATACTTTACTTTCATTGACTACTTCCATTGTATGCTAGTTATGCTAGTAGTACTTTATACTTCTACTTCACTACATTCCAGTGGAAAACATTGTACTTCATACTTCATTTGACAGCTACAGTTACTTTGTTAAAATTATGTGGTTATATATTACTTTACCTTTTACTATGGATACTTAACTGTAAGTAGACTTGGCTGTTAATACTTTAACATAATTAGTAATTTAAATGTGTGACTTCAGTCTATATCCACGGCCTTCGACTTCCGGGATTGCACCATTGCTGCTGGAAATTCTGCTGTATGCCCTTCTTTTCGGCCGGATGTCCGTTACCGTAAGCTTTTTTTCTGTTGGAATTTTAAACTCTGATTGATTTATGACGACTATGGTTATCTTCTCCTCAGATCTCTGCAGGGTAAATCCAGACAGATAGCTAGACAATCTGTCCAATCTGAGTTTTGTGTTGCACGACTAAAACTACTTTTAAACGTTTGCATGTTCCACCAAAACAAGTTCCTGCCTGAGGCTATTTTCCAGCAGTACTGTGGCTCCACTCGGCGCTTAGCAACACCCGAGACAATTGTGATTGGTTTAAATAAATGCCCATAAACCAGAGGAAGTTTTTCTCCTATTCCGCAATGCTGTGTGGACTGGAGTATTTTCATAGTAGTGAAGGATATGAATATTTCTTCCACTTCTGTTTTTTAAACTGTATGAGTGTTTCTGACACTGTGCTGTAACTTCTGATAGCAGCCAGATTACGTGATTTAAAGCAGATATGTAAGTATCTGCAAAAAGGCCATACACATTGATGTCTAAATTACTTGCTATCTTTTACATTATTGATATTGTTTCATTAGGGTGAGTTTAATTGTCTATTGGCAAATCGATTGGCCGGAGATACCAGTGCTGAGTTGCAGCACTGCTGGGATCTTTACTGTCACCATGAAAGATGCCATACCTCCGATCTCCGATCAGTAATTCCAATTTAATTCAACAACTTTATTCCCATGTGGGGCAATCAATTAAGAGCAGCTACAGGCAACACACACATAAAAACCGCACACATGGCCTACACCCTAGAGAGCAATAATCAAAAAATAAATTATATCAATTTAAAAGTCAAATTGCAGGAGTGGTAAAAGACTTAGACTGGCAATTAGTTTTAAACGCTGGTAAACTATAACAACGTCTTGATGGCAACAGAGAAAATTCACTCTGAAGAATCATAATGTTGATCCCAACCATTAGGCCACACAACTCACCTCACACATGCACAATTCCAAGGAGAGGATTGGCAAAAAAATAAACCACCATCAGTTACAGTAAGAGGGAAAAATGGACATTTTACAAAGTCTGCCAAATTGGTTTGCAGTGTCCAACTGCTTTGTAAAGGCCAAAAAAACAAACTGTGGCAATTGTGAGTCCTCACCGTAATCATCAATGTCATCCATCCCTCTCTCTTTTGCTGTTTGCAAAACAACATCTGCAGTGTGTGTGATTCCTGTGATGCTACTCAGAAATCAGTCGGCAGAGAGACACTCAAACACCCAGAGGGGAAGGAATCAATCACCCAAAGGAGTGAGCCCGGTTATTTAGCTGCAACCCAGCTTACTGTAGTAAATGTGCATAAAAACCCTCCACTCGTGGACCGTGTGCCTTCAAGAAACGTGTTTGACAGAGTGCCATCGAGTCTATAAAGAGGAACCACAGTCCAGTGAGAGTGAACCGCCTCGAGATTGTTTTCAACGTGAGCAGAATGTTAGAGATAACCAGCATGTTATTTGTCTGTTTTTTGCTAATGTCTAAATCCTCAATGTTTTGGGTTTTACAACCCAAATCTTTTTCAAATCACTCTCACCGCTCTCATCAGCCTTGTTTCCAGCCGCAGCAGACAGCAGTACCTATCTACCTGCCCAGCATGATATAAGACACAGATAATTAAGACTAAATTTAGCAGCTAAAGGTCCAGATATTTCCCAAAGGGGTTAGACCAGACTAGAGATAAAATGAGAGTGAATATTGGACTTAGAGTCTGCTCTTCAGATAGCCAGAAACACAACTCCAAACAAATGCTAATGTTGGTTTTTGTCACACATTCACCATATTTAATACCATGAAAGATAGCGAAAATGTCTTGTTTTTACAGCTTGTTCCGCTGCCTCCAAGTGGCCAAAAACATCAAAAGAATATCTATATATATATATATATGCTTATATGCTATATACAGGTAAAAGCCAGTAAATTAGAATATTTTGAAAAACTTGATTTATTTCAGTAATTGCATTCAAAAGGTGTAACTTGTACATTATATTTATTCATTGCACACAGACTGATGCATTCAAATGTTTATTTCATTTAATTTTGATGATTTGAAGTGGCAACAAATGAAAATCCAAAATTCGTGTGTCACAAAATTAGAATATTACTTAAGGCTAATACAAAAAGGAGTTTTTAGAAATGTTGGCCAACTGAAAAGTAAGAAAATGAAAATATGAGCATGTACAATACTCAATACTTGGTTGGAGCTCCTTTGCCTCAATTACTGCATTAATGCGGCGTGGCATGGAGTCGATGAGTTTCTGGCACTGCTCAGGTGTTATGAGAGCCCAGGTTGCTCTGATAGTGGCCTTCAACTCTTCTGCGTTTTTGGGTCTGGCATTCTGCATCTTCCTTTTCACAATACCCACAGATTTTCTATGGGGCTAAGGTCAGGGAGTTGGCTGGCCAATTTAGAACAGAAATACCATGGTCCGTAAACCAGGCACGGGTAGATTTTGCGCTGTGTGCAGGCGCCAAGTCCTGTTGGAACCTGAAATCTCCATCTCCATAGAGCAGGTCAGCAGCAGGAAGCATGAAGTGCTCTAAAACTTGCTGGTAGACGGCTGCGTTGACCCTGGATCTCAGGAAACAGAGTGGACCGACACCAGCAGATGACATGGCACCCCAAACCATCACTGATGGTGGAAACTTTACACTAAACTTCAGGCAACGTGGATCCTGTGCCTCTCCTGTCTTCCTCCAGACTCTGGGACCTCGATTTCCAAAGGAAATGCAAAATTTGCTTTCGTCAGAAAACATGACTTTGGACCACTCAGCAGCAGACCAGCTCTTTTTTCCTTAGCCCAGGTGAGGCCACCGCTGTTTCTTGGTCAACAGTGGCTTGACACGAGGTATGCGGCAGTTGAAACCCATGTCTTTCAAGTCTCTTGGTGGTGGATCTTGAAGCACTGACTCCAGCAGCTGTCCACACCCTTTTTCACAATCTTGACTAGGGCGCGGTGATCCCTATCGCTTGTACACTTTTTCTGACCACAGTTTTCCTTCCCTTTGCCTCTCTATTAATGTGTTTGGACACAGAGCTCTGAGAACAGCCAGCCTCTTCAGCAATAACCTTTGTGTCTTTCCCTCCTTGTGCAATGTGTCGATGGTCGCCTTTTGGACAGCTGTCAAATCTGAAGTCTTCCCCATGTTTGTGTAGGCTTCAGAACTGGACTGAGAGACCATTTAAAGCCCTTTGCAGGTGTTTTGAGTTAATCAGCTGATTACTTTGTGGCACCAGGTGTCTTCAAAATGTAACCCTTACACAATATTCTAATTTTGTGACACACGGAATTTTGGATTTTCATTTGTTGCCACTTCAAATCATCAAAATTAAATGAAATAAACATTTGAATGCATCAGTCTGTGTGCAATGAATAAATATAATGTACAAGTTACACCTTTTGAATGCAATTACTGAAATAAATCAAGTTTTTCAAAATATTCTAATTTACTGGCTTTTACCTGTATATGTTTTTTGTCTTGTATCGATTTTCACCAAACTATTCAATTTTTTGAGAGGTAATACATTTAAATAGACTTCAAAGTCTATTCCTTGAGTGGAAGGGGACAATTTTTTTCTCTTATTGTGAATTTCATTTACATGTAGGTAAATGTTACCAGATGTAATCTCTACAGTAAACCCTCTTCCCATGTCAATTGGAGTCATGGCAATCCCATTTTGAGATGCGACCTTTATCTAGCTGACCACTGTGTTCTCGGATAACCAAGTCATAAATCACACATGACGCCTGTCACACAGCGCAGAGTGGCTGCTCCGGTCTGGTAATACCGCTGCATCAATTTCTCTCATCAAATATCATTCAAGATGATAATCCCAGTGGTGGTGGAGCAGGGTGTGTGTGTGTGTGGGGGACTTGAGTGGAAAAGTTACACACAGACTCAGACTTGGTTTTCATTGGTCTTTTTTTGGTCTTCCAAAGCTTTCATTCCCTGCTCAGCCGTTTTATTAAGTGTAAATTGATTTACATAATGGGTGTAGTATAAAGTAAATGTGGGATAAACATCATTGTTTTACATAAAAGTGGGTTATTACATCATATTATTTGCTATACTATTGGTTAGAAGGAAACTGGGTGTACTAAGCAAGTTGAAGGTTAACACAGTTCACTAAAGTTTTAATAAAGAACAATAAGTCATTCTTACTTACTCTGTTCAGTCTCCATAGCATATGATGTTTGACTTTTGCCTCAGTTCAACTGATAGTTCTGGCAAGATTCATTTATGTTAAATAATTGTAATCACAGTTAAATCTGGTTGAAATTCTACTCTGACTTCTTTGTAGATAGTCTACTCTGAATATCAGTCTGCTACTAAAGCATGTAGTTATTTCACATTATTGATATTGAGATTGGCTGAGAGGTCAACCTGTTCTCACTCCCAATTCATCAAATACTAGTCTAAATCCACGATGTTCCACTACTGGGATTGGTCTCGTTCTGCCGGAAATTCCGCCGGAAGTCACTGTTTTTGGTTGTCCGTTTTTGGATGTTCTTTCCCTTGCGCTTTCTTTGTGTTGTAATATTAAACTGCTCCTCAGATCTCTCAGATCAGGGTAAAGCGTAATTTACGGTTCTGCAGAGGCTCCATGCAGAGCTTTCGCCGTTGCCAATATAAGTGGCCTGATGATACTTGTGTGCTGGTGTGTGCGTCGAGCCCGGCATGTGTGCATGGGGAGTGTGTGATAGAACGAGGGAGAAGTGAGAGAGTGACGTTGATAAGAGTGCCAAATCTAGAGTCCTAGTGACGAAAAAAGTGTCTCCTGTGTGCTTTCTGACCACGGTAGGAAATATGTAGCAGGAAAAGTTAACCCTTTCCTTGATTTCATGTTGTTTATAGAGAAGGAGAACCAGGAAATGAGTCAGGGGAAATGCAACGCTACCATGCCACGGCCAAGCGACATGCGTCGCAGCCACATGTTATTTTTTGAGAGGTGCATGTCAGGCTACGGCGTAACGTCCGGCGTAGGGTTGTGTGTCTCCATGTACATACTTATGAAGCCATGCTGTAGATTTTTACGCAAAAGTATAAATCCCGCTTTAATCCAGACAGCTCGCTAGACTATCTGTCCAATCTGAGTTTTCTGTTGCACGCCTAAAACAACCTTTGAACGTACACATGTTCCACCAAAAGAAGTTCCTTCCCGAGGCTATTTTGCAGCGGCACCGTGGTTCTGTTCGTTGCTTATCACCGCCCAAGACAATTGTGATTGGTTTAAAGAAATGCCAATAAACCAGACCACGTTTTTCCTCCCACCTCGGAAGGCTGTGTGGACTAGCCAGACCTTCCTCTGCTGCGCTGTGGAGGAAAGCGAGACTAATCAAATTCAGACGCTTGGTCAGTGGCCCAAGTGTCAGATACAGACACACAAGGTACCCTTTAATGTCTGTATGGGATGCACCGGGCATAGCAGCAGCTCCACCGCGGGTATAAGATGACATGGTATGAAGAGAAGAAATGGAAGGGAGTGATACTGAAGAGCCAAATTCTGCAGAAGGAGGCAGGTTGGGGTTGTGGACAGGATAGTGTGGGACCAGTGTAATAAAGTTTCAGTTAGGTTTTTTAAACATAAAACTTGAAGCAAAGCATTCAAAAGGTGGTGACCATTTAACAACAGCAAAACTACTTGTACTGTACAACACAGTTCATGCCTCATGCATGCATCCACAGCACTTCCTGTAAAACAGGTGGTTTGTGGCTAACTTGGTGGCCAATCATGAACCACAACAATCCCATGTTTGTGTTCAACCTGGGACCTTTGATGCATGTTGTTCTTCATCTCTCTCTACCCTCATTTTCTGTTGTCTCTCTACTGTCAACTGCCCAATAAACTTACGGAATTGCCCAAATGTTGCAACTGACAGGACAGGCTGAAAGAGTTCCCGATGTAGTCAGTGTATTTATTTAATCACATAATCATAATTCCCCAGGATCTTCAAGGGTCAATACCATCATTATTTGCTGGATATTTTAGTCATCGGGCGTTTTTATTTACTAAATTAACAGTAGAGGACCTTGGATAAGGCGTCCACTCAGAAAGGCTCTGCAGCACAGGCACAACTGTGAATAAAACCCAGAGGGATTAAGGCCTTGTAAGAGCGGCACGTGAGCAGGAGGTAGACAATCTGTAATCCATTGAAAGAAAGAGACGGGGATTGAAAAAGCTCAAATCAAAGTGGTGATGGTGGAGGACGAACATTTGCATCATGCAGCAGTGACTTTCCATCATGACATCAGCAGGGAAGGAGACGCAGGTGGACAGTGCAATCATATCTTCCCCTGGCTTCTCCCACCCATGGCTCTGTTCAGTGTGAATTACTACACTGCAACCAAAGACAGAGTATAGCCAAGTGTACATTACATCAGTGGTAACATATGGTCACAAGCACAACAGTGCATACAGTAAATACACATCAGCATGAAATGTGGCTGTTTCCGCTGTGGGCATAGATTAAGGCTCAATGTATTGGTTTTTACACATGATTAAAATGAGCTTTGACACACACTGAAGGGCTGTTTAGGAGCACCCAGGTATGGTACAAAACAACCTTGGACTGTATATAAACATATTGCAACAGTGATTTCACATGCTGGTTCCTGAAAGATGCTTTGCAGGCTGGAGTTTAAGTTCACTGCTTGCTGCCACCTTGTCAGAAGTTTGGAGCCAAAGAATATGAATTTTGGCAGCACCGATGAGTTGGGATAAACAAGCAGTGACCATCACTGAGGGGTTTCCTGACCTGCCAACAAAGCAAATGCCCATACAGTTCTTTTTAAGGCTCAATATTTCTTTAATATTTGGTTACAGACTCACATGTACTCTTTTTCAAGTAATAAATTGGAAGATTGTCATATTAAATGAAATACTGGCAGTTCTATTTTTTAAGCAGCCTCTTTTTCATCCGACGGTACCTTCACTACAAGGCTTGTTAACCACATAGGAAAAGTTTTCTTCCAAAATGAGATGTGGGTAGTTAAAAAACACATCACGTAGTCCGTAGACCTTTGCTGGCATAAATGTGAATCTCACTGATGAATATTATTGAAGCTGAGCTGTCTTGAGCCCTTTTACTTATGAATAGTAACATTACAGAGAATGTCATCATCCCCTGTCTGAACACCAGAAATTGACACCAGGTAACATTTCTAGCCTCAAATAGATGTTACATTTTAAGATAAACTCAATGTTGTGTTTTCAATAGAATAAAATAGACCTGTGTAGGCTTAAAAGTAGAGGTGGAGCTACCGGAGGGATTAACCTGAATTTACCTCTTTTTTTCTTCTTCTTTTTTTCATGCTTGCATTCAACCTGCAGCTCTAATCTCCTCCCTGCTCATCACCATCTGTCATCTGTAATCTCAGCCACTAGTGTCCCACTCTGTACTCATTTTCTACTTGTTTCTCTGTATCTGTCTCATTTTCACCCCCAACATTATTGGCTAACATACACAGGGACTGGAGGGGTGTTTTCAGACTGAGTGAACCTGCTGAGCCTACAGAGGAAGACAGAGTGTGCACATTTACCTCGACATAGAGGGAGTAAATGTCAAACCTTCTGAAAGAAGTGCTGATCGGGCACCCAACCAAGTAGGTCATTATTTCCCAGATAGGCTCTAATTAAAGAGGTATAGTACGATGTATATCACATCATGGCTTGCATAGAGGCTGCACAAAAGGCTACAATCTGAATTGGTGGATGATCGTCAATGAAGCATTACTGTAAAGTATGAGAAATGACACTAAATAAACCCTGCTACTCACTGTCACTTTCTCTGTCACCTGCATCTGAAGAACTAGTTTCTGTGTAAGAGAGAACAGTTAAGCTGTACTCTAGTTACATACAATTAACTGCTCATGAAGTATAATAAATGTGTGAAAATGTCTATCACCAAATAACTGTAGATTTGTTCCTCTACTATGGTGAAAGGTAACTAGATGATGGAAAAATCATCATGATTTCAAGTTACACAACTTGTCATTTTTTACCCTCATGAAACATTACTGACATACAGTAGACATGCACTCGCAGAGACACATGTTCCCCTCAGTTTCCCTGGAAAGCAGTTTAGAAATCTTTCAGTTGTGTTCTCAGCCAGGGCAGCTGATGGCTTTGAACGTGGCTCCTCTGGGAACTTCCCTGTCATCCTCCTCCTGATGAACGTGGAGCCTAGAGGCCTGATGTGAATGCATAAATAATGACGATTTGCAGGCTCTCCAACATATAAAAGTGCAATTGGATCGGATCCGTACCTCTGACCTTCCATGGAAGACAAGGCTAAGAGGAGGAGATGGAAGGAAAAAAAGAGCTGAAGATCAAAGAGAACTCTGCTGCAGGACAAAAGCATCTGATCAGAAGACTGGTGAAGTCAGATGCCAGGATGTTGTCAGCTTATTATTTCCCTCATGTTATGATGTACAATATAGCACATTATATCAGTACAGAATACCCTCCCCCCCCCTTCCGTTCCCTCCCTGTATTCAAATGCCTTCACATGCAACTCAGTGTGAATATATTTCTGAATATAGCCAAAGGCCATGAGGGGGTTTTGCATAGCAATAGTACACTGTGACTCTCAGAAGAGTCTCTTGTCAGCTGGCTTTCCAGCACACGTCAATCATTTCCCCTGAGAGTGTCAAATTAGCAGTAAGCTAAACAGGTGACTTGCCAGCAGATGTCAAGGAGCTAGCATGAGAGAGATTGAGGTCATGTATGTTTAATCGCCTCAGGGGTCAAGTGCCAGATGGATTTACCGATCCTGTTGAAGTTTTTTCCTTCAGCCAGTAGCATGACTTCTGTCACAAAAATTCCATGTTTCCTGATCATTGCACTGACCAAACACAGTTGTGCCCACTTTAATAGCAGCACTAGCTGAGAGCCATGTAGGTTGGTCAACCATTTTGGTCCAGACTAAAACATGAACTATTAACCAACTTGCCATGGAAGTTTGGACAGACATTCATCTTTTCCACAGGATGAATCCTACTGACTTTAGTTATCCACTTACTTTTCTTATAGCGCCTTTATTTTGCTGTTTTTAATGAAATATCTCAACAACTGCAAACTTCAAATGGATTGTCATGACATTTGGTGCACACATTCATGTTCCACAGTGATGAACTGTGAACAGTTTCCTCCCCTGGTCTATCATCTGTAGCTCCATCATCAGGTTGGCATTTTAATTTGTCCAATACTTTGGTTTAGGACCAACTTCTTGAAAAACTAATGACGCTCCCATCATCGTAGCTGGACTTTTCTGCTTATTAGCCAATAGCATCCAAACACACTAAACATTCAAACTGCTAAACATCAGCGTGTTAACATCGTCATTGTGAAAATGTTAGCATGCTGATGTTAGCATTTAAAAACATCACAATGACAAGGTACAGGCTCACAGAGCAGCTAGCATTGCTGTAGACTCCTAGTCTTGCTTCGGTACTGTTGATATGAGGCCCAGTACAGAAGGGGAGAAACAGACTGCCAACACACACAGAGCTCATCCATTCTTCCAAAAAAATAATTATTAATATTCGGTCTGACAAAAGTTCTAGTTGTTATGTGAACCAATGCTGATGAAAGTTTATTACTGGAACCCCTGTGGTTTGCAAATGGGCTGTAGGCTACTTTAAGTATAATTCTTCCTAACTAAAATACTTCTAAGCAGTGACACACGATTGAAAAGAAGCAATCCGAGGGGCAATTTTTTAATATGATAATCGAGCTATAAATTTAAACATAATCACCATACAATATACAATATCACATGCATTATAATAGTGTGTATAGTCATTCAATTCCTATTAAATGTAACTTTTCTGTATTTTTCATGTAAGGACATGACACGCAAATTGTTTTCCCTCTGCGCTACATGTATTGGTTTGGTGGATGCAAACATAATGTCCAGAGGATACAGCGTAATGGCATCCTGGCTGCTAAAAAGGCTCGTCTTTCCTGCTTTTTCCAGAGTGTAAATTGGATCCAGTAATCGCCTCAGTCAGCAAAAGAGATGATTTAGGGAGTCATTTGTAAGAGACAACTTTGAGGTCAATTGAGTACACCCACTCATTTGCATTTAGTTCTGTTTTTCCCTGCTCTTCTCAGTTGTGCAAACCAAGTATTGGTTTTCTATTCTCACATTTAGATTTCTCTTACCATCTGTCAGAATGTAATACCTACGGTAACATCCTGTTAGAGAGAGTGTTGTCTCTTCTTTACACCATTTAACCATGATTTCACTTCTAATGGTATTAACAGGCAGCCATTGTCTATCCACAATTTCTTTTTGTCCTGTTTGAAATCTTGTTTTACAGAAGAGCAAGAGATAAGAAAAAATAAAAACATATTTTGACATTTTGGGAAATATACTTATTCACTTTTTTGTCAAATTAAGAAGATAAATACCACTCTTACAAATGTCCATTGAATACAAAGCCACAGCCAAGAGACAGTTAACCTAGCTTAGCACAACGATTGGAATAAGCTAGCCTGGCTTTGTTCAAAGGCAGTCCATTTCCACTTCTGGGATTGCTCTGTTGCTACCAGAAATTGCGCCGGATGTCCTTCTTTTTTCGGACGGATGTCCATTATCTTGTGTTTTCTTGGTGTCTGAATTTTAACCTTCCGTTGATTTATGAAGACTATGGTTAACTGCTCCTTAGATCTCTGCAGAGCAAATGCAGACAGCTAGCTAAACTATCTGTTCAATCTGAGTTTTCTGTTGCACAACTAAACCAACCCTTTTGAACGAAGTGCTGTGTAGACTAGCCAGACCATCCATCCATCCATCCATCCACCCATCCTTCTTCATCCGCTTATCCGGTGATTAACAATATAATTGCCTCTTTCAGTCAAATTTAAAAAACGATATTTATGTATTACTGTTTTAAACAAATTAAAGCTTTGAATGAATTCCAGGATACATCTTTTGGTTATATCACTGTGATGTGACCCAGATAATGTAATAAGACAAATGCACAGCCTATGAAGAAAACCATGGCTGTTTATTATCATAAAACATTTTTCTAACTGTATCTCCCTTGTCATTTTTGTGTTTAGGTGCCTAAACCTAAGTGCCTGCAACTAACAATTAATAATAATAAAAAATATAGTCTGACCAATAATCATTAATATAATTACAATTTAGCACATCTAAACAAAATCAACAATTACCAGTCATACGCCTAAAGACCTTAGCTAATGTAAGCCATTAATTGCGGTTAAACAAAGAAACCGTGATTATGTAAAATAATTAGACAATTTTGTAATGATTGTTGCAGGCCTAACAAGTGTTTATGTATAAGTATTGAAACCCAAAGCCCTAAGCTAAAAGGCTGTTTGTGGTAACCTGGTGTATATTTTTGAATATTTAATATGTTTATTTCACACTTCACTGGTGTTGAAACAGGGTAAAATTGAATTCTACAAAACTTCTAAAAAAATTAAACTCGAAAACGTGAAAACATTGCAACCAACAAAGTTTAAAAAGCAGAATTGAATTACTTCAAAGGTTTAACTGTGCAGACTAAAATAAAATGGTCTACAGATTTTAATCACGTGAAGTTAAGGTTTTTGACAGCTGATTGCAGGCGTGTATATCAGGAGTACCGTACAGTACAGTAATCAGCCCATAGAGAGAAGAGAGACCACATGATTGGCCCACTTCTGTGTCTTTCAAGTGAACACTGGCCGTTTACATCCTTGGTTTTTCACTGACCGGCCCACAGAGAGGAGCGAGATTGTATGATTGGCCCGCTGGTTTGTCTCTCATCTGAACACTGGCTCCAACAGTGTAGCTAGCTTAAAACACAAGATTTTAGCATGTCAAAGGATCATTTAAGCACCCTTGTCTACCATACAGGACAAGTTAACTGTTATGGATCCCATGTAACTTCTAGGCAGGTCCCGCGCTACGAAGCAGCTCGATTGGTTGGTGTTAGGCATTGACCTTGAGTGGTTGAGGTTAGATAGCCAATTGATCAGGGGATAGGATTGAAACAACTTGGGTTACGTTGCCTTGCGTAAACATAGACAAGTTGCCAATAGTGGCGTGTGAATGCTATTAAAGGGCAGGGCTTGCCTAGAAGTTGTGTGGGTTCCATAATAACGCTTAACTTACAGACTTGTCACTTGTTTACAGTACAAGACAGCCATGCTCCACTCTCAACCTTTAGCCATCTTGCCATCAGGAGCCAGGCAGCATTTTTGACTCAGTGCGTACATTATCATGTGCTCAGACTTTTACCAGTCAGCTAAGTAGCAGTATTAGATGCTGGTTTGCAGAGTTAAAAATCACTTTTGTCCACCAGCCAAATATTAGTGAATGTTAAGATTGTACTTCTCTTTGGGTGGTTAGTTAAGCAAATCTACCAGCCACTTGCATATTTTACCAGCATTTAGCTGGTAAATGGTGGCAATTTTGGACCTTGCTTGTTCATGTGTTGAAGGGGAGTGCACGGACGGTTGGTGTCCAGACGATTGTGATGGGCTGGTCTGTATCTCAAAAGTCCATTTTCAGAGTGGGGTATATTTAAATTTTGCATTGGTGGACGTTGCCGAAGTGTTTTTTTTTTTTTTTTTTTTTACAGATGAAGTAACTGTGATGTGGGGATTAGAGGAAAGTGATTGGGGGGTTAGAGTCAACTACAGTGCAGAGACCCCATTATTCCCAGTTGAAACCTCCCTTGTTTTTATAACAGTGGACCATTACCGTTATGAAGCTGGGTCTTTACTTGTCATTCTATTTCTCTTGTTATTAAATTTAGCTATTGCATAATGCATGGAGGGGAATATTACTGCAGTCTGTATTCGATTGTTGAAGAGGTTGCCCTTGCTCGGGATTGCCTGAAGGGTTTTTCCCTTCAGTCACTGAGGCAGTTAACCACATTGTTCCACAATATCTCAAGTCTGCGGCCTTAACATCATAGGATGTGTTTCCAGCATGACTCCCTGCAGCCCTCTGTTCACAATTACCATTAATGACTCTTTCGAGCTACCAGGAAATTTCTCATGAACTTACATCTATAATTGTAATGTAAGACCCAGCTTCAGCTCCAAGACAAGGCAGCCATGCTGCTGCTGCTGTTTCTCTGTTATCACACAAATTAAAATAGAGTAAATAGTGTGTTACATATTTAACATAATTTTCTACAATTTTTAGCCATAGCGGCACTTCTCTGAGGTTGGTGTCAGCCGGTCCACTACTTTGGTGCAGACTGAAATATCTTAACAACTAATGGATGGATTGCCTTGACAGAACTTGTCTTCATGGTCCCGAGAGGATGAATCCTAGAGACATTTCCTCTAGCATCATTAGCAGGTCAAACGCTTCACTTATCCCAGGAAATATTTTAACATCTTCTTGATGACTAACACAACATTTTGTACAGCAGTCAGGATTACTGCGTATGAATCCTACTGACTTCAATGATCCTTCACTTCTTCTCTTTGTGGGTTTGAGTGAACCACTAGATGGATTGCCATTAAATCTGGTACACAGATTCATGTCTTGGCATGTCATGACCTTGGTGATCCTCTGACGTTCATGTACCATCACCATCATTTAGGACCAAATTCATATCAACCAAATTCTTCCACTTTTGACGGAGCTGCAGGGCATTGAACAGGAGCAGAGCATCCGGTCAATTTTCCAAATATACAGCCTGTGCAGACTCCCAATAATACATCACATCTCTACACTATATTAAAAACTAAAACACAGCCACAAATGTTTGATTCATGTTGTTCATAAATAGACTTTTAACTGTAGACTTTGGCTATCCAACAAGTAGAAAATAACATAAATAAACACAATTAAAACAGACAAGAAATTACAACAAAAAACATTTAACTACTTAGTCTACTTACATTTATGCTAGAAGCACAAATATCCAGGAAAATATTATTATTACAAATTTACATATGACATATTTAACTAAATCTGCAATTTGGGCAGGCAAAACCCTTCGCTCTCTAAATGCTATGATGTGACGCACAGGGCAAGGAAGGAGCAAAGCACTGGCGCAGCCGGAAAGCGGCCCATCTGCATGTGGTGGAATCACAGCGCAAGCATGTTAGCATTGTCATTGAAAGCATGTTAGCATGCTGGGCTTAGCATTTACGTTGCCAAGATCGCAGCTGTGCAGCCTTACAGACCAACAGCACACCAAAATTCAATTGTCAAATTTGAATTTAATACTAGGCTAGCTTACTACTACTACTTTAATAAAGTCTCCATCCACTTGAGAGCACTTAAAAGAAAACTCACTTTTACAGCTAGTTTACCTGTTACTTTTGTTATTTCCTTCTCCCAAAACAGCCAGAAGTTGAGTTTTCATTACAACTAAATTATGACTTGTCTGGCAACTGCATGCGAAATTAATCAGAGCACACAAGGCCAAACTGCTTTTTAAGGAATGGATATTTGGTGTTATTTAAAAAAAATGGGAAACACTGATTTATAAAATGGCCAATTAGATTAATTTAATAAAAGGTGCCTAAACACCGTTCTGGATCATCAGCCCACTTTAACCCCTGAATATCAGGAAAATATGAGGACCACAAATCTGATAATGTCAATATCAAGGCTTAATTTGTGAGAGGAAAATATGTGTGGAACACCATGTGAACGCACATTTCTTTTTCTAATAACACTGCATTCTTTTACAAACTAAAAGATGTAGGAAAAAGTATGTAGGCTATACTAAATTATGCCTTTTCAAATCCTTTCCAGCGGCATCTTGTCCATTTACCAGTGATGTTTCTCCCACAAACATGGGATGGCTGTTATTACACAGGGTATATTTTTAGCAGTGTGAAGCACCTTTTTGTAATTGTTTTGTATCTTTTGAACCTTTTGGTGTGCTGCTTTGAGCTCCAGGCACCTCACTTTTATCCACCCAGCATGCCTTGCAATTTCTGGAATAATGCCTGTAGCACCCAAAGTTGAAAACAGTTCAACTCTGAGCACAAAAACTGTGGCTTTTCCTCTATCCAACTGCAAGTCTTCTGGTCTCTATTACTGTAAAAAAAAAAATAAGAAAGCTGAAATGTTGGTGGAGCAAGGCTAATGTGTTCAAAATAACAGCTGATGTTTTCAAGCATGCGAAATATGTCCCGTTTGTTCCACATTTATTATACAGTGAAATTAGTGATGAAAGCATCTTAAAATGTTACTGTTAGCCTGCATTATATATACACATTGTTTTTAATCTAACAACATAATTTCATCTAACCACAATTTAACTGTAAGATATTCATGTTAAATAAGAGATAAATATTTATTGCGTGCTATTTTGTTCTTAATGGAATTCAGCCCTAAAGACCTGAACTGAGAATCCCTGATTGGGCTTATTGAGCCGTTGGAGGTTTTCCTGCATTTTGTTATAGTAAAAGAAGAAAAAGTGAGCAGAGGTTTCTGCTGGCTCTGCATTATCGGATGTGGAGAGTCATGATGAAGTCAGAGTCATCGCCTATCCCAAGGACATGTTCATGTTTAAAAACCCTGCTTGCACTCCCACAGGCTCATGTACTATACCCAGACTGCTTTTATGAGTTTGCATTGTTGTTTTTGTGTCGACTATTTGTGTAGTTTTGATTGGTTGAAAACAAAACCCTGGAATTAGAGGCTGGTATTTGCATCTTTTGGCCTCGAGTGCAGGAAAGGGTTCCTGTGTTATTGATCCTTCATGGATCTGACTGCAGGCAGTACAACCTACGTTGTTATGTGACTAATACATTCCTTGAGGAATCTCAAAGTTTCCTACATCCACAGTTACAGACACCTGAAACTCAAAGCACAGGCTTGCTTAACCATGCCTGCAGAGTTGGATTACATGGAGCTGCAGCAGTAGAATGAGGTTTGTTGAATAGTAGAGGTTGATTGTTGAATAGTAGAGGTTGATTGTTGAATAGTAGAGGTTTTCTCCAAAGCAAAATGACCATCAACAAGAAAAAAAGCATTGCTGTCCTTGTCAGCCGGAGCAGAGCAGAGTTCCGTAATGTTGATGGAAACAAGTGAGTCATTGTTGATGATTCATTAAGTTTCCTGATTTCTTTATTTTGTTTTATCCCCTGTTACATCAGTTTAAGATAATCCACAAACCTTTATCATTGATCTTGATTATTTGCGTTTAATTCAGCTCAAACTCTCTCTGTATTTCTCAGCATGGCTTTGTTCAGAAATCGTTGTCGTCCGGGCAGCATTCGCACAGAGAAACCCGAGTAAAGTTATTTATCTCCTCTGATGAGTCCATCAGTTATTTATTTTTTTTTTTATTCTCTGTGTCCTCCTCGGCTACTATAAACTGCGTGGAGGAGGGTGTGCTGATAGAATTGTTGTCTTTTCTTAGACTTCCTCATGGGGGTGACAGAAACTACGCACTATAGCTTTAATGTGTAAGATTGTTACTGTGAATGTGTGTAATCTGTCAATAATAGTCGTCATCAATACCATCTTTCTAACCTTACCTGTAACATCAGCCACACAAGCCACTGTATGAAGATTTTTTTTTTTTCCTAGGATAGTCCTTGCACTTTTTTTTTCAATTTCTTGCCAAGACTTAAATGAGAAGCCACTCTAATATCGGTCTGTTAAATATGAAGCTAGCACTAGCTGGTTAGCTCAGCTTATGATGAAGACTGGAACTGGCTAATTTGGTAGCTTTGGATAGAGTCAAGCTTCCTGTTTCCCCCTGTTTCCAATTGTTGTGCGAAGCTAACCAGCTCTTGGCTGTAGCTCCATATTTACCGAAGCCTGCAATACAATAATTCCCAATCAAACTAACCGCTTAGATGTTATATTTGCACCTCCTTTGAGTGACAGCTCCTGGTGTTTCTTTGTCTTACTTTTTGTTGCTTCTCTCTTTGTCTTTCTCACATGTCCTCATTTCACACCAAACCCCTGCAGGCCTTATGTAACCTCAGACAAGCCATGACTGTATAGACACACACACACACACACACACACACACACACACACACACACACACACCTATAGGCACAGAGCTGCATGGACTTCCAAAATCATGCCTGTGTTCCTGCACCACCCTGAGTGTCACGTGGTGAACACAGAATTCTCCTGTGATAATGGTTTACTGTCCTGCTGTGTCTTGAACAAAGTTGTGGAGTGTCATTGCCTACAATTTATAATGTCCTAATTTTCCTCATCAGTTCCTATTTCATGGATTTTATATTTCAAGTGCCTGCCATTTCACTATGCACCTTTTGCTTCTAACCTCCCATATGACTTCAGTGCTAGAGAGAGTGTGAGATGAGCAGAGGGAGGAGAGGATTGGGGGGGTTTCACCAGGGTTTGCACTCAAGAGACTGCACAAAAATCCCATAATGTATCGCACCAATGGAGACGCCTCATGGAAGAGCTGAAATGAAAAGAAAAGTAGGGAAGAGTGCAGTTTACCTAAAGATCTATGGCTGCTTAAACCGTTCAGTATATGTTTATGTGTATGTATATATGGGATGCTAAAGCAAATTGGTGTGATTATGCCAACAGGTGGGTGTCACCTGTGTTAAATCTCTAATCTGAGGTGTTGTTTTGCATTGGACAGTCAACTTGAAACTGAGTGGGGGAAAAGACAACAAAGACATGAACGACAAAGAAACCAGAAACTCTATGCGTCTCGTTTAATGGCAGTCCTGTCAGGGTCTCCCAGAGGAAGCTGCACATCAGGACGAAGCCGATTGTTGCCACTTTTCGTCAGGTTGCTTCATGCCTGCCTGCACTGGACTGACAAAGAGAATGCCAGTGCCTTTGAAAGCCTTTTTGTGGATGCACCAGAACACCCTGTCCTTTTTTCCAAATCACACCTGAGCCAGGATCAGCAGGGGCTTGCTGCTGTATGAGTAACATGCTTCTCATTTTTTTCCCTGGCTGGATTCACGGCACTCCAGGTGAGTTGTGGAAATAAGAAAAGAAGCGTCCACCTCCATTCTTGTTTTGAGTTCACTACATGCATTTTAAGTTTAGGATCCGAGAGGGGAAAAACACGAGGCTGTTTACAGAATTCTCTCACATACTTAAGTAAATCCTCTTCAAAGTAAGGGGGAATTATCACTGACAGCTCACACCAGCACATACATCTTGAGTCTGTAACAATTACATTAGGAGAGTGAGAGCTAATGTCAGTGAAGCTATCAAAGGGATTCAGGGTTTGGAAGTCTTTTCAAGGGGATGATGATAAGTTTAGAGTTATTACATTTTTATGAGTTCTCAACTCCCACGCTCCCTGTAGGTGAAAAAAAGAAACAAATGAAATGTTGAAACACATAAAACCCAATTTTCTTGGAAAGCTACCAAAGATTACATGAATACCAGCAGAAAAAAACATGTGGGGTTGTGCATTATGCAGTACATTACTTTTAATAACTAGATATGAGACAAATCAACAAGAAACTGTGTAGCAAAGCTGGCACTGGAGTTAAAGGAAGATGCTGCTTAAGTGTTGTACTTTCTTCTTTTACTGGGGTTTGTGTGCGACTGATGTGAACTTTTTGATGTTTGTGGAACCCATAAATTGCTCTGGCTTAGGATTTTAGCAAACTATTACTCAAACTGGGGTTTCCTCAAGTTTTTTTTTTTTTTAAAGTGACCAGCACAGGGCCCATTCTATATAGCTGCAAAAACAGAAAGTTGTTTACAAAAATCTAATAAAATGTTAAGTCTTATGTAGGAGTAATCACAGTAATCACAATACAGACACGTTTGCCGTTGCGACAGTGCTGAAAATCACCTTTCCAAACCTTCACTTGGCCAGTACCCCAACAAATGACATCCATATTGGTCAATTCCCATTGCAATTCCACACATGGTGATTTTGGTGTAAATGTGTACAATTCAGGAAGCAATAAGTCCTTTAAGTAATGAGTTGGAAAGTAATGGCAGGACCATGTTTGAGTAATTTGTCTGATGTGTTGTCCAAACTTGACGTTACAGTGAAAACAGCCAAAACAAAAAGATTTATGTAAAAAATGGAGAGAGAGAGAGAGAGAGAGAGACAGAGAGAATGTTAGCTCATTGGTTTCGGAAAGTTACGGAAATGGTAGGCAGAGATGGGGATTCAAGTTTGAGACTCGAGTCACACTTAGGTCACACACACAGTGTCTTTATACTTAACTTGAGACTCGTCCTCAAAAGACCTCAGACTCATGAACAATCTTTATCTTTTAGGAAACGTCTCATGAGCTGAATGTTATTCCCCTGACCTACGTAACACGTGATATGTAATGTATCTGCTGCGCGCGACCACACGTGAAAGAGAACAAAAAACATGTTGACCGCACCGGAAGCTGCTGTGCCATTCATCATAAGTTTTGGCTTTAAAAACTTCATAAAATAAGGCCTATACAAAAGAAGAGATAAATGCAAAATATGTCGTATCAAGATAAAGGATTCCGGCTGAACCACATCTAATTTTATCAGGCACCTGAAAACCCTGATAGGTTAGCAAACCTGTTTGGCTCAGCATTGGCCATTGACTTGGGCTCTAGGTCAGAGACTTCTCAGCATCTCTGCTGGTCTGACACAGACTCTTCCGACGTCAGATAGGTGTATTGGTAGTATACAAAGCAGTTTTACCATTCAACAAGCACTTCTGATGGAGCATACTGGGGTGTGGAGGTTAGGGTGGTGCACGGATGTGTAGCATGTCTGTCTTTCATGCAAGAGACTAGAGTTTGTGTCTTGTCACAGACCTGCTTCAGCGGTTAAATAAATATCACTTTTCTCTAACCTCAACCAGGTGTTTTAGTTGCCTAACCCTAATTATACTTAAGCATAGTTTACTTGCTATGACCACAATATTTCCCTAACTTAAACCATGCCGTAGTCACCATGCGTATGTATTTTAGAAACTATATTAAAAATGTCGACAGTGCACATTAGAAATGAACCTAATCTGGGCTTTTGCATAATGTTTACAACATGTACATTCTTGTCTAGCAAGAGGGATGTCACATCAAATTGCCAGACACCGCCTACCAAGAGCTGGGTCTGTCCGAGGTTCCTTCCTAAAAGGGAGTTTTTCCTCGCCAGTGTTGCACTGTTGCTTGCTCTGGAGGGAAATACTAGAACTGTTGGGTCTTTGTAAATTATAGAGTGTGGTCAAGACCTAATCTATCTGTAAAGTGTCTCGAGACAACTCTTGTTATGAATTGATGCTATAAATAAAATTTAATTGAAAAACCAGTTCCTACTGAGACGAATCAAATCACAAGAAAGTCTCTGATGCACTTGAGTCAGTAGTGCAGAAGCACAGATGAGAACCCTCACCTAATGTGCATTTGTGTCCCAAAGCACTACTTTACAGCATCATGCTATATAGAAGAACCTTTCTAAGCACTATTAGAAAGGATCAATTTCCATTTGACTGCCTATAATGGTGCATTACAAAGCCAGTCTGGCATATCAGAGTTACAGCTGAACAAAGTAGTGCATTTAGGATTTTACAGTGCCCCGGTAGCTCAGAGGACCCCCTTGCAGGGCGCTGATCCCTGTTCTTTGGAAGAAAAGCACTTATTATTAATAATTCAGCACACGAGCCACTTTATTATCAGATGCAGTGCTTTGTCCTCTCAGTGAGTGGGAACCACTGCTTAATCCTTAATCTTTGTATCTCAAATAGGGAATCAGGGACAGGAAACACTATTAGCAGGCAGAGGAAAAGTTCTAGCAGGTGTCAGTCACTTCATCAACGCCCACTGTGGTGCACTGCCCTGTTCAACATAATTTAGTTCTATGTACTGTATGTGTACACTGAACTTTTTCTATTCATATAATGGATTTTAAAAAGAATGTCTGGAGGACAAGTGTTTGCAAAATGGGCTTCTCTCCTCATTTCATGTGCTTTTATGGGAGGATATTGCAAATTATAGGAGACATGTTAACAGAGGTTGATTATGTTGTCTGCTGGATTGCATAAACACAGCACAGATGGGATTTACAAGAGCCACTCAGTAGACTATAGAGGGAAAAGAAATGTGCATTAAATATAGGCTTGCATACAACTAAAATCTAATTATCAGACAGAGAAATTAGGCCATTATGGCTTTATCAATGAACAATACATGATTACTATAATAACACAAAGAAATTAAACTGAACTGCAACAAAAATGTTCTTCGTATTATTGTATTGAAATGTAAGTGTACATTTGGCTGCACTTACCTCTGCATTAACCTCTATTATCACCATCTGATCAAAGACACTGATATGCAGACTGTCAAATACTTGGAAATACTTAAAAGAAATGACTATAAAATACCCATAAACGCCTGCTGTTACTAGGAGTAAAGATATTGCATGAGAGGACAACGATAACCTAACGCAGAGATCAGAAATGTACACATGATAATGATCTAACTTCTTCTGTGTTTCACTGCCAGATATACAGAAAGCACAGGCCTATTGTTCCTGCCTCTGCATTACTTTGCATATATTTTCCCCTGAGTCATTCTATATACATACATTTGGCTTCAAACCACACTACTGCAGACATGAATATAGTGTGCTTAGCTATTGCTATAATTAAATCCCATAATTAAAACCTGAGGGATTATATGTTTTGTTCACTGCTCTAATCACAATGCGCTATACTTTACGTCACCCATGTGAATATGACTGTCGTGCTCTTTTCATTATGCTGAGTGTAAAGCTGTGCTTATGTCACAGCAAAAGACAGGTAGATAAATGCCAAAGCCTTGCTTTGTGCCCGGCCCCTTTTGCCGCAGCCTTGGTGGGGGGTTTGATCCATGTACCTCATACAGTAGCTCATACAGTAATGACTAGCTACACAGCCAGAGGTTTGTCCTCCTTTAAGATCTTAAAAATACCTGTGTCAGCTTGTCTCCTCTCAGTTGGATGAATCTGACTTCAATTTCGATCTCTTGTTCTGTTTTTTATCTACTTTTAACTCTATGAAGCGCTGCAATGGCACAAATAATACGGCTGTGTGGAGACAGCTTCTAATGTCTATTTGAAATATTGAGTGCTGATGAGAGTGCAGCAGGTTTTATCCAGATTATTATGTCCATATATTTTATGCCCATATATATTATGCCCCCCCAGGTCAGTAAAGCTGTTGTCAGCTCTGCTCCTACTGTCTGTGGCAGGTGTGCTTTCTATTCACACACACAAACACACGCCTACATGCAGCTGTTTATTGTTCCTGTCGGGTCAGGTAGAGGGCAGGTAAATAAAATTAAGTTGTGTGTTTCTCACCTCAGCATACTGATTGTTTTCCAACAAGCATTAAGAAACATGATGTGATGGAAAACTACCTCCATTTGCCTCCACATGTTTCCTCTTCCTCACTTTGATGGCAACCTTCATAACTACTTACTCTTTATTCCTTTGCATATGTGTGCATTCGTGTGTGCGCGTGTGTGTGTGTGTGTGTCTCTGTGTGTCTCTGTGTATGCATGTTGAACACACTGGATTTATATGAAGCAGTGAATGTAATCTTTGCTAGAGTGAATGTTTTCAGGAGCATCCTTCATTTTAAACAGAGGAGTTTAAAGCAGTCCATTCCTGATAGTTCCTAACACATTACCAGCACTTTTAACCTGCTGCTCACCCACTCCTTCACACACACACACACACACACACACACACACACACACACACCTCCAGCTGCTCAAACCACCCAACGGGCAGAGCTTGTTTAGTGTTGCACAGCTGGGATGGACCAGAGTGCACCAGGATGAGTTAGGGTTGAGCTGAAAGAAATTTCTGTGCAACTACACGCCACTGGAAATACTTTCTTTGTCTCTTACTCACTGGTAGTGATTAGCATGAATGACAGGACCGGTGCATTGCAACACTGGAATATGGCCGATTGCATACTAAAAAGCAGTCATAGCTAACATTAGATCCATCCTGAATTTGAGCAAAGGGAGGATTATACACAACTTTGTTTCTTCTCAGCTCAGCTTCCGCGGTGTGTTGTTTACATGCATTCATCAAAGAGAAGTGAAACTAAGAAGCAGAGCCACATATCTCCTACCTTAGCATTGCTTTGATGGATGTCAGGTGTTTAAGAGGTGCTTTCTAAGACTGTTTTTATACATTTGCATTGCCTGGCCTGAGGTTATCTCTTCCTGTAGAATGTAAAAGGGTAAATAATGGTTGTCCGAGACACGCCTGCTTTCTGTCCCAAGAGTCAGAACTTGACATGGGGAAGCAGCGTTCAGTTTTCATTCACCACATATCTGAAAGCAACGCCCAGAAAACTGCAAGTCGACTGCAAATTTCAGTTCTTTTAAATCAGAGCTAACTTAGTTTGTGTCTCTCAGTGGCTAGTTCAGTAACTACTCATGAAGAAAATTGTAGTTATTCCCATTCACAGATGTGAATTCATCATTACCTGACGCTTCATTATGAACTCTCAGTCTGCTCAGTAATTTATCAAGATCTATATCTATACAATACTCAACTCAGAGTAATTTCTCATAAGGATTCATTAATTATCAGGTCACTCTCCTTCCAAACTACTCACATTTTTGTGCACCTTTATTGTAAAGTGTAAGTACAGTTTACACATCTGAATTTAACTTTCAATTTCTTCAACAGTGATCAACCAGGACCAGGTAAGTGAGAAAAACTTCATATAAACCAGTGTGTGTGCGTGTGCGTGCGTGCCCACATATCTGATATAAAAAGGGTCAAATGAATCCATAATGTTGGGGGGCTCTAGGATGACATGGGGGTGTCAGTGATTTAAAACAATGAGATGTTTTCAAGTTAATTAGAAGCTGACGCAGCATGTCCCTGCCTTGTTCTGCCTGCCTCACACCCAGTCCCCTGTGTCGCCAGACCGCTTTGTGATGTTGCATGCCAAGGCCTCTGTGCTTTGCTGTAGTTGAAAGACCCTGAGTGAACGCTTTTCTCTGGAGCGCCCGAGGGAGGTCAGTTTGGAGTATCTGCTTGAACATCCAAATTCCTTTGTGATTTAAATGTGCCCCAATTTCTCTTTGCATTTCTCTTCCTGCTTTCATTGTGCATCCAATTTAATTTACTGTATATGCTAGTGGAGGGGACTAAGCTGATGTTATTGGTGCAATAACAAATAAATAGAAAAGAAAGCTTGCACACTGCAGAGCTCCAGTTATACATTTATTTATTTATTTATTGCACCAATGTGTGCAACATTTTGAGCACAACTGCTCTTCATCAGGTGGGATAAATAACAATAATAGCCATGTAGTCTCGCATTGCCATACTTTCCTCCACAGCGCTGCGGAGGAGGGTGGCTAGTCCACCCAGCATTCTGGGAAGGGAGAAAAACGTGCTCTGGTTTATTGACTTTAAACTAATCAAAAGGGCCGGACGGAGCCCCGGTGCTGCTGCAAAATAGCCTCGGAAATTAAGTTGTTTTGGTGGAACGTGTGTATATTCAAAGGTTGTTTAAGTTATGCGAGAGATTGGACAGATAGTCAAACTCAGATTGGACAGATAGACGAGCTAGCTGTCTGGATTTACCCTGCAGAGATCTGAGGAGCAGTTTACCATAGTCCTCATGAATCCATCGGAGTTTAATGCCAACACAAAGAAAGAGGAAGCTAATGGACATCCGGCCCAAAAGAAGAACACCCAACAGAATTTACAGGAGCAAGGGAGCAATTCCAGAAGTGGAACGTCGTGGATATAGACTAATGGCTATGACATTGACCAACTGACTTGCAAGTGAACTTGAAAGTTTTCAGTTGACTGAAAACAATGGTTTTTCTGTGGATAGATTAAACATGAGCAGACTAAGCATGTATCTGTAGAAATGATGCCCCCTCATGCACCAGGAACCCAGCACCCACTCGTCATCTTCCATTTTGACACAATGTAAAGTAACAAAGGCTCATCCTTTGCCAGCGGTAGTCCCATTTATCCGGTGAAATCAAAGGAACTCAGGCCCATCTTTTCATCCTGTTTTTATTCACAGACAAAGGTAGGCAGGCCTTCTGACAGCTACCTCATTATTAGCAGAGCCATTGCTATGGTTACAGCTTCATTACATTCTGGTCAAAAATGTTCATTAAAAAATCCCTGTCATTTCCCAAATACTTTCTTTGCTTGGATACACCATAAAGCAGCACCAAGGTCACTTTGCACCTAGTTTAGCATCTGTTTTTAAAGCAAACGTTCTGCGGGGAGGAAATAAATAGAAGAAATGTCTCAATATAGTTTCATTGTAACTATGACATATGTTATGCCTTAATGCCAACACTGCCCAAGCTGGGAGGATTTCTTTTATCTGATGTTTTTATTATGTACTTGTAGTTCCAGGATTATTTTCTTACGGTGAAAATGAAATGTCCTTGTTAAGCCTTTTTATTTTTTTATTTTTTTAACCTTTTCTCACTCCTTGTTCCCATCTGTCCAATCCGTCTGCGTCTATTGTTGGGTCTCATTTCCATTTTAGGGCTGAGAGACGTTCACCTCCACTTACCACTGTAATCAGTCTCCTCAGGCTCAACAGACAGTCAAGTGCTGCTGTTCATTGGTTCTCTCTCTGCCTCTCACCTAAAGCATCCTTTCTTTTCTCACTCGTCCATTTCTTCCTTCCTCCTACTGAGCCTTTTCAGTATTGATGATGGCCTTCTGCAGCCACATTAATTTGATTTCAAGTTGAATTTATATGCATTTATAATTGTGGCTGGGTCTCGTAATGAACCTTTGTTCCTCATCCTGAGCCTAGTTTTTGAGTCGAGTACATCCATGTTATGATTATATATACAGATGATGAAATTAAAATTTTAAATGATGAAATGGAACAATTTCTCAACACAAGTATCCACAGAAATAGATGACTGTTAAATCAAATTGTATCTCGCAGGGATTCTCCTGCAGGATTGTGCTGCAAAGGGCTTCACCAAGAAATAATTATTTATACTATTAAGGTTTTGAGAAGTGTATCACTTTAAGAATGTCTTTAAATGATTTTCAGCACCTTAGAAAATGAAACACTGTACAAAGTCTCATTGGTTTTCATATGACAGGGGCTTGTTGTCGTAAATGACAAAATAAGACTTTTTGTTTCTTCCCTGTCTTCCATATTCAGGGCCGGTTTGACTTGTTTTCTGATGAGACAAAAAACCAAGTCTAAAATGGATGCTCCACTGAAATAAATACACACTTGAAGATTGTAATGTCATTTTTCAGCATTTAATTGCCAAGGGGTGGCAGAGGGCAACTTTGAGTCTAGAACATTCCACCCCACGTTTTCCAGCTAATTATTGGTCCTCCCAAATGAGAAACGTTGTTCTGCTCTAAAGGCCAACGCCAGCCAAGGCTGGGAGTTATGCACCACTCCATGCTAACTCACTGCAATAAATGAATTACCTCCCCACTTTCTTTTTACTTTAAAGACACTTCTTTCAGCTGCTTCTCTCCTGTGTGCTAATATTGCACTTTTGAAATTATTATTTTATTGACATTTACTGAGAAAATAAGCAAAAATGTCAAGACTTTAACCTCAAACAGTAATCCTATCTGTTTTTGTAGAGTGGGGTCATGTTTCAGCTGGGGGAAAGAGCTTAAATGTTTCTGATTTTTTACACATTTGCAGTCCTAAACAGTTAAGTATTCCTGGTGCCTGTAGTGGCAGGTCGGACTTTACACAGTCATCTGTCACTCTGAGACATTTTGTGGTAGGCACACACACACACACACACACACACACACACACATGTGCACACATGTTTACGGTTTCTATGACTCTAAATGAGTCCTGAGCCGAGCCGATGAATTACCATAATGGTCATATTGATTTTGAATGGGTTCTGCCAGATGCAGAGAAGAGACCACAGGGTTTTAACTGAGATAAACACTGAGGTTAAATGCATGCTTTAAGAACCATCGTGCTCTCTTTTGTGAGGTGATGGCTTCACTGGCTGACACTGCAGTGACTGGTGGGAGTTGCACATTAGATCAGGCCAAATTGTGCATATGTAATTGACTCAGTTTTATAGGTACAGCTACAATCCAAACAGATCCCTCATCACTGTGCAGAATTTTCCTGACTTTATTGTGTCATCATTTTACTTTGAAGAAAAACCAGAATCTATCTCATGATGTACGAGAACCCAAAGAAAGACTCTGCTCTCTGGAGAGCCTCTGTTCTGAGGAGGATGTTTAGAGCTTTTTCCAGAGCTACATTTGTATGGAAAGCTGGCTACAGTTTTAGAGGTCACAGCCTCGTAGGCTCTCTTTCTCTTTGCCCCTCTGATGAGATAAAAAAGCTGTTTCAGAAGAATTGATTGAGTTAAATGGCAATTCGTTTTTTATGTTTTTTTACATCTGAATAATAGATTTTGAGTCACACGGTGTGATCCTCTCTCTGCCTCCTCTGTCTCACCAGGATCTGCAACAGAACAGCACCCCTGGAGTGTATTGCTCAAGGACTCTTCAGCAGAGTGGATCTATCAGGGACCAACAACGTATTAAAAGTGAGAGAGAGTGGGGAGTGAGCACACAGCAGGCTTCTCAGAGCAATAGCCTCCTGTGGAGTTTCAGATGGAGCTGTCCACATGTTGCATGCCATGGATACATGTGCTGCCTGCCCTGTGAAGGTTTGAAGGCCTGCTGTGCAGTGGTGCACACATCCGCGAAAGCTCACAGTAGATGATCAGGGCTCTGTTCTTCAAACTGCAACAGATATCAGGTTAAACTAATCCTGTTTATTCTCATCCAGCTTAGTCTCATATTACCAGACCTTCCTCCACAGCATTGCAAAGGAGGGTCTAGCTAGTACACACAGCATTCCGGGATGGGAGAAAAACATGCTCTGGTTTATTGGCATTTCTTTAAACCAATCACAATCGTCTTGGACGGAAGGTAACAGACATCTGGCCAAAAAGAGTGACAACCAGGCACCGGATCTAAAAGCATTATTGTATCAACACTATTTTATTATATATTTAAGAAAGCGCGCCATTTGCATTTACAAAATAACTTTATGTATGTGGTTCAAAGTAAACCGTCTGAGTCGTGATCCAGCTGACTGTCAATAAGCATACCCATTTGCAAGTTTGGGCTTAAGGGCTAACAGCTCCAGCTATAAATTAAACCGGTTTCAAAAAACTAAAAATTCTAGACATGTCAAATTGTCAATTTTCTAATCTGGATAACTCGTTTCTCCACATTCAAAAAACAGGGCCCTGCAGTATGAAACAATGACCATGGCGTTCCTTTGTGTCTCCTCGGCTTCATTGTTCTTCTGTAAACCTGCATCTGTACCAGGACCTGGAGCATTTTCTGATTCTCCCCAGTAACCCTGAGAGAGTGAAAGCAGAGAGCTTGTCACAGCCAAGCCTCTCAGATCATTTATTATTGATTTAGCAGATATGAGGTGGCGGGGGGAAGCGAGGAGGACAGAGACCGACAGAGAGTGAGAAAAAGTCAGTCATTAGACCTGTTTAAGAAAAAGGAGAAAGGAGAAGAATTAGGAAAAAGATAGCAGGGAAAGGAGAATGGGTGATGATGAAAAGAAGAACTTTAAATCCCCCAGTTAAATAAGTGAAACAGAGCTGTGATGACACTTAAATAGACAGTTGGTAAAAGAAAGATGGAGTTGAGGTTGTGTGGGCCTCGTAGCATCACGCACCCTGCTTCCTGCAGGCTGTTGTGCCGGAGGCAGAAACTCCATGTCTCCATGTTGTCCTTCATCCACAGTGTTTCCAGTCTCGGGTCACCTAGTATTGATGGCAGGAGCAGAAGCACTCTGGGGATACAACTGTCTGTCAAAACACACCATGCCAAGAGGGGGTGGGGTGACGATGGAGTGTGGCTCTGTAACGTAAATTCAGTCAGCCAGATATATCTGCAGAAAGTAAACACTCTGAAAGTTAGTCTTACATAGAATAATTTTTTTTTTTCACATTTGCACATACAGGAAATGGAAATGCAAGAATTATAAAAAAATAAGTCTTAATATCACATAAGAGTTTTTACAAGACTGTGCTCCAAAGAGGAATCCCCCGGGGGCGTTTCAGCCATTGCCCCAAAACAACATAGGCCTACCCTGTTTACATCCAAGTGAGAAAGCCCTTGTGGTTATTGTGGCGGGAGAAAATGACGTAACCTTAACCATGCGTTTATTATTGTCACCATGATGGCAAAGCTGGAGGAAGTAACTGGTTAAAAAAAGACAATGTTGTGCACATCCATGTAGTTGCTGGTGCAGGACAAAAAAAGTTAATGTTCAAATTAGTCCTGTTAGTTAACGGTGTTAACACAAACCCATTTTAACGCCGTAAAACAATTTATTGCAAGATTAATGTTCTTTTTGACCTAGCAAACTTTGTAGTTTTTTTCACATGCTGTCACAATGTTAGTAACGTTACGTTTTGAGTGAACGGCGTGCGCGAGACGCAGAAATGGATGCAAATAATATTCTGAATTAAAATCAAAGTGATCTGTGTGTTTTGTCGTTTTTTGTGTTTTGAATTGAGCTATCATCGCAGCACGTCCAGTCTGAAATACCACTCGATGGCCAAGCACACAGCTGATGCCAATTCTCCGCCCCCCACCGCCCCCTCGTCAAAGTATTTTTTTCACCCTTTTATTGATGGACAGTGTCATTGTGTGAGAGATCATTTGCTCCAAGTGTGAATGACTGCTCCAAGTAAGAATGTTAGTGTGAAATTGAATACTAAAGTAGACTGCCAATGTTGTTTTTTAATAAAATTTGCCTTAAATCAATTTGCACAAAGGAAGCCAATCCACTTTTCCATGTTAAGAGCATTAAAATGAGAAAAGAAATCAAGGGATTTTTAGAATAGATAAAACATGTGTGATTATTTGCGATTAATTGCGAGTTATCTATGACATTAATGCGTTTAATTGCGATTAAATATTTTTATCGTTTCACAGCACTAGTTCCAATACGGTAAAGTCGGCACAACAGTTAAATGCTCCACCTGAGAGATACGATCCCTCCAACTAGTCCTGGGTCTTCCCGGATGCCTCCTCCCAACTGGACGTGCCTGGAAGGGGAGGCACCCAGGGGGGCTTTGCCTTCTGGCTCAGGTCTCTTTTCGTCACAACGGTGCGATAAAGTGAATGTAATTACACCCCTGCTGCGCCAATTCTCCAACCAATCTCCTGCTCTATTGTCCCCTCACTCGCAAACAGGACCCCAAGATATTTGAACTCTTTCACTTGGTCACTATGGTGACCCATGACCCTTATCTCTTGTCATCTTATTACATGATCAGAGGTCATGTGATGTGAAATACACAGAATATTATTCATATTGTACCGATCGGGCAAAAACTAATTATGATTTCATTATTCCAATTTACAAACAATGCCAGTAGTACAACCAACAGACTTAAGCAGGTGTGACTCTCAAATGCAATTAAAATTTACATATTTTTCGAAAATGACATGAATGAATTAAGTTTTCTATGAACCTGAGCTATGTTGTTTGGAGTTTTGTGCTCCTGGTATCTGGATCGGTTCGCAGCCGAGTGTGAAGCGGCTGGGATGAAGATCAGCACCTAGAAATCTGAGGCCATGGTTCTCAGCAGGAAACCGATGGAGTGACTTCTTAGGGAATGAGTCCTTACCCCAAGTGAAGGAGTTTAAATACCTTGGGGTCTTGTTCACAACTAAGGTAACAATGGAGTGGGAGATTGGTCGGAGAATTGGTGCAGTGGGTGTGGTATTACATTAAATGTATCGCACCGTTGTGACAAAAAGAGAGCTGAGCCAGAAGGCAAAGGGAAAGGAAAGTTTGGGGTCTCCTGCTGGAGCTGATCCCCACCTTGACCCAATACCGGATAAGCGGACAAAGATGGATGGATGGATGGATAGATAATGTGGTACCAACAATTGAAACAGAAACTGTTTCATTATTTGTGGTCTGCATGCTCATTTAAATTTTTTCAGATCATTTAACTGTTGTGCAGACTTTACATTAATTGAATAAAGCTGAAAGAAGTACTCATTGCCCAAACCTTGATGTTTCCCTAAACCTAACCACATGGCGTTACAAAGTAATGTTTAAACAGTTATTGGTGCTACAGTCCCATGTGCCCCCCATCTCTTTTGGTTTGTCGTATTAAACAATTTGTTCCTTAATGTTTCCTCTAAAACTTGTTCACGCTTCATTTTCTACAAAGCCTGAGCAGTGTGCTTGTTATTAGGCCCTGAAGATTTTTTTGTCTCAGAGCAGAAACATATTTCCTGTCTCATGTCTTTCAATGGCGTGTTTTATTAGACATCAACATTTCCCTTAGGCCTAAATGAAGCATGAGTCTAAATTAGTTTTGGACTGATCTCTGTTATTTCTCCTCATCTTCAGACACTTGTTACAGTAGAATGTCCTTGTGTAATTCAGAGAAACATCAGCACAATTCATTATGTTCAGTTTACGCACACAGCAACCCTTCCTTGATTCAGGAAGCTGTTTCGCATGTTGTCTCTGACATTCTTTTTGGTAAAGGCAATATTGTTTGTGTTGATATGCGTCATTGCAGGTTGAATCTCAACACGCTGGGATCCATGTTACAGTGTGCAGCAGAGCCAGAATCTGTTTGGCAGTCTGAGAGAAGTGCTAGTAGGATGGAACCCAGGGTGAATACATCAATCACACCGCTGCCCTGGACCCACTGAGAACTGATGGTGTCATTGGTGCTACCATGGCCACCATCAATCCCTCCCTTCAATGTAACACACTCTTTCCAGTCACGAAAATACAGTAAACGCATGCAGGTAGTATCATCCAGCATGATTAGTCCGTTCTAGAGGTGAGCTGCATTTTGAAGGAGGAGAAACCAAGCGGAAATGTCGCGAAGACAAATTAATCGCAGGTCATGATGTCAAGTTATCATTACCCCTGTCCAGCCCTAACACAGCCAAACCAGCCTCAAAACTCTGTTCCACCCCTAAGTGTGTATCCGGCAGATGTACAATTAAACTCTAACCCTCTATACAGATCTCTAACCAATGCTAATTCAGTGGAAATGTGGAGGTTAGCAGATTATGGCTTAAGCATAGCTGTCTACAGCAGTGAGCTCAGTTTTGAGGTGCTGCAGAGGTGAGGCTATTTCCTGCAATGGGCTATTTGTAGAATCACTCTAAAAACTATCATGCCATGTCTGAAACTGTTGGAAGACCACTGACACCCTAGTGTAGGATAGAGACCTTGGTATCTACATGGTCCACATCCCAATACTGACTAGGTACATACAGCTTTCAAAGTGGGCCATATAGTTCGGTATATATTTCTGCATGATTGCATTTAGCAAAGTAATATTATATTATGTATACTAATGCAGACCTAGATCTGATGATCAGCTGTGAGAGGACGCAAAAATACATAGTAGTTGGATGAGGACGGGAAGCTGGCATGTTAGCTTATTTGAAACAAACATCTACCCTGAAATATACAGTCATCTGTATGTGCTCTTAGTTTCTTAAATGCTTATTAGAAAGCAGCGTGGACTCTGATGGACCTATTTTCAAATGCCACCATCAACACTTATCTTTCTAAGAAATGCTTAGTAACACTTTTATCAGCAGCATGCTTTGCCAGTCTGTGCAACTTCTTGTGTCCTGCTAACCAACCCAAGCCTTAGGAAACAGCCTAAGCAGACTCTGATACTGACTGGTACCATTCATGGTTTGCAGTGTAAAATAGGGCGGTTTGTGTTGGAATAACATGGCGGTCTCCCATCAAGGTCACCTCTTCAACAACAGCTCTGTAGAAGATAAAATGCACTGCTGCACAGCCTGAAAACATTTGTTGTTCGTAATATGTGGCACAAATGAAAGGGACTGGGAGCATTATGCAGATAAAGCTGCAGAGCAGACCATTTTTCCTGTTAGTCTTCAGCAGCTCTTAGTGGTCACAGTTAAGGATTGCAAGATGTTGCACAGCATTGCATACTCACATCTGGAATTGAAATAACAACATTCTCTGTATTAAAATATGTGTGGATTTGTGACAGAGTCACAACAAAAGTTGAAATTCCCATTTAAGTCTCAGGATTAACATTCTACATGTTGCCTTTTAATATTGTAGAAAATATATTGTGTTAAGTGGAGGGACTGTTTCTTAGAGGAATCCCAAAGCACAAGACTTACAGTAAGTGGAAGAGAAACGCATACGACAATATTTGTCATGAGATTAATCTACACCTGTGCAACAATAATGCCGGCCTACTTAAATCTAATTTTCTCACTGGATAGTATATAAAGTGCAGGATTGATATCTTCAATTGTAGCCATAATTAATCTAAAATTCCCTTATGTTGTGTGTTTCTCCCCAAGTTGCCCAAACAGTTGGTTATATATAAATATGCTAGATGCTATGCAGTTATAAGATCTTAGTTTTTTATAAAATAAATGATTCAGTAACTCCATCATAGTTTCATCTCACAGTTTTAACAAGAGGACTGGAGGAGAAGGGAGTGGGTGTAAGGTGTTGTCAAAACATTGAATGTTTTGATGTATTTCATTTGAGATTGGATCACGAGTCAGTAGGTATTGCTGCAATATAGCAAAGAAACAGCGTATGACATTAACTATTTAAGAGGTGAGATTGTGGGCTGAGTGCAGCCTTTAGATTCTTGCATAATTCCTGCTGTGTTTGTTGTTTGTAGTCTCTCTGGAAAGCAACAGTCGCTTATATGACCGAATGGAGTCTTAGCATATCTCAAAATGGTTGTCTTCCATAATAAACTGTTGAATTATTTAAGAAACACCCTTACCGGATCCACGCTATAGCTACTGTGCATTATTGTTGAGTCTCTGCCACTCAGAAAATAACAGCAGTAAATGCTAGATTCCTGAGGAAGTAACATCCATTTCCTGATTAGTCAAACAGCTCAAGGAATGTGTATGATAAGACAATGAACACACCCTCACCACCATCACCACCAACATTGCCGGACACACCACAAGTTTGTCCTCCACACACTCCACCTCTTCCTTCCTACGGTCCTCCCCGTCTTTCTGACTGCCCTTTTGGCCTCTGTCTCGCCGGCCCTCTGCAGCTGTATTTCAGTCCAACAGCAGTGAACCACCATCACTCAAGATGGACTCCAGACCCCCAAACCTGCCACTGCTACTTCTCACCTGCCTCCTGCACTACTGTAAGGACCCACTATTGTGCTGCTTCAAGGATAACGGATGTTCCTTCATTTAAACCTAATCTGATTCTCACTTCTGTTCTTTTCTTCCTTTTCTAATGCTTTTCTCCAAACAGGGCAGTGTGCCAGAGGACAGTCATGTAAGTAGTATTATATTTGACTCTTGTTTAATAATTGTTCCAAAGGGTTGTAGACAGTTTTGGGTTATCTAGTTCTTGCTGCATAAAACAAGAAAGATATTTTTACCTTGCACGGTTATTTTTTGCATGATTTGGGCATTGTATCATGCACTTTTGGCCTCCTTGATATTTTCATGTCTTAAGTGAGCGTCATTGAAGCTATTTTTAATCCTCTCTGGGGAAGCTGGATAATCTTTCAAATCAGCATGAGTTTGAATGAACCAAATTTTGAATCAAAATGCTGATTTCTTCTTGTTTCTGTCTTCTGTCAGGGTTTATTGGAGCTCATAGTTAGGTAGCTATAAAAAGGCAGTCAGCATCTTAAAAGAATAATTCAACAGTTTGGAAAAAGCACACTTATTGCCGAGAGTTAGATTTATACCACTCTCATGTAGCTACCACGCTCAATATAAGACTACAGCCAGCTAAGACAGACAACTAGCTAAGGTCAAGGTAATAAAATCCACCACTAAAGCTAACAAATAAACCTGAACTCTTGTTGTAAGTAACCAGCTGAAACTCCAGGAAGTTACTGCTCCTTGTCAAGAAATATTATTGTACATAAAAGCCAGTAAAATAGTGAATTATCAGTTTGATACATCTGTTTTTGCACATATTAAACAAAGGAGATCTGACGTGTTAGTTGGTGAGCTTTAGAGGTGCAAGTAGGGTGATTTTGTTATCTTTTTGGACAGAACCAGACTAGCTGTTTCCCTCTGTTTCCAGTGCTTCTTTGTGCTAAGCTAAGCTAAGCTAACCAGCTGCTGGATGTAGCATCATATTTAGACATTATTGAGACATTAGCGTACATACATGAGGGTGGTATCAATCTTCTCATCTAACTCTTGGAAAGAAAGAGGATAAGTGTATTTCTAATAATGTTGAACTACTTGAAAATTGCACGTATATTTTGACAAAATAATTTTAAATCAACTCTACAGCTTTTTTCCAGAGCTTTAAATGAACTTTCTCTTCATATTTCTACAGTGGCTGAGTAAGTCATTTACTGCCTCAGTCCCTTCACATCACTGAGCCCAAACTAACAGCAGCACTTTGAGGTTGTGGACTTAAGTGATTGTTACTTGCTGTTGAGGCAGGTTATTCCATGCAGTTGTTGCTGAGGGAGAGCAGAAGCTGGGATAAATCAACTCAGCTCTCCCGGGGTGGGGGGTGGGGGCAGAGAAGGTCAGGTGCTGTTTGTTGAAGCTTTGTCCTTCCATCAGCACTGTGCAGGAGACTGAAGGCCGGGGAGGGCCTTCCTTCACTTCCTTAAGACTTCACCTATATTGTGGAGAGAATAATAGACCCTAACTGTTGTTTTAAGTCACTGATGTTGGTTTTACACAAAAAGACCAAATTATTTCTTGTGTGTGTGTGTGTGTGTGTGTGTGTGTGTGTGTGTGTGTGTGTGTGTGTGTGTGATATTTGGAACTCCAGCATACACTATAGATATTGTTGGCCTTACAATCCTACCCAGCAGCACAGTTCGGAGCGGGACACCGGTGACACTACACTGCCAGGTTAAAGTCAGTCATGACAACATCCCTCACTTAAATCATACATTCCAGCTCACACGGGATGACATTCCAGTCCACTCCTCTTCTACTGAAGAAGACACACTCGTATATGAACTTAACCCGGCCAGGGCAGCTGACTCTGGGAGTTACGAGTGTCGTGTCACAGTCAAAGACAAGAGCAGAGCAAGCTCCATCCAAAAACTCAACGTCACAGGTAGAGCTATGGATTGGAACAATAGATAAGTTAATTTTTTTTTCAATTGGTTAGATTTTTTTGTTGTTATTGCTATTGTCTGACAAGGGTGGTATGACATGAACAATTTCATAATATACCTGAAATTCATTTTTGGGGATAAATCATTACTGTCACTCAGTTTACACAGCAAGATTTCAGCCTTTTGCAGTATAAATAAGCATTTTCAGACACCTGCAACCATTCTTGTGTTAAATGTCAATCATATTCTGGCTGCGTGTTATTGTTTTGTAAATGTTATTTCATTAAAGTAGCACAATTCTTAAAATACTAAAGCTAGGCTACTAATTAGTTTTGTTTTTTCTTTCTTTTATTTTATTGCATAAGAAAAAAAAGTATTTTGACTTAAAGCAAACTTTGGTAAATTATTATCAGGAATATAAATATACAAAGTTTTTTAGTTAATAAGCTAAAACACACTATGGGTATGGCACTGAATCCTCAATGTGCGATATTATTCGAGAAATTTCTTCACACACTATATACCCAGGTATATAATCTGTATAAATATAAATATTAATACAGCTCATATAATGTGTACTATTATATCTAAACAAACAACATCAGTATGTAGAGTAATGGCTTTACTTCCCACTGTCCTATTTGGTTTTCCCCTGCTCAGGCCTGCAGACCCCCATTCTGTATTTGAACAAGACTATCCTCTATGAGAGTGAGGAGTTCACAGCCACCTGCAGCGCTCCGGAGGAGAAAGGATCCCTCATCTTCCGGTTTTACCAGGGATTTAGGAGTGGAGCCTTTGAGAAGATAAAGCAACTAGCGCCCAATGGGAACTCGTTAGAGACCACACTGGTCCTGAGGAGGATTGGAGACAGCCACTTGTACTGTGACTATGAGGTCAATTTGGTTTCTGGGGCCAGACGCTCCAGCCACAGCAACGAGATTCAAGTCATAGTCAAAGGTGATTAAAGAGCTGTCGTGGCTCCAAGAAAATATCAAATTGCTTAAAGGGGCTTGTGTAGGAGCGGTCAGTAAATTAATGCACATTAATTCGTAGTGTCACAATGATCCGTTTCTTTATTGCATAACTGCAACAGCAACAGATATAAACTTGTTTTAGACATAAAGAAAAAAATGTTTGTCTCACAAAATGTGGTTGAAAAATAGTTTGCCCTTCCGATCTTTAGTCATCATCATAAATATCACGTCAACATGATAAACAGTAATTATGATCACCATGACTTGAATATAGGTGTCAGTATGATTATAAATTATAGGCTTGTGTGATTGACTCTTCTGAGTTGTCTTGCAGGACTCTACATTTCCCCAATCATGAACGTGCTGCCCTCCACAAAAGTCTTTGAGGGTGAGATAATAGAAGTTGTCTGTAAAGTGGTGAGTTCACTAAAGAACATTGAAGTATTCCTGACAAAGAACAGGAGGATCCTCAAGCAAGCCCCAGTCAGCCTCAGTCATCGATTCACTGCACAAGAAGGTGACTCTGGGGAGCTTGTGTGCAAGGCAGAGTGGGGCAACATGCAGAAAGAAACCTATCAAACAATCACAGTCAAAGGCAAGCACTGGATAACGTTTTGTTAGGAAATTTCTAAAATTACAATATCTACCGCCTCATCATCAGTTGAAAACCTTTTATAATGCTTGATTTTTGCTGTCCCACTTCCACAGAGCTGTTTTCAAAGCCCCAGCTGTCTGTGAATCCCATAGACATATTTATCGGAGACCGCTTCAAACTGACCTGCTCTGTCTCCATTAATGTTCCTGAGAGGATCAGCAATGAAAGCATGCAGTTCTTCATTTACAAAGATAACATCAAACTCACCAGTGAAGAAACATACATCACTACGGCCCACCCTTCTGAAAATGGCAACTACATCTGTAAAGCCCAGGCTCATACACACAACTTGTTAAAAGAAAGCCAAACAGTTGTTGTTAAGGCAAAAAGTAAGTCATCAAATGCACAAAGTTAAGCATGCTGACATTACAGCCTCACAGATTTACTAGTATGGCTGTCAACCGTTGTTTATCTGTATCTGTCTTGTTTGTGTTTCTGTTGCACTGACTAACTGGCTAATTATCTTATCCCCAGTTCCTCTTTCAAGACCCATGTTGAGTGTGGTAGGGGGAACGCTGGTGTTGGGAAAGAGCTTTCAGCTGCTCTGTCACAGTGACAATGGCACTCTGCCCATCATCTACACCCTGTACCTCCCTCACATGCCACCTGAGAGCAGAGTGGTAAGCAAGCAGGGGGAACAGGCCATATTTAACTCCTCAGCCATCTACAAGTTTTCAGACTTAAATAACTTTATGTGCCACGCGAAAAACAGTCAAATCAAGCCTCCAATGATAGGATCAGGGCTGCTACGTTCGATCATCATAGGTGCGTTGGATGACGACTCATTCAAACAAATTGATGTTAACATGGTGAACTGCAGGTCTAACGTGTTTTACTCCACGCAGAGCCTGTGTCAAAACCAGCGTTGACCATGCTCCACGGCATAGGGGACGTCTCCGAGGGGCAGGACCTGACTCTCGTCTGCTCTGTTCAGAGAGGCACTCTTCCCATCACCTTCACCTGGTACCACACTGAGACGGAGGGCGCTCTCGCCACCGAGACCTCCATGAAACTGGAAGGATCCTACAGCATCAGCAATGTTAGAAAAGAGCACAGAGGGGGCTACTACTGTCTGAGCACCAACCAGGCCGACGAAGTCAAACAGAGCCACACTGTCATGATCGGAGGTGTGTTTTTATCTTCAGTAAATGATGGTCATGGGTGCGATTCTTGTGTGTTGATCTTTATGAGGGCCAGTTAGGGTTTAGAGAGTTAGGTATTTTGCAAAGTGAGACCGTCTGTGTGATAAAGTCTAAAATGATCTTTTGATGTAAGTGTGAAAATGTCCTCAGTTATTTTGTAAACATGAAATATAATGGTTTTTGTGCTGTTGGAAAAAAAGAATAAGGAAAAGGGGTACACCATAAGGATTCACACTTACAGACCAACTTTAAATAATTGAGCCAATGAGTTTGAAGTATATACACTGTGGCAATTATTAAACAACATTATTACATAAAATAATACATATTTAGAAAATGTAAAGTAAGTGTTGGCACATGTTTGGCATCCAGCTACCACTCTCAAGGAATGCAGGTGTGAGCACTTGCATGATCAGGAAATGAAAGTATTATACATGTACTGTATATCCAGAAGTGAAAGACACTATACTAAGCAGAAATTCAGTTTTTAAATCTAATTATAATATGATTCATACCCATCCATATATTTCATTGAAATGTATTCTGCAGTGAAGATGGCTGGCTGGAAGAAAGGTCTTATCGGTATTATTGTCTTCTGCATCCTGATCATACTGACAATGATCCTCATTATGGCCTTTAAAAGACGTCTCCTTTTATATAAGAGGAAAAGAACTGGCGAGCTGTCAGTGTAAGTAACATTGCTCATATACATATCAATCATCAGTGTTTTGGAGGTGAAGAATGTGATCAACAATAAATGGTAGTAATGCAGTTTCCTGTTTTAAAAATCTGATTTTGATGTTCATTTGATGTCCACCTTTTCGTAGGAAATCAGCCAGCACCAAAGTGGAGCGGCTTAGCCTCACCCAGGCCGAGTTCAACCAGGCAGCCAATGGTAAAGTCTTTCATGCTCATACAAATACTGAGCCGCAAACTGTACTTAAGAGCAAAATACGAAATTCATTTTAACAATGTTTTCTTTGTTTACTGTTCAAACAGGAAAGTGTTGGTATATACTGTTTTAACAACCACCATTGTTGCTGTTTTTGTCTCTGTGTAGTCACTCCAGGCATGATAGGAAAGAGTGTTTGGAGTGAACATGCATCAGGCTCTGGTGAGTGTGTTGACAGTTTTTACTGATCTTTAATTAATTCCATGAAAAGAGCAAATCTAACTAATGTGTTAGTCTGTCCTTCAACAATTTCTGGCATCCCTACTCTAGCTGTGATTCTTAGCCCTGATATATGGTGTGTATATATATATATATATATATATATATATATATATATATATATATATATATATATATATATATATATATATAATGAGTATTATCTTTTAAATGTTACCTAATTTTCCTGCTATACTCTTTGATTTAAATATTTTATAAAAACACTATGAAGTTTAACTACATCTTGCAACTCATCGTACTGCAGATTCTGAGGACCAGAATAGTGTGACCGCTCCAGAAAAGCCACCAGAAAGTCAATACACTGAGGTGCAGACCGGAGAGGCAGATCCTGACAGAGGTGAGACTGCCTCTGAATTTCAATATTATTAGTATAATCTTTTTTGAATTAACAAACACTGTCTAAAATACTTGTGTATTTTGTTGTTGACAGCACTGGTGAAAAAGGGCACAGACACGGTGTACAGCGAAGTGCGTAACTCCAAGCAAGGTATGACTAACATCCTGCTCTTCATTCATGTCCCACTTACGTTGATGTGGGGAGAGAAATCAAGCTGCTTGCTGACTTTTGAAAAAGAAAAAGTGCTAGGAAACAGGGTCAGCTCCAACTCTAAACATCTGCATTGTTATTGAAAGAATGTGCCACTAAAACAGAAGGCCCAGTCCCCAGGTGTCCACTTCCTGCTTTTGTCAAAGAGAACTTCCTGGACTAACAATCAGAGCCAAACAGCGTGTACATCCGTTAGTAACACGCTCCATTGTTTCATACTCATGGGGGAAACACGTCCATTGTTCAGTCATTGGCTCCTAATAACTCCTAATGCTTTAAATGTCAGCTGCAGTGATACTATCAGCAATGAACAGAAGTACAAGAAAACACAATAGGCATGTTTTTTGCTCTATGTGCTCTAATAAGAGACTTGCTTGTATATAAAGACTGTATTATCACATACATATTAGCGTTAATGTGTGCAACACGATAAGCTCCCAGTTTTTAGCGATGTGGGTGCTGTTCATGGGAGTGCTCCTGATGACTAAACAAGCCCTCTTTTAATCCTCAAACTCCTTTTGTGTCCTGAGCTTGTTCTTTGGCTTTGTTTTTGCAGGTGTTCCAGAGCAGGCTGATGCTGTAAGTAGAAACACACACACATCACTCGTACAGTGCATGCACACACTACGAAAAGGCAGACACGCACATAAATCTGTGAGGTCTTTGCCGAGAGACTTCTCACTGACCAACACAGTGCAATAAATGGAGACCCCGTGGAGTCAGTTTTTATTGTTTGCAGACAGGTAACTGAAAGTATTGTATTCCAAGTAAAACACTCGCTTCATTTTACTTGTTTGGAAAAATTGTGATAATTTACAAATAATTATGTAGGTGTCCTGCGAAGAACTATGCAATTTGGCACTTTTGCTTTTGCTTACTTTTGTTCAATTCCAGTTTATTAATATTAGTAAATTAACCTTAGAAATCCTCAGTCAGTAGGTCAACTGAACATTCAGAAATGTGTCTACACAAAATAGTCTACATACAAACATGCAGTTCAACATGTACGAGGTATAATGAACGGCCTACTACTTTACTTATGTTTTGAAGTGGGTTTTTTACCTTGTGTTTTTCTTTCTCCCAAAATCAAGAACTGCTTTCAAACTCAACTTAATAAGCAAAATAGAATAACTAAACTTTTTCAAAACTGTCCTGTTTTAGCCATGCTAGCAGCGTTTCTCTAGGGATGGCAATGTTGATTGTGCCACCACGTTGGTCCAAAAAAAGCAAGTTTTCATTGGATTACCATAGGGGTTTGAACAGACATTAATGGTCCCAGAGGATGAATCCCACTGACTTTGGTCATCCTCTGAATTTTTCTCTAGCGCCACCATTGACATTTGTGTTAATAGTGAAATTTTCTTTGAAACTATTACGTGGTTTGCTATATATATACTGTGAGTATATATTGCTTTGACCTTAAAATGTCAGTGCAAGACATATCTGAAACTGTTCTTGTTTATCTGCATTTTCTCACTACTCTGTTCATTTTGGCTTAAAACGAATGAGTTGACATACAACATACAAATACAGTACAAACATCACAAGCAGTTGGTCTGCCATGCTGATCGATATAATCCTGAATGTCATGCAGTAATCTCTCACGGTATCAATTTTATAGTTAATCCAGCCCCTATTGTTTCTTCACATGAATATAATATTTCATGGTTTTGTCACTTCTCAGCAGGGGTCAGTGGAGTATGCACAGCTGAATCATGATACAGATCACCACAGTGACCACGGTACCCATGCTGACCACAGTGTCCAGGATGACTACATAGATGACATTGACGACAGTGTTCACATCAACACCGCTGACCAAGTGGAATGCAAACATGACCCAATGCCCGACTGTTAACCGACCAACAAGAATATTTATTCCCTTATTTATCCGGTTTGTTGATGCAGCTGGAATATTTTGCTCTAAAAGACCTTAAACAGCTCTAAACATTCATCTACTTTTTGTATTTTTGTAACACTTTGCAAGGAACATCCCATGTTTTAAATTCACTTGCTGTGAAGGGCAAATAAAAACGTGTTTGTTAAGTGAAGTGTTTCTTCTTCCTTCCCTGGTAGTTTATTCTTGCCAAGACACAGAAAGAGGATGTGTGTTGTGTCCTCAAAGGAAAAGACATTCAAGTCTATATCCTTCCACTGGTGGCAGTGGTGACAGAATCTGAATAGAAAGACAGGTCTTTGAAGTGAGCAGAGAAGTGATACTACCTCTTTAGTGACAGAGGTTGAGACTACATTCATCAGCTATGTGAGAATCAGTGCTTTCTGTTTAAACCACTAGAGGACAGACTTCAGGCAGCGCTGTATGGAAACTCAGTGCCATCTGGCTGTGATCTCTCTCACTGCGAGGAGGGCTTTCACTCAGTTGTTATAGCACCAGTTTCATCACAGATATCAGTTTCATGTTCCATTATCTAAGCTTTAATTGAATGATATATGATGAACTTATTCAAGGTCTCCACCAGATATACACCAGGTATTTTTAAAAGGAAATTTAACACCTATCTTATTACGTAATCTGGTTTTTAATTTAGAGTAATGTCATAGCATTAGTTTCATCATTTGTTGAACCTGGTGATTATTTTATTCTGTTCTGTGGGAGTTTGTTCATGTGTGTGTGTACGTACAGTACATTAGTACAGTCACTAGGACAGCATCACAACTGTACAAATGCTATCATGAGACTTTGCAGGTGTGTAGAACCGTTTCCTCATGAACGATGTCAGAATAATCAGGAGTTCCCTTCTCACACATGTAGCACACAACAGTCCATGTCAGATGTGTTCTCACTTACTGAAAAAAACATGTAGTTTAGGTAAGGACTATCACAAGATGGTCTCTAGATTTATAAGTATTTTACAGTAAATAATTGCTATGTGTTCTGAAAATTCTCTGACCTTTTTTCAAGGCCTGTGGATGTCAAAAGTGACATACTGACATTTTGCGAGTACAAGGTTTATCTAACAGGTGAACTGGGTCTAGTAGAGCAAATGACAAAAGTGCTGCATAGGACCTGAATTGGAGGGCATTCTTCTGGTTCACTCAGTTCACGCCAAGTACTGACAACAGTCTGGATTATGAGGATCTACATTTTGACAAGAAGCTGTTAGGAACATTGCACAGCAGATCAAATCCATGTGGGAGTCTGTAACACCTGACACCCGAGCTAACACCGACCGCCTGCCACCGACTCTCACGCTTTAGACTCCATTCTTAGCACAGACGAACATATATACTCTGTTCATCTTCATTATCTGCCTTCCTGGAGTTTGTTCATATGAGTGTGTGTGTGTGTTATTCCAGTTGACAGAGCTGTCTGATCTCTCCTCCTCCTCCAACAACTCAGAGTTCCGTTCACCGCTGCAGTTGTGCTAACTCATTTCACGAATGTGTGCACAATATGTGGCACCAAGGTGTGGTACAATATTATCAGGGGTTTGCACCATTCCCTCAACCCCCCCCCAAAAAAAAAAAACTCTCACATGCAAAATGATCTGTTTGCTTCTTGGCCTCTGTGGGCTTCTTCTATCTATGAATTGATACAGCTTTGAGGTGCCAAAATGAAAACTCAACCCTGCTCTGAGGACGGGACCGCATCTCAGTTGACTCATAGTTAATTAATCACATTATTTAACCAGGAGGCCAGCCTTGACAGGAAGGGAACAGCATATTTTGAGCACCAGAGATCAGGCAAAAAGAAACTGATAATGTGTAACATAAATAACTTACATTATCAAAGTTTAAAAAAATAGTTGGGGTTAGATAATAACTCAGTGGGCAGAGAAAAACATGAACTTGCTTTGGTTTTATTTCTGGATGCATTTGACCAAAAGACAATACCAAAACTGTGTGTGAGACTGCCAGGGAAGTAGAGAGTGCTTTGAGTGCATTCTCATTTCAGACACCAAACACTTTGCCCAAGGATGGTGCTGTTCTGCCTTTAGATCGTAACTGTCTGTCAGGGGGGAAGATGGTGGATTTACTACTGTTCCCAAAGCTACGATGTGTGAGGTCATGTACAGACCTTTAGGGTTCCTATTACAAGGAGGCACCCACCCCCAGAGTAATACTGCAACGATCTGTGCCAAATGTGTGGTGACTGAGGAAAGGGGCTTGGTTCTGTACATACAGTACATATGGTAAGAGTGATCGCTCTTACAAGCCTAGCAGAGTCCTCCGTCCCCTCTTTATTACCGCACGTCCGCTGTTTGTGTCTCCGCCACGTAACCTGATCCAGCTCCTCCTGTATCTGAAGCACGACTCCTGCCATTGACTGCTAGGCTAAAATTAGCATATTGACCCCTGTGAAATGTGTTCTGGTCAAATCTTGTCTTTGACTTGGCCTTATGGGGCCAGTGCTGTTTGTGGTCTTCAGATGCAGCAGTGATGTCATTGTGTCCACCTCATCTGTCTTGCTCCTGCAAATGAACTTTTAGAGAGATGTTCTTAGCCATCATGTAACTGACCTAAATGTTATAGATTTTTACATAATCTTTCTGTTTCGTTCTTTCATACACTATATTGTTCACATATGCTGTACTAATACTCTTGTATTAATACATTCTTGTTTTCAAGGTGCATTTGCAGTAGTTGTAATAGCAGCAGTACATTCCACATCATTGTATGTAGGGTGGTGTTGATGAAGAATATTAACTTTACAGGACAGTTTGTGATGGCAACACGTAAAGCAAAGACATACAAATCTATCTTTATCTGCATCAACTGATTTGTCAACCTATGTAACTCAAGTTGTGCAGCATTACTTTTGAATTCCATCGTTTCCTAATAACTGTAGAGACAGAAAATAACAAAATATAAAGACAAACTAGTTAAGAAGTGTTTAATTCAATGTTTTATTACAGGCGTTTTTAATTCTTAATTTTAATTATATTTATTAATAGTATAATGGGTATATTTCAGGAATGGTCAAACTGGTAATCATTGTTTCTAATTTTCACAGTGTTAGCGAATACTTGCTTTAAACTGAACTGGTCGATATATTATGCAAACTATGCCCTCAAGTCAATGTCAAGCCTTCCAGCTAGTTGTAATAAAAATTTATTGGGAATCCGTTTAGTTATTTATCAAAAGGATGGCATTTCATGACTCATTTGTCTTCCTACATACCACTATAGGAGGCTCATTAAAAAGTCGTGCTAGGACGTTAGGAATGAGTGCCTGCAATAGTGCATAATAGTCTAGGTTTGTGTCTGTCTAAAACCTATTAAATAGATATTACTCAAGAACAGTAATTATTTAGGCAAGTTTTGGGGGTTTATATAATACATTAGACACAGCAGTTTCCTGGTGGGAAAAAAACCTGGCATAACTTTGGGTGTATCTTCATTTTATACAATAATAACTTATTTAAATAGCACCTTTCATGAAATCCAAGGACACTTGAGGACCGGAGGTTTCGGGTGGGGTGTATGGATGGAGGAGGTCGGAGAGGTACTGTGGGGCCAGGGCATGGAGGGATTTGTAGGTGAGGAGGAGGATTTTATATGGGATGCGGGACTTACTTGGGAGCCAGTGAAGGTGGATGAGGGTTTAGGGTGATGTGCTGCCTGGTCTTGGTGTGGGTGAGGACCCTGATGGCAGAGTTTTGGACATTCTGAAGCCTGTCTGGGGTTTTGCTGGGGACCCCAGACACAACTCCATTGCAGTAGTCTAAACGAGAGGTTATGAAAACATGAGTGAGGGATTCTGCCACGAGTCAGAGAGTGATGGCCAGAGTCTGTAAATGTTTTTAAGAAGAAAAAAGGCTGCTTTAGTGATGGATTTGATGTGAGTATGGAAAGAGAGGGTGGAGTCCAAGATTACACCAAGGTCATCTATTACCTCTGTGATAAGGGATCTATTACTCTAATCTGTAATATAACAGTACATTCAGTATATTTTGTATTCTTGTCATTGAAAAGCAGCCACATGTCACTGTGCTTTATCAAGGCTAAAGGAAGCTCAGGCATGTCTTTGGGTGAATGAGTGGTACTCCATTGTCCTGCTTAGTAAAGGTTGGATTTAGTAAATACACCTGTTCGATGTACTGCATATTTAATTGCATAAGCTCTCACAGATCCATCCAGGACATTAATTCATCATAACCTTGTGCAGCCTGCTCAGAGCACACAGCAGCAGTAAAGATTCACATCCGCTTCTTTACCAAATACACACACACACACACACATTGTGCAATTGAGCATCAACACATTAGGCACACAGATGCACAACTATTAACCCCTGAACTCCTTTTCCATGAATGCAGGCTTCAGCTAAGGTAACCCTATCCTCACACAAGCAGTCTGTCAGCCTTGGTGCTACTCCCACTCCCCTCTGTGCTAAGTCTGAGCCCTCTCGAAATCACTGTGTCCCGGACAGCTGCCATGCCTGTTTACTGCCTTTACCTCTTTGCAGGGCAGCGTTCTCCATGCTTGGTCAATGTCAGCAGTAGCGCCTCTCAATGGGACAGCTTTTTCCCCCTTGGCCGCTGAATGGCTTACAAATAACTATTCTAAACAGTCTATAAAATGTTTAACCTTTTCGATTGACTATTTATACATAGCTGCACTGGAAGTCTTTTACAGTAATTCTGGTTCATATGGGTCACTGGAAAATATGACTGTTAAGTGTTTATGAGGACATATGTACAGTCCAGACTCAGTGGCATGGGTTCTAATGCTCTGCCCTTTCGTATGCCAACATTATAGGAATGGTCCAAGCAGTTGATAGCTATGCCTACATTTTACCTGAAACCCAGATGAATTGAACAGAGGTATTGAGTTTTATTTGAGCTCATGTACATAAGTTCGTAGAATGGTAAACACACAAACACGTTTAACTGCTCTGTAGCGTAAGCACATCTCCGACAAGTGAACCTTCCACAGGTAGAGAAACAAGATAATATGTGGCTGTTCTGAATGAAACTGACTACAAGCTCAATAGGGACTCTATAGGCTTAACCACTCAAACTAAATCTAAAAGCATATTCATTCAGTTCATAGTAATGAGTATGGAGCAATTCCCATGGAAAATATTTGCTCATGATTGGGAGGAGGGGAGTGCTGGCAACTTTAGAGTCTGGAGGCATGGGAACCACGAGGGCCATGCCATGTATTTTAGGACCAGATGGCAGTTGGGCTCTTTTTCAACAGCAAACGGCTCAATTTACTTTTGGTTGGCTTGTGTAATGTTCTCGCTTGGCTCGGTGTTGGGGACCCATCCTTTTTATGAATTCACCTCACGCCAACCAATCTTGTAGTCTACACGCACACAAGGATCCACTGGGACCATGATGCTTGTGGTGGCCACAGCCATGGCCACACAACCAGTTTAAGAGCAGTAAGCTCATGCACTTATATTTTTCCTTAGTTTATGCTGTTTTTTTCCTTAGGATTAGTTCATAAACTTTTCATACACATACATTTGTTGCAAACATTTATTTAGTTACAAATAACTCACAGAACACTTGGTTCATTTCACATACATTATTTTACATACATTAGCATACATAGGTTTTATTCTCTCCTTCGATATTTTGGGGTTAAGATTTATATTGAGTATTTTTGTTGAGTTAAGGTTAAGTAAAAGTACATTTCTTTTGGAATAAGTTTTAGGTAGGTTTTGTTGTTGAAGTTTATCCAATTTATGTTATTGTTAGTCTCCCCTTTGTTTCTTTTGTAGTAGGTCAGTTGTATTTTTTGAGTCTCTAATATTCAGAGCTTCAGTTACTATCTGTTTATTTGACCTCTTTTACAAGCCCCAAACTTTATCTTCATGTTGAAGAATGTTTGGGAAATAAAAACCCTTATTTTTTTTAACTTCCCTTGTCACTCCTCTTGCTTACCTGCTTGGTCCCTCACAATGCTTAATAAAAAAGCATGGAAGTGCTGCTGTTTCATTTAAATGACAAAGCAAAAATTACAGAAAAAATGCACTGACTTTAGAGTGGCTTTTCCCTGGTTTTCATTATGTTAATAGTTTCATACCCTGGCCACATTAAAAAGAAATTATTCTTTATGCAAAGCCTTATTGATCTCACTTTACATCAACTGCATTGATTTTTCTGTAGCCATTTTGTGCTCAAACATTACATACTGTATATCCCTAATGTTTTAATTTATTTGCTGTTGTATCAGTTGTATGGAAGTAAAGCTACATAAGTTACTTGGATGTTACCTCATCTAAGTATGCTGACTTCTCTATTTATACTAAATGAAAGGGGAACGTCATCAAGGATGTAATGCACCAGCTGCATACGTATAATATTGATTTCCCAATCTGGCTCCAGTAGTGTACAAACCACATTTAAACAAATGATCGTTTTTCAATAGTTTGAGCAGACGGTATTGGATCTTGCAAATCTACTCAAATAGTTTTGTGACTGAATGTCTTCTCAGCTTTTGTTAAACTGTTGCTTCCTGTAACCTTGTATAAAACCCTGACCAGAAAACACATTCTGGTCAGAGCGAATCCTACAGCTTCTTGTGAGCTTCTGTCTCCTCTGAGCAGTGAATAAAACTCATCTGAACGAGCCACTAAATTGGACCTGAGAGAACTTTTTTTTTCTACATCACCCTTGGGACTGTGTGTGCCTGGGTCAGCAGGGTGGTTTCTGAGAACAGGCGGTGTTTTGGCAGGTCAGCATTTTCTAGACGCCTGCCTAGCTTCTAAAATCCCTGCTTAGAGTCCTAACAAAGCTGTGAAGCTACGGTTTGTTTGTGTATACATATGGATTATTCAAACACATGACATGTGTTGCACTGACCTTTTTAGAAAACAAAGTTTATGAGGATGACAGCCTGCATTCATAACAGGACAGGACACTTCGCAACTCTTATTTTTAGGCAATGTAGTCACCAACCTGCCTGATACCTGCATCACGCAAGTCAGTTGGGTGTTAAGGAATGAAGAGCTGGCTTTTTTGTAACATGTATAGCCCAAGTGATAAGCCTCTGTGACAGATCACTATTAAAATTGTCATTCTTTTGGCTTCTGCTTTATGTGTCCTGAACTGTGTGTCCCTGAATACCTAGCTGTACAGTATAGTGACATACTGTCGTAAAGTGATGCAAATGGGTCACTGGTGGCACCCACTGACAGAATGTCAACTAGATTTTGTATGTTTACAATATCATGGAGCATGGAGAAATAATATCTTGGCCAGAATCACAGATTGGGATATTGTTTATCATTAGTGGCTAAGATATTATGTAGGGCGAGCCTTGTGTCATCATTTATGAGTGGAATGCATCACTGATAGGCAGCCTGTGAATGTGGATGTGAAAGGGAACCCTAGTAGCAGCAGCTCGACCAGCACAGAGGCACACAGACAGACAAGCTGACATGGTTTAATGTTTTTAATGTTTATTTTAGAGCAAAGTACCACAGGTTATTTATTTTCTTGAAAATCTTTTTTGTCAAAATCGTTGTAATGTTTCAATTATTAACTGTATTCTTCAAATTGATACTGTTAAAATAAAGGGCAAAATATATTTATGGTCAGAGAAAAATTCATATGATGCACATCCTGTTTTCGGCAAGTCATACAAGGAACTGCTATTTAGGGAGTGTATGCACCAAAAAAGCGTTCATGTGCCCAAAATGTGATCCAACATGAGACTTTGTTTTGACTACCATGTATCAATACTCAGAAATTAGTGGAACAAACAGGTCTGCAGCTGTCATTGTGGACACTGTGTGCATGTCCTCTGTATTTTCAACTTCATTTTCAGGAAATCTGGAGATTTTAATGGTCCTTTGGGAGTTTAAAAATTAACGCTTGGTGGATATTTTATAAGCTGATTCCTGTACTTTTTGTTCTGTTTCTGTATTTTAGACCAACAGATGATGTAGAGAGAACTTTAGTCCTTGCAGTAAAGATGGCTTTGCAACATAGTCAAACTGCTTGAGATATTTATTTTAGCAGATAGTTAGAACTAAATGAGTTCCAGGGTAACTATTAATATAAGCTAGAAAACCTAGGATTGTGACCCCTCACCTTGAAAAGTCACATTGAGGGAGATAGGAGCTGTTGACACCACGCAGATGTGTGACATTGTCCCTTTCCTGTCAATGTTTGTTGTTGCTAACATTGTCTTTGGCAACATTTCATACACCTTAATCTTTTCAACTCTGACTTCTTGGTAATTTGACAGATCATAACATGCAAGGCAGTCTGGGACTGTGTATGAAAAGAAGCTGAAATGTGTGAGAATTCTCTCTCTCTCTAGCATTAAGCCGAGCCTAACATCATACCAGGCTGTAACAAACAAAGCATTTTCGTTTTTCACATGCTGCGGCTCTCCTTTTTTTCTGCTGAGGACGTTTCTGTGAGAGGAGTGAAGGGAAGCTGGAGGGAGAATCCCCAGTACTCAATGCTATATAAGAGACTTTGGAACCTGATAGCTGCTTCTAAAAGTCTCTCCCTGGAGCTGTGAACATTCAAATAGTCTCACTTCAATTTGTAGACATTAGTTGTAAGCTTCTGCCCCCACTGTTTAGAGACCAGTAGTGCGGGGAGGTGATGAAAAATAATTTGTGTTGGCATTTAGAGCTGGGGTCAACTCTTATCATAACAGAAGTGCATTGATCATTTCCTGCTGGGATAATCTGAGTTATGTGATCTCCCTCCTCTGGTTGAGTAATAAACAAAACTGAAAATATACACAAAATGGTCCTAAAGTGCATGTGCTCAGTTCTGAAACAAAGTTATCTGCAGGATTTCTGTTGTCACAACTGTTACAACTGTACTCTTGAAGATGGGTGAGCAGATAACCTTAAAGTGATACTGAATAGTAAAGTATGTAGAATATGCAGCATCATATTAGAATAGCTGCAAATTACAACAGAGGAGATCAGGTTCTGGAGTAGGTAATTTCTTGGAGTTGTGGTGAGAAACACAAACCTGAGGATGGCAGCTACGCTATTTCTTCTATTACATTGGCAGCATCTGTGAAATGCTCAAGATTTCTTCCAAATGTTTTGTAAACCAGTTATAGTCAACTCTGCCCATCGTAGAAGTCGGTCTAGGGGCAGCTGGTGCCACCAGCACAAGATTACAGCACCATTCTCATGTACTGCATGAAACTTGTTATTTTACATTTTGAATAGTAAAAATGGAACAGGAAAATAGGATTACTGTTAATGAGAAATGCAACATTTTTGCTCTATGTGTGCCAATCTTACTTTGGAAGGCAAAGTTCAGTGTTGTAAATAGCTGTGACTTCAGCAGCATTTGAAGGTAGAGGTTACATTTAGTGGCTTTGCCCCCACAGTTAGTCCCACACACATTTTATTGGTGTATCTGGTTATGAATCAAAGGGCGAGCATGACCAAGAGTCACAGGATGACAGACCTGCGGGTCAATTAGAAACATGGAGAAACAAACTACAAGATCTCCACTTTATGCTAAAAGTAAAACATAGGTGTGGTTTTCAAATCAATTTCTAATGGTACTGGTCTAACTAAGGCAATGGAAGAAGTTCTAAACCTTTAAAGAACTTCAAAACCCTACTAAATAAAAGTATCTAAGTATTATCAAGCAAATGTACTGAAACGTATCTAGGAAGGAAAAATATTTATTGTGCAGTCAAATTTTCCTATAGCTCTCATTAATAGAAACAAAACAACGTGATTCACAGACAATGATGTATGTAACAACCTATGATTGGGAAGCCTCCTGTGCATTTCAGGTTTCATCTTCCTCTTCTATCAATATTTAGATCTGAAATGTTTACGTGGGAAGTTGTAGGTCTCAAAACTCAAAGGGAACATTTTGGTTGTCAACATTTTTTATGAGGGGTGGGTGCCGTGTCAGAAGGCATGTGACTGTACAGTGGGAGGAGCTGGAATAGTGCCACTCATTTCTAAGCTGAAGTCACTGGATATTGGCCCTAAAATAGCCCTACAAAGGGTATATATGGGTCCTCTTCCACTTGCCCCACCAGAAAACGATTTTGTGCAGCAGCAAACACACTGTGCAAAAGATCATTTTAAATTGAATTGGAAGAAATGTACAGAAAGTGAAAAAAGAGGACCATATAAGCTAGAAGAAGTTGATTGGATCATAGTGAAGCAAAGGATTTGAGAGGTATTTTGCAGTAACAGCAGGAGATACTCCAGTTGGGAACTAAAGGGATAAGAAGCGAGCGAGGAGAGGACACTAAGGACACAGAGAAAAGGATACTGCTCTTTTATTGGATTGGTGCATTTTCTTGGATTTCTCCCTTCCCTCCTCCTTGGCTGACAGCATAGGGGGAGGCAGAGCCGCAACCACCGCAGGGATGAAGTACAACTACCATGTACCAGTGTCAACATACACGCGCAGTTCACAGTACACACCAACATACAACACACCTACCTATTACACTCCCTCACATTATACACCGACTACATCACACTACACCTCCGCATATACCTCTCCAACAAAGTACACCCCAACACAGTACAGCACGACGCATTACACCCCATCACAGTACACATCCACTTACAAGGCTGCATCAACTTACATCCCCTCCTACAGCAAAGAGTCACGGTACAGTTCTTCACGCCGCACACAAGAAAAAAAGGAAAACCCTGCACCTGTAATACCCGTCACACCCGCAAAGAGAACTGTGCACTTCCCCAATGACATCATCTTCCAGGATATTGTGAGACGAGGAGATATGGAGCAAATTGGTCGGTTCATGAGAGCAAGGAAGGTTCGTGTGGATACACTCTTCCACTCAGGTAAGTCTCCACAGCTTTGACTTTTTATCAAAATGCAATTTTGAAAATTTCATTTGACATTAGAAATAATGCTAGCCAATGAGGATTAAGGCTTCAAAAACTGTTAAGATGTCAATCACTGATTTTAACTGACTGCATGGCCGTATACAGCAGTACGGCTGTAGAGGACCTGACCTAGTCTTATGTGTAGGTATGGCAGCACTACATGAAGCCGTGCTGACAGGAAACCTGGAGGTGGTGAAGTTGTTGGTGAAATACGGTGCGGATGTTCATCAGAGAGATGAAGACGGCTGGACGCCACTTCACATGGCCTGCAGTGATGGCTATCCGGAAATTGCCAGGTGACCTTTTACCCTTTTTCTCTTGACCAATCATCACACTTCCTTTTTCAGCACACTGGTTGCACAGAATAAAACATGAAAGACTTCATAATCTGCTGCTGATTTCTCAAAAAAAATTAAACATAGGTCATTAATTTCAATATTGAATCGAAATTGTACACTTTTTCTATGAAATGTGCATGCTTTAAATAACCCCTAAAAGTGTTAGAAGAGGTCACCTTATCACAATGTACTTACTGACAGAAAGTTTATCTGGATATGATGCTGGTAGTTTGGCTCTGAACACTGACAATAGGCAATTTAAGACACACACATAAAACAATGACATACTGTAATTCATTACAATACACAAAACATATTCAGAATTGAGTAAACTTAGGGATTGAAAGAGAGGGACATCATTTGATAGGAGAGAATTTAAAATGTTAAAATATAAGTGGGAATGTTTTGTGTTAACTTGCATCCATAAAAAGAAATGATGGAACTCATTCTCAATGCATAGAGTTTTCAATGATACCACTGAATTTTGACCAGTGATTCTGTGGTCTTTGAGTCAAGATAGTGAAACAATGAAAAATCACAGCCATTGAAGAAGATCAGTTGCAATAATAATAAACTATTCCATGTTTTTCTTTTGTTCTCATGTATGAGAACCTCTGTTTAACAAGGTTCTGCTTCATTCTCCACTTAGTTATCTGTTGTTGATGGGAGCCAGCACAGAGGCAGAGAACGAGAGCGGAGAGAAGCCTGCAGACCTCATCGACCCAGACTGCAAAGAGCTGGCCAAACTGTTTGAGACTGGCTGTGTGTGATTGGGCACCAAATGGACCCAAAGTGAGACCACAGCAACACGACGGAATGCTTAGAAGTCACTTGAAAAAAGAAAAGAAAAACATATTTAACAGTATTAAACAGTGCAATACCAACCAAACTTGTAAGAGGAACACGGCCAGAGTTAGGGCCACGTCACTGATCCTGTAATGCAAAATGGTGATTCTGTTTGTTAGTTTGAAATGTTTTTTTTTTTTAATTTTCAGCCTCAAAGCAATACTCCATTAGGCTGCATTTCTGTTTCTGGTGGTTATGTTATTTTATTTCATTTTACTTTGTTTTGCGCATTTGTGTATTTGTCATACAGCAAGTGTCTGTCCAACAAATGTTAATCTGCGAACAACTGTCTTCACTCTCAGATCATGTACAGTTGTAGAATACCAGCAATGTGGTCCAAGTCTGAATACCTATTCATTTCTAAAGGAAATTAGATTAATCTACATCCTCCTGAGCATTTTGGTTTAAGTATTCTACCAATTGTGTAAGTGTTTAGCAGTCACTTTTTAAGTAGCTGGTTGCACTCTGCACACTGTATGTTTCCAAACTGTGTATTGAATTTACAACACAGAATTTGAGCCAAGATGTTTGTGTTTCATAGACATAAAGTTATGTATTATGTATTCTCACTGCTGGGCAGAAAGAGGATCAGCCAAATAAATAATTAATACTTCATTGATGGTCAGAAATATAATTTTTTTTTAATTTACTTTAATTTTTTTTTTTAAACATGAAGTTTATGCTGTATAAGCTCTTTTACTGCTGCAGTATTTCCCCCTGATGTATTGCTTTTGTGTTCTGTAGTAGAAATACTAATGTCAGCAATGAAAGTCTTATAATTTATCCCTAATTAATAACTTTTGTACGTTTTCATAAATAAAAAACCTTTTATAAATATGACTGAGTTGCTGTTGTGTGGTCTGCGTAAGAATAAATGAAAGTGTATTACAAGAGAGAGAACTCACCATGTCTTCATGCTGGAGCTTGTCAGCCATCCTCTATGGGTGAAGCCTTGTTACTTTGCTATAAGATTAGTCTTTAGATTTAGTCTTGCTTTACTTAAGTTTAGTTTTGCTGCTGTCTCTGCTTTTAAGTGATAAATAATTTACAAAAATATATCCTGATTTTCCTGGTATGGCATCCTGACATGATTGTAAAATGAAAACACAGTAGCAACAATGACACAAAAAAGCTACCGTATATTGTATTTTTATTAAAGTGTTTAGTGTTTTAGGAAAACAAAATTGGGCAATTTTAGATTAGTGAGAGCATGTCTATTCACCACAAGTTTAGTAAAATTCAGCTTTACATGACTTTTACATAAGTTATAAGACATCACAATTATAAATTGTGGGATTGTTTTGATAACATTATCATACTTTTTGTCATTAATTGTTGAACAGAAAATCTCAGGTAGGCCTATAATTCAATTAGCCTACGGTTTATTTTTAGTGTCAAATCATAGCATAAGGACACTTTCCATATAGATAGAAGTAGACCCCACTCTATAATCTGTATCATGTTTAAAAAACAACTATACAATAACATAGGTAACAGTAACATAAGTATATATACATATACATATATGTGTGTGTACATATATACTGTATATATGTGCACAAAAATAAATAAAGAAATATAAAGCACTTCCGTGTCTTTTCGAAGCTTTTCCCGGAAATGATTGGTTGGCATTGGCAACGTTTTAGCCAGGTCTAACGGCGTACGAGTCTCTGAATAAAGAAACCGAAAGGAAGGGTTATAAAAAGGTTTGTTAGATATTTTAACAGTGTGTGTTTTACTGTACATCTTGAAAATGTCATTACTGCGTTAATCGTCTTTCTAATACATATTTTGGACCAGTAACGCCAGCAAAATATTAGCTGATTGAAGCTAAGCTACGACAAGACAATGTAGATCGTCAAGCCAGCTAGCTAGCTAGCTAAAGTTAGCAAAAAATATTGTGTCAGCAAATCTATAGTAAGCTTTCCAGGACAAAGCTATAGGGGAACACGAAGCCCATTAAGACATTGTTTTTAGGGACAATAAATAGGCTTGTTCATGAGAATTTGACCAGCGGCTAACCTACCGGATCGGTCTCTATAGCCTGCTGCTAACACTACTGAAGCTACTAATGTAAAAACGTAAACAAAGCCTCTTGGCTTGCTAACGTCAATATTTGATAAGGTTTCCAGAAGCACAGCGTACCATAGCTTTATAGAAATGAGTTAACTTTAAAAACAATGAGTTAACAACATTCATATTGTTGCTGATGTTACTTGACTTACCACAACTCTTCTGAAGATATACTTTATTGTTAATGACTAGTACATATCGTTTGCTATCAAATGTGACTCTGTGGGCTAACCAGCAGTGTTCCCAGTTTACTGTTTCGAATAGTTAGTTATGTCATTTAGACTTGTTAGATAACGTGGAGATGCTATACTTTCCACTGTTGTTTATTGTTAGAATTCAGCTGAGGACTTCTGAACCTTTTTTATTCTTCAAATCCACTCACCATAGAGGAGCGAGGAGCGAGTACAGACTGCAAACAGAATGACCAGGTCTGTAACAAGTTGTGGCACTTTAGTAGTACAAATAGATCAGTCTTAAGTGTTCATTATAATTTTATCAAACATCATTTTAATTTTGTACTGCTTTGGGCTTGAGACACAGAAGACTATTATGTTTAAGTTTAGTTTACAGTAAAAAATTATAAAAAAAGACAAACAAACAAATGAATGTCTATTTATGCTGCTAATTTAGCTGTTTTCATGTTTGTGAAGCTCATCTGCTCCCAGGATGGTGAATAGTTACAAGCGGACTTCAAGCCCCCGATCCCCTACTAACAGTGGGGAGCTTTTCACCCCAGCACATGAGGAAAATGTGCGCTTTATACATGATAGTAAGTACGCCTTCTAATATTGATTTCTTACAAAATGATCTAAGCATTTTATTATATATTTTATAATAATAGACTTATCAGAACTAATTGACTTGTGTTGTCCGAGAACCACTTTGACCCAAGTTTATTTCATGTATGCTATTGACATTAGCAAAAACAGCAAGAGGAAAGTGAAATTTGGCCCGTTTTTAAAATGTTATGCTTGAAATACTGAAAGTCCTTTCTTTATTCTACACACGCTTTCCGACTTGATTTAAGTGGGTGATTGTTGATAGGTCTATTGCAGGTGACTTGTATTCTTGTGTGTTATCACTACAAGAGTAGTGTATTGATATAAAACAATTTCTTTTGTTAAAGCTTAACAGTAAACCAATCACAGCGTGGCACACAACAGGAGACTGACTGTGTCAGATGCGCTCTCCCATACTGGAAATACTCGGTTTGATTTTGACAAGAGGTGGCGCTGGGTAGAGATTGCAGCAAACTAGATATAATGTGGAATGTTTGGTCATAAGCAACGCAGTCCCTTGCAGTTCATTGAATTTGTCTGATGATTTTGGCGGCGGCCGACAAGTTCCAGAATCTCTTGTCTCTCCAATTAGACATAGATTCATGTAAATCACCTCATCACCTCATTCAGCTCATATCACTTAAATCCAGAATTTCACTGCTTAGTATGTTTGTTTTAAAACAGCTTATAGAGCAAAAAAAACAGGTTATGTGCCCAGGTGAATGTGAGGACAGGATTTGTAAATGCCAATAGAACATTTTCACCTGTCAGTCAGCTTTTCCTCTCCACAATGCAAGAGGCCACACTAAACAACAGTCTCTCATTCTGAACACTGATACTCAGTGGTTAATGTATTTTAATTGTTTGTGAACCAAGGGGAACCACACTTTTATTGTGTAGATTCCAGAGGGGCATGGGGAGTTGTCTTGTGTTACTCACCAAATCGACTTACTATTCTCATTGTGTTATTACAATGTTTTGTATATCCTAGAGATCTAACAGACATGACAAATGCTTTTCCTTCCTAATAAAACAATTTGTATATTGGCATGTTACTGCCACCTGTAGATCATTGGTATAATGTGAAACCATTAGCTTGACTATGTATCGCATCACCAGTGTGTGCACGCTTGTATGTATGTCCTTGTGCACATGCACACGATAAACAAAATAGGGAACCAAATGGTAGGAACACACTTCATATCGCCATTAGAAGTCAAAAACACCACAGGGAACCCTGGAAGTCCTGAGTATTGTAGTGTCAAAGGTAGATCCAAGTGCTTGGACAGTGATGTGCTGATTTTCAACAATCACTTCAACTATCATCATTAGAAGTAGGGCTGCACAATTAATGGCTATTTTATTGAAATGGCAAAATGGAGTAGTGCAATATCCAAAATTCTAAATTAAGCATTGTGGTGCTGCAGAAACGTCCCGGTCTACAAATCCTATCCCACAGACTAAAGACAAAAATCTTTGCTTGGTACAGATGACAGTGTAATCATTTTCTTTATTTTAATATTTTTCAATGAAAATGTGAGCATAATGATACAAAAATGATTGTTGTCTTCACTCTTTCACAGCCTGGCAATGTGTGCTCCGAGACATCAGATTAACACAAAATAGTGAACGTAATGACCGTGGACCACAAGAGTATGTGGAGAAGAACCCAAATCCTAACCTACATTGTAAGTAATGAAGTGGATTTTATCTTATATATAAGATCAAAATAAATCAAGCACAGGCCATTTAACAACTTGTTTCTGTCTGCTCTTGCAGCTTTCACACCAGTGGACCTGAGCGACCTTAAGAAGCGCAACACACAGGACTCCAAGAAGTCCTAGTCTTTCTTATGATGGTCCAGTCGTTACTTTCCACCCATTATCCTCGAGAACTTTTCCTCCATCAGCCAGAAAGTCAGCCCTGTTGGCCAGTCTATAGCACAGAATGCCAATCTCATTTCTCAACTCTGGACCATAGCAACCCCCGTCTCCTCCTTTACCCTCTACAACTGACTACGAAGAAAAGAACCAGGATACTGGGACAAATTCTCTCGTCTCTTGGTTCATGTTTTTTTAAGTCACAAAATCTTCATATGTACATTATGTGGATGGGACTGATGCAAACTTTCACCAACATTTGCTGACATCTGATGCAGAGGTACAAAAAACTGTTGACACTCTCCACAGGACACAAAAGACTGCAGTCTTAAATACAAACCTTGTTTTCTTTACTACTGCTACTTTAATGACTTTGGGGGGATATGCGAAAGGGCTGACTTCTATTTTATTTTTTGGAAGATAGTTTGATCGGTAAATTGTAAAAGTAATGGAATGGTCACATTGGATATACGTTTTACGTTATGGGCAAGTTTTGGAAGCCAAATGCAATGTAGAAGGCCAACATTTTTATTATAAATTTCCTTGCCCTCAAATGGACTTTACTAAGTAGAAACCTCCCACAGTATGCTGCCCTTGGTTAACCCTCCCTCCCCTAAGCCTTGAAACAAAATGTTGAATAAAAGACTTTTACAGTACTCCTGCTTGTATTTATCTAACATGAACATTGACCATGTAAAGCCTAATCACTAACTAACCCAAGTGAAGTTTACCCTTAATCTTACACTGGAGGGAATTTCATAAAGCCAGATTATAAAAAACGATTATGCTATAGCCTGGGTATATTTATTTTAGGACAATTATTATTTTCATTATCAGATATTTTCTTAATTAAGTGATAAATTTTTTTAGTCCATAACTTATGAGAAAATAGCAAATAATTATTTGCTTTTTTTATCTGACTGTAGATATTTAGCAAAAAGACAATAAAGAGGCTGGAACCAGTAAAACTGCATGATTGTCAACATAATTGCAGATTGATTTTCTGACAATCGACTAATCAATTAATCAAGTTGTTTTAGCTCTGATTTAAATCTGTGAAACAAAACAAATTATAAATAGGAGTTATTGAGGAACATTATCCAGTAGTTCATGTTGATTAGTACGCAGTACATATTGTATTAACAGAATTACAAAAGAATGGTGTTTGTGGGTTTGTCACGCGTTTTACGTGATGACGTTGTGTTTACGTGCAGTACGTATCGAACCAGCTTGTCTATATACAGCTGAGGTTGGCTTATTGTGTTTACTCGTCGTAGAAGCTGTGAAGGGACAAGGAGAGGAAGCAATCGAGTCTAGGGTGTATTTTTTATATATCAATTCGTTGACAGTTTAGTATTATTGGGGCAGCATAATGGCCGATAAAATGGATATGTCTCTAGACGACATTATCAAGCAGAACAGGCAGCAGAGAGGTGGAGGCCGCGGTGGAAGAGGTCGAGGCCGCGGAGGCTCAGGCGGAGGCCGAGGAGGAGGAGGCCCTGGGCGTCTTGGAGTCAGCGGCGGAGGATTTGCAGGCCGCGGCGCATCCGGCCCCATGAGGAGCCGACAGAATCTGAGCCGCGCTAGAGGCAGACCAACGCCTTACAGCAGGGTATGAGAAAATTAGAGGAATGGGCAGAAAAAGGAAAAAACCTACGGCAAACCTGAAAATGCCTGGTTAACAACCTTCTATTCTCCAGTATGCTTGCTAGCTAACGCTCTAGCACGCTTACTAGTCAAGGGAATCAAATGTTCGCTATAACCGCCGAGTTTCCCCCGGGGGAGAGCTCTATGGTTTGCGGTTAAGCATTAATGGAAGTTGTATGCATAGTGTGTTCCTTCTCCCACAACCTATATGTGTTACATCTTTTTCCAAGAGGAGGCCTTTTGGAGAGAGCGAATGTGTTGGCCATATTGGCTAACGAGCGAAAGGTTGGATGGTGAAGGCCCCTGCAGCGCCATTTTGAATCCGGCACCTTAAATTAAAGCTAGTAGTCCACGGTCAGTAACCGCTTTCCACCCCAAGTGTCAAAATGATGGTGAGAGGAAACCACTTCATCGAGAAAATTCACCCGCAAATGATTTTTTTCACCACTTTTGGAGCATAGTTTTTGTCTGTCCCGGTGCAGCGACCAGGCGGCCTTTTGTTCGAGTGGCTGGCGGGTTCCACAACAAGGCTTGTTTGGCTTTTCAACCAGTGTGGCTTTTACTTGTGGATGGATCAGTGGACTTCAACCCCCTGGTAATGTTCACATAAGGCAAGCCGTCACTCCTTAAGTGTGAATGAGTATTTAGACAAGCTCAACAAAGCCCCAATCAAAATGGCGTGGTCGCAAAATGGACGCTCCGATAAGCCACGCTCACATAGAGGGGGTAGCGGGCCCTTTTTAGTTGTTTTTACGATCCATCCACCCTCATCTTATGGACAATAACCCCTTCATGAAAGCCCATTTCGTGGCTTGGTAAAGAACTTTTGGGCGGGCCAAGAAAACACGGTGCAACGCTGGAGGCAACACTGCTTCAGATGGCGACCCCTGTGTACCCGAGGATCATATCTGGAGAATCTTTGGTGGAGGCGCAGATGGCAAGAGAACAATGGGCGAAGTTGGTAGCTAGCCGGGGTGGGGAAGTTGTTCAGTGATTAGTATAGAGATTGTGGGTGGTTTGGGGTGATAAATATTGGTCAATATTGACGTAATTGAATAAATGGATAGTCTCAGAAAATTCTATGCTAGACCCATAACATTTTAATTGTATAATTGTGTATTAGCTAGCAACAAAACATCTCTTTGCTGTTAAGATTCTATGTCCTCTGTCTGAACTGATTCACTTGCTTGTAGTGATGGGGTGGGCAGGGAACATTTGGGGATCCTCTTGGGGGAACTGAGCACCCTGGCCCTGTTGGAAGTGGAGCCCCTGCTTACCCCAACACCCAGCCGTGTGGACTCTGTGATTGACAGAGGCAAGGGGATCCTGAAGTCAGCAGGTGCGTTCTCTTTCATCTGTTGCAGCCTAAACAGCTTCCAGATAAGTGGCAGCATGACATGTTTGACAACGGCTTCAGTGGCTTCAGTGGCCCTGTCGGAGGTGGCGGAGGAGCTGGTGTGGAAACTGGAGGGAAGCTTCTAGTCTCCAATCTCGACTTTGGGGTGTCTGATGCAGACATTCAGGTATGTGAATTTTTGCCTTACCGATTTGGTTTTTGTGTGGGGAGCATATTCAATGTGTCTAAAATGGGTGAGGAAATGGACTGGTTACTCAAGTCTTCCTTTTCTTTTCTCAGGAACTTTTTGCTGAATTTGGGACTCTGAAAAAAGCTGCAGTTCACTACGACCGATCGGGGAGAAGCCTGGGAACCGCAGATGTCCACTTTGAAAGAAGGGCAGATGCCCTTAAGGCCATGAAACAATACAATGGCATCCCACTGGATGGTATGCCTCAATTCATGTCCTCTTGCTTTGAATTATGGCTGCACAAAGATTTTCAGTATTTTTAAACTTTAATATAAGAACATTAATTATCTATCTGGAAAATTACTTTACTGTTTCACTTCTACTGCCCTGCTAAGTTGTGAGGTTCATCACGTCTGTCTTTGTAGGGCGGCCTATGAACATACAGCTTGTTACATCACAGATTGACACACAGAGGCGGCCTATGCAGGGGTAAGTTTAGTTTTTTGTTTCATGCAACTTGAATCACATTGTGGACACTTTGTGATGGGTGCTCTTGTCAGTCTGAACAGAGGTGGTGGAGGAGGCATGAACCGAAATCGTGGGGGTGGCTTCAGAGGCATGCAGAGAGGCCGCGGAGGACGTGGTGCAGGCGGTGCCGGGGGAAGGGGTCGGGGTGGCCGCGGGGGTAGTGGTAGCAAGCAGCAGCTGTCAGCAGAAGAACTCGACGCCCAGTTAGATGCCTACAATGCCAGGGTAGGTTGCTGTGGCAATGCATTATCTGTTGCTTTGTGTTTTTGCAGATGTCTAATTTCATTCTTCTGTTTTCTCAGATGGACACCAGCTAAAAATGCAGTTCCTCTGGGTTGTTGTCCCTTTCTGTCTGCACAGAAGGGTGGTTGTGACAGATGTGCAGAATATTTTACACATGGTTGTCTTCTGATGTGATTGAAATTATTGTTCCAACCTCTTTTAAATGCTCTGTTTTTTACCAGTACTTGTTTTTGTTTTTCTGATGAAAAATGGTTTTGGCTGTAGGTTGTGTATTGGGTTTTCCCAATTTTCTCTACCCTGTAGTTAATGACACTTGTAATAAAACCTACAGTGAATATTAACCAAATACTGTGTTTGCTTGTTCCTGGTTTTTTTTTTTTTTTTTTAAACGCAGAGAGTCCCTACAGCTGGTGCCAAACTAAAATGGGGTGATTTCCCACATGCTTATTAATGCCATGTCTCAAGTATAAAACCTGCAGACCCTCAAATAAATTTATATTGTGTTTGACCTCCATTAATATTAAATTACCTTGCACAGCAGCTGGATTGTCATATGAGCACTGTCTGGTGTGTCAGGTTATGGGGGAAAAAAAGCATTAGAATAATTTAAGATTGTCAAATGTTTGGATTTTTACGTAGCATTTCAATGTGAATGATGTACATTCACCTGATGGGATTTTGATCCTTGTAATGTGTTAATTTTATTTAATGTTTTTTGTAATGTCTGCAACACACTTGGAAAATTTTACTGAAACCTATAGGCTTTTTCCTAGACACCCAATGTAATACAAATAAAATCCCTAACTACCATTTAAACATGCCTATAGATTAGGCCAAGCATCTCCAAGTCTAGTCTAAAGCTATTTGACAGACTGGGATTGTTAAATTAATGGTAAATATTTGTCTGTTAGTCCACATCACTAAGCTGGAAAGGGAAATTTCCCACAGCTAGGTAATCTGAGCAGTGTCGTTGTCAAGACTCGTGATTGAACCATAGACTGTGTGTGTGTGTGTGTGTGTGCTGAACACAAACCGTTGTAACACAATTCATGCTTCACTGCATCAATGCACTGCTACGTAAAAGCCACTAGATGTCATCCTGCTCTGTATCTCAACAGCAGACTGTATATAAAGAGGCATCAACCATATACGGTCAACAGTCATGTCAAAGTGTTTGAGCCTACCGGTTTTTGAAATGCCACGCCTATGATAGGAACTGAATCACGTATTATGTACTTAGGCCCGGTGTGTAAAGAAGTTCTGCAGTTGCAAGGGGGATGTCAGCTCAAGGACTGAGTCGAAATTGAGGTTGAAGTCATGGGTTTATTAAGAGAACATTTGAAGTGAACAAAGTGTAATTTATTTGTTAGTGAGCATGCAGCACATGCCCAAGCGTGTCTTTAGCGCAAATTTCCCGGAAGCATGTCTAACGACCAACATGTTTAAATTGTTACCAAATACTGTTTCCGGTTAGGTTTTCATGATTGAAGCAAATAGCCATTTTCTTTTTGTTCTTGGAAAACATCAATTTTATTTATGTACTTTTATGTCACATAGAAATTTAAATTCACATAGTGGTGTTACGGTTGGGTGGATAAAATGACTGGAAGACCTGACAATAGCCCTGTTTAGGGCTATATTTTTAAAGTATTCAGATCTTATACTTTAGTAAAAGTAGTAATACCACAATGTAAAAATATTCTCTTACAATCCAAAGTACTGCTTTTGAATTTTCACATTGGCTAGTTGGCTACATAATTAAATATACCTATTACTTAAAAGTATATATAAAAAGTAAGTAGTACTTTTGCTGAATGCCCACCATCAAAGTGTGGTAAATCAATTTTCTCATTATTGTTCCATTAGCAGCATTTACATTTTGCAGTTGATCAAGGTGAAGCTCATGTTAACTACTGTAATGTACTTTAGCGATGCCTAATATTTCAGAATCGGAATACTTTAGGCTATTGATCACTTCAGGGGAAATTATTTAGTAGTTAAATTTAAATTAAGTTGTAATTTTAAGGGATTATTACTTATCTCAATCATTAAAGTAACCAGTAACCATACATAGATGGAAATCTAGATGAATGTAGTAAAAAGTACAATGTTTCTCTATGAAGTAACAAAATGGAAATACTGAAGAAAATGCTTTTATTTTGAAGGCAGTACACCGGACGTTGTCTCGCCTGTTAGAGACCGTTGGCTCAGATTTTCCTCCGTCTCTTCATTTCACTCTCACCACCACCTCCATTCGCAAGCGACTGTCCCAACCTACGGCGGTATAACGGTAAGAGTTTAAGAAACACTTACTTAAGTCTTCTAATAACTCGTTTAGCCCAGTGGATATGTTTCTAAACAACATACATCTCTGAGGTGCTTTGGTGTAGCATAGTTAGTTACCAAGTTTTTCGGCACTTGATAAGGAAGTATTAGCAACTTAACGTTAACGTTACCCCATGGACGTTCGATTTTTTTCAAGGAAGAGCAACTTCCTCCAGTCAGGACTCTGACTTTTTAATTTAAATGCATGTTATTGCAGTCCCAGTATTCGAGTATCAACTCCCAATCCTTTTAATTAATTGCTTAGTCATGAACGGGATAAGTTATTCGGCGGCAGTGAGGACTGTAGAATCAATCATTGGTTGTTCGTTTCCGGGTGTTGAGCCTGATCTGAGCTGCCAGTGTTGGCCGTTAGGTAACAATCTTCTATCGCCTTTAATTTTTCAAACCTCACACAATGAGTGGATCCATTGCTTAGGAGACCAACGTTTATTCAGAGGACTAATTTAGTTAACTTTAAAATGCGTGTGTGTCTCGACGGTCGTGTGACACATGAGCAACATTTTCTCCCACTTCCTGGAACTTTTAACTTGAATCGGCCTGGGGGGCTCACACCTTAAACCTGCCCCAATTTTGGCTTTTTAAATGTTTTCATAGTCAAGTGCACATATATTACATCTGCTGAGATCAAATGTGCTTAAGTGTCATTTCTCAAGTGATTTCTCAAAGAGATCAAGCAAACCGTGAATCCCCCCCCTTTCCTTCCTATATGTGTCTGTGATAAATTGCCCAGAGGAATTTTTCTCTCTTCCTTCTAGGACTTGGATAACTTTCAGAACACATTTCTGTCGTGGCCTTTTCATTTGCTTCTTCTCAACCTGAGAATTTGCAGCCTTGCAGCAAGGGCCGGATGTCTCATTTGGCAGTTTCTGTTTCTCTGCTGGTTGTTCTTGTGTAGGTCCAAGGAGAAAAAAATAAAACCATTAAAGAGTCAGCATGTAGCATGTTGTATGTATTTCCCTGACATTACTATATAAGTTTCATACAAACTCAAGCAGCTCAGTAATGAGTGGAGCAAGCACTATCAGTTCGTAATTAAAAAGTGAAGACGTGTACATCCTGTCTATGGTTTATAAGTGACAAACTACTCTGTCTGCTGGTTACACGCTTCATTAATGCAACAGTTTATTTGGTTCGTCTATTCGATTCATTCAAATAGACTAGTATCATTCAAGTATTTTGGGGACCAATACATTTAGTTTCAAATGCATTTTTTTCTTCTATGCATCGTGCAATGTTGGTGACAAATTATGTATTTGGCCTCTTCTATTTCAACTCAGTGTCACAGGGGAATTGGTGCAGGGATGCTAGCCAGCCACCCCACCCCTCCCCGGCACAGACCAGTGTGAGCTAGTAATGATCAGCCTCTTTCTCATGCAGTGCATGTGGCCTTCAGAAGCACATCCTCTCAGAAATGATGGGCTTCAATGCTGGGAAATGTTGGTAGTGTTTATAAAGGCCACACATTATTTTAATTTTCACATCAAATTTTTTAGCATTTGGTTTGTAATAAAATGACATGTTCATACCACCTGTAATATCAGGTTGTTGCCATCCTTGAAGGGAACCATCATACAGCTGTAATTCTTCATTGTCAAGAGTGTGTCACCCCCACCAAGGCTGTTGTCCAGGGAGGCAGACCCCACTCTGGGAATAAGCCCTGACCTTTCCGCTGGCACCTTGGCTATCCCATTCACTGGCAGCTTCCTGCTGCTGCACGCAGGGATTTCTCATCGGCTATTTTTAAAGCTTCCTATTTGTTCTGGTTCTTCCTGGGATAGGGTTGTGTTTCGTGTTTTCTTTGTGATCAGATTGGTCTTCTTTACTAATGTACCATTTCTGCCTTAGATATCCTACAAATAGGGATGTAACAATACACTCAACTCGTGATTTGATTTTAAAAATCACAATACAATTTTCTCACTATTGTTTTAACAATGTGCTTCAGACACATAAATGACTGACAAATATTACTTTATTTATATAAACTGTGCGACACAATAGATGTGAACAAAATGAGAGATAAACTAAATAAATTAGAAACAAAATCTCTTCAAATAAATAAACTAAGAAGACGTAGGGACGTCTGAATTCAAACAAACAAATCAAAAGTTGATAATGCCTTTGGCTATTTAAAAAATTGCGATTCTTTTGTTTTTAGCTCAACCGGTTGTAATCTTTTTTACAGATTCACAATGCATGGTTACATCCCTTAGCATCTTGTTTTTTCAGAAATTGTGTTTCCAAAAGGTTCTTGGGCCAATAGCTTTTCACATAACGATAAACTCACGATTTTCTACGCTATTCCTTCTCTAATTTTCATTAGTTTCAATCCAACCCCCTTCTCTGTTTCTGTTGGTTGGTTTCCTCTGCATTGCATCAGCTCTGCCAGAAGCTCTTGGTGTAACACTTCCTCAAAGCTTGGCTATGTGTTGTTGCACTACAGCCTCAACTTGGTCAGACCCAGTTTAATCTTCTCTACTAACACATCTAGCCAGTGCTTTTTGCATTAATATCTTTTATAGCCTCTTCAAAACATTATTATGTGGGGTTAGCCTCACAAGTGGAGTGTTAAGAAGATGAGTTGTGCTTCAGGTTGGCACTTCGTGGTTTAGGGTGCAGTTGAATATGAATCATTTGGCCTGAAAAAGGAAGTTTGCAGTCATTTTCAGCATTTTCGGCTGAGTGTTTCACCTACACTTGATCAGTTTTTTATTTTATTTTTTAGATTATATTTTTGGGAATTTTTAGGCCTTTTATTCATACAGGAGAGCTGAAGACATGAAAGGGGAGACAAGGGGGGAATGACACGCAACAAAGAACCGCAGGGCGGAGTCAAACATGCGGCCGCTGCGTCGAGGAGTAAACCTCTATATATGGGCGCCTGCTCTACCAGGTAAGCTACCCAGGCGCCCTACATTTTATCAGCTTTTATCAAAGCATCATTATAGAATACACTAAAGTGTGGATAAAAGGGACGTTGGTGGGACCAATGCAAAGGTCTCTGGCAGACGGGGTGTTTCATGAAAGAGACTAAACCGAGATCAAAGCAGTCAAATATCTGAGTGACATCTTCAATAGGGAGGTGAAGTCAAGAGCTAAAGGTCACTTCACAAAAGCTGCCAATTTTCACTTACTTTTAGTGAAACAGCATTTATATCCTGTTGCTGTCTTTGAGGTTGAAGCGTGATGTGTATAGAGTAATTATCAGCTGTAAGATGTGCACATCTCAAATGATCAAAGGTGGCTCTACTGTGCAAAACTGCAACGCTCCTTTATAGGTTTGAGGTTTTTCTAATGTCTGACAATTATACATGAAGATGGAGATCTTTAGCAGGTTTTTTTTACTTAAACTCTAGTTAGACAATATTGACAAATACAGGTTTCCTTTTCCTCAATGAGCTCATAGATCGATTTACCTTCAGTAACGTTTGATGACACCAAAGACTCCTGTCAAAGAGAATCAGTTTTTATGTGTCACCAGTGACGGCTCCAAACACTTTTCTGTCCCTGAATGCCTCATTAGCCGTAATCCCATTTTATATAATCTCATAGCTCAGCTGTGTTGCTAAGGAACAGGCCTAATCTGAAGCCTTCTACTGCTGCCAAGCCTGATGTGTTTGTAAAACTGCTCTGCTTAGCCCCGTCAAGCAAAGCGATTATCCTCCTAAGTGACCGAGGTGAAGAGGTTCAATGGCATGTCCACTATTTGTTTGCATGGTCTTATGACCTGTGTGTTGTCTCCCGGCAGGCTGAAAAATGACAGGTTCTTTTCTTCTCAAATTAGTGAGTAGCCTGTTAGCCATACATGCATTGTTAGCCAGCAGAGTTAGCTAGAAAGACTGCATCATTATGAGGGTTGTGATGTCAATAAACAAATCAGTTTTACGCAGTGCATGGGCCTTTCATTAGTTGATTCAACAATTTCATACTCAGTTAAGATGGCATCTATGAGTGATGTGGCTGTGTGCAGACATTGCATTACCAACCTATTAACACATTTCTTCCTCATTTGCTACTGCTTATGATGGTAAATATGTTGTTGACAGGGAAAGAGTGCAGGGAAGCTGCACTGGGTAATGCACACCAAGCAATGATATACTGTAGCTACATTGTAAAAAGTACCAATATGCATACCCATTCTGTCCTCCAATAGGATATCATATATTTTCTATAATAGTAAAAGGACAATACTTGATTAATATTTGATATAGATATTCTGATATAGCTATAATTATTTGTATTTTTTTACACTTAAGAAACAAAAAGGAAAAAAATTTCCGGCAAAACCCTATAAAGACAAAAGTTCTAAAATGTTGTTCACCCTAGCATCTGTACAAGACGTTGAAAGATCTTGAAATACAGTCAAAAATTGGCAGACTTATAATTTAAACACGCTGCACAACTCTTCTCCAACTCCACATGCTTCCACTGTGAAGAAGAGTGGAATTTTATCAGGGTCCCAATAAAGTCAAAAACAGCTGAGGAATAAAGTTTTTTTTTTTTTTTTTTATATATCTAGTTGTGCTAACATTTAAAAAAAGTAGTCCACCACATTAGCTTTGGACCTATAACATTGTTGGTCTCACAGTGGACATGTAGTTTGAAGAAATAGACTTTGATGTGTTATATCGGTGGGTTCCCATTAATGTCCTGCATCTTTGTCCTCCATAGACTTTAAAGTAGCAGAAGCCTCCTACATGTCTTGGGACTAGAAGTGTTTATAAAACGGTTTGCTCAAATTAAACATTATTATTGCAGCCGTATACAATGGCTATGATTCAAATTCCTTTGCACTATAAGTATCACTGCGCGTCTGAGAAAAAAACGTTAGACTAACAAACTGATAGCTGGTGCCATGGAGGGAAGCCGTTTATTTTATTTGCAGACACATCCCGCTTCATGTTGGGCCTAACAACGTATTGTGACTTGTTGTGAGCCATTGCTTAAGTATAGTGCAGCTCTCTACCCAACGTATGTCTAAAAGGACCCATCCCTTCCTCCTCTGTAACAGTTTGGTACACTGCAGTCACAGTGCAACTGTCTTCAGGAGAGTAGAGGAAGTAAGAAAAAACAACCTGCAAAACTTCAAGAAAATGACAGCATTACGATTATCAGCTCTTGTCTGTCTGTGTGTGTGTGTGTGTGTGTGTGTGTGAGAGAGCGTGTGAGAGAGAGAGACAAGGAGCTTCATTCCCTCTGACCAGAAACACTCAACACACAGCTGACGCTATTGGCAGAAAAGGAATTTGTGCTTTAATGGGAGCACAGAGAGGCCCCATTTGAGGAAAAATAACAGCGCCGTGTTCTCAGTTCCTGCTTGGCTACTAACCAATTGTAAATGGCAGACAGAAGAGCGTTAGACAGGAAGAGTGACATACTAGTAGGGATGTCCCGATCCCGATCTCGAGATCGGATCGGCCCGATCTTTTACTATTTTCCCGTGATCGGAGCTCGGCTACATTACCTGACTAGTCGTGCCGATCTTTATGGCAACTGCCGTAAAGTACCCGCTAGTTACGGTTGACGGTAGTTGCGCAATACAAACCTCCGCGGCGGTGCAAAGCAAGCATGTCAGAAGTGTGGAAGTATTTTACTCTCGCGAGTGAAGACTGTCCTAAAGCTACTTGCAATGTCTGCAACATGGCAATTTCAAGAGGAGGTAGCAGCAGAGCGACATTTAACACCACGAACTTGATTCGTCATTTGAGGACAAAACATGACAATGTGTATGAAGTGTTTTGTAAAGCTGCAGATGGAAAGGTTGCTAAAGCAAAGCAAAAACGCTGGACATTATGAGGAGAGACAAATACTAGAAAATACAAAAATAATAGAGCAAAGAAGATCACAGAAAGGTTGGTGTAATTTATTGCTCTTGACAACCAGCCCATCTCAGTAGTTGAGAATGTCGGACTAACTCGTCTTCTGGAAGTTTTGGACCCGCGCTACGCTCTGCCATCGAGACACTACATTGCCGACACAGCCATACCACAGCTGTACAGCAAAGTAAAAGAAACGATACAAAGTAAGTTGAACCGCAACGTTGTTGTTAGTTTCACTATGGATATTTGGAGCTCAGATGTTTGCATGATGTCCCTACTGAGCCTCACAGCGCACTGGGTTGATCCCGAAACTTATGATTTAAAGCGTGCCGTGCTGCATGCTCATCAGTTGCAGGCTCATACAGCAGAACATGTCAGACAAGCCATTTCGGAGATGCTGAATGCGTGGGGAATAGACAAACAACGTGTGCATGTCATTTTACGTGACAACGCGAGGAACATGAAGAAGGCAATGGATGAATTGGGCGTGCCAAGCCTGGGCTGTATTGCTCACTCACTCCAGCTAGCTGTGCATGAGGGTTTGCTCTCACAATGTAACATTATAGATTCACTTGCCGGCAAAATATCGGATCGGGACTCGAAATCGGATCGGATTTGAGGTTAAAAGATCGGATAAGGATCGGAGGCCTAAAATGCTGATCGGGACATCCCTACATACTAGTTTTTGTTGTGTTGCAGGGGGCGTCTGTGATTTATTGTGGTTCTTCAGATTGTAAATCGTGTTACTTTACTGAGGTGAACCACCCGTATTCACCATGTGAAGCCTGTGTTTGCATTTGTTAGATTTGTTAGCTTGCCTTTGTTTAACTCACCTGTTAGCACTAATTTGAAACGATAAACAAAACCGAGCCAATTAATTAAGGGATTATTTACGCTGACAAGAAGTATACTTTAATTGGATTTAAATGAAGAAGCAGGTTATCACCCATGCCTTCCTCTTTCAATTCAGGGTAGTTGATTTTTCTGTACACATTATTGACATTCAAGCACTGAGAATTAACTTGGTTCTGTTTCAGACCCTAAACATAACTTAAAATTGTTCTGCTCCATAAAATAACTTTACATTTTTCAGGAAGTTGGGTTCTTTCTTTCAACATGCAAATTTCAGAACATTTACAATGAGACATTTGTGGGCATAGCTGCCTGATGACTGAGAGGAATATTTTTGTAGTGGCAGCAAAAAAAAAAAGTCAGATTGATTGACGTTACAGGTTGTTGCTATGTTTGACTTTACTTTTGTAGTATCAGGTCTCCTAATAACACATTTATAGCTGCTTCTTTCTGCCTGAATCAGGAAATAAAAACTAACTTTAATGACAGGCTCATACTTGGCATTTTGCAAGCTGCTATGAAAGCAGCTGAAACACCAGTAGACCGATTAGTGTGTCGTCCGTTGTCTGTGGACTGCGGGGAGAACGAGGAGGAGAACGGACCACACAGAACAAGTGTTATGAGCGCGCCATTCTCCAGCTGCCTCTTGGCTTTTGCAGGTGTTGATCAGCATTGTATAGCTGCGCCCGGCATATGTGCACCAGATGTTTTTTTTTCCCCCCCCACTACATTTTATGAGCAACAATTGAGTTTTGTTGCACCTCTACATTCTCAGAAAAATGAGGATGATCTCACTATGTTGTGCTATTCCCTGCTCAGGATCAACGTCCTTACTTCTAATCAGCTGTGACTGGTGTGACGATGCAGCTGGGTGTAGATGGCCCCATTAGCACTGCTGTTTTTCTGTTTTCTGCAGGCAGTCTGTGGTGGGGGAGTGACAATTGAGGGAGAAACCTGGAGCTCAGATAATAATCAGCTTTTAGACCACCATCCTCTGCTGTATGTCCGCAGGCCAGATGGACCAGTGTCCTGGCTCTCGTCTCGGGTCGTGTGTACAGTTTTGTGTGCTCACGTACGGTTATGTCTAAGCATAAAACTGCCTTGTCTCTCACCAAAAATAATGATACAGGGTAATGTTAGCCTTGCCACACAGAGCTTGTTGTAAACCTTTTAATTTTACCTAAAAATCCATTGTCGTCAAGTGAGCCTGCTATCTGTGGTCTAAACTATTCACAGCCAGGTCTGTGGTTTGTCATCCTAACCTTGTCTGTGTGAAGAGGTAAAGAGTTGTTGCTGTGTTTAAAACATGTTCATACTTCCATGATGCTCCTCCACTCTAGAGTATGTTGAGTTAAAGGCAGTGAAAATATCAGGGAGAATAGATGGCAAATAAAGAGTAAGGCCCCATTTTCAAATGTTATTAAAATCCTATTGGAGTTGTCTGATCACAAGTGGACAGCTCTAAGTAGGTATGTAGGAATGTTTCCCCAAATGAATGTTGAGTGACCACTTCTGATCCGATCTCACAGAGAAAGGGGAGAACTTCCACTCTCGGAAACTTCCGGCTTCTGAACTAGGTTGCAGTTTCAATCTGGTTCCATATGAGGGCGTTCACAGGCAAGTGCAGAATGAATGGGGTCTATGGAGCTATACCCCTCAAAATCCACTTTTCTTAGGATATCATTTTTGTCTAGTAATGTGAATGCTTCATTTGAAAGGGGAAGCAAATAAAATACACATGGCCGGATGTTCTAAAAAGCCTTTTTAAAATGTCATTGACGTCATACACATATTACGGGCAGAGATACTGTATGCTTTATGGCAAGCTCTGAGTCATTTCCTTTTTTTTTTTTTCTCTAGGCATTGACAACAAAGCTGACAGGTTAGGCTCTCCCTGTCGATACACATGCTAGAAAGAGTTTTGGTTTGCTAATGTTATAAAGACCACGCTGAAATGTGACCAGTAATGGATATTAGAAGCACTTTTTCGGTGATAGCTGAGCGTTACTGCCCAGCCTCCAACTGAGCTTGAAGACATAGATATGATGTGAGCAACATCTCAAAGTTGTAAGTCTTCTGGTAGCTGTGCCAAGAGGAAGCTAAATCTGTCCGAATCTTGCAGAGATGGAGCGTGTGTGCGTGCGTGTGTAACATAGGCACAGGGTGATTATTTCTAACTTAATTTTAGTAATTAAACCTAAACAACTAATGGAAATCGTAACTGCCTGTGATCTTCTCCTGTACTGTTTGGTCATTCCTCTACTATGCGACAGTAAGTCTTGTGGTTATGACACAATCGTTAACCTATTTTTACAAAAACTTCTACTACGGACCCATACCGTGAGATACAAGGTAACTCAGCCTTTTATACATTGGCGTCTTTCTTTAGAAATAGACAATGGACAAGTAGTCTTTAAACACTTCAGATGTAAAGTTATTTGCTTTCAAAGTGGCGCCAAAATGAATGGCAGTCAATGGGAGGCTAACAGCGGATGGCATCAAAATGGCTCCAATGGAGGTACGTTTTGTGGAAACTTGCTTACCTCCCCTAGTGAAACATTCACACGTGCTTTGGATGCCATCAAGCGGGATCTCTCGTCGTCATCAGTCTTTCACTGACCAATCAGCATTCATTAGCAGAATGCTAGCGTGTAATGGGCAAAAACAACTCAGCCTGTAAGAAATTGAAAGGACATAAGTAAGTAATTCTACTTTTGACCTATAGTCCATGTCCAACTTGCAAAAACTACAATCTGAGATTTCTCAACGACAATCAGGCAAAAGAAGCAAATCTAGCCGTCTAGCTCCATAGACTCCCATTCATTTTGCACTCGCTCTCCCCAGACGGGCACTGTTTCTCACTTTCCCTTTCTATATGCAAATCAACACGTACATACACACCGTGTGTGTGTGTGCATTTTAGTTGGTACTCACATAAATCATACATTAGAAACTTGCAATGACTAATAAAAAAGTGCTGCCTACAGTCTTGTACCAAGATAAAGCTGTCTGACGGGCGCCAGCATAAAGAGTACATTACAAGCTGCACCAATGGTATGAGACAGCACTTCCTGTCTCCTAAATGGCCGTGGCTCATTTAAAAGTGTAGTGGACATTGTGTGCACGCATGAATATAAAAATGTATTTGCACAATTTATAATTTTCTTTTGCAAACATTAGATATGTACACAGCTAAAAGCCATATTTAGCATTACCCCAATAAGTTTTGTTAGGGCCTTCTCCTAGTTAACATTAGCGTATCTGTGTTGCCAGATCATGCAATAGTTTGTTCCTGAGACAGAAACGGGTCACAAACAAGATTAATATTCTCCTGAAGTGTCCTTCTGAAAAATGCCATTTTAGTGTCAGAATGTTTGGGACATGTGTGGTATGTGAAAAATGGGTCCAATTGTGATCGGCTCCCTCAGATTGGATTTTAGTACCAGGTGGAAATTGTGTTTTAAGAGAAACAATGTGATTTTGAGTTTGTTTCTATATGAACTGCTCTTTTACAAAGGTCAAAGTTTAGTTATGTTTCCCTCTGGATAAGTAATCCGTAACAATCATCCAGCAGCCGGGTGTCTAATAACCATGGGCTGCCCTGCTCCACATGTAGGTCCAATTTCCTTACAGCAAAGTAAAGAGTAAAAGGGTAAGCGGTCTGTTGTGTGGAGTCCTGCTGCCAATCCTTGTTACTTTATTTCCCTGGTCTCTAACCTCTCTGCTGTCTCTCTCTTGCTGTGATTAGCATACCATGGCAGAGCAGGAGCCTACACCAGAGCAGCTGGCAGCGCTCGCAGCAGCCAACGAGTCTGACGAAAGCTCAGTCAACTACAAACCTCCTGCCCAGAAGAGCTTACAGGAGATCCAGGCGCTGGACCAAGATGATGAAAGCCTGCGCAAGTACAAGGAGACACTGCTGGGCAACGTCTCCGTAGTTGCAGGTTAGCAATCCCCTCAGGATCCTCCTCAAAAGCTACAGACTCAGAAATGGCACATACTAAGGAAAGCTTTTAGTGGGACTGGCTCTAGTGGCTGTAATTCTGCACCATGGCTGAATTTTGGGATAGAGACTTCAGATATGGTATTAGGGGACCATTAAGGTCAATATAAAAGCATCCAAAGAGCACCATGTCATGGGACCTTTAACATTGTTTTTGGGCTAGCAAACTTTGTAGTTTTTTCCACATGTTGTCGCAACAACTAGTAACGTTAGAAAAACTTCAACACCACACCGGATCGAGCTAGACCGGAAACAAATCCGGCACGCCGCACACACTTGTTTGGGCTTGCGAGCCGGCCAGAGAGTAGTAACGTTACGTCCTGAGTGGATGGCGAGACGCCGAAATGGATGCCAATAAGATTCTGAATGTAAAGTTTACTTTTTAAAAGTTGCCAAATGGTTCCATTGACGAGATCAAAGTGACCTGTGTGTTTTGTCGTTGTGAACTGAGCTACAGTCTCATCGCAGCACGTCCAGTCTGACATACCACTTGATGGCCAAGCACACAGCTGATGCCAACAAAGCGAGCCAATCCACTTTTCCATGTCGATATGAGCATAAACAGGAGTAAAAATATTGGGACAAAAAGAAATCAAGGAATATTTAGAATAGAGAAAAATTTACGATTTAATTGCGAGTTAACTGACATTAATGCAATTAATCACAATTAAATATTTTAATCGTTTGACAGCACTACAAAAAAAATCAAAGAAAATATTGAATTGGCATGGAAGCCGATCCTGAAGCCCACATGAAAACATCTCAGCGGTGGGAAAGTGTTTGTCAGCGCTCTGTTGTTAACAGCTCATTTTCAGAAGGTTTCAGTTGCAAATGTAACCAGTGAGTGGAAGAGACGGGGCATTTCTGTCCCCTTAGACAGTTTACTGTTGACTGGCAGAAAGTACTGAAGTGTATTTATTGTTAGAATTAAAACGTCAAACATATCAAACCGTTAAAAAAATCTAACAAGCGAGGTGTGTGATTGACCATTTAAGAAAAATACATATTATATATATTTGAAAGCAAAACAATTTTAAATGAAAAATAATGGGTGATGAGATACTTCAATTTGGATTGGACAATTGGATTCTCATAATTTTTCTCAGATAGGTGCTATGAATTGATCCTCTCCTCTCTCTCTTCTCCAAGATCCCAGCGCCCCCAACGTCCAAGTGACGCGAATGACTCTGCTATGTGAAACGGCTCCGGGCCCTCTAGTCCTTGACCTGCTGGGTAAGTGGTGCACACGTGGTCTTTGTGAGGATGGGATCAAAACTCAACAGCAGCTTTTTACAGTGGGATCATGCATGGATATTTACCATCTGAAAGATCGACAGAAGCCTACATATAGGCAGCTGTCTTTCCTTTCAGCAGACACACTGGAAGAGTTAGCTCATAGTAACATTAATTATAAACTGTAATCATTCCCATCCTTGCGTACAAATGGCATTAGTAATGACATGAATCCTGTGTAAGTGGGTTAATGAGCCATTTCCTGATGGCTCTACACCCCCACCACCCCCCCAGTGGTCACACAGAGCAACAGAGCTTGGCTCACTGTGCCACCTGGTGGCCAGTATCATTACTACGAGGTGTTGAAAACCAAAATACAACTTTGCTTTTGAGAGTGTAATTTCTTTTCCTCTGGTAAAAATTAACCATAGAATCACTATTTATGTGTTAACCTTTTTAGATTATATGTTTTAGCCTGTGTAAAATGCGTTCATGCTGTTCAAAACTGATCTTAAAGTATATATCTGGACTGTCTTCACTCTTGCTTGACTCTTCTTTTCATACTGTGCTGCTTTCCCTTCCAGGAGACCTGGAAAACTTCAAGAAGAACCCATTTGTGCTGAAGGAGGGAGTCGAATACAGAATAAAGATCAACTTCAAGGTGAGGGAGTCTGGTCTTTGTCAAACCCAGGATTCCTCTCTGTTTGCTATGTCAGACTGTTGGAGTTGTGATGTTGTTACTGCAGCGCTATCTTTGTTTTGTTGTTGAGCAGGATGTGATGCATGTTTCCTTTTGCAGGTCAACAAGGAAATTGTGTCAGGCCTGAAGTACACTCAGCAAACATTCAGGAAAGGAGTAAAGCGTAAGGCTGCCCCTATTATTTCTCTTTTATCCTCTACTATTCCTAAATTGGATTTCGAATGGAAATGTCATGTAAAGCAGCATCCTCTGACTTAAAGGAATAATTCAACATTTTGGGAAATATGCTTATTTGCTTCTATTTTTTTTTTTCCCCCAACCTGGCCCCTATTTCCCCATGTCTAAGTGACTGATGGGAACAACAATCTTTGACATTGGTGCAGTTTTAGGCAAGAACACTGCAGTCTGCAGCGGTAAGACAAGCTACAATTGAAGTTAATAGGGCAATTGTCTAGCTTGTATTTACCTTCACAAAAGTGATTGTTTTGCCACTGACAGGCTCAGATTGATATTCTAAGTGTCTGACAACATTATGGAAAAGGAACCCTTCACAGATAGACCTTTAAAACCTCTCTGAGACCTTTTTTGTTTAACCAGAAACTGCTCTAAAGTTGCTAGCGCTAAACCCACCAGACTCCATTTAAAAAAAGCAATACTTTCATCGTGTATAGAGCCAACACATTTTCACATGTTAATCGGTAAACTGTGTTTATTTCAACCAAAACTAGAGTCGTGATGGTTGGAAAAATGGTAAGAGGACCCAAAACGGCTTTTCATAGTTTTATTTAGTTTCTGTCGACCTTTGAATTAAGTTATTTTATGATGCTAAAATCAATGTTTTATTTACATGGAGTCTGGTGGGTTAGCAAACGCAATTTCGCAGATGTTTTTATGTAAAAAAAAAAAAAAATCATACTCTTTAACAGAAAAATCGACCGCCTTAGAAATCCTTAGCATAATGTCACACACTTATAATATCAATCTGAGCCTGTCAGTGGCAAAACAAGCACTTTTGTGACAGTAAATACAAGCTTTACGATGGCCACATAACTTAAATTGTAGCCTGTTTCGCCACTGCCGACTGCAGCGATCTTGATTAATACTGGACCGATTTCAAAGATTGTTGTGCCCATCACAATCACTTAGAAACAAAAACATGTTTATTATTATGATTTATTACTATTCATGTCTGTTCTCAGTGACTAGGTTAATGTTTATAAGCAGGGAGCATTTCTGCTGCGGTCAAATCTGTATGAATGTATTTGTTTTGCAAATGGAATTGAAGATGTGGTCAAGAAGCTCCTTACAACTCCCTTTTCTTTGCCTGTCTAATGTCCAGTTGACAAGTCGGACTACATGGTCGGCAGCTACGGCCCCAGACCAAACGAGGAATACGAGTTCCTCACCACCATGGAGGAGGCACCCAAAGGGATGCTGGCCCGCGGCACCTACACCATCAAGTCCAAGTTCACCGATGACGACAAACACGATCATCTCTCCTGGGATTGGTGCCTCACTATCAAGAAAGATTGGAAAGACTGATCCCCCTCCCCCTCCCCCCCGTGCCATCCTCCATCGACATCTTCCTCAGCCTTCTGCCCCTTTCTTTTCCTTGCTGTCATTCCATTATTTCTGTCTGGATTACGTGTTGATTTAAGCTTTTGCTCTCTCCGTCCATCGACCACCTGCTCTTACAATTTCCGTTCTTTTTTTCTAAATTCCAGTCACTTCATCATTCCTCCCAACGCAACGCTTTGTTTGCACCCGCCTTTTCTGTTAAGTTTTACATCTTTAGAAATGGAGAAAGCAATTTGCACAATCCAGATTTTGCTGTAATGGTTTGTTTATAAAAAGAAAAAAAAGTCCAAAAAAATAGTCGTTTAACTGCTCTTGGAAAAGTGATAAGCTATGTGATTCTGACTGCCCTTTAGCGCTTTCTATTTCTTCCCCCTTTTCATTGATCACATCGTTTTGTATAATTACCATGACCTGCCTTGGGAAGCATTGTACAGGTAGCAGTAGTGCTGTATGTACGTGGCCACTGTACGGCCATTGAGCAATCATTGCTGGACACAGCCCTCCTAAAGCCTTTGAGCCGATTATTTGTACCAGGGCCTTGGTTAAATATTTGGAATTCAGGCCACTTTTTAAAAAAAAAATAATAAAAAAATGATTTAGCACCCTACAAAGTCTGACAGAACGGGGGAAACAGAATGACCTCTAACCCCTTGTGACCCCTCTCTGTAGGTGTGGCTGTTCCTCTCCTGAACAGGGTATTTTGGCAGGCTGGTTAGCAGCCATGTGGCCTTAACAAGAACCCATAGGAAGAAAATCAACCTAATCAAGCCATTTGCCTTCAGATTATATTTGCCAGGCCACAATGTGAGTCTGTTTTTTTAACAATAGGTAATACAAGGACTGGGAATTGGGACTAAGGACTTTTAACACCTTTTTATTTCAGGTTTGATAAGTTGTTAAACCATTACGTGTTGCTGTTGATCACGTTAGCTCTGTTTACATCTTTTTCTTTGCAGTACTTGCAGTAGAACTGAAAATAAGAATATTTAGGTTGTATAGGTTGTCTGTCACCTGGTGTCCCCTCTAGTCCCCGAGGCATGTCCAAGGTCTGTTGAACTGCTCACCTTGTATTACTCAAGTTTAGAATTTTCCAATGCTGACTGTGCCTCCAGTCTCTTACAGTCACATGCTGCTCCTGCTGACTCAGCAGCACTCATAGTGCTCAACATCAGCGAGGTGAAAGGTTTTCTGTAATTGACTTCCATCAGTATAGAGACATCAGCCCCGCCCAGACATACGTCTTTTTTTATAAACCCAAAGTATGGGAATGAAGTCCGTTTCTGCAGCTTCTTTAAGCTCTCGTGTCACGGACTGATGTTTTTTTTTTCCTGTGGGTTTGGGTTTGACGCAATGTGTGCTACTTGTATTACTGATCTCCTGTGACAATAAAGTGTTCAGACTGGGCCTGCATGTGTCCTGTTGTTTTAATCAACATGCTGTATGATTAGATTTGTTGCAACCTTTGAAGACAAACAGGAAAAAAAGCACATGGTGGATGCTTTTCTTTTTTTAATCAACAGAATACATTTTGAATGGCTTTCTACAAGAACAACTGACAATGTGGTAGCACAGCAGCGTAGAACCGATGGTTGTCATGTCTGAGATGATGGAATGAATCCCTGAAACAGATCAGTGCCCTGCATGCTGTAAAACACCACGGAGGCATTGCCACGTCCTTCACTACATAAGTTATAAGTTCATCTAAGTAAACTAATTGCCATCAAACACTTAATGCACAATACACTTTGGCAACTGTCTTGAAGGATTTTGATCATCCAACAAATTCAAAATGCACGTTGAGATTTTTAAGCAACCTCAAGCTGGTCAAAAGCGTGCGATTTCAGTTCCTACCAGCGTTAAACCTTATTTAGCACTTAGTGTTTATTAGACAGATATGTGCTTCAAATGCCATAAGCAGTTTCAAAGCCAGTGGTATCTTTTTATATTATTTGGCTTAATTATTCACTATAAATAAAAGTATAATTATTTCTGCATTAGTACATCTCAATTACAAAGACATCACACACTAGACTGTCCTAGGACAGAAACAATAGCAATTCTAATTACAATCACTCCAAAAAAGGCATTTCATCAACCATACATGTAATGAAATATAAGATTTCACTTTCAGATTAATCAGCCACCCACTGCTAACAATATGCATCATTAATCAACCAACTCCATGACTACAGGCTTCCACCCATTATATTATGAGTGGTCAAATGTAACAAGAAGCCTTCCAAACAGTGAGGTAAATTAAATGTATTCTGTGCGGTCACTGTTTTCAGTGCATGTAGTATCTCCTGCTCATTTGTTACTCTTTTTGCTCTTGGTGGATTTAATGTCACACTTGGTCTTCTGCAGGCGGGAGAAGATCTCTTTGAACAGGGCCTTGTACTCCGGCGTGTTCTGGCTGAGACGTTTGTCCACCTGCTCCACCTGCCTGCTGATCCCCTCCAGGGCCTCTGGGGTGGAGGGAGTCTGCGGGGGTGTGGGAGGGGTGGCAACGGCACCCGATGTCGAAGGTCCCGCGCAGACCATGTTGTACTCCTTCATGGAGGGGTCTCTGGAGACGGGCCGGGAGGTCTGCACCCCGGCGTGGCACAGGCTCTCCTCGTGGCGCCGGCACTTTCCCAGCAGCTCCTCGTACTTCTCCAGCAGGGCATGGTACTGCTCGTCCACCTCCCGCAGGATGCTCATGCCACGTTTGCGCACGCCATTGGCATGCAGGGCGTAGCTGCCTTGGCGCCTACCTGAGGCGTCGCGGGCCGAGATGGCATTCAGAGCCGTGTCGCTGCAGCTTTTCCTCACCGGGCCTCCCTGCTGCCCCGTGTCCCCTGCCTCTCCAGCGCCTCCTTCACCTCCCTCCTCCAGACCTACGCCCTCCTCTGGGGTGTCTGTCTCAGGGCCGTTGCGGAGCAGCGTCTCCAGGCTGTCTTCCATGCCCCCAATCAGACAAATCCTGGACTTCCTCAGCTGCTGCATCTCCTGGAGCTCAGCCTCAAGCTCCTGGACGCGCAGCTGGCAGCCCTCTGCTCCTAAGAGACGCTGTTCCAGACGCTCAAACTCCTGCAGCACCGTGGCACACTCGCGCTCTGCACCCTCCCTCTGGGACCGCTCCGTGGCCACAGCTGAGCGCAGGGATGAGACAATGTCTCTTAGGCGCTCATTTTCCTCATCCACTGGCTGACTCTCAGCCAGGTCCACGCTGCCGGGGTTGGCCAGCAGGAAACCATCCTCGTACCTGATGAAAAGACGCGGTGCATCATTAAGTGTGCTGGATTTTAAGCACAGTTTGTTAAATACTTTACAACTGCACAATCATGCAATTAGTGCACCAATTTTGGCATTCTTTTAAAAGGCAATATAAAATCCAAGTCCAAGACCAAGTCATCTTTCCTAAAGCCCTAAGTCATATGGTCCAAGTCTCGAGTTATTTTATTTATTGCCACAGCAAGAAGTTTGACTGACAGCCAATCATCCAATCAGGACAATTGCATACCGGGTGGCTTTTTGAGTCGTCCACTCATGATTCACAGTTTGCGCAGCATAGCACGCTTGATAGTTAGACAGAACTGTGACAGTTTCTTTTCTAATGTACATTACAATAAAAACTCTGGACAGTTAGTGACCTTGGCGCAGTGCAGAGCTCTTTGAGGCAAGGGAAGGAGTGCACCGTCTTGCGCCGTTCCTTCTTCTCTCTACGGACCCTCAGCTCCTCCAGAGTTCGCAGCTCCTCCACCCGAGTTGTCAGGCTGTCCACCTGACCCCGCAAGGTCTCCATGGTGCCCGTCAACCTGTGCACACCCACGAATGATTGTTCAGTGCTCGTTATGTCATTATTATAGAGACCTAATTCTCTCTTGGGTGAGCTTACTGTTCCTCTAAAGCCACAGTGAGCCACAGTTACGACATAAAGCACGTGAAGGAAGAGCATATTTAGAATGAACAGAGGCAGCCACTGAAATCTTTAGCATTGAGACCACTAATGTGATTTGTAAAGAACTTCAATCCCTGATTATAAATTGTTAAAGACAGCAAAAATGTTAAGTCCTCCATAGTTTCCCTGGTAGAGGGGAGTGGCTGTAAATGCACAATTGTTCTAGCTTCTTGTTACAGACATATTTTTCTACAGTGTATGATCACCTGTCTATTTTCTGCTGCGAGGCCTTGCTCTCCAGTACGAGTTTCTCATTGGTGATCTCCAGCTCTCTAGCAGTCACATCCAGCTGTTCATACACCTTTGCATGCTGCTCGTTCATCTCCCTCAACATTTCCAACTGCTTGGACAGGTACTGCAAGGGAGACAAGTTTAGGATTAAAATGAGGTGATAAACGACTAAATACATCTACAGTTGTTCATCTAACGCACTGATTCCCAACCGGGAGTACTTTTACCCCTGACGGTGCACTGACGAGTATCTCAGTTTGAAAACACTGAAATTCCAATTTGATTAATAAAATCCAACCACATACTGAGTCAACTGTAATGGCTGACCACCATGTTTTGTGATAAAGAAAACTAGCGAGCAGAGAAGCTAAAATACATTCAGCTATGACATATGATATCAAATAATGACATACTATCCTATGACATACCATTTTTGGACTTTTTATGTCTTTTTTTAGAAACTATACTATGACTTTTTTGACGTACTATACTATGACTTTTTCCTACTATATACCAAGACCTTTCTCACTTTTTTCAACATAGGACTTTTTTACTTATCACTATTTACAACATACTATATTATGATTCTTTTATCACTATTTACAACATACTATATTATGATTCTTTTATCACTTTTACAACATACTATATTATGATTCTTTTATCACTTTTTACAACATACTATATTATGACTCTTTTATCACTTTTTACAACATACTATATTATGATTCTTTTATCACTATTTACAACATACTATATTATGATTCTTTTATCACTTTTACAACATACTATATTATGACTCTTTTATCACTTTTTTCAACATACTATATTATGACTTTTTTCAACATACTATATTATGACTTTTTTCTATATTATGACACAACATACTATGTTGACTTATCACTTTTTCAACATACTAAATATGACTTTTTTCAACATACTTTGACTTTTTTTCGACAAACTACTGTTACTTATCACTTTTTTCAACATACTATATTATGACTTTTTTCCTCATACTATACTATCACTTTTCATCACATTTTTTGACAAACTATACTAGGACTTTTTTCAACATATTGTACTATGACTTTTTTTATCAATTTTTTTGACATTGACATTCTATCCTTTTTTTCAGTCTTTTAGACATACTTTACTATGACTTTTTTCGACATACTATACCAAGCCCTTTCTCACTTTTTTCAAACACCTATACTGTGACTATTTCCTAATGCAATATGACTTTTTAATGCAATATGACTTTTTTCAATATACTATTTCACTTTTTTTTCACTTTTTAATTCGACATTCTATACTATGACCTTTGTATAATTTTTTCAGCATACAATACTATGACTTTTTTCATCACTTTGTTGACATACTATACTATGAATTTTTTTTTTTACATAATATGCTTTTTTTATGACAATTTATGACTACCCACACTATGACCTGCTCTTTAGCTCAGTCTGTTAGAAGACTGGTTGGGGTGCATGAGGTTGGGAGTTTGATTCCCAATAACAGGTTTTTTTAAGTCCAGAGGAAAGTCACACTATACTATGACTTTATAACTTTTTTTGACATACTATACTATGACTTTTTCCTAATTCAATATTATGACTTTTTTAGACATACTATACCAAGACCTTTATCAATTTTTTTCAACATACTATGACTTTTTCGACATACTATATTATGACTCTTATCAACATACTAAAAACTATGACTTTATCACTTTTTTGACATTTTATACTATGACTTTTGTATGACTTTTCGACATACTATACTATCACTTTTTTTGATATACTATACTATCACTTTTTCCTAATGCAACATGACTTTTTTCAATATACCAAGACCTTTTTCACTTTTTAATTCGACATTCTATACTATGACTTTTGTATAATTTTTTTCCAACATACAATACTATGACTTTTTTTTTTCACTTTGTTGACATACTATGACTGAATTTGACATGACTTTTTTAAATTTATTTTTTATATACATAATATGCCTTTTTTTATGACAATTTACAACTAACCACACTATGACTTTTTTCGACATACTATACTAAGACTTTTTCCTAATTCAATATTATGACTTTTTTAGACATACTATACCAAGACCTTCATACATTTTTTCAACATACAATGCCTTTTTTTTACTTTGTTGACATACTATAATATGACTTTTTTTCCAACATACTATGCTATGCCTTTTTTATGACAATTTACAAGTGACCACACTATGACCTGCTCTTTAGCTCAGTCTGTTAGAAGACTGGTTGGGGTGCCTTAGGTTGGGAGTTTGATTCCCAACAGTATCTAATTATTTTTTAACTCTAGAGGAAAGTCACGTTACTATGACTTTTTTCAACATACTATACAATGTATTTTTTTAAAACTTTTGTTATGGATTTGGACCCAATTTTTGACAAGCGAAGTGGCTCAGCAAGTGAAGCGGTTGCCTAAAAAACTGAAGTGAAAGGCTCAAACCCCGGTTCCCCTGTCTAACAATATGAGCTTTTATCCGAGTATTCCTTTCAATGGTGTGAAAAACAAATACTCAAATGAAATAACAAATTTTTAGCTTTAGGCATAGCTCACCAAGATAAAATGTTGACTTTACAGACAGATCACAATCTGAGGTTGAAGGATCAATACCCTGCTGTTTTTCATTTTCCATCCTCAGTAATGTTGAACAATAAAAACAATGTCAAACCTCTTTACTTCAAATTTTGCAAATAGCTCAGTGTGTTAAATACCTGGTGACTTGCCTGAAGATTAAAGATTGTGGGTTCAAACCCTGTGAGGATCACTGAATTTTTAAGGTCTAAACCCAAAATGAAGTAGTCAAATCCACCAAGAGAACAGCTCTGAGTGTAATTAGGTCCGTGGTGCGTTAGGCTGGTTCTAGACTCATAAGGTCCCCATTTTGGGTTAAAGACCTGCTTGCTACCGGTGCAAAATGAAGTGAATACGGGAAAATAATGACAGAAACAACAAATACTTTATTTATTTTACAGAATACAAAACATTTAAATTAAATTTTTTAATGCCATTTTTATGGATGGCAACAATCATTTTCTTTGACTTTTTTTTGACTTTTTCAACACATACTATGACTTTTAACACACTATACAATACCTTATACAGACTTTTTCAACCTACTGTCCTAAGACTTTTTTCGACATACTATATACAATGACCTGTTTCACTTTAACATTCTATGAATGTTTGACAAACTACTATGACTTTTTACAATATACTATATGACTTTTTTGACTATACTATGACTCTTTCATCACTTTTTTCAACATACTAAAAACTGACTTTTGTCGACATTGTATACTATCACTTTTTCCCCACATACACTATGCCTTTTTTAATCACTTTTTTTCAACAGACTATATACATTGACTTTTTTTCCTCATACTATACTATGACCTTTTTCGACATACTATACTATGACTTTTCATAACTATTTAAAAAAAAAAAAATGACTTTACAACATATTATACTATGACTTTTTATGACTTTTATATTTTTATGATTTTTTTGACAAACTACACATTTTTTCAACATACTATACAATTACTTTTTAAAATCTTTTTTTCGACATCCTATACGATGACTATTTTTGTTTTTAATCACTTTTTTCCTTATACTATATTATGAATTTATCACTTTTTGGACATACCATAATATGACTATTTTCAACATAAAAAAATAGTCATGAAAAGTCATAGTATAGGACTATTTTTTAAAAATACAATATGACTTTACAACATATTATACTATGACTTTTTTCAATATTCTTTACTATGACTTTTTAGACAATCTACTATACAGTTTTCAACATATTATTCTATGACTTTTTTCAACATACTATGACTTTTTTGGACATACTATAGTATGACTTTTATCACTTTTTCGACACACTATATTATGACTTTATCACTTTTTTGGACATACTGTACTATGACTTTTATCACTTTTTCGACATTCTATACTATGACTTTTTCTCTCATACTTTATTATAACTCATTTTTGGACATACTATACTATGACTTTTTTGAAATATTATACTATGACTTTTTTCAACATACTGCAATAACTTTTTTTATTTTTTAGCCATACTATGACTTCTTCACTTTTTTTCTACTACAACTTCATCGCTCTGACATCGCTTCTCTATCGTCATCGTGTTGAACCTGCCAATAGCGCGCCAGGTAGATAAGCCAGTTTGTGATTGGTTCCCGCAAAATTGTGAACTGAAGCAGGAGAATTAAAAGTGCAGGTTTCCAGACCGAGCTGCAGGGCGAAATCAAATCGCTGGCAGAGTTGGCACAAAATGCTTCTGACAGAACTATGATTTAAAGAAACTTGAGATTTGTATTTTTCTTCCAAGTGCTTCACAATGTTTTACAATAATTAGCTGAAATGTGCACTAGGAGAGTTACAATATGTGGGACAAGCCTACCTCTATCTCTTGTACATGCTCATCATTGTTGATGTACATCTGTTGTAGAGAGTCCTCCAGCTCCTTGTTGCGTTCCAGGAGGGTCTTGCCGAGCTCAGCTGCCAAGTGTAGGTCTGACACGAGCCAAGAAAGAAGAAAAGGCAGAAACAGCAGACAGTGGTGAGTGCCGAGTACAGGAGCTCACCACATAGTGTCGGACTTTTCCTAGTCAACAAGAGTGGTTTGCTTATAAGAGAAGCACTCACTGCAGCTGAGGTGCACATTAAGCATTTGCACGCTACCTGATCAGGCAACCTTAATTTAAAAATGAATTTAAGATCTGAAACATAACATTCTGTCCTTGATTAAACCCCTTAATGTTTCTGAAATCATGAGGTTTCTGGACCGTTTCTTTTATCAAGATGCTAAGATAACAGAAAATGTTTTTGTAGGAGATGACTATCAATCAAAATGTTCATATTTAAAGCTTTTTTACTATCAACACACTATCATAATTTCAAAAAATATACACAAGCCCTAAAACAAAGTTGAAAGCATCCAAGTACAACATGTTGAAAGAAAATGATAAACCTCGCAGATCACATTGGTCTGAGTGATGATAACATCGCAGATGCCACCCTCACAGTTGCTGTTATTTTACCACACGGCTTGAAGCATACATTATCCATCTCCTCTGGTGAAAAGAAGCCTAGCTGGACCGAGTAGGAGGAGGAGAATCCTGCTGGCCCTGCAAAGTTGGAGCCCACAACAACACAGCATTGGAGGAGTGGAATGGCGTGAAGAAACAGAGAGAGCCATTGACACCCATTACTGGACATGAATGCAGTGTTTTATCAGCACAGTGTTGGGCGTGATTAATGACAGGAACACACACACATTGTAGGTGTGAAACACAAAAGATTAGATATGATTTACTGTCACTGTATGCAGCAGGAATTCCACTGTTTTTTTTAATATACTTAACAAGCATCTTTAGCTCACAACCCTATGTTGTTACATTTGCCAATGCTGCCGAGGACCAGGCTGTAATTTCTTGTTTCAACAATGCAGAACTGATAACAGAAAACTAGTCTGAACTGCCGAGTGATAATGAGCTGAGTGAAAGTGTGTGAGGAGGAGAGAGCACAGCAGGCCTTCGTCCCCCAGGTCCAACTCAGTAACAGCGCTGTTTCTGTTCCTGAGGGCGACACGTGCAGAGTCATAGTTATGTAATTTGAAATTTGTGCGCACGGATGAGCAGAACATGAAGCTGTGCTTAGGATAAACCGAACACCAGACACCTAATAATGATACTAAAGACATCACAAAGACAGCCATGGTATCTATCAATGACTGTCCTCACAGTCAATCACAGGCCCCCTCGGATGACACAAACATGACATCACTGCACCACCATCTGCCCAGACACACTTCATATGTTTGGTCAGATCATATTGAACACAGGGGTCACCAAATCTCAGAACTGGCAGCCAACAACTTACATAACAGTGGCATTTCTGGGGCAAAATAATGCCCAAGCAAGATGACGATGTGCTTGAGCCTCCAACCTGACCCCAAAGCCTGGAATCTCTGATCCCAACTAAGGAGGTCTAGTCTGGAGTTGCCTTATCAGATCAGCCAGGGGCTTAATGACTTCAAGCTTGGAGCTGAATTATGATGAGATCACACACACACACACACACACACACACACACACACACACACACACACACACACACACACACACACACACACAACCTGCCTGTCTGCTCTCTGACTAGACTATGTACCAATAATGAGACACAAAGCTGCTTTAGTTCTCTGGGTCAGCAGGTAATCAGGGGTTGGGGTGATGCTGAGGCCGGCACTGCAGAGGGATATACATCTCTCCTCTGAGATGCACTGTTGATGAAAATGCACCCATTTACCAGTAAGTTGTCTACTTAGACGGCTGATAACACACTGCATCCCATTATGCATCATTCAAAAGGCAAACATCTGCCTGTCTTCGGTGTTCAAAAATCACTCACTGCTTTTAATGGCCTAATCTCCAAAATTTAGGGAAGTTTTCTGCATTTTTCCCCTCTCACACATCCTAAACAAATGTCCTATCTCCCCACAGATGATCAATGCTTTCCCATCCCTCTGTCACCAACTAAACCCACAACTCAGCAGAGAGGAGTGCTGGGATGTATGATGTGACCCTGCAAGGAGGCAGAAGAAACCGAGGCAAAATTCACTCAGTCAGACAGCAGGGCTATTCTGGGAAACATCACTAACAACATCAAAATAATTGGCAGAGAGAGAAGACAGCAGAGCTGCAGAGACAGGCAGAGACATGGGGTTACAGTTCTCATAGTGCGTGCACTCGTGCATGAAATGCGTTTTAACAGTGGATGGAAACGGCCTCCCTGCTTTCCATCCACCCCCTGCATGAATCCGTTCATCCTAAAAGCCAGAACACTGATTGTGGATGGACACACACACACACACACACAAACCAAAGACAGGAGAAATGATGTTTCACCTTGCTCCAGGTCCCGCTGGTCGTACCACGGCTCCTCTTCCTCCGTGACAAACTCCTCCATCCTGCCTGCACGGAGCATCGATGTTGATCAACTTGTTCTCCGCCCGTGATGTGATCTGCTAATTCACGAACGACTCGCCCGGAAGTGACAGCAAAGAACAGCGGCGCATCACCCAAGAAAACCTTTGAGAACGAACAAAATCACGGCAGCGCACCTGCTTCTCGACCCGTCTGCAGATATGAACCAAACCACATCCGGCCGACACACCTGCAGACCTGAAATAGTCCGTAGAGCAGATGCTAAAAAGAAGAGAGCACCAGTGTTTGTTCTGTTGTCTCATCCGTCTTTGATGTACAGCAGCGCCTTGGCAGCCGGCTCGCGCTCATTGGCTGAATGCTACTGCTGCTGTTGCGTTTAAGTGCTGTCGGAAATGCTTTATGGGATGTGGGCACTCTTTATCCCGCTGCTGCAGCACGGCTTCTTACAGGTTATTTTATTACTGCGCTTGAAGGCAAGGCAGCTTTATTTGTATAGCACATTTCAGTTGCTGGGCAATTCAAAGTGCTTTTCACAAAATCAGTTAAAACAGATCAAATACAAGAATACAAGTTAGAGTGCAGTATTAGAAATTACAACATTAAAGAAATGAACAACCATATTTAAAGAAAGGCAACATCAAAGAGAATATTGGTTTTGGCTCCATCTTCATGAGGATGAGGCTAATTCACTTCTGACAAATCTGACATGTTTAATGTTATTGAATATATATTATATATATTCAATAACATTAATTAATATATTATGTTGAAGGTGCAGAAAGTTGATAGAAAGATTGTGTGTGTGTGTGTGTGTGTGGGGGTATTCTAATCAGTAATATATAATAAGATGCCATTCTCTGGGCAATGTACAGTTTTTCCATGCTGCAATACTACCTGAACCCAGATGTGGCTCCTGTGTGGTTTGATTACACACATATGTTTAGGAATATGAAACATTCCAAAACAAAACAAAAATAATGAAGGTCTTGAAACTAGAACCTGACACAGGGACCTTTTTCAAAACAAGGCCTAATATAAAACAACAGCAGATCAATTTTAATGCCCAAGTTAATATATTGGTGCATGTTGGCAACACGTTTGCAATTTAACTACACAATCCTAATGAAACAAAGAAAGTCTTTGCCGGGTTTGTAATTCTAAATACAATTGTAAAATGTAATTTCCCCCAGGAAATAATAAGAATAATAGAATAATAAGGTATGTCTTCTTCTTAATTCAGCAAGAAAGAGTAATATTTCTCTCACAAGTTAGGCTCTCAACAGCTAATTTCAAAAGTATGACTTTGTGGGAAATAAAGTTTTATTCTATTTTATACATTCTATATCAGTATATCCTTATTATTAAGGCTTTAAGAGGTGTATGTTTAGCAGCGTTTTTATTTCACAGCTCTTCATGGGCCTTCATCTTCAAATGACATCAGTGACTGTACTGTCAGGGTTTTTTTTTTTTTTAATTAAATGTAAATGTAGTCAGCTTTTACCATTTACATTCCTTGTTTTTCATTGTCCGAATGAAGGAAATTAAAGGCGTAAGTTACAAGGTACAAGTGAAGGCAGCACCACTGGAGGTGACGTCACCGGCTATTTGACACAGCGTCCCCGGTACGGAGGTCTCTCCAGCCCCCCCCAAAGTTCCAATAACTGTAATTGTCCAATTGAAGACATTTGTGTTGATGTATAAGCACACAGTAAGGCTCTCACACTGTGGTTAGTCTGTTCATATTCAGCATAGACTTTATTGTAAACATTAAAGGAGCAAAGAGGAGATGGACTATGGCTGTTCAGACAGCACAGCCAGGCCTCTGTGTCCACCAGTGCTTCCAGTACTCTTTGGGTTCCCTGCTCACTGTGGAGACAGAAACTGTAGGCTCTCACAGTCCTGGCACGCACTATAACTAAGGAACAATTCCCTCATTGAAAATCACATGGCTATGAAAACACAAAACATAAGACATAACCTAAGATAAAAACTGATCTTTAAATAAGAGAAAAGGTGGTCGGTTTGACATCATACAGCATCCATCATTGTTGTCCATTCACTAAAGCAGCTAAAGACATAATAAGCAGCAGTAAAAATACCCATTAGGCCTCTACAACACAAAACCCTCTGGTAAATGTCAAATAGTTCACCATTGACCCAGTGTTCTTGTAGGTTTTTTGTCCCCCAATTAACTTAAATTATGCATTTTTTACATTGCTACATTACAATATCAGCAGGTCTGTTGCTTAGACTAAATATCTCAACAATTATTTGATAGATCTCCATGTAATTTGGTTCATACTTACATAGTCCACAGAGGATGAACACTAATGACTTTAGTGATCTGACTGACCTAACTTTTCATCTAGCACCAATAGGTTAAAATCTTTATTGGTTTATAACCAAATGTCTGCAAAACTAATGACATTCTCATCAGCCTCAGCTGTACTTTGTGTTCAGTGCTAATTAGCTCAAAGCACTGCCGCGTACAGCGTCACAGAGCTGCTAGCATGGCTGTAGACACCTTTGTCTTGTTTATTACAAGAGGCCTTTGGTTTCCATTCATTTCAGGTCAGTATGAAAATCAACTTGCAGAGACTTGAAACATATCTTACTGGAGATTTAAGTGTGATTTAATTGACTTGAAAAAAGAAGACTGCAGTCCCACAAAAGGTCCATACCATAGTAAAATGAATAAAGACCAATTGCACATACATATAAACAATCACTCACATACATATTAGTATGACCTCGGTTCTCTCAGGCTGTCACAGCCTAAATTATTGCTCAATTAATGACATAAGCTATTGCAGCAGCAATGATTCTAGAAAAAAAAAAAGCAGCAAATCAACCCTGAAGCTGGTCAGCAGGCATCTGTGGTAAAGCCTAAGTTCACTGGAACGGGACAAACTTAGGCACTGTCAAGAGGAAGGGTTCTACCCTAAAATGGCTACATTTCCATGCCTCATCAATCCTTGTTCTCTGTGATTTTACAGATCTGCTGTCTTTTAATGTGCTTCCAGTCTGCCTCGCTCTCACAGCGATTGACTCTGCTGAAGAACGTCTTGATAATGGCTTTGGCTTCTGCTTTAACTGTGGAGAGAGAGAGAGAGAGAGAGAGAGAGAGAATTAGAGTCCAACGCATGCAGCAGAGCACAATTTTGAGATGATTTATCCCGTGCGTACCTTGGCCTTTCCCCCGACTCCTGCCCTCAGTGAGAAAGTGAGACAAGTAGCGGGCAAAGGACTTAAACAGCTCCTGCAGCCCAAGATAACAACAGCTGAGAATCCATTTCACACTGCTTTTCTGCAAACATGAAGTCAATATATCCAAAAGCGCTCTCTCACCTTGGTGGCAAACTTTCCCTGAGTGTAAAAGGGGTCCAGATAGCGGACCACGATATCGGCGGCCTCCTTCAGCGTCACAGGCTTGGGTGGCTCATTGGAGGGGAGCAGGGCCCTCTCCTGCACATTGGGGTTGAACGTTACTCTTCTGTCTAAGGGCCTGCTACGCTTCGCTGGAGGAGACGACTCGCTCTTATTCGCTTTTATATCATCTGTCAACTGGACACAAACACACGTTTTAAAACACTAGTTAAAGTCAGGCATCATCATAATACTGTTAGTTTCTAACAGAACCGGAGGGAAAACCTAATTTCACCAGGAAACTAACATAACATGCTATACTGTGTACTTAATAACACCGTTTCTTCTGCCACTAAGCTGGACTGAAGAAATTATTTTCCAAAAATAATTTTACTTGTATGTATGTGGGTGAGTCTTTTCAGGGTTGTCGACGAGGTTTTAACTCTTGTCAACATATTGACCCACCTTTATATTTTGAACCATATTTGATTTGTCTGTCTGACAATAGGAGGTGGTGTTTGTCTTATTTTACTAAAGTCACAGGCTTTTGTGGACACACAAGCACACACACTATCAGGAGCAGGAGATACATTTGATATAAAGATTATAAGATAGATAACAGATAGTTACCCCTTCTGTTAGGGGTGGTTTAGCTTCATCCTCAGGTTTGTTTCGTCTGTGTGAGAGGTCAAAATAACGTTAGAGACTTTTCCATCTTTTTTGTCGTCTTAAAAATGGTGCATTTAAGGTGTCTTACTCTGTAGTGGACTTCATATACTCTATAGATGTGTCTTGAAGCTGCTCCAACTCCAACATCTCTGTTTTATGTTTTTCCTCCTCTTCATCATCATCATCAGTAATAACTATAACTTTGTTTTTACTTTCTCTTTGGATCACATCCTGAGTCTCTACAGGACTGATCTCTACATCGTCTACAGTAACAGGTGAGTGTTCCTGTTGGCTAACACTTTCTTGAGCGACCACCGTTGTGGTGTGAGATAACATAGCATCAAGTCCCCTCAGCGTCTCCGCCTCCTCCTCCTCCTCCTCCTCCTCCTCCTGGCTGTCCTCCGTTGTTTCTTTCTTCGCAAAATACTGGGAAATGTTGCGGGAGCTCTTTGCCGCTTGTGCTAGCTTCTGCTGCTTCTTGCTCATGGCTCTGCCCGCCTTCGTCGGGCAGTTCACAAAGGTGGCGGCGGCGTTCGCTCTGGCTCTGATGGACGACATTACAGCCAAAGATGCATTGGCGCTTGTCTCTCCAGAGCCTCCTGAGCTGTCACTGTAAAATCCGCCGCTCTCTGTCCCCTTATTAGACACAGTGTCCGACATGGAGGCCTTCAGCAGATCCTTAGCAGTCTGGAAGGGGTTGGATGATCCCCTTAGACCTGCTCCTACTCTCTTACGCTTCATCTGGGGGAATAATGCCAAACAAAGAAGACATGTTCATATCTGAATACTCTGTAGTCGCAAGAAACCGTAATGACTGCTTGCAAACTAGGTGAAGCAAGTGTGTAGTGAGGAGCTTACAGAGTAGACCTCAGATGCACATGTGAAGCCCTGCAGCTCCTCAGAAAAGGAGGCTGAAGAAGAGGAAGAAGGTTCCTCTTTGAGTTTTGACTCACTGCTGCAGACTGTCTTGACACCTTCTCCTTTTTCTCCAGGTGCAGTTTTCTTCATCTCTGATACCTTTAAAACAGGATACGAGTTAGGAACACATCTTTTCAATTTAAGTGTATGCTACCAGCGACCCTGTAACAGGCAGAGCAGTCTAGTTACCTTCTTTAGGACAGCAGCTTTGTATAAATTGGAGGACTTGCTGCTCTTGAAGACCTCATGTTCAATATCCACTGCTACAGACAGGGTGTCACTGCTGACAGACAGAGAAGACAATGTAGAGCAACTGTGGGGAAACTAAATCCAAAAATTCACAATGTATATGAATGATGTTTGAAGCATGTATCTGCATAAATACTGGAATGAGTCTTCTGCCCCCTGGTGGCCATACAATGCTTCCTGCAAGAGGCACAGGCAGTGCTCTCTGGCCTGAAATAGAATATATATATATATATATATATATAAAAAGGTTTGTTAAATTAAAAATTGTCAAAAAAGAATTAAAGCTACAGCGAAATAAACTTTTTTATTAGCAATAGTTTTAAAATTGTTTAGATGCAAGGTTGGCTCTACTACTTCACATCTCATGACACATGAGTCAACACTGAATTCTTGGAGACGTGTTGAGTGCAACAGGTATGAGGAATGTGTTTGCAGCGTTACACTACCTTTACGGTGAGTCTGGGGATCCTCTGACTGCTGGCCTCTCTGAGTGGGCAGTCAGCATCTACACAATAAGGATGCTTTAGTTATACTTTATATGACAGTACAGATCAGCCTTGATATCCATTTAGGAATATTGGATTTTTTTTCTACTGATATTTACCTGGGGGAACAAAGACTTCCCTCTGACCGTCAGCAACCTAAAGAAACATCATTCTCAGATATTCACTTAAACATAGTAGCTTCCAGACAAACAATGCACATTGGACAGATAAGTATACACTGGTACACTTCCTCCATCTCAGCAGCATTACCGCTCACCTACTGCCATGCGACTCAATACCCTCTCTCTCACTACGCACAAAATGCTGAAACAATAGTAAAATAAATAAATAACGCATCTTTTGACTTTTTCCGGCCTAATGGTGACTTTAAAAGTTAGTCACTTCCTCATTGAAATAGAACAGCAGCTGTGGTCATCTTGAATTTAGTCAGTTACTATGGTGATGAAGTTCTGACAGCATGAAATTGGAATTTTTTAATCCGCTTTACGGAATAATCCCAGTGCAATTGATATCTTCGAAATAGTCATATTGGATTAGCCATGTTTCAAGACTACATGGGATTAGCATTTAATTACCAAAATGTGTTTTGGGTGGAGTATCATTTTAAACTGGTAGATCAATTACATGAAGAGATATAAATGAAGTTCTGAAACGAGTAGGATCGAGGTAACGATGGCCACCCTCCCATCACCACACCTCCTAATCCAGTGTTTCTCTATGTTGATTTTATTCTGGCGGCCCGCCATGGCAAAATTTGTTAGGGTTTTGGTTTTCCTATGAATTTCTTGTAAAAATTCATTTTGTACACCTGTTGTAGATGTTAAAGGAACACGCCACCATTTGTTGAAGGGCTTATCACGGTCTCCCTAGCTGTAGATAGGTGGGCAAAACGCATTTTTTGTCTCAATGCATGCATTGTTTTAGTCTGGTGCAACCATAGACCGTTAGTCTATGGGTGCAACACAGGCAGCGGCGCTGCAAGTTAGCTTAGAGCAGTGAATGGATTCCTATGTTGCCTGTTAGCATGTTGTGAGTAAAATTGAGCCAACAAAAACAACAACCTAATTACTTCTTGTTGCCTGCGTATTCATAATGAGTACAACCAGTAATTTATATTAAGACTAGATGATTTCGTAGGCAGATATTGATTTTGGACTATATTGGGTGGAAGCACAGCCAAAGCACTGCTACATGGCGCCGAGATATCACACAGCAACTATGTGTGAGTACAGGTCTAATATGCGTCGATCTATCCCGTAAAATAACCATGCATCATGTTTACAGTAATCACTCTGTGGACAGCTGTTTATTGGGTCCATTTGGCGTTTTTCCCAGTTGACTTCATCACACCGGAAGAAAAGTAGAGTACTGCAGGATGCCTCACGTCCTTGGGCTGTTGAGTGATCACAACCTCCTCTTCCTCTCAGGCTCAGAGGAAAAAGAATTTTCCTCTTCTGAAAACTCTGGTTTGTAGAGGTATGCTTTTGGATCTTGACTATGTGAGAAGTCATCCTCCTTGTCTCTCACAAAATCCGGCACGTTCATTGTCATTCACTGTCTACTGTAGGAAATATAGCCAGCTATTCAAGGGGGGTTTCGGTGCTTCAGTGCTTCGGCTGTGCTTCCACTTAATATAGTCCTAAATCAATATCTTCCCAGGAAATTGTCTAATCTTAATCTGCATTGCTGTTTGTATTTGTTATGAATAAGCAGGCCACAAAAAGTAATTAAGTTGTAGTTGTTTTTTTGTTGGCTCCTCTTTACTCAACATGCTACATAGGATTCCATTTACTACACTAGACCAACTAGCAGCGGCGCTAAAACAATGCATGCAAAAATGCATTGGCCCACCTATCTACAGCTAGGGGAGATTGTGATAAGCCCTATTTCAAGAAACGGTGGCGTATTCCTTTAAGTGCCCTGTAGTTCCTCAAAAAATACAGTTCACACACAATGAGGCATATTTTCAGTAGTGATTGAATAGAGGTGAATAAATATATTTGTTTGTGTTGCAGCGAAGTGTCAGTTAGTTGGGGGGGGATTGTTGTTTGGACAGACCTGCCCCTACTGCCAAAACAAATCCTATAGTAAACACTGTGATTTATTTTTTTGTTTATCAGTTTTCTTTCTACCATTTTACAATCATGGCATTCCTTTTTTTATTGAGGTTGTGGTATTAAGTGTAAAAGCTCAACTTGGACCATCTGACTTAGTTTTACTTCAATGTTGTGCCAATTTCACTGAACATGTGGGAGCAATTTACCACGATCCTCACTTAACAGCCCCTCCATTCCTGCTGCCAGCAGCTGGCCAACATGTGCACAAAGATACAACATAAACACTAGTTGCATTTCTACAGAAAAGAGTTTGTGTTTGTTGATTATGATGATTCACCTTCCGCATGTTCATCTGCTTCTTGAAGAGGTCTGAAAACTCCTTTTTCCTGTTTGAGCCATCGTCTTCACTGCTGGCATCCCCTTCGTCATACCTGCAAGGTGTGATGTCAGAGTCAAATCTACAGGTTCCCCACTACTTTACGTTACAAAAGTAAATCCAAGTGGGACAAATGTCACTCAAGTTGTCCTGCCTTTCAAAACCATAGCCCTTCTTTCCTCCTTCATAAAGGCCCGGCTGGAAACCAAACGGTCCTGTGGGCCCTTTGCTCTGAGCTTCAGTCTTTGTGCTGAGAGTGGCCGCCCTCTCCAGCTGGGCGCGCACAACTTTGGGGTTACGACAGTAGTCGCAGGCACCTGCACAGTTTGGCATCTTGTCCCCAAAGAACTTGGAGATGGTGGCATGGCGGCAACTGGTGGGAAGATAAGAGACTGCTTGTTAGGGCTGTGCAATTAAATCACATATTTTAAATCGTGACTACGATTTTGGCTCCCACGATTTTGGCATTTTTGGCAATTTTGTTCTGCAAGTAAACTCTTATTTTGTCTTGAGAATGAAAAAATATTAAGTTGAAGGGAAATAGTTTTTTCTGATCTTTTTAAAAAAAAATTTAATATATATTCAAAAATGAACACACTGAGAATGAGACAAACAAACACACACACACAATCAATGCTGTAGCACAAGGCTACAGCCCGGACCTCAAAGAGCCAGCGATGCTGCACCAAGTGTCCAGGGTCCTTTCCGACAGTTCCATGTACACAACATCCAAGAAGGAAAGGGTCCATGCACGGATAGACATGTCATGAAGTGGTTTCGAACAGGTTGCAAGCATTCTCCTAGCAGCTGTAAGTCCAGCAAACACAGCACGTTTTTGAGCTTTAGAGAGCTGGAAGGCTGACAGGTCCTTCAGAATCTAAGTTTTCACTGTTGATTTGTCTCACTGTTCTTTTCTTAAATTAAATAATTGCAACAGCTTTCCAAAAGTCAATGAATATTCGTGTTAAATACTATACCTGATTATAATATTGATCGTGGTTATGATTTTTTTCCCCATAACCAAGCAGCCCTACTGCTGTTAAAAACTAAATAGTTGTAAGGAAAGGCAACAGCTCCTGTAAAGTTAGCTACATAATATAGACTATATTTAAAAAGGTCATGCCTGGTGATGTTTTTGAGCACACAGCAAACATCTCTCCCTTATAAACTAGACATCGAGTGCATCATTGATCTATTAGCTATTGTGTAACCATCACACACCACTATGATCAATGTTTCTGTTCTTCTATAAGTCAAACAGGGATCTCTTGACCCATGAAATAAAAAAATTGTTGTCTGACAATTACAACGCTTATAAAAGTTATTAGCTTTAGTAATGCCTTCAGTACTTCATGTAGTGATAAAAAGAACACATTAAATCTTAATTTGGGAGGTACTAAGTCTTTTTTCTCCTACAATTTCAGGGGTTTTGGACACAATACAATTCTCATTAATCTGAGCTTTAGAAGTTATTATTGCAAAATAAAATGTTTAGAAAAAAGGCCTCACACTTTTGTTTTAGATCCAGTATTATGTAACAGAGAGAGAGAGAGAGAGAGAGAGAGAGAGAGAGAGATTTGGGAAACTATCCACTAGACGAGCAACTTCAACAACATACTAACTACCTTGCTGGAAATGGAAACTGTGAGGGGAGCAGTTTCACCAAAGGAGGTGGGAAAAGCCAGAAATGCACAGAGAGGCACAAAAAGACTCTGTGAAGCAACAGTCACTCCCATGAGTGATAGAGAACAGCCTTGCAGGCAGAGAAACTAAAGTGAGGCGCACAGTCAAACGGCAAAGCAGACAACTACTCTGCAACGAAAAAACACAGAACGAGAAGAGCAAGAAACTTGACAACCAAAGAAAAGGAAGATTAAGAGCAGCATGAAAGGGATTTTGGGCCATCTCACTTTTCCTCCACTCCACATGCAGAGTATCATCAGTAACTGAGGAATTATCACTCTTAACCTTAATCTCAACCTGAATGCTTATCTCCGTCTGTTAGTCTCCACCTCTGAGTGACGTACGGCACATTTAAACAACAGACTGACTGATATAAAAACACACTCAGCAGGTTACCGCCTCCAGGGGAGACATGTCATGTTCATCATTGCCTCCTCCTCATCAAGTGGTCTGCTTTCTTCGGTTCTGTAACTTTTGCAGGTCAGTCTGGGCTGGGTTGAGCATGTGAAAACAACAACAACTGAGACTCTGATAGGTAAGTGCATGTTTCACTGCAAGTGTGTATATTTCTGGACAGTTTGACAGGCACTGAGGAATACTTATTGAGAAGAATGTGTTCAGAAATACAGACTTGTCAGGTGCAAAACATACCAGTTTAAATAGTCCACTTAAATTTTTACTTTGTAGTTATACCAGTGGCATGTTAACAGCAGGATGTCTAGGAGTTTCTCACTTTTTGAACACGTCAACTATAACAACAACCAAAGAGTTAATAGGGAAACGTCTGAATTGGGGAAAAAATGATAACAAAGAAGTCAGATTACCAAAATGGATGCAAACAACACTCACCAAGCACTGACAACTTTATGAGGGTCATCTGTCCCACCAGCTAACTAACTAGGTAACTTTCTAAAGTGAAAACCACCTCTGTTTTGATATCTGCATGTTCTTAAATTCTCAAATTACACTTGAAAATGATCTTTTCTGTTAATTCTCTTGCACTAAAATTGGCATAACGTGGTTGCTCCAATGCACAAAATGGCATGAAAACATTGACTGAACGTCAGCTGCCAGTGTATTAGGGAGGCAGTACTGTTTAATAGTTGCAGATTCAGCTTAAGCTTCATCTTGTTTACCAGTCCTTTCCTTGGAAGTGAAAAGGTTAACTGACAGGTTTTATTAGGACACAATACAGACAATTAATTCAACTGAATTACATTGTAGGGCATTGCAACAGCATAAAAACCATAGTATTTTGGGGAACAAATTTAAAAAAAAATTATAAAAGGAATATTTTTGATATTTTGGGAAATTTGTTTTCTTGCAGGCACCACTTCAGCTTAGCAGTGCTAACAGCACAAAGACTGGAAACAGGGAAACAGCTAGCCTGGCTTGGTCTAAATGCACCTTCCAGTGCTTCTAAAGATCACAAATTATAGTGTTTTTGTGTTATTGTGTTTAATTTGTAAAAAAAAAAAAAAACACCAACTCACCGGTAAACCAGTTGCCAGGCAACCAGTGGAGACCCCAGGAAGTTTCTGGTTCTGTTCAAGTCCATTGCTAAATGGCTAATTCTCTTTTTGACTGTTTTGTTTTGTACCAGTTACAACATATTAATAATTACAGGTGCTGGTAGCGTTGGACAGAGCCAGGCTAGCTGTTTGCCCGGTTTCCTTTCTTTGTGCTAAGCAAAGCTAAGCTGCTGCTGGCTCCACATACATAACAGTAGTATCAATCTTCCCATCTATTTTACGGCAAGAAATAATTAAGCACATTTACCCAAATGTCGAATTATTCATTTGACAATGTAATGAACTATATTCTAGTGGTGTTGAAATTGCATCGCAATGTGGACGTGGACAATTCAGCACCGATGCAGTGACAGACTCAGACTCTGCTACATATAGGAAGTGCCTTTGTTTAAGAACTACAATACTACAATACAAGAGATACAATACAAAGAGGGAGTTCTTATATATCTGAACGCCAGAATATGTTAATGAAAACCATGTGTAGCAATATATAATAATATTCAGGAGGTGACGCATTGTGATACATTGTGATATTGAATCGATTCAAATTGTTATATTTTACTATATTCCATCATACAGTGTTTGTATTATGTTTGTTATTGTTGGTATTCTGTTTTGTAATGCAATACAATACAACAAAAGCAGCAAAGGGCAAAACCCACAGACTGTCGCACCCAGTGCCATTTGCTTTAGAGCACAATAACACAGTCAGCAGTAAATCACGTATAACTCGAAACACCACCCATTAAAATAACTTAACACATTACAGTCTGTACACATTAAACACAATGAGACAGGTGCCCGGAGAGCCTTCTGTTTAAAAGTTGAACACAAAATAAAGGGAGAGGGACCTTGGTTTTTTTCCTGTAGTTGCGTCAGTTTACAGAAAGCCTGACAGAGTGTTAACCGGTTAGTTATGCTGAACATCCTAAGCCACCACCACCAGACTCACTCTTGGCTAGAAAAACCACATGCTTTACATCCCTGCTTTACACCCAGGCCAGGCCACTAAAATCCTCCCACTTTCTCTTGAAAAAGGGAACTTACCGACACCAGCAATGTTTGTCTCAACCGCACAGTTCAACTGTAACAACCAACAGGACTTACAACCTGGTGACACTGAACACAGGCAAACAAATTCACGCATGCCCATTTGACTGTAAATGCTTCCATCTCACTAGGATGGATGCCAGAGAGGAGACACTAAACACCCTGAACAAGATCTGGGTCAAGCTGCAGGGTCTGCCCAACTCCCACCCCCTGGAGCTGGGAGCTTTCTTTGTCATCTTAACCTTCATCTGTGAGTCTCCTCCGCTCTCTATTATTACTCATTTCATTTTCTTCAAATGTGTTTGTCATGTAGCATTAAAAAGTTTATACTGTAAAATGTTATGCTCACTACATGCTATACATTACAGTACATACTGTATCATAAGACCTCTTAAAAAGTTTTTTAGGTTATGTGCTTATGTATAAAAATCGAATAAAGGCTGATATATCATTATTGTATTTTTTTTTAACTCTCAAATGTAGATATTGGTTTTGTCCTCAAAAACTAGTATCAATCCGGCTCTAGTAAAAAATAAAATATGTTTAAGGCTTTATGATATTGTTTCTAAAATCTGCAAACTTCCAAAAGGCCTTTTCTTCCATGGATTTGTTTTTTTTCCAAGCGTGAGCTGGTCACAATGACGTTTTGATTTGCTCTTCCACAGTGGTGGTCCTGCTTATGACAGTGCTGACGTGCGTGACCTGCTGCTGTCGCAAAACCAAGACGAGGGGATTGAACATTTGAGCAAATGTGCTTGACACAATGAAACATAACAGCAGATAGAAACACAACATCAAGCTTTCTCTGCAGCTCTCTCAAGCATAATGTCATGGTCATATACTTAATACATACTCAAGACATTTTGGAGAGCGACGAAGCTTTATACAGGGTTTAGCAGCACTAAAGGAGCCTTGCCATTGAACAACAAAACACCTGACAAACACAGAGATGGATGTCTTGATAAACACACCTGCTAAAGCTGCCAGATTTCTGGGACACTCTACAATCCTTGGAGCATTGCTGCACTTTACAGGGCAACAACAATGCTTCTGACATGAGGAAACCCAAAGTGACGTGAATAATGCATGAAAATAAATGGAATATGAGCTACAAAGATGTGTAGAATAATAATTTAAAAAACTGCAGTGAGTTGCACAGTGAGATATGAGGAGGAGAGCTTTTTTTTTTTTATGTAACTATGTGTCATTCTTAAGGAAGGACAATTGGCATTCAGAGTAAGGTATGTTCCTCCTAGGGGAGTAGCTGTTTTCAAACCAGAAAGTGTTCCTTGACATAAGTCACAACAAAGCATAAAACCGAGATCAAGTCTGCCCTCTGCTGTACACAAACCAGAATGAACTATGATTTAATTTCAAAGGCACAGACTGCATGATGACAGTTATGTTTTAATGTATAAAGCTGCATGTTATATTATGTGCAAGGGGGGAGACATTATGTAATGATGTGATACTTTGACTACACTTTTGTACGCAATACACAAAATGGGACTTGCATGTGTGCAAGTAATGCTTTACTTACCATTCTTGAGCACAGTATGACACCATGGCATCAAAGTCTGTAATGGCTGTTTTGTCCGTCTGCTTTTCAGAGCCCCGTTTTGCCTATAGACAAAAAAAATGTTAACAATCCGGAGTTTCATGTGAGCTCTTTACATTTTGAGATCTCTGTTATAATGCTGACCTGTTTGCGGGCAACCTCCTGGCGGATGAGGAAGTTAATTTGCTCCTTATCTTTCGGGGAGTAGTATGTGCGACACGAGGAGGGCAGTCCGTCTCTCCCAGCTCTCCCAGACTCTTGGTAGTAACTGGCCAGGGACTTTGCGAGGTTCCAGTGAGCTACAAACCTGCGGGATTAACAAAAACATCAGCACATGGGAACTTAAACTATGTAGCCAATTACAACTTATACCGCAAAACATTGTTGCATCACCTGACGTTAGCCTTGTCTACTCCCATGCCAAAGCTGATAGTGGCTACAATAACCAGAACCTTCCCCTGCATCCACTCATTCTGGGCCTCTGTGCGATCCCCTGCCTTCAGACCTGCAGTATAAAGAGCAGAACTCAAACATTGAAACCCAAATCTTGTGTTCTCCAACCCCAGACATACACGGAGGAAAAACAGTCTGACCTGCATGATACGGTTTGGCCAAGACTCCAAGCTTGGTCAGCTGGTGAGCCACTGTTTCACAGCCATCCCTGGTCCGACAGTACACAATCCCACAACCCTGTTCACAAACATTACATAGGTTAAAGAAACCAGGGTTCTGAGTCTCATGTTTGAGGGAAAAACAACAGCTAATATTGGCTCATCACAGTCTAACACAGCCCTCTTACAGGTGTTATGCAAACAGGAGTGTTATGCTACAATAAAAAAATAAAATAAATTGAGGGTGGTACTTTCTATGGAGGTACCAATATTGATATTTTGAGAGATTTAGAACATAGAAAAAGAATGAGAGTAGTAAGGACTTGGCGTGGTCATTTCACTAGTTCAAAAGAAAATGTCAGTGCTCTGCATTGACCATGGAAATAGAATAAATTTGCCCACTGCAACAGTCAGTTTTTTTTGCAATGATACACATAAGATTGGCCGGCGCAATGGCCGGCATTCTGACTATCCTGCAATGTTGATTTGAATGAGAATGTCCGTTCTACTCTCATTCTATTTCTATGGTTTAGAATGACATATCAAAATTTTAATAAGTATCCATTAAACTTTGTTTTCATAAAATTTTGCATATGGTTCATTTTACCGATCCTAAATACATCTTTGACATTTATGTACTGCAATTTCTTGTTGCTTATCAACCTGTGGGCTCGATATATCATCCCAGCAAATTTATCAGGCTCCGCTTTGAACACATTATCTAAAATAACCTGCAGCATTAATTTAAGAGAAAGGGCTCAGATGTAAAACCAGTCAAAATTACATTATGTGATTATGTACAAACCCATTTAAGGCTGATATATCATTATCATGATTATCATTTTAACTCTTAAATGTACTGTATATATTGGTATTGTCTTCAAAACCCTAGTATCAGTCTGCTCTAGTAAAAATAAAGAATGTTTAAGGCTTTTTGATTTTTTTTCTAAAATCTGCAAAGGACTTGTATAACACATAGGGGTGGGGAAAAAAAAAAATTAAAAAAAGAAAATCGATACAGCATAGTATCGCAATATTTTCAGTGGCAATACTGTATCGATACACAGGCGCCAAGTATCAATTTTTATTATACTGTATATGTGTTGGTCTGTTTGTCGGCTTAACAATCCCATTTTGCAGCAATAAAATTGAAGGGATATGAACAAACAGAGAAACGTATCTTTTTAGATAAAACAGATGTTAACAAAGTTTCCTTTTCGGGAGATCATTTGAAATTGGGAAAAATTAGAAGTTGGAAAACAGGTTATGAATTGCAATTTATCGCAGAATATTGCAATATGTTAAAAATCGCCATAATATCATATCGTGGCATAAATATCATGATGACATCGTGATTCCAACCCCTAATAACACAGAGAAATAGTTCTGTAAACCTTTAGGCTAAGCACCTCTATTCTGTTCAGAGATTCAGTTTGTCCTTTCAAATGAACTGTTCTTTGCACGGCTCTCCAACATGGTTTCAATATACACTTCTGTTCAAACGTTTGGGGTCAGCTGTTATGTCAATGTTTTTTTTCCTTCAATAAGGGCTTTTTTAACAGAACTAAAATAAAAACGGTATAATTCATAAACCAAATGTATTATTTACATTTGAAGTAGTTTTGGCCCAAAAAGAAGAACAATAATTAAATTTCCATTTAGTTGATGTTCCCACAGTGTTGCATGTCAGGGAAAAATACTGTACAAAAACTTTGATTCTGAATTTGTTCTGTAATGAACCACAACGATGGAATTGGGCTCTAAATATTTTGGGAAGCCATTTTTCTTTGGGCCCTCTGCAGTCTACTCAGTGGTCAGACTGAATAGGTTTACACTGTGATTTGTCAGCCAATATGGTTCATCTGATATCCCAGCTGATATTTATGGTGATCTATCATTTAGAGAAAAATGAGATCCCAACCTGTCCTTTAGAGCCTTTGTCCAGGGCCAGTGCCTGCTGAATGAAGGCATAGAGGTGGACGTAAGGGTTTGGCAGCAGCTCCCTGAAGATCACATCATAGTACAAGTTACTGCGGAACACAGGTGAAACAAAAGACAGTGGCGAGCGCAGTCTTAGGGATCGAACAATGTCCTCTTGTACATTCTTGGGTGCTGTCGCTGTCAGAGCCAAACAGGGAACCCCTGGCAAGCGACCACGCAGCTCTCCCAGTTTGAGGTAGTCTGGCCTGAAGTCGTGTCCCCACTGGGAGACGCAGTGAGCCTCGTCCACAGCCAGGTAAGATAGCAGGCCGCGGGAGCACAGGCCCGTCAGGCAGGGCTGGAATGTGGGTGAGGCCACCATCTCTGGAGTGATGTAGAGCATCTTCAGCTTGGGGCTGCTGCTCCCTAGGTCAGCCAGGATCAGACGTCGCTCGCCTACTGGGAGCTTGGAGTTGATGGAGCAGGCAGGGATGTTCAGACTTTTCAGGCGGTCCACTTGGTCCTGGGAAGAAACACAGGAAGGGATAAACACCTAATTGATAGTGCACACAAGGGTTTGCATTGGAGCAATCCAATTAGAAACAGACACCGACCTGAATGAGAGCGATTAGCGGGGATATAACCAGAGTAATGCCCTCGGCCAGGACAGCAGGCAGCTGGTAGCAGAGGGACTTTCCTGCTCCAGTGGGCATACACACAAACACATCCCTGTCACCTGCAGGAAGACAACACCTATCATCACGGTGCCACACATGAATCGCTCCCTAACAACACTATATGTGAGAGATAATTCAAACTCAGCCTTATATTTAAAAATTCACGAAAATGTCAGATGAGTTGCTTGTTGCTACGAGCCAGCTAACGTCTGCTAACGTTAGTTAGCATGGAAACTAACACAGCAGATACATTGTTCGCACTGTTCGCTGACTTACCTTTAAGGACTGCTTTTACAACATCTTCCTGTAGTTTAGACCGAAAGTTGTCGAACCCAAAGTGGGTTTTTAAAGCCTGTTTTGAAGTTGTTGTCATCGTTTATCTCTCTGTAAATAAATCATATAAGCGTCTCTGGTGTCGTCGCAAACTGATGACATCACTACAGTCGCGAAGAAAACTGAAAATAAAGTTTTTTTTTTTAATTCCGTGTTTAGTGATTCCATGTTATTTATATATATATATAGTCTATACTATGTGTTGTTTTATATTTGTAGTATTGTGGTGGAACGAGTTGCCGCGTGCTCTTTATATTTTGCAACGGTTTGTGTTAGAGCTCTCTGATTGGTCGAGTGGTACACGGCTTTCAGCTAATCACAGCTGCTGGCCAAAAGTATATGGACAACCTGTGTGTTCAGATCCTTTACTGATTAAAGTAAAATACCACATTGTAGATAATACTCTGTTGCACTTGCAAGTAAAAGTCCTGCAAAAGTGTATGTACACACTTAAAGTACCAAAAGTAAAAGAAGTTGGTATGCAGAATGGCCCATTTCAGAATAATGTATATTATTGTATAACAAAAATGGATGACTTAATTTGTATATTACTTTAATGTTGCAGTTGGTAAAGTTGGGGCTAATTTTAACGTATACTACGTATAAATAAGTATGCTTTTGAATTGGGCTAAAGCGCTGTTTCTATCATACTCTGCTTCTCAACCTTGATCTACCACCATGATCATTATCATTAACCCTAAAAAAATTGGGTTTCTTTTAACCAAACAAAAAAAAAGTAACGTTGAACAAAAATGTCGTGAAAAAAGCTTCAAAAACGTGGGAAAAAAGCAAATAAAGTGCAGATGAAATCGACAAATTATTGTAAAAGCTTGAAAAGCTCAGGGAAAAGTGTTGAAAAAAAATGACAAAAACATCAGGAAAAGCAACAAAAATGTCAAAAAACAAAACCATAGTGACAACCAAAACAAAAAAATGTTTTAATTTTAATTTGGACCCAGAATTTAATAATAATAAAATTAAAAGTTGCATGGTCCACAACAAGACAACACAAGGGTTCTGTCACTTCGTGTTTGAAATATGTAGTAAAGATGTTAAATAACCACAACAAAGACAGAAAAGAGAGGAGAGAGAAACTGGAGAATCAGCTGAAGCTGATTACTGATCCCAAAGGCTTATTTACCCAAGACACTGATCTATAAGGGACTGGGTTTGACTATGTCCCACACACTTCTCTTCTCAAATCAGAATTCTCTTTCTAACTAAATATTCATCTTATTTGTTTTACTGTTCACTCTTCCTGTACCTTTTTGTGACATACTGTATATAAATCACTTATTATGTCTAATGTACTAATAAACAGACCAAATAGTAAGACATGGATTTGGTTTATTTATCATTCACAGAAATGCACTCTTACTGCAGGGTTAATATTGCACAATACATTACATTATTACTATAGGTTTCCTTTCAAATATATGAAAATACATTATGTGTGTGAGCAATGAGTAGCACTGTAACTCTATAGTGAGGAAGTGGTTGCAACGATCACATTAAAGCAGCAGCAGCAGCAGCATAGAGGGTGGTCACATAGAGGAGCTATTCAATAGCACAATGATCAGGATCTCTGATTCCTCTCAGTGGTTATTATATAACCATTTGGTATATATTATTATGATATCTACTGGCTTTTAAAGGAAGAGGGAAGAGGAGGAAACTCAACCCCAGATGCAGGGCGTGGGGCAGAGACATTGGGTCTTAGCCGCTGGAGACTTGATCACCAGATCCTTGGCGATCTCCACTGTCCCAAACAAGGGGAAAAGCTTCTCACCAAAGCTCTCGTTGTAGGTGTAAATGTGGAAGTGTTTGTCCACGTCATAGAAAGACAGCTGGCCGTGGTCGTAGTCGAGGTAGATGCCCACCTTGCGGGGGATGAGGCCGGCCGGCAGGGCGGTGAATGGCACCGTCAGTGCCTTCAGCTCAGTGCCCCTCTCCAGTCGCAGGCTCAGGTAACCCGTGTCTGTGTTCAGGGACTTGAAGCCTTTCCTCAGGGCCGATTCTTTGGCCACGCCCAGCCTCCAGTCCCGCTCTCCCACGTCCACCTCCCAGTAGTGGCGGCCCGAGCTGAAGCCCTCCACACCGACAGCACACCACCAGCCGTCAAAGCGTTGGTGGTAGTTGGGAACATCCTTCCGCTCAAAGCCACAGCGCATCCTCTTCTCGTCAGTGATGAGCAGATCAGGGTTGGCTGTGTCCAGATCCAGAGTCACCTCCACTAGGGGGAAAAGTAACATGGTTTAAATTACGGGACAGGTTTGGTAGAGATTATACTGATTAATAATTTTATCAAATGAAAGCTGTACCTGAAGCATCTGAGATCCAATCCCACACTGCAAAAAACAGAGGGCTTTAGTAGTAAAAAATGTATGTCTGACTGACAGTATAAATGCAATGCATAATGTTGCAAACCTGGTTTTACAGAATAAGAGCTGTGTTGTCAGTAGTTATAGGCTGTACAACAGTGTTACAGGTCCAAACAGAGGATACTGTGACGACAAGAATCTTAAGGAAAAGGAGTGGTTGTCAGCGCTGACATTTTTTAATTGAAAAAAAATATCCATATGAACAAAAATGTGTATCTATCTACAGACAAAATATGATATCCCCAAATTATTTACTTCAAATGTCCTCAGTAAGCTACAGTGGGTCATTGTGTGATTTTTCTGCTCATAGTAAATAGATAGATGTGTTGGTCTCCTAATTATAGATGAAACTGTCATTTTTCTTTTGTCATGTCAGGGATCTTCAACAGAAGGGTACGGACACCTAGAGGGTCCTTAGAGTCACTGCAGGGGGGCCTCCAAGTTATTGTTAAAAAACAAAATTGAAAAGTCTTAACATGAATCCAACATATTATGAGCAAACATAAATCCCCACTGCTTACTGGCCTATATGTAAGTTACTAGTCACTATTAGGCCATCCACTTTTTATCCCCGGATTCACTGTGCCACATGTATGTTTAACATTAAAACATGATTTTTAAAATTGTGCCAACAATCATTAGGCTATTTAAATAGTTTAGTATTCTGTGCAAAAAAAATGTATAAAGGCTTTAGGCTGCTCTACATGTTATTGAAGGCACAGTTTAATATGTAACTGTATTTTATACAATGTATGTAGTAGGGGGACCCTGCTCTTTCAGTTGAGGGGTCCCCGGCTTGAAAAAACGTTAAAGACCCCTGATGTAGATCAAACCGATGCATCTACAAACATATTAATCTTATGGAAGATTGACAATTTCAGCATCTCCTTATTTTTTGTATTCTGGTGTCCTACACCTGTACCCCACTGGAGATGCATGTGTACACATGCATCTCCTTTGCTTCAAACCTAATAATGAGCCTTGTGAATAATCATATGTTTTAATGGTGCAAAACTACAATTAAATATATGTTTGCCAAAGCAATGATGATTACTACCATGTTGATTACATTACCGAGCAGTCACAATGTAACTTGAAACCAGTGAAGTGGTTTAATGTTATGGTTTTAAATCACTCACCTGGTTGAGGAATGTAGGATATGGCACCTGGATGGATACAGTAACAGACTCATAAGAAATTCTAATCTTTGACATTGAATGGAATTGATATTTTAAAAAATTCAACTTGATTCAGTTTCGATTTACAAACCAATCTTTTGAGTCCTCTGCTTCCACATGAGCCACTGCTGCGGTATGGTATCCTGCGAGAACACATCAAAAAGGTTTGGATTACACCTGTACAATAAACACAAAGTAGTTAAGCATACTCTGTGAACGGTTACATGGACTTTTACCTTATCTGGGCGCTGCACGATTAAAGTCCAAAAAACGAGCTCCATAGCCGTCAGCAGATTGGGCGCGCGGCCCCAGCGCCAGGCTGACTGCAGGTCCTCCAGAGCCTTTGCAACAGGTTCCCCAGGCCACACACTTTGCTGCAAGATAATCAATATGAATACAATGTGTCTATTGATTAAACAGAGTCAGGTGACCAGGAAATGTTTTTGGTATATTCGGACTTCCCACCTCAGGCTGAGCTCTCACATCCTTAATCCAGTTGAGGATCACAGTTTTGGCCTGAAGCATGTCCTGCTCATTAATCATATCCGGCTGTTTGACCTCGTCCATCTCTGGCCAGCCATCTGTCTGCAAGGGCCTCTTCTGCACATAGAAACACACAAACCTTTAGTGGTAAAACCTCGCTGTACCTTCAGTAAGTATAGTCATTGTCTGTCCCTATCACTCTCCCTCTGGAAATGGATGGTTTTCTCAGATAAGCACCTTGCTCTCTAACATAGAGGCCCACTGTAGAATGAAGACCCTGCATAGAGAGGCTGGCCAGATGTCATCAAGGTTCCAGATGTGCTCCAGGACTGCTGACCTCTGCAGAGGCAAAACAGAAAGACAAGAGAGGAAATGAGAGGACATGGGGTTGGTGATTGACTGAGATGTAAAGACAAAACCTATTACTATACAAGTCTGACAAAATCATTTGAGTTTTCATGAGTGAATCTTTACCTGGCACACTCGGCGTAGATCTCGAGCCAGATCCACAATAAACAGCTGATCCTCATCCAAAGGCTCCCTCTTCTCATTCTTCGCTCTCTTGTGTGATTCCTGCGGAAAAAAATAACATAAGATTTTCTGTGGGAAAGTGCTTAGAAAGGGAAGCGTTCTCAGCAAAAAAAAAGAACATTTGGAGGACATTAGTGCTGCTTTACAAGTTCCTTAGAAAGTAATAAGGTCAAATTAGAAAGGAGGGGGTCACTCAGCCTGATCAAAATGCACATCATGGCTGTGTTTCTGTCAGCAGAAAAGAAAAGCACCCTTTCCTTTCAGACTCACACAGCAGCTCTCTCTTGTTGAATTAAATCAGGAAAGGGAAATGCATGCAGGCACGTAATACTAAAAAAACTGCTTAAGAATCAAGGTGACCCAAAAAAACAGGCTTAGACATTAAACAGACATTGTTTTGGTTTCTCTTATTTCTTTTTTTTATAGAGGGAACCATGTTACCTTTATCTTGGCCGTAAGGTTTTTGGCCGGCTCCACCATGAAGTGAAAACACTGCATCATCTTGGCTGGTCTGTAATAAAAATCCATAATAATAACAATAACAATTATTTTGACATTCTTGTACTTTACTTGAGTATTTTCATTTTATGTTGTTATATATTCCTACGTTTCAGAGAGACATTTTGTACTTTTTACCCCACTACATTTATTTTATACTTTTAAGATGAAAAATATATGGTATGCCTATATAACATAGGATGCAGTCATAGACATAAAATGAGTGCAGTACTATAATAGCCAGTAGTATACAAATGACCTTGACACTGGTCTTTAGTGAGCCTGTAAACTAGAACACTGCTAATGTTTACTTCCAAAACACCAGCATGTGATGCAAATCATTTAACACGTGATGGAAAGATAATTCCAGTGTGACCAGCTTATTAAAAGTGAGGGATGTCGCATCCTCGGCTTCAGCAGGCATTACTAAACACGTAAAGTGAATCAAGTCATTATCTCTGGAGACATGAGGAATGGGTCTAACAGGAAGTCTTTCGGGAGGTCATATTCGAGGCCAGAACACATAAGTGCTCATTAATTGGAGCAAAATCGAGCAATCAGAGCAGGCAGTCCGAAATGTGACTGGCCCTGCACACTTCCAGCTGCCAGTCTGAGTGTGTCCTTTATCAAGTTCTCTCTTTTCTGTATTCCTCACTTACTTTCTCTCCATCGTCATCTGCAGAAAAATGCATGAGCTCAGTCTGTGTCTGGTTGGTACTAAAGCCGTTGGGATGCAATTTTAAACAGCTTTACATGCAGACCCAGACTGAGGATGATGTGGGTGAATGCAATGCCATAAATAAATCTTAACTGTACTTACACTTTACCCCATTTAGTTAATCAACACTAGTGTTTATCTAGTTTCATTAATTAGACACAGTCACAGACAGGTCTGGTTTGGCTATAAATAAAGTTATGCATCTTTTTCTTTTTCTTTTTTAAATCAGCGCTGTCAAGCTCCACAAAGCTGCAGCACTAAGGTATGTACAGTACCTGTGTATGTGGTTCATATGTCTTGTTCTTTTAATGTGCAGTAATTCATACTGAGCTAAGGCGAAATATATTACACTATTACATGTTTGCAAATATAGGCCTATTTAATTGCAGCGACTGAAATCAAGCAATGGCAAATGAAAAGAAGTGCTCCGTTAAACGGTTATCAATGTCTTGGGAAAACATGACCATGCAGTTTTTGCAGAGCGACCCAGTTAGAGGCCAGCTGATGACTGCGCATGAGGTAACTGCCGTATGACTTTGCGGCAAATCTGGATTATATTTACACTTAGACTCCTTATGCACGTTTTAAAATATTATTTATAGGCCGCTCAGCACGCAACAGAATGAAATGTTATATAGCCTAAATGTATGCTAGTTATGTCATATAACTGCAGTGCGTCCTGCACACAACAACCCAAATAAGACAAGGTTGATGATAACGCGCATATAACACACGAACCTACCTTAGTCCTCGCAGGTTTGGTAAAGAAGTTTTCTTCTTCTATTGCCTTAAGAGCGAGCAGCCGTCCGTGTCTGGAGGAAGTGTGCTGCAGTGTCTGACCTTGTTTACACACATGCCAGACTGACAGTCGGCTGTTCGCGCAGGTTCGGTTTTCTCCGTCAGTGACGAACGAGGTACCTCGTTGGACAAAGCGCGCTGCCATATTTGTGAGGTAATTATGACGCTGAAACTGACCAGATAGAGAGTGACGCAGGTTTACATTTTGGAGAAATGTAAAGTTAATAGGCTACATTTGCTCTAGTGCTATACTTAAATATAGTTTAGAGGTACTTGTACTTATTTCTTCCCCACTTCCTGCTACTTTATTATTTTTCTTCCATTGCTTTAGAGGGAACTATTGTACCTTTTACCCCACTACATCAATTCATAGTCACTTTTCATATTTTATACAAAGCATATGATCACTCACTTTATAAAATATAATGCAATGTGACAGACTAACCTGGCTAACAGCATATTAAGTTGTAAAAATGAGCTCCATATTCCCCAGATACAACATTTAAATGCTTCTTACATTTTTATACATCAGTAATAACTCTAAACTATGGGGCCATTCTCTTGCATAACAATATTTCAAAGTAATATTTTCAGTGCATGACTTGTGCTTGTAATGTAGATTTATTACAATTTTGTAGGCTTCTAGGATCGGAATACTACCAATAATATGAGTGAGACTTGAACTTATGATGGTATTTTTAACTTGATACATGTTCACTGCTGCCCCCTCTAGCTTAATGGCTCATAGACCTGATGTGTGAAATATCAATAACATATAGGGAATATAGTAGGTTTGCTGCTTATTTCTAATTATAAAGTTAGGCTCATATAATCACTGCTGTGACTGAATGTGAAACAGGTCAACAGTATTAGCATTTTGACACAAGATTAAAAAAAAAAACAAAAAAACATTTGACCTCAAAGAAAGCAGCAAAACTTTTAAAATTTGAAAATAAACTTTGAAAATGAGGCTCATTAGATATTCGGTCAAAAGACAATACATTTTATGTTTATCTATTTTCTGATCATTTCTATTACTGAGACAAATTATAGATGACGTGTAGTCTCATATTATATTACTGCAGTTTATTTTTTTAATCTTAACTGTATTTTAAGAGCTGAGAGAAAAAGATCATAAGAGCTGAGAAAAATGGATTCAAGGAGCTTCAATCTAAATCGGGGTGATCCAAGGGACTGGCATCTCACTGCAAATTAATTTAAGAAGTATGAGACTTTTTAAAAACCCTCAGATTACTAGTTGGACAAGAATCTCCTTTTAAAGGAAGTTTCCTTTCTGTCTTACACATCCCTACATACATAGTCATGGAAATATAACTATCAAAGGCCAGCACTGCAGCTGTTTGTAACTACTGTTCTTGATCATGCTTAAGTTAATAATGTGATATACTGCTTTATAATTAGAATTGTCCATCAACAAAACAAGAAAAGTATCTATTTGTATTTATATTTGTTTCTGGAGTCACTAATTTTTCTTCTATGAATACGCGACAACGTGCAGGACAAACATTTACCGTGTGTACATGACAGGTTGTAGAGAATAACTTTGTAGGATTTAGAAAAGCAAAACAGGTTTTGACAAGGCGTACTTCTTTGTAATTTACATTTCACTCCATTTCATTCTGCTCCATGACGCCTGTTCTTGGAGAACAGAACAAACAAATCAAGGTTTCTGTCCTAGATATGCAAAGTGTGAAATCATCAAGAGTCCCATCTGCCTTAACAGAAAAAGAAAACTTGTGCTAAAAAAAAATATTTCTCGGAATATACAGTATGTCTTGGAAGGCACTCTCATTAGCACCTTTAGTAGTTCTCCCTCTCACAGGATGAACCACATGCTGTATGGAAGTATAGCACGGCTTTGTTAGGGCAAAGAATGAATCAGTCAATCAATCAATCAATCAATCACCCACTTTTATTTGTCACATGAAATCATACAAGGTATAATTCCAGTAAAATGTAATCCCATCAGCTCCTTTAACTTGAGCATGATTCATTATAAGCAGAACGTGGCCATCAGATTGGCACACAGAAAAAGAGTCACCCGGTTGAAAGGCACCGGCACTCAAAGATCCAGCCAAGTCTCTGCAAAAGGACACCATCGTCCCGATATCCTGTTGGAATCCAGAGAAGTCATTACAGTGTTCAATTCCTCCACGCTTGCCCTGGTGCCCTCCCTAGAGATGGAGATGGATGTAAAGATGGTCTTGCTTGTCAAAGTAGTCGGGATTGTAACCAAAGGTCGTAGCTGATAGGCCCTACATTTCCCTCTGTGTTGTTTACTCTGATGTTAACACTCGGAAACTTGACTGGCCAGCTGACTAGCTAACCCAGGTTAGCAGAGTTGGCAGAAGACTGGCAAGTTGATTTCCTGATCCTGATGAGCGACTCATAGCCACACGCCATCACCATCCAATGTTAATGTCAACCACATAAAAGACAGCTAATATTTGTAAATTAGACAATTCAGGATACATTTTGCTGAGCTGACAGAGAGGCGACTGGAGCGGTCTGCGCCTTCTAGAAGACATAGAAATGTCTTTGTTTGACATAGACACAAACAGTTCTCCAATAATCTTACAATCCAGACAATGAAGTCTCTTGTTTTAGGAGCAGCACAATAAAAGAGAAGACAAGTGTTCACCGAAAGTATAATCAACAAAGTAAATAGTGGTTTCCTTCTTGGTATGTTGTAGTCCACAACTTTCTTCTTCAAGGTGTTCCAGCCACCTCAGTAAAAAGTCAATAAAGTCAGTATCCAGTGATTCTCTGTTAAAATATATCAGCATGGCAGAAAGCAACTGTCACAAAGTGTTTTTAACATTCAAACGTCCCAAGCCAAAGGTGTCCTTATGGTAGCTCTTTTTATCAGCTATCTCTCAAGATAAACTCAGCCTTCTTCATGTATCTGAGTCAGTTTGTGTGAAGGATCCAGACGTGATCCAATCTTCAACACTTTTGTTCCTTTGGTAACTTAATCTGTAAATAAAGCTATCACGTGTCTTTCACATTCATCAGACAGCTGGAGATGCTTGCTCAGTAATCACACATGTAGAACAGTGCTATTGGTGTTATCACAGTTGACTGGATGATGAGTGTCGGGCCCAGTGTTGGTGTAGATACTCTGAGGAGGGGAGATGTCCAGACTGGATGAGAGGATGTTGTACGGCAGCTCCACTGACTGGCGGATACTCTCTTCATATGTTGGAGGAGCCTGTCGGAAATGCAGAAAAATAAGAGAAATTTAAAAACATACAAGCTATTTATTTTCCTCACTTGCTAGAATACACTGCGCTTGCTATCCTGTCTAGTATAAATGTGCGAAGCCATCTGAAAATTGTACTGTGATATACTGACATACACAAGTCATAAACAATGTAACCACAAAATTCTTCAGGACGGACAGAAATTGTTTTCCCAGGATGAAAGTGTTGCTTGGAAAACACCCTGAGGTCTGATATCTATCCTAAAAAAATAAGTGGGACATGTTTGTAGTTTGTATTAATCGCCAGGTTGGCCGCCTAGAACATATTTGTCTCCAATGCATAACACACTTCCCAACTGGCTCTTCTTATCTTTTAATTGCTTGGGGACCCTCGGGGTACAACAGCAACCCTACAACCCTGCCCTCTGTGTGATACACACACCAGGCCGCAAAGTTTTACTACTATCCTGCCTTGGGCTGCACGTCAGACAGAGGTAAATTAAGGAGGCCATCAGTTGAACTCTGTTTAGGGGAGGGAGACTTTTATGTGACTAGTGATGGGTTGACTGGAAAGTACTGTGTGTTTCTTTGTATGTGTGTGTGTGTGTGTGTGTGTGTGTGTGTGTGTGTGTGTGTGTGTGTGTGTGTGTGTGTGTGTGTGAAAGAGAGTAAGAGATGGGCAGCCATGCTAAGTACTGTTTAATTAAGGAAAAAAGGAGAGGTCAAAGAAGAAAAAAACAGTAGAAGACGGGAGCACAAAGCTGCATTCCCGTTCACTGTTTGTATTCAGTATGCAGGCTTTAATTATGTTTGATGTGCCTTTTTCTCATTACCTTGTTTGCTCAAGCGTCAAAAGCTCGGCAAAAGATCAACACGGTAAAACCTTGAAATGCGGCCGGCAGTACAATTCAGCTGCGCGCATCAGATGAGCCGATAGCGTACCCTGTTTACTGCACTTTGAATGCAGTCTAATCTTTATACAAGCTCTTGTTACAATATTGTTTGACAGCGTGGTCATAATAGAAAAAGCCAGCTTGTTATTATCTCCATTCACTGTGAGACTACACATGAGGGGCATCCAAAATAAGATGAAATATGAGCGTTAGCATTCTTTGAAATTGTAATAGGAGGACAATATCTTCTATGTTCCCAGACTTAACAATAGCACCTGAGATACTTCATTGTCACAGCATTTGGGACTGTATCAAGCGCTGTGACACAGTTCTAATCCCTACTTTAGCCAACCTCAGTCACAATGGGTCCATTGAGGCCGAAGCGGTCTGCGATCATTAGGTGGATCTGCCTCTGGCGGTCCTTCTTTCGGACGCTCTCGTAGGAGGGGAGTCTCGGCAGGGGGGCCTCCAGTGTCGGCAGGCTGTAGCTGGAGGGCAGGCCGACGTAGAACAGCTGACCTGCCTGCTGAGACACATACAGGCCCAAACACAGAGGGACACTTATGAAGTTTGGGAAACAGAAGCTTTTATGTGCTGAGGATTTGTGGATCATTAAAACCCAATTTAAAGCTGCAGTCATTGAAACGTTAATTTCAAAGGTTTGTAATGCCCGATCTACCCAGCGATATGTGTACTGTACAATATGTGTTGTAAGAGGGAACTGATAGCATGTCTATATCCCCTGCAACAGTGTACACTGAAGGCAAAACTGATATGTGGCCAATAACAGATCATAATAACATACTAGACTCTCTCACCTGAGTGTTATTGTCATCCATGATCTGAGTCTGCTCCAGACAAGGAGATCCCACCAGTGTCTGTCTGCTGCTGTAGTACTGAGGAGGAGCATCCTGTAAAACAAGCAGTAATGACTGGAACAAGTGTGTCTCAGAAAGCACAGCCTTTAGTCATTAATTACAAACATTAATCTGTTTATATTTGAACTACTAAGCCTACCGCAATTAGTCAAAAATCTACTCGTTTCAGCCCAATTGACCAATGTTCATGCCTTGTTTAATCACTGTAGACCCTGGCTGGTTTAGCAATACCATAAATTATCTGATCAATAAGATGACCACCCTCCAATTTCCATGCCTCCTCCCAGTCCCACCCACTTTAAAACAAGACATGTCAGAGTCTCACTGTATAAGGGTGCAACAATCCTGAAAAAAGACCAGGAAAACTAGGTAATTGCCTTGAGTCTAAATGAGTCTCCTTTGTGTGGAGAACAATGTGATGTCCTACTGTGGCATCAGGGTCCCTAGGCAACAAAAACCACACCGTGTGGTCTTTTCAGTAGTGTCTCTCTCTTCCCCTTATAACTGCAGCAGGTACCTCTTAACGAGCACACTCCAATACACATTATGGCCCCTCGTATGTCACTTGGGCATTACAACAAAGTCAGTTTGTTGCCTTACTGGGATTTAAATCCAGTGTGAGGATAAGAGATGTTAGGACAACTTTTGCTGCTATTACTAAGGATATTCCCTCTGACTAGAAGGCAACAAAAGTAGGGGCTCAGAATGCAATAACTAGTATTAAAATGTCAGATAATCTTTCCCAGGCCAGTTAAACAATGACATCACTCACACATAGAGTGACGCACGCTAACGACCTTTGCCATAACCCTCACATCGTTTCAGAGAGAAAGAGACGACACCAAAAAGGTGATGTCAAAGGTCACTTTCCCTCACTGGTTTGTACTTTTAAGAAGCCAAAAAAAATAGAAGACTTGTTCTTTTGTCTCCTGCCATTGATTCAGCCAGTGTGAAAAAGCACAACCGTGTAAAATCAGTGTTGAAGTCGGGGGAGGACCCCAGCGGCAGTGTGCCTTTTTTCAACGCTGCAACCTAAAGGAGATCCATTGTCCTCCTTGTGTCCCCAACACCCACAGTGGGGTCTGCCCACTATTCATGGTGCAAACTGAAGCAGGGAAAGGTATGCGACGATGAAGTTGAAGACATGAAATGCCCCACAGGAACACAATGAAAGAGCGTTTGTGTGTGTGATTCCCTCGCAGAATGACTAACCTTTACTTTCGGTATCCTTGAAATAAAAACAATAAAAAAGCTTTTCCTTTTTCAAGCACATACCTCAATTTCAAGTAAGAATCTGGTTTCAGGAAGAATATCTTATAAGTACTTTTAGATGTATTCAGCATTCCGTACTCAGTGTTTACAGTCTGTCAGATGGTGATTATTGTACTGACTTGACAATAGGTTAATATCTTATCAGCCACACTGTGTACAGGTACAGCTGTAACTAGAGGCCAGCGTTGGCACTTTGTACCAGTGAAACGCTCTGTTAGTTCCTTAAATCGGACAACAAGACTTCTCCATTAAAACCACAGCAGAACAGAGCTTCCTGTCAGTAGGAGGGGGAGGTATGAGTCTCTGCAATCCGAAGATAACACTCAAACTTCACCCCTGGGACTCACGGAGGTGAGGAAGAGGAAACAGAGAGAATGGCCAACCAATGAAAAGTTACTTCTGTGGTGTTGACATTTCCAGATCACCTCATCCTGCACCATCGCCTACAGCTTTATTCAGGCAGTTATCTTAAGTAGGTAGATACAATTGGGATGTTGGAGATAAAAAAAACACACATTAATAATATAAAACATACATTTCCTTATTAAAAAAAACTTAAAAGATTAGGTTGTTTTGCTTCACCTGCTATGTTGATGTTAGCAACAAAATCTGATTTACAGTGATTTAATTACACTGGGGCTGCTGATGTAGCACCAATATGTGTGGTAAGTGCTAATTCTGTCCAATTCCATTAGAGTTACTGTGGTAGATATTTCTGGAGGGCAGCTAATTCAACTGAGGCAAATCCATCGCCTGACAATGATCATATCAAGTGTATTGTAGTCCGTTTCCCACAGCCATGCAAATTGAATCTGACACTTCTTAATGGCGTGACACTGAGTGCGCATGGTGTCTCTGAGTCTGTGTCCTCTCCTCTCATCAGCTCAACAACTGTGCTGGATCAGGTTCAAACGTGAACATAGAAGTGAGTCACTTTGAAAGAAGAAATAAAAAAAAATAAAAAAACTTTCTACCCTTTGTTTTGATTTCTTACCATATCTGCATGTGGCCCTTGATAGGAGCGGAGTTTGCAGCACTGAAGATCCTTGCGGTAAATAATGGACAGCAGCACCACAATGACCACAAAGAACACCAGAGAAGAAACTGTTTGGAAAGCAGAAGAGCAGGATGTGTGTGATAATCACTGTTGAACAGACACACATTGTGTTTTTTTTTTTTGTCTGGGTGTAAAACAACTTGTAAAAGAAGAGGTTTTATCTTTTTAACAGTTCAAGTTGAGCAAGATGATTTCACTTTGAACAGTTTTTTCTACCATTTGAACACTTAAAGGTGTAATTTCTCTCTAATGCTCTATACCTGTCCATCAAACACAATGACAGCTGTAAAATAATAGACTTAGGCTAGTCTGTCATCTGTAATTATGTTTAAGAGCTTGAGTGCAATATTTGACAAATGGGCTGATATCTATAAAAGAAATGAACACACATAGATACACAGGAATCAGACAAGTAAAGCTCACTATCCAGACAGATGTTTCTCTAGTCTAGCAGAATTAGTTGTTTTTTTTATTCACAGTTTAAAGGTTTGACTTACAGGATGCAGCGACCACTGTGAGTTGATCCGATGTCAGCTGTGAGGAGGGGATGGTTGGACTTGCAGTTGTGGACATTTCTTCTGTGAAAACTGTTAATGTTCCCTTCAGAAATCCTCTTGAACTTATCAGACCCAACACAAAGGCTCTCATCTTATATAATATACTCAGAGAAAGAAATGGAGACCAGGTCTGTCGCTGCTCTTCATCGTCTGCTCGGTCCCAGACAGGGTGACAGTCCACATGCGCTCTGCAAGTCGGATCAAACTCTCCACTCGGTAAACATGCCACAGCGTGTGTGAAGGCGCACTGACGCCCTCTCCCAGCCGCGTGACGTCGCCCTGACTCTGCGCTGGACGGCAGTTTGGTTTATGGACACTGGCAGGCAGCAGCCACTATGGGCCAACTGATTTACTATAAAGTATCCCCAAAGCATCAGTGTAACACAGATTACAAACAGTCTACATTATGTTCAGAAAACAGACAACTGCTGCTGCTTACTCCGCCGTCTACTTAATGGCTTCCAGAGCAGTAGGTTAACACACCGGATGCCTGAGCTGCAGTCCCGTTACCCCGGAGACTGTGGGGGTCCCGTTCTGAGATGATTTCTATACAGACAAAGAGCCAAAATGTAGCATTAGTATTCATGAATGGGAACTATGTAAAACTGGTATTTCAATATTTAAAACTGCCAATGGACGTACCTTAAATGATTGCATTGCAATATATTATATAATATTAATAATATTACAATCATAACCATTTTACATTTCATCTCAAGCATTGCAGATCAGCCTTAAACTTAGAACGCATAATTTATATTTATTTTTGATAAGAAATGGCTATGACCTTTATAGATCAAATCTTAAATCAAAAGTAAATAATCTGTTGAAGTCCTAGGAGGCACAGATACTGAAAAAAAAATATTGAAATAAATAATATAAATCGAGTTTATAAACCAATACGTTCAAGTAATGTGGATAATAATATGAAATGTCTTGGTTTATCCATAGTGAGCAGGCTGGATTTGATAAGTAGATTTCTTGATTGGATCTACCTCATCTAACTATATGCAGCCTGTGATTTAAATGCAGAAAAAAAACATTTGACAGGGTGGAATGGATCTCCTAAGTGGGTGCTCCACATATTTGTCTTTGGATCAATATATCAATATGTTATATATACATATATATTATAGGTATATGGTCACATATTTTATACATAAACCTATAAGAGTCAAACAGAATTTAACTGAAGATATGGGGAGAAGATGTAAGGGAAAATGGTATGATAAAAACCTTTGAAGTTCTGCTGCATGCAAAAGGAAACATCAAATAGGCTATGGGCTCACATATTTTATAATCCTTAGAGAAAAAAAGAGTTCAGAAACATTGCATTGGTTTGATATACTTGTTAAAACAACCTCCCTTTTTTAAATTTAATTTTTTTTTAAATATATGATTAATTTATGGGTCTCCAAAACACACTAGAGATAACATATCAAAGTATAAAAGTTGTCCCCAAATGTTGAAAATTAGATCATGTTAGTGTTAGGGTTACGCCAGACTATTGTATGTTTGATCTTTGTTGTGGCATGTGTAGGCCATTTGTCCAGGGGGCTGGGAGGGTGTCTTTATAGTATATATGTGATGCATGTAAATGATTGGATAAGTAATTAGGCTGTAATAATTTAAAAGTGTTAAATATCTTGAAAATGTCCATATTGCATAGGACAGGTTCAGTAGCAGACATGTAAATTGTCAGAACATAGACCTACTGTAATATGACTTGTATGGGCCTATGTTAAATGTGTGCTTCACAAACTTTTTTTTGCCTCTGACCACTTAAAAAACAGACTCCTCATCACTATGACCATATAGTGTGTGTGTGTGTGTGTGTGTGTGTGCGCGCGCGTGCGTGCGTGTGTGTGTGTTTATCCAGCGCAAAGGGTTTTCGAGGCATGGAGAGGTAGCAGTATCCAGTTTTCCACACAAAAGCAAAAATGTCTAAGTATCAGGTGACCCCTTGAAGGGTTTAAGGGTTGGGCTTTACACCTGGCCCTGCATGGAGAAGGGGGTCAGGGAACTGCTGAGGAGGTCACCAACCTCCATGAAGAGAACAAAAATGATGGAATTTTTCTTTTAACAATGTTGTTTTATACAAAAAATAAATAAACAGTAGAAAAATAGCTTAATCCATCCAATGTTTACAAGTTTTGGAGACAAACTTTGCAGCAACCTGAGGATGGCGAGCGGCACAGCGTGCACGCGCAGTTCAGAATGCGTCCTGCACGCGCTCCCAGTCAATTGGAATCGAAAAAATGGTGGCCAGCGCTCGAGTACAGAAGCTGCTCCGACGATATAAACTAGCGATTGCCGCCGCATTAACTATCCTCCTGGTCCAGGGGCTTGTGGTATGGAGTCTAAGAGGTCTGGAAGAAGGCGAGGCAGAGGTGAGCCACAGTCCCTCCGATTATTTCTCACATGACAGTGATTCGGTTAGCTAGGTTTAATTGTAGAGCTAGCCGTTAGCGCTTAGCGGAGCTCACTGTGTGTTATGATACAGTAACGTTAGCTAATGCTAGCTAAGTTAGCAGTAGGGGAACATTTCAGTACAACCGGACCTGCCCGGTCTTGTCTGTCTGTCACCGATCACGCAGCACCAGATTAATACACACTGCTACATGTTTATAACTAAGTTCACGGTGTCGATACTCGTTAAATGGTTGTTAGCTAACTTGTTTGAAACTACAGTGGTCTGTGATTGTCACCACATTTCATTTGGAGTTACTGTGGTAATAATTAATAATAAAAAATGTGATGATGGGTAGACAGACAAACCAGTACTACACATCTAAGAGGAAGAGGTGGTCTTTGAAGTGATGCAACTTTTTGGGAACATGTGAAAGGACAGTTATTATTCTCTGGTCATAAATCTGGTTTATCGGAATGAGCTGAGACGCGTCATACGATTGCTGTCCCAGAATATTCAGCATTTGTTGTACTGTTTATATCCAACAGAGGTCTTTCTATGTGGGGGCTGCTTTTTGTTTGTGATCTTCATTAAGTTTTGAATCATACAAAAACACCCACAGAGGGAGCAGATTCCAGAGATACCGGCTAAGGTTGAGCAGAGAGTTGTCTCCACTACATAACATTTAACATTGAGTCCAACGTGGAAACTTATCTTTGCGTCTCCCTCACACACCAGAAGTACACTACCCTCAGGCTGTTCTCCTTTTAAATCAGACAGACAGACAGACAGATAGATAGATAGATAATTTGTTGTTCTCTGTCAGAGGAAATGTGTTTTTTTACAGCCTGTACACACATAAGAACAATTAATCACAAAAAACACATAGCCACAAGTAACACAATACATTCCCAATTACATGGGGTTGTGTGCTATGGTGAGTGCTTTGCGTGTGATGGGAGTGTCAGTGATGGTTGGGAGTATGATTTTAGATGTTGATGCAATGTTCCACCTGTTTGCATTATGAGCCTCTGGGCTTTCTACTACCTCGTCAGTTGCGTCCAGGCTTTAACATGCTTCAACAAATATACAGAGACATGTCTGTAGGGGTCTATAGTTAACTGTAGCTCACGTAGGACTGTAAAGGAGCAGACGTGCATACCTCTTAAATCTCAACACAACTACACATAGCATTTGCTGTCCAGTGCCTCAGGTCAAACAAAAACAAAAAAACTGCATATATTATTAATTTTTATTAATAATACTTTTTCCAATTGAAAGTTGGGAAAAAGCCTCATTCATTCCTTGTGAACTCTGGCTTCAGTAATGTGACACTGCTGCTCAGTGCACATGTCAGCCCGACATGCAGCTATGTTGGCAGACATCTATGCAAATGTCAGCACGCGGCATCTCTGCGTGTTTGCAGACGCACAGATGTGGAATCAATTTTCAGGCTTAAGAATGCCTATTAATCATCACTTAAAGCAGATGCGAGTTAATGCAGCGACCACGGAGCACGGGGCGAATCCAGCCCTGTTCATGTTCAGTCAGGGAGACTAGCCAATGTGGGCTATATCATCTATCTTCCCTGACTGAACATGAAAAAGGCTGGATTTGTCCATGCTCTGTGCTCCCTGCATTAACTCGCGTCTGCTTTAATCAGTGGCTTGCTGTGCATGTGTGAACATAGCCACATGCATTTATATTTAAAGCCCTTGTACAGAATTGTGAGGACAGAAGAAGAAGACTGTCATCGTTGTGTCACCCTCTGCTTGCCTGTGCTCTCCTAAGGAGCTCAGCACTGCTGCTTCCCGCTTCAGCAGATGATGATGCTGATGTGGTTTCACTTGACTTTAATTGGAAAGTAAAGAGGCTGCCTGGCTTGCCTTTAAATCAATACATTTTTGCCACAATGGCATTAATTAAAAGCTGTGAAAATAAGTGATAAGGAAAATTGAAACATTAGGCCCCACTGCATGCTTGTCTTCTGTGTGAGAACATTTACTCTGCCAGCTGAAAAGAAACAAAAGATTTTTTTTAATTATAATTATTGGGTTTCTTTAGCAGAAATCTCACTGTGTCAACCAGGTGTCTCTTCATTCTTTACTTTATTAAAGGAACCCAGGTTGGTTTCTTGTATAGGTGACGCTTAGGATATTGGGTTTCTGATGAAAACGGACAATAACCAAGGTTGCTCAAGTGCATGTAAACTCACTAAAAAAAGGCTCGCACTGCAATGGTATGTAACAGTTCTCCACAATGCCTCTTACTGTAATGGGTTTGAGTGTGCAGTTGGCGGACTGGGCTGTGTTGTTTGGCAGCTGGTTTATTGGCACTGTATTATCTGGCTCCTTGTCCTACCACACAGCACCAATCCCTCTCTTGTTCCCAACGTCTCTGGTCTGTCAGCGTGCCAGTAGCGTGAGGCGAGCGAGCCCGTGTTCTGCCATATCGTCTGACAGAGGCAAAAAGATCTCAGCCCTCTTACTGTTCTTCTTCCTCTTCTCCAAGAGCACATTTTGAAGGGCCTTTTGTGTGATCCGGTAATCTACTGTGCCAAAGCTGTGATGCTGTTTGGCTAGAAGATTAAAAAATGTATGGTTTTTTCAAAACCTGCATTTTCTTTTGGTAGGTGTGATTTGTGTTACAGTAAAATTGATTCCCTCTATACTTATTGAAATGATACGATTTGAAATCCAGATTAATTATGGTTGTGGTGTATCCGACACTGGGTTCTCACATCATTACAGTACCTCAGTACCGTTTGTGTACAAAAACACAGACTATATGACAAATGTGTTCTCAACTTATCCTTTCGGGATGTTACAGCCAAAGATTCAAGTAATGGGACACCTGAACAACTTTACTACTTCAAAGCAAATATACTGTATGGGGATCATGTCTTTGACATTTTAGGCAGTTTATCAAGTCTCAGAGGATGATTTTGAGATGCAAATACACAAATCATAATGAAATACTTTGATGTTGAAGATGTATTAATCATATTAAGGAAGAATAATAATACAAAGTTGGTTCAAAGCCTGTGCATATATCAAGCAAAGTGCACTTATTCATATATTAATATATCTGCCTTTGTGCGTTCACAGAACAAACAATGTGTGCACACACAACATACATTTGTATGCATTCTTCCTTCATTTTTTGCTAGAGGGTGCAGACAGAGGTTGGTTGAGGTCTCTACCGTGAATCACTGGATTCATTATGAGTCTTTCAGTGCATGTGGCTATCCAGAACTGTGCTTTTTGCAGATTAGCTTCAAAAAAAGGCAACGGCTCAGCTAAAAATAACCCAGATCAGAAAAATGAGGAGAAAGCAAGTAAACACATCCTTCCCTCTGGGGCTCTTTCAGCTGTTGTCTTAGTTTACCTTAGGACCTTCCTGGATGGTGAATCAACGCCTCCTCCCACACCAGTAGTCTTTGTCCAAGATGTTCTTATGGCTTTAAAGCTGGATTTTGAAATGCTGCTGCTTTCTTCTCCTCTCCTCTCTCTCATCAGAGAAAAACACGACGCTCTAAGCTGCCTGACCACAACAGCCAGGACCCCAAGAGAGACACCGCACTTTGGAAGAAGCAAAACTCTTTGTCGGGGAGGGGCAGATGGAGCGGCCGATCGGAGAGGACGGGGGGCACAGCAGCCAGTGCGCTGAGGAGAGGGACCAACCGCAGAGGAGAAAAGCCCAGCATCAGGCTGAAGTCTCCCCAGGAGCGGGGGATGACGGGAGCTGGATTGAATGCTGTGGTCCTCCATGACCTGTCCAGCAGCCGTAACTTCAATGAGACCCGAGGTGGCATTGACGGGGTGGCAAAGTTACCCACTGCTGCAATACTGGGGGAGCCGGGCAGCGTGGACGGGGCACACCAAGCCCCCAGCAGTGACTTTGTGCCTAAATGTGATATCATAGGCAAGGACGCGCTGTCTGCCCTTCATCGCGCCGGGTCACAGCAGTGCCGACAGGAGATCGCCAACATCGTGTGTCAGCATCAGGCCGGGAAGCTGATGCCAGACGCACTTCCTCAGTTCTGCCCCCAGCTTGGTGAGAACGTGTACAGGGGCTTTCTCATTTTGTCCAATTTTCCCCCACTGATTGCTTTTCTATCAAATAATTTCTCATATGCCAAATTTTCTTGAATATTTCATGAAATTTGTGGTTAGGTTTTTTTTTTTTTTTTTATATAAAATCCTCTTGTCATATCTAAAGCAAGCCTGGAAACATTTGTTAACATATGAGTGTCTGTCAATTTTTCATACATTATTAAATAGCCCCTCCATTTTTTAACCCCCCCCCCCCAGCAGGACTGGGTAATATAGAATATAATCATACTATAATATATACAGTACATATTGTAGTTTACACACCAAGTAAGGGTTGGACGTCATTGGCAGCCAATCAAATCAATATCCTTGTGTATGGCTGTAGTACATAACTATAGTACACAACTGTAGTGTAGTGTAGGGACACTCAACCCATGCCTGTGGCTTGTGCGTTCCAGTGAACACAGTTGGCAGTGTTTATGTGGGGGAATAAGCTTTTTTGGAGGGAAAATGAAAAACAAGGACAAAACAATCCTATACTTTTCATACATGGACCTATAATGTAATCCACTAAAATAAACCTGTATCCATTTTATTATTGTTGTTATTGAACAATGTCTTTCTCAACACCCAGCCAGAAGATATTATTATTTGAAACTCTTGAGACCCTACTGAGTCAGTCCTTTATGTCTCCCTCCTCTTTGGCCAGGCATATCAAATCCGGTCCAGGCCTTTGGCGAGATGGACAACAGCCTGTCCAAAGTGGAGAACCCCGTCAGAGTGGCATTCGTTCTCATGGTGCATGGCCGTGCTGTACGGCAACTCAAGCGCCTCATCAAAGCCATATATCACCATGACCACTACTACTACATCCATGTGGACAAGGTATGCCCTAAAAGAAGATCACAGTGCCTCAACTACCGTTCAGTCTCCTTAATATGTATATGGCATCACAATTGATCTTGCTTGAATGCAGACCAACACAATTCTGCATAATAGAAATATCCAAATTAGAGACAGTTCATTATTTCTGCTGGTGAAACTATCTTACGATAGTGTTTATTTGTGCTTATGCTGAACATCGAAGAGTGTATTTGGCACCCTGCGAGGTTCTGGCTACACTGAGCTTACAAATGCTTTTACTGGTTAGGTCTTCTTGCATTATGAAGGGTAAATATATCCTGTGGGTCTCACAGTGTGGTAAAGGGGATTAGCCTGGATAGAGTTAAGTGTGGTTATTCTTAGGGGCTAGATTTAGTGGAGGAAAAGTCAGCTTTAATGTGCAGCTAGAAGGCAAAAGACAAATGTACGGCTGACTGGTGATACTGAGGCAGAGAACTCAGGTGTGTCCAGCGCAGACAGCAGAGAAACAGGTGCCCATGGTCAGTGCACCTGTGTAGCCAGAAAGGTTGCTGAGTCCTGGGGCTTTGCTCTGTTCTGCTGCCAAGGGACGATGGAGGCTGAACTGGAGCCAGTGATGAATAAGTAGTCAGTGGGACAGACACAATCTTAGACACTTTGCCAACCTAACCTCATTTATCTTTGAGGAAAAAGCCCGTTTGAGAGATGAGGCTGTAAAACAGGTCAGGTTGTACGGGAGTCAGTCTACCAGCTCCTCTACACTCCGCCACACAGACCTATTTTTCTCCTCCGATGTCTACAAATGACGACATTGAGTTTAGGAATATCAGGAATATGTGGGTATCTTGGTCGTGTTGATGAACATGACCAATATACCCACATATTCTTGCAGTGTCCCAAGAAGTCCTGTAGTAGTCCACAAATGTCCACACTTCATTTAACACAGGGCAGAGTCAGTAGCACAATGTTTGTGCTTCACTAAACAAAACAATTGGGCCTAATGTCCCATAACAATTCATTTACGAGTGTCCTTTCAGTGAAACTGCCCATTTAGTGCTTCACAACCTTTATTAACTGTGTTTATTTAGAAACAGGCTGCTTGTTAATTAATTGGTATTAAATCTAATTTAGCTTCAAAGGAAAATTACAAAAGATCTCCAGATAAATGGTCACACATGCTCACTCAAAGCCATATCTCTCACCACTTCTAATGTCTCTGCATAAACCTTGACAGCAGCTTGGCTCTTTGACTTCCTCCATCTCGTCCTAAAGTTTAATCTCTGCTTACTGTCCTTGAATCTCGGTTCATTTGAGTTTTGTGTTGCTCTTGCCAGTTGCCACTTTGAGAAGGAAATTTGCTGCAAGGCAAAAATAGCTAATTTTAGTTTTAATTTTCTCTTTCTGTCATCATGCTGACCCACAATACGAAGCACCATGTGGCTGATGTTCTGCTCGGATCCAACACGAGCCAGCTTTGTGTGGTTGTCTTGGCACAGTGGCAGCTGTGGATCTGTGGGAACTAGATTACGTTTGTGATGCAGAAACACAGTTTTCACTTAATTAAGTGTTTGACCTTTTGCTTTGAAATTCTCCAGCGGTCCAGCTACATGCATCGGGAGGTCCTTCAGATAGCCCAGCAGTACCCAAACATACGAGCCACTACCTGGCGGATGGTAACCATCTGGGGTGGTGCCAGCCTGCTAAAGGCCTACTTACGCAGCATGCAGGACCTGCTTTCCATGCTGGAGTGGAAGTGGGATTTCTTCATCAATCTCAGTGCTACAGATTTCCCCACCAGGTCAGCAGAGTGACATCATTGTTATGCAACTTCCTTGGTCCACAGCAGAATTCTCACATATCCCTGTGTAGCTTTGTAATTATGAATTGAACATTTACTATGGTTAAAGGTGGTCCCCAACTCCATTCAGTTAAATACTCTGGGCCAGATGTGATAACGCTTTTTCAGGCGTATTTGTTTTGTAACGTGCGCATAAAAAGCATGGCAAGGTATGTACAAACAGGCAGCACAGAGGTAAAAGCGCAGACTGCCTGTCACGGGAGCTGAGAATGGCAAATTGCAGTTTTCCGTGTCATGCATATGCATTCATGGGAGGATGAAGGAGATAGTGGGAGTTTCCTAACAAGAGGTGGGAGGGGAAATGAAAAGTGTGCCTATTTATGTATTCCGTGGTATGTACAAAAACCTACAGCGCGCCTCTATTTTGCGGGGAAAATTCTTTGCCTCTTAAAAGCAGGTGTAAACCAGCTGCAAGCAGGTATCCTCAGATATGCCTCCTGGTGAAATGGCAACAGTAATCTGAGCAAGACGAAGACAGGCCAAGAAGACCAGCTGAAAGGATTTTTGCCACAAGTGCTACAGCGCACATACATTTCCCCACCACTAATGCCAAAATAACATGCATCAAGCAGGATTTCTTTGACATTGGCCATTCAGTTGCGCTTTTAAATATGTGCTCAATTTACAGTATAGTGGGCGGAGAAAGGGGCTGATTACCCGATGAACTGCAGGTTTGGTAAGTACGACGTAAGCTGATGTATCCCAGCGTGCGCTTTCTGCAGGTTGGCCATGGTGCTGATAACGCTACATTCGCAAATGTACGTACATCGGACCCTCTATGTCCAGTGGAAATACTGGTGTGCATCAGAGCTTGTCTTGACAACTTTTGTGTTGAATATTTTGTGTTTGCCTTTTTCATTGGTGGCTTAAGCTTTCAATACTTCATGGAGATTTGATTTTGTTGCTGACTAACATCAACTGCACAAGTTAGTAGCAGCTGTAGCATTTGCCAGATGAAAAAGAGCAATCTGTAGTTAAATTAATTGGATTGTTTTTTTCACTGAATTACAGAGCTGGTAGTAAATAGTCTTTTCTTGCTGACCAGTTTTTGCTGGTTTTCTGGGGATTCTTTTTTCTTTTTGGTTGACTGCACAATTTTATGTCAACCAAATCCAAAGCAGCTAATTTCACTCATTTATATCACCAGACAGCACCATACTCAAGCCAGCATTTTATTTTCCAAAAGAATCTGCTTGAAATCGTATTTTTCTTTCTTGACCTAACCCCTTTCCCCTTCCCCGTATCACCTCCCTGCAGGACCAATGATGAACTGGTGTTGTTCCTGTCGCAGCAAAGAGACAAGAACTTCCTCAAGTCCCACGGGAGAGAAAATGCCCGGTGAGTATACCAGCTGTAAGATACAAACTAGCTAAAACACACATTTAGTTGGCGTTTTTGCCTAATTTAATCTGACACCACACACCAATAAATGAAAGGGATTTTTTTTTTGACAGCAATTTGAAGTAGCTCAGTGTTAAGTCGATCCTACAGCCATATTCCAGCTGTTGATATCACCCGAGAAGTAAAAAGCAACATGCTGAAGTGATTCTTCAACCATTATTTAATACAGCGTGGCAGCTCAGACAGAAATGGTTTGTTTGGTCATTTACTTTGATGAATGCATGCTGCGAATAGCATCACAATGTCTCTCCCACACAACAATGTCGACTGTGGTCTGTGTTGAAGGTTCATTAAGAAGCAGGGCCTTGACCGTCTCTTCCACGAGTGTGACAACCACATGTGGCGTCTTGGCGAACGCAGCATTCCCGAAGGCCTGGAGGTCTCAGGTGGCTCTGATTGGTTTGCGCTCACCCACCGCTTCGTGGAATACGTCATCAACTCCCAGGATGCCCTGGTGTCAGGGCTGAAGCAGTTCTATTCCTACGCTCTGCTCCCTGCTGAGGTAAGTAAGCAATGGGTGGTCTGTTTTTCCCCCACAGTTGAGACAGACAGTTTGATATACAAGGCTGTCTTAAGATCGTCCTCCCCTGCCAATTTGGAAGAGCCTTGCAGCGGAGATAATGTAATACTTTAAGCTTTCAGGCGCAGCGTGCAGCAGTGGTGCCAGACGAGAGAAGGGTTCACTCGAGTTTATCTGACTGTGCGGTTTAATGTCTCAAAGGAGGTGCAGTGGTTTGCTCCCTGTTGTTTTGGGTTATATAGACATGGCCCTTTGCAATTGAGTCAGTGGATATAACCTGTTTATAGTCTTTGGCGGTGTACAGTAACTTCCTTTTCACACAACACAGTGGTTGCACATTGCACAGCACTGCAGAAAATGATGCATATACTCCTGCTACCTCCTAGTCCTTCTTCCACACGGTGCTTGGGAACAGTCACATGTGTGACACCCTGGTGGACAACAACCTGCGTGTCACCAACTGGAACCGTAAGCTGGGCTGTAAATGCCAGTACAAGCACATTGTCGACTGGTGTGGCTGCTCTCCCAATGATTTCAAACCGCAAGACCTCATCCGGATCCAGGTGTGTGGGCCAACAACTCATCCATTCTTTCTCTCTTTCCCACTCTCTCATGTTTTCTTAGCACCAGTATGGTTCAGGAGTTCAAAGGCTCATTTCTGGTATTCATTGTTTGGTCCACAGCAATTGACTCGTCCAACATTCTTTGCCCGCAAGTTTGAGTCAACAGTGAACCAGGAGGCCTTAGACATCCTGGACACTCACCTATATGGCCAGTACGCTCCGGGCACCATTGCCATCAAGGCATACTGGGAGAGCCTGTTTGAACAGCTGGATGGCGTGGCCTCACTCAGTGACGTGGCTCTCACTGCTTACACTGCTTTCTTTCGTCTTGGCCTTAAAATCTGGTGACCACTCAGAGCAACGTGGAGGCCTGCAGGTCAGTAGACACTGTTTAATTTTTTTTTGGAGGCTCTGTAAATTATATACCAGTAGCTGGTTTTGTTCTTTGCTATGTGTGAAAATCCTATGTGTGATTTTTTTTTTTTTTTTTCTTCCACTCACTGCAGGTTTGAACCAGTAGGCTACCCTCTATCAGTACACATGTACTTTTATGACGACCGTTTCCAGGGATATCTGGTGCGTCAAGAAGTCCAGGCTGTGGGTTCAAAGGTCAGGGAGACACTGGAAATGTGGGCAGTGCCCCAGGCCACGCTTGTCCTCGAGACAAACCTAAAGGAGTTTGAAAGGCTCAAGAATCTGGAAGTAAGTGTACTTCTTGTCTTAGGAAGATGATGAGGATTCTTCATTATCATTGAACATTCTGTCCTGTGCAAACTATTAATATCAAGGTACCTTAAGAAACTGCTTTGAAGGAAGATTTTCTTCTTGATATGAAAAATTGGGGTTGTTTTATCAGGGCTTGATCTGACCAAAACTGAACTTTGAAGTTTAATTAGTTTAAAAAAAAAAAAAGAAGTTAATATTGAGAGGAAGGCTACAGCAGAAAGTGCTAACAGGTTCTTTCTCCTTGTCCTCAAAATAGGAAAGTCAAAGACGTAGGACACATTGTTTTGCTGTAATGTGTCGCATAACCTATTGTTACTTCAGGGCTCCACAGACTATGATTCATCTAGTCTTTGTCCTTGGCAGATCGGCACAGAATGGGATCCTAAAGAAAGAATCTTTCGTAACTTTGGGGGCGTGATTGGCCCTTTGAATGAACCACTTGCAGTCCAGAAGTGGGCACGTGGTCCCAACCTCACAGCCACTATTGTATGGATTGACCCGGCTCTGGTGGTGGCTGCATCTTATGACATTACCGTGGATGTGGATGCAGAGTACACCCAGTACAAACCCCCTCTGCAGCAACCCCTGCGGCCCGGTACCTGGACGGTGCGGGTGTTAAATCAATGGGAGAGTGTGGCAGAAGTTCGCTTCCTTGTCATGCCCTTAACCTTCAAAGATAAGGAGCCACTACGCAAAGGTGAGGTGTGGATTCAGAGCATGTTCTGTATTTCTATATCTTAAAAAAATAGGTCACAAATATATAATTTAAATTTGAAAAAACGCTGGATTATGTAGTTTTTGGATACACGGACAATAAATTGGTCTTGTCATGAGATTATTGATGATAAGAAAAATTAGAAATATCACCAGACTAATTGAAGGTTTATTTAATATGTGATAACTCATCTGGAAAGTTTCATTGGATCTTTTAACAACTAATTTTGTCTTTCACTATTTCTTGTCTGCAAATATGAATGTCCACTCCAGAAGAGGACAGCTGGCTGCATGCAGGTCCTGCAGGTAACCAGTACATGGAGCAGAGCTTCCAGCAGCTGAGCTCCGTGCTGAAGCTTCCTCCCCAGGAGTCGGCCATGCAAGAGGCCCAGCGTAAAGCCCAGCTTGTGGGTCAACCCCTTGAAACGTGGGTGGACAGCAGCATAGACACCTTCTGGGTTACAGGCGGCCTGTGCGCCACACAGCCTTCCTCTTGCCCAGCCGTGGTACCTTGCTCCAAGACTTCCTGGAGCTCTCTGTCCCCGGACCCCAAGTCTGAACTGGGCCCAGTCAAAAGTGATGGGCGGATCAGGTAGCCGCAAGAGAGGAGAGACTGTAGACTTCAACATATACACAGCAAGATTGATGGAGAACTGGACCTGCACTGGAAAGCTCCAAGAGATCCTGTGTGAACCGGATATAGTCTCAAAGCTCAAGGGCACATAAACAACAAGACATCTTCCTGCACTGAGGAGTCAAGACATTCTCAGTCAAGTAGTTACACAGACTTAAAAGAGGAGGATGTGACTGCTGGGAATTTGCACATAGAGCTTATCAAGCGCAAGGACTTGTGTCATTGTTTGCAGAACAGATACACAGCTGCCAGATGTATTGTGTTGTTTTGCTGGCACGCAGCTTGCCAGTCATGGTTGGAGTTTGAAAAAAGAAAAAAACAACCCCTCTGTGCATGTTTGACTTCTTTTTGGGCGCACAGTTTTAGTTTTTCCTCTGCTTTGAAAGAATTTGGAAGCAGTTAACTCAACGACAGGCTCCTCTTCATTTCAAGTGAGAGTGGAACTGCTGAATCATGTAATTGTGCTTATTTTGAAGCATTATCATGTATGCATAAGTAACAGACAGATGAAGTGCACTTTACTGTAAGACTATAATGTTACACAGAGGTCACTTATGCTAGGATCAGAAGTCATGAGTCATGGTTAAGGTGGTCACATCACTTCCATTTCCATAGACTCTAAAGCAGATACTTGCACCATCACTCCCTTGCACAGACATATCACTACTCAGACTTGTAACCTGTATTAGGAAAAGAAAAGGAAAGATAGTGTAGAGAGAGTAGTTCATGTTAAGTTCTGTTTACTGTGACATTTGTCATTTGAACCTGTTTTTTTTTTTTTAATTATAATTGTTTTGTCTATTAGTTCCTTGAATTGGATGTAAAGTGTGAAGTTGTAGTTAATGCCCATTGTTACAAAAAAGCCACTCTTGAGTTGTTTATCTGGTCAAAGGAAGTGCAGAGACAGCTGCTGTATTAATGCTGCAGATAGCCAGGTTACATTCAAAATTCCCTTGAAATACATGACAAAACAATCTAACTCAAAACAACCAGCTACAGTTCTATGACAAAAAAAACTTGCAGCAGGTGGCTGCTGATGAATAATCCAAACCTTCAGAACAAGTGGGAAGTAGTCCTTAAATTAAGATTGTTTTGCCAGCTTTTCATGGTTAAGAATGAACTGTCAGTGTGAAATCCTCTGATGCAATGTGGTGTGCTCTTTGGCTCCAGAATTCTTTTGAACTAAAGTTGATTTAGCAAGAAGTTTTAAGAAGATTGCTAGTGTCATGTTTTATAATGGTAAATACGAAGCTACAGCCTGCTAACCTAGCTAGCTAGCTTAACACAAAGATTGTACACAAAGGGAATGTGTAGCCTGGCTTCCAAAGGTAACTAAATCAGCCTACCAGCACCTTTTTAAACTCAATTTTTATTGAACCTTTACAAGATAAAAACGATTTTTACACTTGTTGATGTGAATTATTTCTTGGCTGGGAGTAGCTAGCTAGTTAGCTAACTAACTTCGGGAGTCTCCACTGGTTGCCTGGCAACTAGTCCCGACCAAGAAATAATGCTAGCCCGACCCATAGCTGTTAAATTTGTTGTTTTTACACTTCTGTTTTTGTAACTTTAACCAAGCAACATATTACATGTTAGGTTGTGAGCTTTAGATATACTGGCAACGTTAGGTGGATTTAGTTACTCCTAGACAGAGCCAGGCTAGCTGTTTCCATTTTTGTATGCTAAGCTAACTGGCTGCTGCAGGTAGCGTTAACTAGTTAGCTAACGCTAGCTACAAAATTACCGCACAAACTATGAAAATGATATCCGTCTTCTCTTTGAGGCTCAACAAAACAATCAATAAGTGTATTTCCCAAAATATCTAACATTTCTTTAAAATATAACTTGTAAACTTGGTTAGGCACACTTTATTCCCCCTGTGTATCAGCTTACCGGTAAATGCGGTATTGTCAGTTTGTGTGCTCTGTTTGCTTCACAGGTTGGTTATTCTCATTTCAATTTCTACGTTGCATTTAAAATCAACTCTTTAAGTCCAACAACCAAAACATGTTAAACAGTACACTTTGTGTTTGTGTTTTAGCCTGATCAAGAGAATCTAAGCTGCCTTTACTTGGTGCAACGATGAATTGTTTACTACGGGATGTTAGCTTCCACAGATGTGCAATGAATGCCTTTTCAGAGGATAGCGAGTACCCTGTCTTTGTCTTAGATTGCATTTTTACATAGTTTTAAATGTTCTTAAATAATAATAGTTGGCCACCATATGAGTTTTCAAGTGACCTTGTTTACCTTGCACAGTACAGTTGCTTCAGTGAAGCCCCAGCTTTATTGATAATGAAAGAGCAAAAGTAATCAGCGGAACCGATGTTATTTTTCTATACTGTTTGAGAGGAAGTGTGTATGTCGTCCTTTCATCTCCAGTGCTCTGTTAAAAAATTAAAAACTGCTGTCAAATAATGTTGTATTTGACAGCCCCACCGGTCCGTGCTGCTGTGATAACCAGCAGCAGTCCTGGTTGTTAAGTTATCCTGAGCTATGACTCTTATCTGAGTAGGCAAACTCAGCATGTCACAGTTTGCCTCTAGGAAAGCTTATAGGATAGGCATCCTGACTGAAGACTCAATAAAAAAAACACTTGAAGGTTTTGTTATGCTGTTTTGTAGTTTTTTCCTTTTACCGCATAACTGAATTGTGGCATTAGGGTGGTAGTTCCGGGTGTTTTTTATATTCCAAATTCTACTTACATTCAACCTTTTTGTCTTGAATTAACTGTTCTCACTGGGTATCTACGGTTTCTTTCCCTTTAAAGCAGATGGAGATAGGATATGTTTATTTGAAGGAGAGGCACTCTCCAGGGTGCTGAATGCTTCCTGGTTGTCACTTCCTTGTTGAAATACCTAACATGGTTTATTCACCTCATAAATACTGTAAACTACACGTGTTTGTTTCTGACTGGGACGCCTTACATATAAATATTTAGTGTCTTTGTTCAGGATGTAAACCTGAGGCACGCAGAGAAGCGGAGGATGTGATGACATACGGACAAAGCTGAAGGAGAGGAAGTTTAAATGTTTGGTTTATTTGCAGAAGCTCGTCTGCGTTTGAACAGAAAACACGTTTAAACTAGAGAATTGACGAGATGGAGGACACCTGTGAAACACAGAAGCAGGAGGAGGTGAAGCTGGTTTCCTCGGACAGTGCTTACGGGTCATCTACCGTGGACACGGACACAGAGGACGGACAGACTCCAACATCCAACACCTTCCCCTATAATGAAGACCTAATGCACAAGGTGACCCATTCATTACTTCTATGAGTCTTGACTAGAATGTATCAGGTCTGAAATTGTCACACATGCAGAATTACAGTTAGTTTGTTCTCAAAGTTAATGATTTTAGTATTTTTTCAAAGATATTCGTAATTTATGGTGGGCCCAGTTGTAAAAAATGTTTAGGGTGCTCTCACTGCACATAAAGACATAGCCACTGACAGCTGATTTCCATAAAGAGGTAATTTGGTGTGTGTGTTGGAACTTACAGTAAACTTAATAACTGGATACTTCATTGATTTCAGAAAAAAGTGTTATGAATCAAACGTAGACATATAAGTAAGTCAACTTTATTTATAAAGCACCTTTCAAAACCATGGTTACGAGGCGCAGTATTGATTTTGTCTATTGCCCAGTTAGTACAACGTTATGTGAATGGCAATAAAAAGTATGTTTCTACAGTTTGTGACAGGACTTTTTCTGCTTTAATACTACAGCTATTTTGATGATTTGATCCCTGTATATATTTGTTTAGCAGAGTCACAACCTGCCAGAAACTAGACAGCTAGACACAGATAAATGAGGCTAAAATGAAATGGGCCAATTGGATCTCTTCAAATCAATTGTATTTTTAAAACACCTAATAAACTTTGAAGTACTTTTGGAAAATGTGCGTCAGGAAATGTCTTTGAGAATAAATTATAATATACAAAACATTATACAAAAATTATTGTCTGAACTGCTCATTGTCAGACGGGATGGAAGTTGGTACACATGAAATGAGATGTGGTTTTATAAACTCTAATGTGACGGCTAAATGTGAAGTTATCATTTAAAGACATCTGCTGAATGGTTGGGAAACATGAAAGTAAAGACACGTCCTGTTCTCTCTTTCTGCTCCACACAGCACTGCTCAGCCTGGCTTTTTCTGAAATCTGTGGACAAAATATACATTTGGCAAAGTCATTCAAAAAGTACCAAATATTGTATAAAAGGTGTTATTTAAGAAACCACTGCTGTGCAATGATTTATGTATAATATGATGATGTCCTTAAGTGTAGATACTTAGCAAATGACCATCCACTGTATTCATTGGACACTTGCACATATGACAGTCTTGGGTTTTGACTCGGCACTTTCATGGTAACAATCTCATTATGAGACATCTCTGGGGCTCGCTCTTGATGAACCCAAGCAACTCTGAGGAATGTCATGTTGCCATGAAGATGTACAGTATTCAGCATCTCTACCCCTATAGGGCTCTTGTCACAGTAACCCCCCCTCCTCCACCTCCACCTCCACCCTTACTGCATACATACAGTACATTTGGTCCCACATGTGTTTCCTGGAGATAAACTGCGCCCTCGCTGCTGCTCTGTTCTCCACAATTACATGCCAGCATTAAAATTTGATGAAGCATGCATGAAATAGTAATATGTGGATTTCACAGTGGCCAGCTAAACACTGCACAAACAATGATCATGGACACAGAAGCTTGCCTCTGGTCTGCATCATTTGTACTTCAGGGAAAATTTGTGCTTGTCACACTGAGAAAAGAAAAACATTTCTCTTAATGCCTGCTATTCAAAAACAAAACAAACATCCTATATTATTTATATGCTAGGTGCTTTGTTTGAAAATGTCCACTGTCTATTTGCTGCATTTCTGAATCTTTTATCTGTATTTTCAGCATAAAAATGGTGGCTTTCCTCAGCATTTTAGGAGGCTACATCTCATCTACAGCTCACATTTTCATCCTGTACATCTGCTCAAACTGGATCAATGTTCTTTTATTGAGCGAGCTAAGTCAAACATGCAGAACTTGTGGATGTCAGTGATTAAATTGAACGTATTGCGAGCTGCAGTGCGCTGCCTGCTGTAATGCTGCACAGCATGTGGGCTCTTTGAGACTGCTGATAAGAGGCAGGCAGTGGGGCCGGCCTGCTGGAGGAGGAAGAGGAGTAGGGGTTTGATAAATACCAACAAAAGAGGCATCTGCTGCAGGACACCCCTAGCAGCCTCCAATGACACAATAACCATGGCGACAAGGCCAAATAATGCCTACGTCCAATGCTGTGGTGTCAAATCAGAAGATCCCTGGTGGGGTGACGCATCACCCTCAGCCATGAGCACTAAGTGTCATTGTGTGTGTGTGTGTGTGTGTGTGTGTGTGTGTGTGTGTGGGGTGTGGGGGTTATTTTTTTTAACAGTGGTGGAACTCAGATCCGAGATATATAGAAATACTCCATTACAAGGTACACTTTCTGCATTTAAAATAATATTTACACTGACTAAAAGTGCAGAAGAACAATCAGCTAAATGTACTTAAAGTATCACAACATCAGCCTGAGTGAGCAGCCATCTCTGATACAGTGACACAGTTTCAGGCCCACACACACACACACACACACACACACACACACACACCACTTCCTCTAATACCTTCCCACTTCTCTGTTGTACATTGCCTTTCCCTCTTGAAGGCATTCAGATGTCACATTGCATTACAAAACACCGAGCTGTGCACTGAGCAGCAGATGAACTTGTACAGTAACCTACACAATGTACATGACCTCAGGCGATACAAGAGGAGGTAGCCGTGGAAACATGATGTCGCATCTCTCTGTATCTCTCTGCAGACCATTCTCGTGGGAGACAGCGGAGTGGGCAAGACTTCTCTGCTGGTTCAGTTTGACCAGGGCAAGTTCATTGCAGGGTCCTTCACCACCACTGTTGGCATTGGTTTCACAGTAAGTCCACACTTCTTGTCCTCTACACACCCTCCATGGCATGTTTTCTATCCCTCCTCCCCCCTCCCCCTGTATTGCTGTTGACTTCACTCGAGTGATGGGAAGGACATGTCACTTCGATGTGCTGTTTGTACTGAAGTGGTGATGTGACAGTGAAGCAAATCTTAACTGTTTCTCTGCTGTTTGTGTGCCAGTGAGGTGCAGCATGAATCAGTGCTGTTCTGCAGCGGGGCATGTTGCATCTTGCATTCCTTACAACCCTTAACAATATATATGTGTGTGTGGGTGTGTGTGTGTGTGAGAGAGAGAGAGAGAAAGATGATTAAAGCTAGTGTGAAGACAGCACTGCTATAAAGGCATGTCAGCAGGCTGTTTTAAACAAGAGTGGTTTAATGGTTTGTGACACGCAAGTTTCATTTCACTCTGTGCAGGCAAAAGGAGACCAAACAGGAAAGACATATTAATGGATCATTCTTCAGCTGATAACTTTGGCTTTGTGTCATTGCGTTTAGAGCAGCACTAGAAGGCAGAAATATGTCAGAAAATATAAAATTGGCTTTGCCATTTTGCATTAGCATAAGATTGTGGTAGTGTATGATTCATAGTTAAAAAAAAAAACCTACAGAAACAAAATAAGTCACTCTGCTGCATATGTGTTCTGGATTTAAGTCAAGGGTAAGACAGACTTGGATCATTTTCTATTTTCATCTTTATTTTTCTTTTCCTTAAATGCAGACAAGTTAAACATCTTCATATTCATTTTTATATAATCTTATTATACATTTATTTAAAGCTTCCCAGCCTCTTTTCAGATACACTTTTCTTCACTAATTTGTTATAAACTACCATAAATAATGAGGCAGTGGGTTTAACATAGAGGGACAAACAGTAAATCTAAGAACTTCTTTTTGACCCTAATCAAAATGAAATCAACCATTCAATCAGCTCCATTTACAAATGCATGTTTCATGTTCATGCCAGAGGGGTGAGGTGCTGCCTGCAGCTGCCTGTGACACAGAGTGATGAGTTCATATGTTCAGACAAGAGATTGCATGTCAGTTATATAATATAAATCATCTCTGACCATGTGTCATGAGTTCTGTTACACACAGAAAGGAGTGGAGACTTTATTTGAACACTGGGGGGAGACAAACACTGCAGGAAAAGATTCATATTTTCACTCATTGAAACCGTTTTAGACATGTATGACATGCTAATTAAATGAAGGGATTTTGATTATAGAATATGTTCTTGACAAGAAGAGATTTGGGTCATTGTTTCTTTGGTTGCTTACTCTGAGGACTTAAGAAAACAAATGGGCTGATAAAGAAGCTACAACAACCAGAAAGGATAGGAACTACTTTATGGTAATATATGATGGTCTTGTCCTCATTTACATGTTTGGCAAAAGGTTTTTGGACCAGATTTGGGTGCCATTTTACGCACCAAGAACAGTTGATCCATCTTGAGTAAATTCACGTCAAGTGTATTTCAACTAACAGAGTGTCACAGTTGAGCATCTTTCCTCCTCTCTGCTCTCCTCTCGGACCCTCTCAAGGACCGCGGATGAGTCCGCCATCAGCCCGCCTGAACCCCGCAGCTGTTATTGGGGACGATGTCGAGCCTGCAAAGACACTGGTGTTTTCATTCATAAGAAAACACAGTGTTGTTTGAGCTGTCGACATCCTCACGTGCTCAGTTAACCACCTGTCCACGCCGGGATGCAGAGAAAGGTTTCCGCCTGCTCGTCATCGCCGCGTTCTTGACTGGTGGATGCAGACGCCGAAGCGCTGCCTAACACTGATTGTTTTTCTCAAGTTTTTGACCTGTCGCATCCTGTGCGATATTAAAGGTGTGATTCTTTTTTTTTTCCTCCCCTCTCTCCCCGGAAAGCGCCTGGTGATCATTGTGTGGCCACGCGCAGTAATGCGAGCAAAGGGGCTGGAGGCTGGCGGAGACCGGGACTGAGTGGCGGAGATCTCACAGACACCGCGCGCGTCTTTGGACACATCTCGGAGATTAACTGTGGTTTGGCTTTTCTTTAGCCTGCGCCTTTTTTTGACATTGCGATGTCCACAAGAAAGACATCGTTGACGGACAAACAGGCTAAAAACGGAACATCAAAATATGTGTTGGAGAGATGCGCTTCTGTTAACGAGTATTATGATATTGCCTTCAAGGTGTGTATTTCCGTCTCGTCTTGTGCGTTTTTGTTTTTGTTTGCGGTGCTGCTCGTGGAACAGGTGTTTAAATGTGCTGTAGGTTTAACACAGAAACAACTGGGTGTCTGCTGCAACAACATGACTGTTGAGTCTCCACATCGGGAGAATGAGCTTACTGAGTCAAAACATTTAACTAACAGTTGATTAGCCTGTATTTATGCATTCTCCTTGTTAAACGGGCAATGATACCTAGTCCTCAATTTGATTTGAAGAAGTCTCTCTGAGCCTTTAAATGTCTCGAGGTTGCTTTAATTGTCCGCCCTTACTGATAGGCAAAATATTTGCTGAGGGTGTACTTGTTGCTCCATCTCATTAAATATTTACAAGAGCTGCACAGACACACCTGTAACTGTTTAATAAAGACCCACCGACAAAAGACGACAAAGTTAAATTCAAGTTTGATTGCAATGTTATTTATGAACACTGTATGTGTATGCAGCTATGACTCACTGTGTGAATAACTGTGCTGGGTGGATTGTATAATTACACATCCTGTTGTTGTTATGCTGATTAGTTTTGAATGCATTTTGAGAGATGAGATGAGAGATTAAATTACAGATTTGGTTCAAACATTTTGAGTCCTCTCTGGTCTCTGAGTCACATGTTGGTGAGAGCTCAGACATACAGTGGAGCACAACACTATCTTTAGTTGTATTTGCCATATTATAATATTACCTGAAATCTAACCAAAATAAAGACAATGCGCAACATCTGACTCAAACATCATAATCCCAGTTGTGACATACTTATCCTCACTCAGTTGCAAATTCATTTATGCAACACATCCCTCTGCTTTAAGTTCCTCTTCAGGGGAGACTGTAATTCTTCACGTTCTACAAGCTGTCAGTCATGTTGTAACTTGTTGTCCTTCTTCTCTGGTGGTGGGTTTGCTCTAGGTGATGCTGCTGGGTGACTCGTCCGTGGGGAAGACGTGCGCCTTGGTGCGCTTTAAAGATGGGGCATTTCTGGGAGGCAACTTTATATCCACCGTTGGAATAGACTTTAGGGTGAGAGAGATGTTATCGAACAGTTTCAGCAAAACTACTCATTATACTGTTTGTTATTTCTTTGATTGTGTTATAGCCTATTCTTGTTACTATTATGAGGAAACATTTAGCATCTGAAAAAACAACCTAATGATAATCAAAGCAACAAGGGAGCCACTTGGTAAAGTGACTGCAGCCCAATTATCACCTTACTTCAGTGCAGAACACTTTGTCACTCTGCGATGATAGCACCAAATGTACAAATCATCCCACCAATCAGTCAAGTTCACAGACGGCTTGTGCTGCAAGGCTCTGTGGATGGCTTCATAAATGCCTTGGCAGATGCCTGCCCACGTCTCTGTCTCCTGGAAAGATTGGCTGCAGCTCAACATGGTCCTGGAGGAGTCACACTGCTGACAGACAAGCTCCTACCTATTCACATATACCTCATGCACACACACACACACATACATACACACACACACACACACACGCACACACACACACACACGCAGTGACTCTTACTGAATTGAGAAGTCAGATTTCTACTGTAACTCTTCCTCTGCAGGGATGAACATGAAAATAGGCTGTTTGGAGTGAGTGTTTTGACCTGCTGTTTCCCTCCAATCAAGGCAAAACACGTACACTAATGGCAGTCAAGTAGCTCCGACTTGAGGAGGAAATTGTGTTGCATTAGTGATGTATTATCTTCTTTGGATGGGGGTGTGGACAAAAGAGAGTGTAATGTTGTCTGACAGCTATATGAACATTGTCTATTCAGAAGCACAGGCTTCATCTTGCCACGACTCAAGCAAAAGCAATAAAGACTGCAGCCAGTACCCATTCATAAAATGCATTAAAAACAGAACTGACACTGATTTACACATACATTTATTGGGGAAAAAAACCATGATGGATTTAGTGTTAGAGTACTCATTCAGAAGAATGACTCTTAATGTAAGCAATTTCCGTTTTCTCACTTATGTTTATGAAAAGGGGCAAAGCTGCTTAGAAACAGAGTCATCTGAGAGGAGCAGTTGAGTCAATATGCTGAGTTTGTCTTTTGTGCATGGATAGGCAAGCAGGCTGGCAGGCTGTTATGGCAGCTTGTAACATTGTCAGTCTATTTTCGGCATGCTTCCTGGTAGCAGTTTCTCAGCATGCAGGCTCTTCTCACGTCATAATTGAGGGTAAAAATGGAAACCCATGGCAACTAATGCAGGGGTTGAAACATGTCCATTTTGGCTTGGCAGATTAAGCTTTGTTACTGTGTTACTCTATCTGCATTTCTTTTGGGTGCATTTCTGTTGCATTCACAGGAAAGGCTGTGGCTGTTTGTGATGACCTGTCACCGATACAAAGTTATGAAGTGATTGAGGAAGTGCTGCAGAACATTTGCTCGTTACACTTCCTTCATCTCACTTTGGTGTTTTTTTGCTGTGCAGAGTTGAAATGTGGTTGTGACCTGGCTTGTTGCGTTTGCAGGTCATGGTAATAAAAATAAACCCCAGCCCCCATGAAACAGACCATGGGAGAACTTGTGTTTCTGTTGTTGCATGTTAAAATCCTGCATGTTACCTCAACCTTTATTTGTACTTCACTCCTAATTCTACATTTTTAAACTATTTTAAGCCAATCCTTTCTCTACAGGAAATCAAAGAGCACCCCTACGGGGCTGAAGGAAATAACGGGGGAGTCAGTTGTTAATGCTGCCAGTCGTCATTCTCTCTGTTGTGTAATTAAGTCTAATCCCAGGACCTTGTTGTTGTGTGGGTGTTGCAAATTACTTTCTCTGCCAGCATTCAAAGCCACTTTTAGTTGTCTTGTTTCTTTTACCACATGCTGAGTGTTGTAAGCTTTTTTTAGTCTTTTTCACTCCAGTCTTTAAAGAATATGTTGGATTGTCAGACTCTCACAGCTTTTCTCATTTCTGCAGAATAAAGTGGTGGATGTTGACAACATGAAAGTCAAACTTCAGGTGAGAACATGGGCCTTTTCTCCAGACATGTCTTTATTTCAGTTCAACAAATGTCAAATCACCTTTGCAGCTATTGACCTATATATTGACTTATGTGGTTGTGGTAGATTATGTAGAATCAAAATGAATCAGAAAAGTAATTTACAAATTATAGTTGAAAATGCTTTACAGTTACTTGACAGTCATTGTTTGCTGTGCCAATCCAGTCAAAGTCTCTAATATTGTAGGAATATGAGCAAGTGTGCAGGGTTGTGTGCCAGCAGCAAGCTGTTTATCAAAGGCAAATACATGTCTATCATCATAACCTGTTCATTCAACACTGAGTGGGAGGTGCCTAATTTAGATTCCTCTGCTAGCTTGAGTAAATCCTTATATTTGTTCTTGCACAGACCTTAAACGTGACCTTAAACGTGATAAATTCCAAAATAGACTACCACGACGAGTCTGTATTATAGATTGGAAATACGTAAAAGCTAAAGTTGAAGGAAATGGCTGTTTATTTGAACCAATTATTACATACAACCTCAAAACTGCACTCTATCAAATATGAGGAAAGCACAGTAACAGTAACAGCAAACACAGTGTGTTCTCTCAGCTTTCCAACTACTATTTAATAACTACCTTGATGTCATTTATTAATTTAATTAAATACATTTAAATACGTGATTTAAAGAAGCTTAACCTTCAAATCAAGACTCCACTAAAGTCAATAGCCCGATGGCAGTTATTGCTACTTTACTAAGCTAGGCTAGCAAGGTGCAAGTTCATTTAAATTGATGTATTTCAATTATAGGAAACAGCTACAGCTTTATAGCTTTTTTCTGTTGTTGTTTTTTTGTTACAGATAAATGGCATAGACAAACATCAAATCAAAATCTGGTTTCAACAAAAATTTTAGTAAATATATAGACATTTGCCTTGTATTTAACAGTTATTACAAATATAACATTATTAACAGTATAATGGTATGTTTCTGCATTGGTTGTTGCACGATTGCTGCACAGATGTTCAGTTTCTGTGCTATGCAAAGCTAGGCTACTTATCCTACCTTCTAGCGTGTACCAAGTAATTATAATTACCATTTTGTTAGTTTTACGTAATTGATGTATTTCATTTACAGGAAACAACTTGGTAGAAACGTAAATTTAGCTTCAGCAGCTAGTTGGGGCCATTTATCTGGCTAACCAGCTGGAACTAGCAAATTTATTTTTTTAAGGCTATTTTTTCAAAACAAGTCAGATTCCGGTCTTAAATTCTTATAGTATATTTAGTATATAGTATAAGTATAGTTTCTGCAGTTTGGCATTGTATGGCGGTATAATGGTAGGCCCTATTTTTTGCTTTGCCGTTGGTGGATTTTTCAGGCGGTTCAGTTTTTCGTTTTCCCTCATTAGCTGCTGTGTAATTATGTGGTTTGTTACGCAGATCTGGGATACAGCTGGCCAAGAGAGATTCCGAAGTGTAACGCACGCCTACTACAGAGATGCCCAGGGTGACTTTTGCTTTTTATATTTTTACTTCCTTGCGCCATGTGTGTGTTAGTGTGTGGGAACGGGTGGTGTAAGGGTGAAAGCTGGCTGAGATGTGTACTTTTTAGTGTGCATAGAAAGTGTGTGTAGGTGTTGATGTGTGTGTTGCCCAAGACATTGTGCAGTAGCAATAAAGGTGTTCTGTTTTCTTTCACAGCGTTACTTTTGCTTTATGATATCACTAGCAAGCTGTCGTTTGACAATATCAGGGTAAGCTTATATCAAATTACTTTCCTTTTCTTCTTTCTCTCTCCCTCTTTCTCTCTCTCCTCTTTGTCTTCTCTCTTCATTTTCACTTCCTACACCCTCTCAAGTTGAACACTCTGTTTACGTGCAAAGTACTGTGAGGACCTCCAACATTTTCTCAAAGCCCTCTTTGGAAATGACATGACGTTAAAGTTTGCTTCGCTACACAGTTTTCAATTTCAGTAATGACAAACAATAAATGTGTTCAAGGATAAGAGTGTCTGAGTCTCACCATGATTAATTGGAGGATGGTAATAAGACACAGCTCAGGAGGAGAGTGAAAATCCAGATTTTAAGTGGTGGTATTTGTTTTGTTTATAGACCAATTTTTCTTTCTTCCCCCCCTCCTGTATCTGTCTTACTTTTATACTTTCAAAGGCTTGGCTGACTGAAATACACGAGTATGCCCAGAATGATGTGGTCATCATGTTGCTCGGCAACAAGGTGAGCAGAGCTTTCTTTTTTTTTTAAGATCAGGAGGATAACTAGTTTTACAGTTTTAACACATTCTATCATACTCAAACAGTGCTTAGCTTAAAAGCCAAAGAAAATGTCTCCACTGTGCAGCACCACATGCATACAAGGCAAACTCTCACATGCTTATATTTTAGCATTTGTGAACAATTTGTGGTCTTAATTCTATTTGTGTGTCTTTCTTGATTTATGTTTTTGTGTGTGAAAAGAATTTCCCTGCGGCCAATTTACAGAATCCACATAAACACATTGATTTCTCACCCTTGAAGCAATGTAATTTGATCATAATGACAGGGAAGAATACATGAATGAATCAATTAAACCATTTCCTCCACAAGGCTGCTGGTGATGAAAAGAGAGAATTTCATGTTTCATTGCAGCCAGTAATATTGCAGCAATATTTCTAAGCTCCCTCTGGTGGCTCAGACAGGACTTGCCTTTCTGCAGGGTCAGAAATGTCACACAGCAGCAGCCCAGATCATTTGCTGTGAGAGCAGCATGACTGCCAGCATCAGTCTGTGGGAGTGCTGCTCTTTGCCAGAGGTGGAGTTTCTGACATCTCATCAGTCTAAAGGAGCTCTGCCTCAGCAGCTGGCGGCAGATAGGAGGACGTGTGGGTTGACACGATGCTGCATCACTGTAGCTAATGGCATGGTGAATCTATAACCCCATCTCTGGTGTTAATGCATTGTTTTCTCTTCCCGCTGCTGCCTTTGCAGGCAGACATGGTTGCAGATAGGGTTGTGAAGAAGGAGGATGGAGAGAAGCTGGCAAAGGTAATGTATGATGGCTCCATGGTCATATTCTCAACAAAAGACACTGATTCCTGACTCTCACCTGTCTAATGTTTTATTTATTGTAGGAGTATGGTGTACCATTTATGGAGACCAGTGCGAAGACAGGAGTCAATGTGGAGCTGGCCTTTCTTGCTATAGCAAAGTAAGTCCTAAAGCAGCACTGATAAACATTTTATATTAGCAGTGGTTGAACTGACTAAGTGTAATGTAAAAGGTGTAGCTCAGAAAATCACTACCTGACTCTGCAGTTCTCCTCAGCTCTACAGAGCTTTTTCTTTTGGCTTCCCGGCCAAAAGAAACTTGTTACTGTTACTGTTTGGGTTCACTCAGCAGGCAGCTATTATCACTGTAGAAGCTCTAAAAACCCAATGTACACTCCCTGCCCAAAGCATTTAGCAGCTAAATAGCTCGATGATTCACTCAGGAGTTGGTAAAATAACTAAAAGAGAGTGAATATTGGCCAGAAACATGGTTTCAAATGAATGATGATGTAGCTTTGCTTCTGCTGGATATAATATTATAATTTTATATTATAATATTAATATTTTGTGTGTTTATAGCTTGTTGCGCCGCACTCAAGTGAAAAATAAAATAGTTAATGCAGGTCTAAGTGGTTTACGGTAATATAATATAAATACTAATATTTCTAACTCTATTTTGCCTATTTGCTTAATGATACACGAGAGAATGTTTCCAACTTGGTGGCAACAGCTTGGGAAGACCCTCTTCTGTGTGTCGTTGTGTGCTGTGTATTCACAACTGAAGAAATCCCTGAAGAATCAAATACATGTGTTTCTTAGTGTCAGAGACATGATTGGTTAATCAGCCATGTGTCTTTTTTTTTTTTAAAGAGGCCTTGTGGCAGTTTTTGTTCATGTTTTGATTACAAGATGCTGGAAAAAAGCAACAGTTGGAAAGTCTGCAGAGAAGACCTTTCTCTACGCCCCACCAGCCACCTAAATGAGAGAAACGGACTGTGAACGAGAGAAACAAAACAAATACACTCAGGGATCATACAGAGTAGTCATTTGCACTTTTCTAATTTCCAGAGTCAAATTGATCCCCAAAACAAATATTTTACGCTTCAAAGGCTACATCGTCTTTTGAATAGTCCTTTGCAGGGATGAAACCAATTGTGCTAAAAAAAAGTGCACTTTTCTCTGCTTGTAGAAGAAAGGCCAAACTGAAGTGAGGTTTCATATAAGGGGTTTGTATTTTAATCTGCGTATGTAATGCATATATCTGAAATATCGTTTGAGATTCTTGTTTTCTCTTTTTATACTTTTCTTTGACTTGGCATTAAGTCTCCATCTAATTCCTGCAACTAATACATTCTAATGTTTTTTTGATAATTCCTTGTCTGTTCCCATTGACTCGTTATAATGGGATTTTGCATGTCTGTGGCTCCCCGTGGATCTCTGTGTAATTTCTGGTTTTGACTGACTTCCTTGTGCAAACACCTTTTCTTATTGAAAGGCAGGAAATGTGAAAATGATTGTCATTTAGTCTAAAAATGAGTGGTTGTGCAGCATGTTCCAGGAGCTGTGGAAGAAAGTGGTGTGTGTGTTTGATTTTCTATCTTCATGTGTATTTTAAGTGAATGTTAGATTAAATGAGTCATGCCAGAGGTATTTTGATTAATTTTCAGTAGCCTACAGATAGTTGTTTCTCTCCCTCGCTCTTTTTATTTCTCTTCCGTTCTCATTTTCTTGATTTGCTCACCATGTCTGTGCTCCATCCCACACATCCACCCCCTCTGTTTCTCACTCCCTGTATCTCTCTCCATCAGGGAGCTGAAGCACAGAGCAACACAGCAGCAGAATGAGCCCAAGTTCCAGATACACGACTACATCGAGTCTCAGAAGCACAAGTCTAGCTGCTGTGGACTCATGTAACTGATCCTGATCACCAGGCAGAAAGAGACACACAGAGAGAGAGAGAGAGAGAGAGAGGGAGGCAGGGAGGTTGTGGGAACGAGATATAAACCAACAAAAAAAGTCAGCTGTCTTACGAAAAAGCCAATCCCAGCACCAAACCTGAGAAGTTGACAACCTCGCCTTCTCCACTGAGCTTTTAGCGTGAATGGAAAGTCAATCTGGATTTGCCGTCATCCCTTAAATCTATTTCATGTCATGCGTAGAAGTGTTTGTGGTCTTTGTGGTGACAGTTGTATTAAACTAAAAGTCAGGAGTTGCAGTCTGAAATGCTATATACATCTGCAGGGACAAATGTATATATGTATCTTTCTACTCTGCATAGATGGAAACTCAACATTTGTCAGTTTGGATGAAAATATGCCACCCAAGTGATTTGTGTGGATCCAAAGAGTTTATTATTTGGGCAGAGGAAATATTCGCGCTCTACATGGGCAGACACATTGCACTTAAAGGGCAACAGCATACACCCTCAAATTCTGCTTGAACTTGGAGTGTCTATCAGTTTTCCATGGGCCCATGTGATGTGTTTACTGCCACTGAAGAGAAATAAATCTGGCTCGTGTACAGCGTTTCTTGGCACTTGCTAATGCTAACGCTAGCAGGGGTCAACACGCATAATACACCTCGGAGTCTTGTCTATTTTGTCACAGTTAAAGAGGAGCCAGAGAATACGGCTGAACCAAATCCGAGCAGACAGAAACAAAATACCTGTATAATCATCATATGCCAACAAGAATCTTTGTGATTAATGTGTACTGCACATAGTTCAGAACCCAGCTTGACTTGTAATGAAACTGTTTTTGGTTGCTGTTAAACTGAGCTTCAGTAATGTAACCTTGTCCATAGTGAGCTTAATTACTTGCTCTGTTTGGTCCTGCGGCAGAAACTGAAGTTCGGCCCTATTTTAGAACTGTCGCCTTTTTTCATCTTGCAGTTTACAAGTTTGATTTTTGATAAATGGCAGTTTTATATGAACAATCAATACGATTGTTGATGTCGATATAGCATTTTGCCCTGCAGCTCTTAGTTTGTTTCTGTCCCTGTTTTACCAGGCTGTGAACTGAATCCCTTTTCAGCATTTTCTTTGATAAGTCAGTGCGTTTGAGAAGTGGACTTCAGTGTCACATTGTAGCTAAAAGGATCTGTACTGCTGTTAGATAGAATAAAGCCAACTTTTTAAGGGCGCATGCCCACTGTGTGTCTGTCTGTACTACATTCAATTCAGGGCCACTGAAACTTTATTCAAATACTGTACATGTAATAGTGCTGGAGGACCATCCCAATGTTGCATCAGGCTTCACATAAAATGAGAATTATCAGTTACCATTCACACACAGAAGGCACTCCCAAACATTGTGGTGTCTCCTTTAACGATGGATGTTGCTGTACCGAAACTGTATTTGCTCATGCATTGTGTAACTCGTTTCTCTGTACAGTGTCCATTATGAATTGCTTGATGTCACATTTGTCCCTCTTCTGAGGTGTCATGGTGGGAGTGTCACAAAGTGCCATGAAAAGTGCTTTGTTATCATGTTGTATAAAAAAAGTATATTTTGTAATGTATATGGTCTTGTTTTTTGTTGTGTGTGTGTGTGTGTGTGTGTGTGTGTGTGTGTGTGTGTGTGTGTGTGTGTGTGTAGTTACAGGATGTGCTGAGGTTAATGAGCCACTGTGTGGCAGCAGTTACCCTGTTTATTTTGTGTGTTGCACTATGAGAAGTGTTTTATCAATTAGACAGGCTCATCACATGTTGATTCTGTTTTTTATAGTCTATCTTAAGCCATTAAAAGATAAGATTAGCTTTTATTGTCTCCCTCAGGAAAAATGTGTAACTTTTATAGAGGTACACTGTTCTAAAAGGATGCACACCTGGGTGATGATGTTTTTTTTAATGCTGTGGTTAATGTGTTAGTTGAACTTAGTGGACATTATGGAGCACATTCACAGTTAACTGTACTGGGCTGTATGCCTGCATGACGCTAGCCTCCTCTCCCACACACATCTGTGAGTCACACTGCAGACACATTAGGAAACCTTTCTATCCTTTACTGTGGAAAAAAAAGTAAATTAATATTTCAGTAAATTAACTAACAGCTACCCTTAAACATGCTGCAGTTATCAGTGCTGATGCCGCGGTAGCTTTAAATTCCCAGGTTGGAGAGTGTTGAGATCCTGAAACTGTCTTCTTATCAGGTCTGGAAGCATTCTCAGCTGAAAAGTCTAATCCTCCCTGAGACTTTATTTCTGCAGCTTCCCGCCGGGCTCATATTTATACAAGCTTTCAATCTTATCTCTGAGAGGTTCTGGATTTACTGGCTTGAAAACACTGTGGAGTTTTAAAAGTATGCTGATCATTATTGTTAAATTAAACTCTTAATAGGGTTCTCAAAATGCCTAATTTGTGCATAACAGTGATTACAATTACATTTACATTACAACCTATCTGAAGACTGGAATATCAGAAGGCCATAATTACGTCATAACAGCTTACATATTTAATTTCTATTTAGTGTTTGTATAATACCAGGACTCATAGAGAATAAATTAATTATGTATTAGATAATTGACTGTGCTAAAACACACAATGCTAAAATAATACACAATAGGTGATACATAGAATGGCAGCATGAAAGTGCGAAAAGGGGTTTTTGGGACAAAATGAAAAGATGCCAAAAATGAGGAATTATTCGGAGCAGGAAGAACAAATATCTAGGCTACAATCTGACGAAATGCATGTGCACAAGTGTTGCTCACAGAGGGAAAAGAAGGCAAAATGTGAGGGGGGGACTGCAATGCAATTTTAGGAAAACTTGAAGAAAGCAAACTGAAAATGAAAGAATGGTAATTATATTATAGCAGGGTTTGCAAGTTTGTGCATCTGTGGGCGAACAACACTCGTTTTTCTTTCATCCAAACACTATCTAATCCAAGATCCTAGATCCTATCATCATCTTCATGTTTTTTCCTTGACAGCCTGAGCCTCGGTTTGTGTTTAGCTTCTTCCAGTTCTCCCTACTTTGCATGAGGCCGCAGCTGGGCTGTTCCGTGAACGCACCTCCCTCTTCCTGAGTGGCTTTTCTACTTTTGTCGCACACTGAGAGGGAGCTGCTGTGTGAGTCTAATCAGCCTCAATTCAGTCCTCGGGTCAGGACCTCCACTTTCTGATAGCAGGAGCCACAGAGAGGATTTACACAAGTGTGAGGATCAAGTCAAACTTGGACTCGTGTGTGAAAGTGGAACACCAGCACCGTTTCCCACGGATTAATCTCCCCAAGAGGGCGGGGGTTGAGTGTTTTTTTAAGGGGTACGACTCATTCACACACACCCCTCCCCAGCAGCATCCTGGAGCAGGTCTTGTAGTCATTTCCACTTCAAGCAACAGGTTGAGACACAGTTCAGAAGCAGTGTGAAGGCGAGTGAAGCCTATAGCCTAACATGCCGAGCAAAACCCAGTATCTGCGCCCCCGGTTGTGCACGCTGGAGAAGGGGGAGAACGGCTACGGCTTCCACCTCCACGGGGAGAAAGGCAAGACGGGGCAGTTTATCCGGTTAGTGGAGCCCGACAGCCCGGCTGAAACCTCGAGGCTCCGCGCCGGAGACCGGCTGGTGTTCGTCAACGGGGAGGACGTGGAGAACGAGAGCCACCAGCAGGTCGTATCCCGGATACGAGCAACCGTGGGCCGGCTGGAGCTCGTAGTTGTGGACCCGGACACGGAGCAGCTGCTGAAGAAACACAACATGAAGTGTCTGAAGGAGTATGTCACTGACGGTATCCCGTTACCCTTCGACGAAGATGAGGAGGAGGAGGAGGAGGTGGTGGTAGTGGTTGAGGAAGAGGAGGAGGAGAGGGAGATGGACGGGACGGTAAACGGGGATGAGCGGCACGTCAAGGGGGATGAAGTGGAGGAGGAGGAGGAGCGGGAGGAGACACCCAGGGAGTCCACGCCTGTCCCGGAGAGTAACGGAGAAATGCACGTGCATGTCGAGAAAAAACTGAGCATCAACTCTGAGAAGGTGAGTCAATGTTAGAATAAGTTTCAGCAGAGCTCACTTATTTTCGGGTGTCATTTTCCTCCAGCTGTACACTACACAAAATGTGAATTGCATTAGAGCCACTGAATCCATCACTGAGGGAGTGTTTGCCTAGAGAGAATAGGTGCTCTGTGTCTATAACATGGATAACATGGGCAACTGCACCCACATGCTAACAGGCCGTAGGCAGGGTCAGCTGGCTGGACATTTCCTGTGGGTGAGAGGACAAACAACAACCTGGTTCAGCCATGGGGTCAAGAAAAACTCAACCATGAACCACCCTCTGTCAAATCTGTAAACCACAAACTGTTGCTCTACTTTCTCCTCTAAGATGATTGTGAGTGTTGTTCTCCAGCCCTCTCAAAGAGCAATCACTTGAACGCTGTTGTCTGTTATTACAGTGATGCCACAAGGTCAAGCACAAAGTCAGTATCAATGACACAAACCCACTTTCAAAAAAATAGTGTTGTGTGCCCTTCCTCTAGAAAGCCACCATAACAAATATCTGACATTGCTGAACCAGCCACAACAAACAAAAGGAAATGTCTTTTTTAGTCCCACTAATGAAAATGTTCAACCTTTTGATCGTTGTCTGTAAAACATTATGGGTTTATTCTCACTCCGCAGTGGCCACTTGTTGATGTGCCCTTATTTTCTCCTGCCACGCCATCTGTCTGTCTGCACATGTGTCTGTGTGTGGCTGTGAACTCAGGACCAGGGTTCATTAAAAAGCACTCAAAGAGAAGAGGGTCCTTCTAGTCTGGAACATCTGTGCCCTTTGCTACATCCTGGATGTTTACCCCCGAGGCTGTGTCTGTTTGTGTCCAGCTCTCTTGTTCGGTACAGTAGTGTAGGTGGAAGGGAGTTGGGAAGAAGAGAGCCAGCAGCTATCAGAAACAAAGATGCAAAAAAAGACCATAAATATGCAGCTCAGCTCTGTCTCTATGTGATGGCAGATAGTAAAACCACTGGTTGATTAAGACAACATTGAATAACAGTGAAATTGTTGGGCAACAAGGCCACATTTAAGCTTTTCTGCAGGATGTAATAATGGTTGAACCATAGCCAGGATGTTGCTGCTGTTCAGTGTATGTTTTGGATGATCTCTGAAGCTGATGGGAGGTCAAGAAAGGGGTGACACCTAATGATTAATTGATGATGAGGAGTCAAGTTGGGAGGTCTATTGAAGTGATCTCTATTGTTTGATGAATCTAGATATTGTATTTTGGCATTTGTAATTTGTGACATAGCTTGAATATTGTTCTTTTACCAATACTAATGGAATGGTTTGACATATTTGCTTTCTGTCGGAGAGTTATATGAGAAGATCATTAGCACTCCACAGTAAATAGAGCCAAGCTATCTGTTTGTCTCTGTTTCCAGTCTTTGTCCTAAGCTACGCGGTCCAAAAATATTCAGTACAATATCATAGAAGACAAAGAAAACATTTTAGAAGCTGGAACTAGAGATGTTTTGGCATTTGTAAACATTATTAAAAATATTAATCATCAAAATAGTTGTAGATTTAGTTTTGACGAATTGCTTTATCAGCTAATTTCTTTAGTTATAGTTTCTATGCACAAATAACGTCTCTGTGTGCTTGTTTATCATATCCACATGAATTTTATTTTCTCAGAGACTTTACCATTTATTCATAATCCTGTCAAGGATCACATGATGCTGTGGGCTATTTGTAAACTCCCTCACCTTATATGAACCCAGCTGTTCAAGTGGAATTGTTTTAAGTCATCAACCTGCTAGGGACTGGAGATGAAAATTAGCCTGCATGGCTTAATCTGGCATCTATAAATATTGGACTCTGTGCTCATGTTGATTAATGTGCATTTTCCCTTTCAAATAAAGATGTCTAAAATGCCACATTGCCATTACTGAAGCTTTGGCATTATATAGGGGGCCACGCACTGCTTCCTTACTGCATTGTTTTTTGTTTTTTTTCCTGTAGGACCTTCTGGAGTTATGTTTCTGGGATTTAAGACCCACACTTGTGTACAACTCTTGGGCACTGCTGGGTTATATTGTTTGTCCCAGGAATATACAACAATTGTTCCTGTGTTTACTCTTGATACTCTCCACAGATGGCCTAATGGAGCTGTGGCAGTACAATTTACACTGGCACACAACCCACAGGGAACTGGCATCGCAACAAACAACAGCACTCCTAATAATCTAATTTTCACCACTTAAATTTTAAGAGGCATCTCTTTTTTATGTTAAAGGCGTACAAAACCCAAGAGTTCATAAGCTGCAGACGTTACTTAGGGACAGAGAAAACAGCATAGTGTTTGAGTGTTTAAACTGGACTCGAGGGATGCAGTCTGCTGTCTCTATGTTACAGTCAGATGCACCTTAAGGTGTTATTTTCTTTTTTCCAGTGACTCCACTCTTTCTAGAATTTTCTCCCAACATCCTGTCCGGCATTCCTGTGCCCGAGCCCTGTGGCCCGGCCATTGACACAAACACACACACACACACACACACACACACACACACACACGCACGCACGCACACGTCCACACATCCACATTCTGGCTGTCTGGCCTCAGTCTTTGAAGCAATACAAAAGAGGATTCGAAGAGCAACGCCTGCCCCGGAAACTGAGGAGCCTCGTTCACTGTTGCCATGGTTATACTGATGTTGTGTGTGTGTGTGTGTGTGTGTGTGTGTGTGTGTGTGTGTGTGTGTGTGTGTGTGTGTGTGTGTGTGTGTGTGTGTGTGTGTGTGTGTGTGTGTGTGTGTGTGTGTGTGTGTGTGTGTGTGTGTGTGTGTGTGTGTGTGTGTGTGTGTGTGTGTGTGTGTGTGTGTGTGTGTGCAGCACATGTGGAGTGTACTGTATGTATGTGTGAGGATGGAAGTAGGCGAACGTGAGACAGCGCAGGAGAGGTGTGAAAAGTGAGCAATCAGTGACGAAGGTTAGAACATGGAGTGTGTCCCGGGAAGAAAATAGAACCCGCTGTTGTCATCATGGAACAAAACACACACGCAAAAAAAAGAAAATACTGTACCATTGGTTCCAAAGGTCGTTGTTTTGTTTACCAGGCCGTAAAAGTTTTACTCAGCAATTGGTGATGGCAGTGAAGTAGCAGCAGATTCTCACTTTCAGCTCATATTACAAATCTAGATCCATTGGCTCATCCAGAACAAAAACTTAAAAATGATTTCAAGTATTTTTGTGAATGAAGACCTGGGATTTTTTTTCCTCCATCACTTACATTGGAAGCATGTTGGGAGGTTACCTTTTAATGGCCAGTATGAACAGGAGGAAGGATTACAGCAAGAGAGACCTATTTTACTGTACATACGGGCACCTGAACTTTTGTTGGAACAGACTTGAAAAATTGTGATCCTTTAAAATTAAGACATGCAATTAATGATATAACACAGAAAAAAAGGGAGGATTCAACACACATATATATATATTTATATATATATATATATATATATATATATATATATATATAAATCAACATATTTGAGAAGTTGATAACACCTTATGCTTAAAATTCATATTTCCTATGTGACACTCATGAAAAACACATGAGCCTACTAAATTTATTAACCAGTATTTTTAAAATTAAAATCAGTAAACTCTATAAAAAATACAGAAACATTTTTGGCCATTAAAAAGGTGTTTTTTTCCGGAAATGGATTTGCTTTTTTCTTCAGTGATTCTCATAGATTCGAGAGAGAAAGAGAGGGCTAGGGTGAGAAGTTTTTTTTTTGGGAGTTTTCCTGAGTGGCTGCTGGCTGCTTACATAAGACTGTCCTTAAACACTAATTACAGGAGAGGAAACGCACTTGTGTGAGATGAAATTGACTGCAGCGAGATGAGATCTGGTACTAAGTGTTTCTAAGTGTGTGAATGTGTGTAATATCACTGTGTATGTTTCTACAGTACGTAGAAAGAGGACACTCACACTCTGTAGAGGCCTGAAATGAAACAAGAAAGTGACTTTGTGTCTGTTGTCACTTCCCTCCTCTAATCTGAGCCTCTAATCTGCACATTCATATAAAACCTGCTTATTAAAGAGCTTGAATCCTCCCACTGCTTTCATCATACGTGCATAGCTTTTTACACTGGCTTTACATAGAAGTGTCCTTTAACTGCAGGAGATGGTGTGTTTTCTCTAAACAAATCACCCTGAAGCTGCTTTGTGGGAAGAGTCAATCTATATTTGTATGGTGCAGTCTATCAACAGTGGTCTTTCTAACTGTGTGTGTGTGTGTGTGTGTGTGTGTGTGTGTGTGTGTGTGTGTGTGTGTGTGTGTGTGTGTGTGTGTGTGTGTGTGTCACCTTAACAAACCCAATATTAACCAAGGTTAGGAGGACATTCCTGTATTATTTCCCACAGTGGCAGATCTTCACTGACCATTTGCAGGTATTATAATTTATTGCACAAGGACGGGTAACATCCATGTGACATTCCTATCTGTGTACTGTCATATTTTCTTCAGTGGGACAGACTTACTTGAGTTTTCAGAGTTTACCGTCCACATTTATGTGATGTAATGCCTTCAGGAATAGCTTGTGGATACCATTTTCTCTGAATAGAATAAATGTCAGCTTTCGATGATCAATTAGAGGCCAAAATAGCCACACCTATGGTAGCTATTTGAGCCAAGATGGTCCGGGGTGTGTTTCTGGCTGCCTGCTGCTGGCTATGGGACTCTTGGCTTCTGCACAGACCCCAGGACGCTTGCGCTGGTTTCCTGTCATTGTTGTTGCTGGAAGATTCCGCCCCCCCCCCCATCCTCTTCTCACTCCCCTGGCCTGCACTTTCAGCAGCTCATAGCAGGACAGTAAAACAACAGCCCAAAGGTTAGAGGCATCGCTGTGTCTGAGCAAAAGTAGCAACTAAATGCCTGCAATGAACAGGACATATGATGACTAAAATAAACATAGGTTGAATAGTCGTTCCAGCAACAGACACTGAATCATGAAAGTAAACCGCGTCTCCAGCTGTGTTTGTTGCTTTGCTTGTCATTAAAGCCACTGTGACAAAGCCAGGTATTGTTCAGGCTCTGTTTGGGTAAAATAATACGTGTCATTGTGTTTGTCTGTTCAGATATACTTCATAATTCAAACTGATGGTCGCTTGATGTTCTGCTCGTACAGTACATTTGAGCATGTGTCTCATATGTATTTGTATTTTTCCACGTTTGTGTGTGTGTGTGTGTGTGTGTGTGTTTGGGTGTCACCCTTCCCTTCCCTGCTCTTTGTTGATCGTCGAGCTGTGCATTTTATGGGAAATAAAGGGTGTAAGGGGCTTTATTGTGTTTCAACTCTAAGATTTGTGTATTTTATGAGTAACATAGTTCCCTACACCTATTTGTGTATGAGAAAGTATGAAAGTAGAAAAATTATTATAACAGACCAATGTTGCAAATCAATCCCAAGGGCTGCATTATAAGCCCAATGGCAACATTGGATAAGCATACCTGTATGCATCAAGGTTTTTATTTTTTATTTTATTATTTTATTCAGTTAAAGGCAGACCCATGTTACTTTATTCTTAAAAACTCATCCCCTAATGAGTGGTACTAACTAAATCAAATATCACCGAAACACATCATTGATAATGTTTATTTATTTAAGTTAAACACATTCAAAAAATGTGTACCACAGCCATTAAGATCAAGATAACATTTAATCTACATCAAAATAACCAAAACAAAAAGTTCCTTTCTTTTCTGTTCCAGATTTATCCAAACCACATGCAGCGGTCAGACTCTCTGTATTTAGTTGGCACTATCTGTCGAGTTTGTTTTTCAGTAACCACCCCCCGACATGTATGTGTATTATGGGTGGGAATCTCAAAGCAACTCATGACACAATACTATCATGAAATGTCGCCCAAGATAACAAGACAGTATCACCAGTGTTTTTGCAAGAAAGTCACGCACAAGTCATTACAACACCTGTTCACCAAAAAGGTGAGGAAAACATAGAAAACAATGAAAGCATACTTACGATACCAAAGTGCACAGAATATTTGTATATCATGGCCATTTCTGGCTTTATATCAGCAGACAGTGGAGCGATGACAGGAAATAAAGGGAGAGAGAATAGAGTGCGGAGGACATGCAACAATGGTCAGCAACTAGACTTTAACCAGAGACATCAAGATTTTATGTTCAGCATTTTAAACCTTTTATAGGCCACCAGGGCCACCCAGTATTAGTGTCATACTGTTTCATAATGTCTGTCTTCTGTCTTCATAATATCTGGAGTCACAAGTGAACATTATATTGCTCTATTGATTATGGTGGGAACAAGTAACCAATGATATGTTGTCTTTTTGCAAATCACAGCACTCTTAGTGAAATGTTTTAGTGACGTCAGTCCAGACAACAGCACCTACTGTCCTGTCCCTGCAGCCAAGACCACTGTGGCCTAGGTTAGGGGTGGAACCTGAACTCTGTGTGTGTGTGTGTGTGTGTGTGTGTGTGTGTGTGTGTGTGTGTGTGTGTGTGTGTGTGTGTGTGTGTGTGTGTGTGTGTGTGTGTGTGTGTGTGTGTGTGTGTGTGTGATACTGGACTGAGACTCCACAATGCCACATTCCAGTTCCCACTCCATTCTGCTGAAGGTTCACCACCCCGGCCGGACAATGAGCCGGAGGGCCGCGCCCTGCCGGGGGGGTGGAGGAGGGGGAAATGACTGGCTGCTCGCCCTGAAATAGACTCACCCCCTGCAGTCCACTTCCCTTTTCATCGCACAAGACACAAATGAAATACAACCAAGACAGAGAAAATTAATTACATTAATTACAAACATTTTTGGCGTGCATATTTATGTACCTGAATGGTGCAAACTAAGGAAATGTAGAAAAATATATCCCAAAATAGTTACTTTTTGGAAATTGTAATACTTCCAAAACTAAAGACATTCCTATGAGCCACAGCTTTTATTTGAGTTTAGTGCTAATTAGCTAATGTTAGCATGCTAAGACATTAAAGTGGTGAACTTGCTAAACAAACTAAACTACACTAAACTATAAATACACCTGCTTAGCATCAGCATGTTAGCATACTTTTGCAATTCATCGTTTTACATTTTTTATGCATTGTGAAAATAACAAAGGCATTTTCCAGGCCCAAGGAGAATTCATCACACAAGAAAATAGATTAGCTAGACATGTTTCCAATAACAGTAGCCTTAATGCAACACAACCACAGGGCAGGTTGTGATTAAAGGGCATGACTTTTTCTTGGATGCTAACCCTCAATCTTTTGTCCTTGCATAACCGAGTTGCCCCCGTAGCTGCGCCATCAGAGTGTAAATGTGTGTGAGTGTTCATCTGATGAGCAAGTGGCACTTTGTACAGCAGCCTCGGCCACAGTGTATAAATGTGTGTGAATGGTTCCTGTACTATGTGAAAGTGCTTTGAGTGGTCGTTAAGGCTAGAAAAGCGCTATATAAGTCTATTTAAATGTACATTTGCCTTCATTATTTCCCTTCACCTATGTGCTCAACAGTTGGATACAGAAAGTGAGATTGGGATTGTGAAGAAACATTTAGGGAAATGTAGAAAATGCATCTATGATTAGACATATTGTTTGTCCCTGACTGAAAAGCTTACACAGCACTGGTTATGTAATAAACCACTGATGTTTAACGTTTGCTTGTATGCCACAGTGAAAAATGCAATGCAGAGTGTGACTACATCATGTTTTCACTTCTGCTTGAATGTAACGAGGCTCTAACTTGTCCCAAATATCTCAACATCTATATTTTCTGTCTTGCCTTTTCCTCTTTCTCACACTGCAGTGTGTGTGTGTGTGTGTGTGTGTGTGTGTGTGTGTGTGTGTGTGTGTGTGTGTGAGAGAGAGAGAGAAAGGTGGGAGAGAAACTTGTGTTAGAGGTTGTTGAGCTGATGATGATTTTGTGTCTGCAAGGGTGGAGGGTCGGGGACAGGAAGACTGGCCCAAGGAGATAACACTTGTTGATTGTGACAGGATAAAACTGACTGCAGGGTGGACAAACTAAAGATGGAGACCCTTGAGAAATAGCAGACCCTACCAGCTCTATTTTTGAAAGATCTTTAAAGTGATGGCGAGGTAAATAGGACCACTCCACTTGGTCTTATCAGGGCCTGTACCCCCGCTGTGGTGACATTACTTTTCTATTTTCAGGCCTTCCCCCTAAAGAGGCTATTGTAATGGGAACCCTCAGCAGAACCTTTCTTTGGTGTCTTTTGTAGAGCCAGTTTGTCGCATCCTCAAATGGTAGGGGGGGACAGTAGGGTGCTTTGTTCCCCCCTCCGCCTGCCTCGCAGCTGACTCAATGGTCCAGCTTGAAATCCAACACCCCCGTCCTGCCTGAGAGAGTGGTGCGCTCCATACACTCAAGAGCACAACACTTGTGTTGTGGTAGTTAAAAAGGAACCAGGTTTACATCAAGCATTTATTACGTCTGTTAATCTCTGTCAAAAACTACACATGACAATCACAAGGACCGGGCCGGCCAATGATTTGCCATGTCACTGAGTAACCACAGTGCCTGGCACTATGTCACTTTAGTGGTTACTCTTTACGCTGATCAAACAGGCCAAAGAAGTCACGGGGGGAGCTGCCCTCTGTTATTAGAGCAACACGAGTGATGAAATAAGCAGAAGGAGAAAGCGTGATACATTAAAAGAGGCCGCTTTGGAAGTCTTGTCTGCATGCACAGAGCAGCTGAGTGTGACAGGTTTTCAGTTGATGATTTGCAGCATTAGTGAGTTTATCAGACGTAAGGCGGTTAAGATATGTCAGTGAGGTGTTTGCATAATTCTAGGAAAGTTTGGCATGTGATCGTTTTTTTCTTTTTCTTTTCCTGGATATGTAAAACTTAAGGAATAGTTGAGTCGGGACCCAGAGCTGGGCAGGAGGCCGACATTAATAGATGGCCTACATATATTCTCCTGTAGTTACACATTAGTCTGCTGGCAAAACATGGGGAACATATGAAGAATATGAAGCAACTGGCAAGTTGAGTGGCAGAGCTGCAGCCTCACACACTCGCAGACTGCTCCCTCCATGCCAGAGACTGAGTCGCTCGCAGCCACAGCGCTCCTCTGTCAAACAGAATCAGCAGAAAAGCCTGACAGATGCAAATCTCCGGTGGCTGAGTCAGAGGGTGATAAACATGATGGATGGATATTATGGAGGTAGTTGGCTGTCTTTTATTTCTCTCTTAGAGGGTTTAGAAGATGCAAATCAATCAACCAATCTGGCTTGTGAGACACTTACCTGTAGGCTCCTCGAAGGCAGAAATGGCTCATGTGCTTTATTTTTTTGCAGCAATACGCATATAAATGCTGACAGACTTTTTTAAGACACTAGCGGCATGGCTCTGTGGATGGCAATGCCTGTCTGTTGGTCAAGCCACCACTTTGGTCCAGATTGAAATATCTTAACTACTGTTGGATGGATTGCTATGAAGTTTTGTACAAATATTCATGCATCACAGTGGATAAATCCTGCTAAATTTGGTTGATCCTCTGACTTTAACGATAGCGCCAAAATGAGGTTGTGCAAGATAGTGCAAGCATGAATTAGAATAATTAGCAATAGCTAGTAATCTCAATGCTTGTTACCTGACCCATTTGAGCAAAGATTTTCCTAAAATCATATTATACTGGATTTGAAAAAAAACCAAAAAGAGCCCCCCCCATACATGCTGCACAGAGGAGTTGCAGCTGCATCAAAGAGGCATCTAAGTTGAACTTTGCCTCTGTATCTTATCTATTGATAATCACAGCTTCCTGAGGAAAACCAGAACCAAGTCAAAAAACAGGGTTACGTTAACCTCTGGGTGCGGAACTTTCAACTCTCAAAAACACAATGATAAACTGTGTGCTGTAGTGAGATTTGTGAGACCGCTTCAGTGTGACTCGTGACTGCGTTTTCAGAATAACACTGGCCCTGATTTTGTTTTGGAGTAATTGGTATTCAAAGCAATTGCATACTTGTGTTTGCTAAATACTTGAAGTCTGTGCAGGGGGGATATAAACTAAACTAGCTGTCTGTATCTTAAAGAAATAAGAGGCTTAACAGTAGTAGACAGAGTGAATACAATGGGTACAATAGAGAGAGAAGTGTGAAGAACTTTCTACACGAGAGGAATAGGTTTCACTTTTATTTGGACTGTCCAGTGTTACTTAACTTTGTATGCAACATATTCTCAACTCAGTTGTAAAACTCAGTTGATGGTCCGTTTAAGTTGAAGAGAAACCTTTTTCAGGGTTTGTCCACATTTTGGAAAATACGATGACTTCCTCTCGGCACAGTAAAACAGCGTTTCGAGATCTAACACACTTTCTCAGTGACGCAAGTTTTCCTTTTGAGAAGGGAAGTGTTGAACAGGAACTGTTGACACATCTTCCTTCAATATGCTTCCCTCTGCGCTGGCTCAACTTTCCAACATGAGAGAGAAATTAAAATACTGAATACACCCAAACATGTGAACTAAAACATCGATACACACACACACACACACACACACACAACACATACACACACCATAATGGGAAAGGAGGCTTTCATTAAATAGCATGTAGAGGATGAAATGAGAGCAGGGAATAAAATAACTGTATTTGGCATCTAATAAAAGAAGCCAGGCATCAACATGCCACTCTAAGAAATGCTGGCTAGCATGACCATGAGGCAAATCTGATACATATTCGCTGTTTTTTCCCTGGAAACAGTCAGAAATATTGATAATGACAAATGAGGTTGGTGGTATTATAAGATTATTAAGATTTTATGCCACAGTGAGTGTGACTCATATTAGGGCTGAACGATATTGTGTTTTAGCATTGACATCGTGATAGTCATATCGCAGGACGTTGCAATGTTGACGCTTAAACTAAAAAATTAAAAATTAAATTAAACTTTCACCATTCTCCTTTTACATGATTATTACCGGCTGACCCTTTCCCTATAGGAAAAGGGATAATAAGACAGGGTATATTGTTATGGGAAGTGAGGCTCTCCGTGTGTAGAAAAGTACCGTAGGCAGCAGCTGCCGTTGACACAGTGATGCAGATAGTTTTCGATGGGTAGTCAGTAAAGCTACAGAAGTCAGTGTTTTATGTTCGCTGCAAACTAAATCACCTGATTAATGCAACATAATCACAACGTCTCCCGGCCATTTTCCCCATGCAGAAAGCTGCTACCAGTCAGGCTAAAGCTAATATAGTTAGACTAAAGAAACAAGGGGTCCGTCCATCCCAACTAACGTTACGGTTCGGAGCCGCGACGCTGGAAACGTAACACTAATCTACTACAGAAGTCTGTGTCTGATCTAACGCCATTTACACTGATTTAATTGTTCTTGGATACAGTTTTTTGTTAGTGCGCGTGACATGCAGGTCTGATCAATTTATCAAAGCAACCTGCAGTCATTGTCACACACTTTAGCCTTGATTGATAATATTATATGAATACAATGGTGGCATGCTAGTCAACCAGCATATTTCTACCTAATTTCCCTCTCCAATATCTTTAGAAGAGTAACATTAGTCACAGCGCTTACTTGCTTTGGTGTTTGTAAAGCATTAAAGGTTAACAAAGAATGGTTCACATTAGAAAAGGTACTTTTTTATTTTTATCTTCTCTGTAGATGCACTCTCCTACAAAATCACCGCAGTAGTCGAGAATGATTTATTATTTCCAAATAGAGCTATTTATGTCATCTTTTAAAAATTACTTTTTCTGTTTTCATATCGTAATATATATCGCAGGGAAAAAATATCGCAATGTCAGTTTTTTCCCAATATTGTGCAGGCCTAACTCATATTATTTGCTTGATGGTCCCGGAAACATTGTTTGAAGAAAATCGAGTCGATGATTTTCACAGCCTAACAACCACATGATGTGAAAGTGCAGACGCTTTAGGGTCTGGGAAGTACTCTAAACAAAATAAAGAGTCCGAGAGGAAGTATGTAAATTTAAGCTGACCTCAGGACAAAGCTAAGCCTGTCTGCAACAAATATTTAGTTGTACTCTTGTAAAGCGTTGTAAGTTAGGGAACACAGATTTGTGTGAAATTCAACAGCAGATAAGACCTATTAAGTATGAGTGTATGTGGAGGAGTATCATGTTATCAGTTTGTTTTTTACAGAACGTCCCATCAGCGTTCTGCGTCTGTATCTTTGATGTGCCCAGTTTATTTGCAACTGGCAGCTGTGTTTATCAGATTTCTACTCTAACGTTGCAGAGAACTTACATTGTATTTGTTGTTAACACACACACACACACACACACACACACACACACACAAGTAGTGGGTCCTTGGTTCCTCTCCTGGCTTGTGTTTGTTCTGCAGATTCCACAGATTACAGACCCTCGTGGAGATTCTTCAACCCTCCACTCCTCTCCAACACAAACCCTCCTCTGTTGTCCCTGCCAGAGCCTCTCTCTCCCTGCAGAGGGACGCTTAACGTCAGCCAGAGCACACGATGAGTGTCAAAGAGTCTAATGCCAAGGCTTTAGTGTGTGTTGATGGCACTCAGTGTTTCATCTGCTTTTGGGTGTCTAACACTTGGCACATGAGTTGAGTAATGAAAGATCATGGAGTGTGTTACAGAGCATGAAAGCTCCCTAAATTCTTACATGAATCTCTAGTGCTTTACTCTGCCATCACAGATAAACTTGAAGACAGAAATCTCTGTGAGTTAAAGCTATAGTGCTAACTTTTGTTATATTAATGATAGTCCGTTACATTCAAGCCATTGCCAAATGAGTTGATACAAAGCTAATTAAGACAATCAGCTCCACAAAACTGTCTCTGTATTTCTCAGTACAGCTTTATTTACAAAATGGGGCTGTCTGGCGACTTTCGCAGAAGCTCGAGTGAGGCATTTTCCGTCACTGCTGAGAAAGGACAACAGCAACGTTCTTTGGAGGTGAAGAAGACATAAAAACTGAAAGGGTATTACCTATTCTGAAAAGTCCATCATGCTTCTTAATCCTCTGCACGGGTCCTCCTTGGGCTACTAGCAACTGCTTGGAGGAGGGATGGGGGTGGGGGTGGTGCGTGATCACCAAAGGCTTACATCATGTGGATGCACCGACAGTGTTGTTGTCACTACTTAGAAATCCTCATGTAGGCAACAGAAGCTACGCACTATAGTTTTAATTCCAGCCTTTCAGAGGAGAGAATGTCAGTAATAAGAACAAACACTAAGCTAAACCAACTGTTAACTAAAATAAAAGACAGTCTGTACTTTGGATTTACATTAACTTGACTCGTAAATGAAGGTGGTTTCACTTGAAGTTTGGGTGTAACACTTGAGAAAGTGAAGGACGTGTAATCAAAGACAAACCCTTTTGTATAATCAGTTACCATTATGATGAAAGTCTGGCTGTAGGACTCATATCAGGAGCACATCTTACCTGCAGCATAAATGTTCAGCACACACTCTGCAGGCTCTTGATGGACACAAAGATGAACAATCTGCATGATGATGAGAACAGACTGCTGTTAGCCTTACATGCCATTATATTTAATGTTTTGAATATCTGAGACTGTGTAGTTCTTTCCATTATGTGTTTGTTTGAGGCATTTACACATTATGGGTAAGAACCTGTTATGAAGGAAGTTGAAAGGAATACTTTGACATTTTGGTTTCATGCTGAGAGTTAGATAAAAAGATTAATACCACTCCTATTTGTCCAGTATGTATAAGTTTAGAATTTAAAATGGGCCAATTGACTGCACACTTGGACTTGCGTTCTCAGCAATATATAGTGTGTATTGGATTAATATTTCTTTACAATGCGAATGAAAGTCATACATGCATGCATACATACACAGGCACAGTTATGGAATGTCACAAATCACCAAAAAGTTACTTTTTCCGGCTTAGTCCAGGGATGCTCTGTCCCAAATGTGGTGAAGATTGTTTAGAATTAGTAGGAGTAGTAAAAAAAACAAAAGATTTGTACACAATAAAAAATGGCAGAGAATCTATCTCTAGAGTCCAGATTCTAGATTAACTGCAATGCATTAGTTAAACACGACTCAAAATAAATAAATAAAATAATTTTAAAAAGAGAGATCACAAGTACAACAATTACAAATCTCCATCGTTATGCAGGCCTGTTCTGTCTTTTACTTTTGGTGATTTAGGGGCCAAATAAAACAAAATTGCTTGTTGCAAAGAAGCCTATTCATAAATACTTTGCATGGGTAAGTGCTCTTTAACACCAATGATCTTCCAGGCAGTATGAATCAATCAAAACGTCTAAATGAAAATGGGCGTGGCGTTTATGGATAGATCCTTCTGGATCCACAGAATCCAAGTTAAATTACGTTGTAAGAAAATATTCTTAATAATTAATAAAGTTGTTCTTAAGAAATATAGTTTCCAGTTCCATGTCAAATTTCATTTGGAACCACTACAAAGTTTACAATGCGTGTTTCTTTCACGGATGCCTTACTAAGAGAAAAAGAGAAAAGTTCATTCTTTGCGTCTGGTTGGGTGTTAGCTTAGAACAACGCAAGTCTTAAATAACAATCACTCATTGCTTGTGTCAAGTAGTAAGTAGCTTAAAACAGCCTCCTGTCAGTATTTTCTGTAGAAAATGAGTCAGCCTTATTTATAGAGTTTGTTCATTGTCCTTCAGTGTTTAGTTGACAGAGGGCGGGAGTACACAGCCGCTCTGATGTGGAGGGAGTGTCATGTCAGATTGGGCCACACTGCCAAAGATTATCTTGACCAGTGATGCATCTCCTGAGCTCTGTAGCTCTTGTATTTAGTATTTTCACTTCTTTGATGGACAAAGCCATTAAAACCCCCTTTTTCTAAATAAAGAACCTGCTTATTCCACACAGCGGAAGGGAGGTTCTGGGGTTGAGCTAGAGTTTTTTCCTGGATGACAATACAGCTTTAACTCTTCCTGCCATCCCAGAGTGGGACTGGACGGGACTGGATGGGGCGAGGGGAGGCGTTCTGAGGTCAGCGCCCAGCTTCCATTGTCCTCCTCGGGCCCTGGAGCGAGCAGGGCTGCGGACCACACCGGAACCGGTTCCTTCCTTATGGCCAAAGCAGCGCCGATTGCCCCCCCTCCCTTAATTCTCCACAAACCTTCCCAGCAGACCTCCAATCACATGCCTCCAAGACCCTCTTCCTTCCTGGCGAGCACTTTGGAGTCACATGGAGTCAAACAGCAGCTTCAGTTTACACACGATTGTTAATAACATACTGCACAACACATCAGCATGCAGCAGCCACCTGTATGTTCAACCTCGGCTTTATATTCATGGTTAACGATTCATTGGAGCTCTCCGTAATCTTTGTGCCGCTTGTTCTTCCTGAACCCATGGTGGAGATATTTTTAAAACTAATGCTAATGGTCTGGTGTATTAATGCATGTCCCATAGCAGTGTATTAACATTCTGTATCGGTTTTTCTCTCCTCTGGTCTCTTCCAGGAGGTGTTGTGCACTGAACTGCGGCCACGTCTCTGTGTGATCCAGCGAGGGCCGAACGGATATGGCTTCAACCTGCACAGCGAGCGGGCGCGTCCGGGCCAGTACATCAGAGCTGTGGATGAAGACTCTCCAGCAGAGAGGGCAGGCCTGCTGTCCAAGGACAGGATAGTACAGGTACTGTAATAAGTATGATAATGCAGTATGGTGTAATAAGAGGGACATTATTCTTCTGGTGAGTTAATCTTTTAGCTTAGAAATTTTTGTCTTATTTAAGAAACATTAATGTAAGTCATTGGCAGTATTAGCAACATTTACTTTTCACCTTAATAGTTAGAGTCATCGCTATAAGAAGTAACTGATTAGAAACACATTTCCGTCCTGATTAGTCTGTCATAGTTTTGCTCTAAGCAGCCTGCATTGATTTTTTTTAATACTTGGATGAAAATAGAGAAGAATGGTGTGGCATGTAATCAGGACTCACCTATAAGGTATGAAAGAGAACACTGTGTGAAAATGTACCCACAGTACTGTCACAACTGTCAAAAGAATTCCATGATCAATAAAAATAGACAAAGACAAATACTATAAATACCAATTTAAAATCAGTGTTACTCCTGGTACACACTCATTTTAGCTTGTACTTATTATGATGCTGAATATCAGGTCTTTAAATATGGATTAAGACATTTCATACAGTTTTAGGACAAACTAGTACATACTACAAAGTACATAAAGTATATAATATAAGTAATATAAGTACTGGTCTATATCCACAACGTTCCACTTCCGGGATTGCTCCGGTGCTGCCAGATGTCAGCGTTATCCCTCCTATCGGTTGGAGGTTACCTTCCATTTTCTTTGTGTCGGAATTTTAGCCTCGGGTTAATTTATGAGGACTGTGGGTAACTGCTCCTCAGATCTATGCAGGGTAAATTGAGACAGCTAGCTAAACAATCTGTCAAGTTTTCTGTTGCACACTAAAACTACTTTTGAACGTATACGTTCCACCAAGTTTCTTCCTGAGGCTATTTTGCAACGGCACTGTGCCTCTGTCCGGGGCAAAGCGCGCCTATTACAATTGTGAGTGGTTTAACAAAAAGCCAATAAACCAGAGCGCATTTTTCTCCCATTCCGAACTGCTGTGTGGACTAGAACGTCCTTCCTCAGCGCTGTGGAGGAAGGTCTAATGCAAGACTATATTAGTACACACATAGAAAGGGTTTTATTTTAAAACAGAAACGTAATCTGACTTATCCAAATTCCCCAAAAATATTCTCCAGTGGTATCAACTAGGCCTTCTGGTAGGCAGAAGTGGTCAGGTCTTTTCAGAGGAATGTGTTGTGAACTAACAGCCGCTGTGTGGGGTCTGAAATCCCCCAGAGTACTCTGGTGTAAGTGTCACTGTGAGCAGCCTCACACTGGAATAATTAGCTTCTTAACTGGTCTGGGGTCAGCTCTGTCCACCTGATTTTATTTTTTTAGTGTATAACTGGCCTACAGAAAGATATGATGTGTGTTGAAAACAAAAAACAAAATTACAATGTAATATGCTCAAAATAAACTTCAGACAATTCTGGTGAAAACAGCAAGTGTGTCATTAAAATGTTTGTTCAAAGTTCTGACGTTTTGAAAAATAGTCATTATGATACTGTTATGCTCACAGCGACAACATTTTGAGCTAATGTAGGAGAGACACTGCTGTCCCTTTAAGCTTACCACAGGCCACATGCCCATGTTTGTGTTGTCCTCTAATAAAACCTTGTGGTTGGAATATCATAAAACCAACCATACTTCCACTTATTCTTTAGCAGAAGCAGAAGACACACAATTAATTTATCTAATACATCATTTCAACACATGGTTAAATCAAAGCTACCAATTCTTCATTTTCTAAGTAAATGACGATAAGAACTAGAGTGAAATGGAAAGGAAGAATCGGAGGAAAAGGAGGACAGAGGGATTAAAAGTACCATAGAGATTGGGGTTTGTAAGAGAGTCTAGCGAGGGCTTTCCAGTCCCCCAGAGGGCCCCAGACAGCCACACCACCCACTGAGGAGCGGGGCTTTGTGGGGAGACAGCCATTGTTACTGCTGTTACTGGCCAAGCAGCTATTGTCCAGCTTCCTCTGTGGGACTGGCTTGGACATGCAGGTCCACCCTATGACCTAAACACACACACACACACACACACACACACACACACACACCCTTCGAGACATTTCTCACATGCTTTCCCATGGTGATTTTATTCCAGAACACTCAGCTGGTGTGGGAGTGAAGCCACCTGACATCTTGAGTTAATGTATACCACAGAGTTAAAGTACCACATGTAAACAGGGTGGTAAAAGTTGATTTAAGGGAAAAAATAAAAGAAGAAAGATTTTTTGGTATTTAGCATGTTATTGTTTTGCAAGTTAGTGGTTGAAAGAATGCGTGCGTGCGTGCGTGCGTGCGTGCGTGCGTGCGTGCGTGCGTGCGTGCGTGCGTGCGTGCGTGCGTTTTCCGTGCAGGATTTCCTGTCCTGCAGACAAAGTGATAATATTGAGAGAAAAAATCCTTGACAGTGATGAAACAGTTTGTTCACTTCTCTGGGAACAAAGACAAGACAGCCCCCTTCCAAACGTTTAACGTTAAACATTTTTTGTTTATTTTTTTATAGGATCCTCATTAGTTGTGCCCTTAAGCACAGCTGCTCTTCCTAGGGTCCACATTTAAATACATACATGAAACATTACACAGGATTGAATAGAAAACCAGCCAGGGTAAAAAAATAAATAAAAAACTCTAAAATAATCTCTTTTTCTCCTCAGGTGAACGGTCTGTCAGTAGAAGGGAAGACACATTCAGAAGTCGTGGCAGTCATCAAAGCCGGTGGAAGTGAAACACGTCTGCTGGTGGTGGACCCTGACACAGATGCCTACTTCAAGAAGTGCCGAGTGGCCCCCACCTCGGAGCACCTCACCGGTAAGAGAGGACACACACACACACACACACACACACACACACACACACACACACACACACAAGACAATTTCCCTATCAAGAGGCAGCACAAGTTCAACTGCAGCCGTCTGGCAAGGACTGAATGATTACAATTAGCTCGTAATGTTTCACTCCTGGTTCATTGTCAGTGGCAGTTATAGACATGTTGTAGACACTAGAAGCCGCCTCCTCCTGTCTTCCTCCTAACTCTTAACAGATTAGAGGTCTGTCACAGTTTCTTGGCTCTCTCCCCTTAAATTGTTTCTATCTCTCGCTCTATCCTGTCCTGCATGACTTTTTTTTCCTTTTCTCTCCCTGCCAAAAAGCGCAGACAGAGACGGAGACGCTGAGCCACTTCCTGCCCCCCAGTCCTGTGGAGAAAGTTAATCTTTTAGACATAAATAGATCAGATCAGACAGGACAGATCAGCGTAACAGTGCTGCTTGTGAAAGACTTCAATGCTGATCATTCTCTCTCTCGCAAAGGTTTAATATCTCAGCAACAAGTAAGTGTGAAATTTCAGTCCTGTGGTAACTCCATCCACTGAGGAAGGCCACGAAATTATGGAGCCCCTAAAGTTCCCAAAATCGTCCCATAAGAGAGTCATTGTCTAGACTTCGTTGTCATACTGACATACATACATGACTGATTCAAGGGATCCTCTTTTTGCGACCTTCTCTCCAAATCCACAAACCGGTCAGATATGGTTATTCAGTGCCTTGCTCAGAGTCACTTTGACATGACACAGGTCCTGGTGTACAGTATCTACCACGGCCACCAGGGGGAGCCCTAGTACAGTCTGTGATTGAGTTTCTGTGTTTGAGGGCTGTCCCTCCACAGCAGAAAAGATCCTCAGGCAGGGTGTGTGTGTGTGTGTGTGTGTGTGTGTGTGTGTGTGTGTGTGTGTGTGTGTGTGTGTGTGCGTGCGTGCGTGTGTGTGTACCACTCAGATGCCTCATGTAAACATGCTGCTGCCAGTTGTTGGCATGGCAACAGTTGGAGAATGGGGTTGTGGGAGGGGGAGATGCACCCTTTTGTATCCGGGACAGAGGAAGTAGATTTTTTTCTGTTAATATTTGTCGCTGTTATAAAAGAATGTTTCCATTTATGAATAAATACGGTATATCTATCGGAACATCTATCGGTAAGCATATGGGTGACTTGTGATGAACCACATTGGGATGAAAGAGACACTGAACTGCCTTCACTGAATGAAACGTAGATGTTCTATAATTTCCTGGACTCTCCAACCCTCCGGTGTTTCAGTCCAAGATAAAAAACTATGCCGCCCTACAGGAGAGAGATTCCAGTGAGGTGTTTCCCAGGTAACTGCCTGCACTTCACATGCTTCCCACTCAGAGAGCACCTGCCTTCAGTGACTTTTAACGTCAACTCACTCATACAGCCTCTCCCTGAGCAGCCCGGCTGGTCAGCAGCTTTGTTTGGTTACCAAGGCGCTCACTCCAAGTGGCCTCTCAGTCTGGAGCTGTACGGGACTAGGAGAGGCTCCTCTCAGACTCAGGGGCACAAACACACACAGCAAAGACCTGTGGAGGATTCTAATCTCAGATTAAGTCTGGAGGGCTGGCTGCTATCTCCAGTAATCATCATCACTAGCTAGAAACACTTTTTCGACTGTGCGGAGGATCAGAGGGATGGAAGGTAAGAGATGTGTCGACCCTCTGTGATGACTTACCACATCTCAAAAATGAGGTTTGTGTGCAAACATGGCTGTATGCCAATGAGGAAAAACTGCAAGGAAATGTTCCGCTACAGCTATCTGATATGTGGAGGGTCTGTGGATGCATTGGAGGATGAGGGGAGGTATAGAGCACCAGGAGGAGCCCCATCTCATGAACCATCTGTGAATAATAGATGATCTGCTCACACTTGCGCTATGTAATAGAGTAAGTGTTGGTGGAATGAAAGGTGAGCTGCATAAAGACTCTTGATCTAGCAGAGTTGAGTTGATGGACTGAAGGACTGGGTGTTTCATGACATGATATGAGTCCTGACAGACAGGGGAAGAGTTGTATTTTTGGAGTCCAATGACTGATTCTTGTGTAATTTTCATGCCTACAGGTCCGCTGCCTGAGCCTGTGATTAATGGAGGAATGGAGGGGAAGGTAAGATTACACCAGCAGCAAAAATATCACAGATGACACTAAAAAGAGTGTACAGATGTCATTTGGTATGGAGATCTGCTTTAGAGTGAAGCCAAAAGTGGGATTTAAACTTTGAAGTGTGTGAAGAGCTGTCTGTCTCCCACAGCAGCCACTTCCCTCTTTTCTGATGGAGCCTCTCCTTTCTGACAGAGAGGAGGACAATAATAATTCTGCTTTGAATACTCTGTAACTCTTCATATGGCACACAGACCAGCAGGCCAAGGTCACACAGGATTTCAACGAAACACGCAGTATTTTGGCATTCAGGTGTGGTTTGCCACATCAGAGAACTGAGACGGTGGCGAAGTGAGTTATTAATCACAGCGACGTGTACTCGACGGACTTCCTCTGATTGTCTAACCGTTCTGGCATTCATTGTATGGTGCTTTGTGGAAAACCGCACCCAGCTAGTACTCCATTAACTTTCAATTATTTGAAAATGTTCAAGGACAAATTGTGTATACAAAATAAAAATCCGCCAGTAGATGAAGTGGCTTGACCCAGAGTTTATAGCGTTTTGTATAAAAGGTATATTAAAAGTAGAAGCAACACTTTTGAGCCGAGACATGAAGAATGTAGCAACTTTATGTTAATCCTGCTGAAGTATTTGGGCGAAATCCCAATGAGACACACTGGCCACCACTTACTGTAGGAGGCAAGTGCACTTACTCACAGACTTAAAGGAATAGTTGGACATTTTGGGAAATACGTTTGTTTTATCTTGTTTGTTGATTCTGTACAAAAACTGAAGTGAACTGTGTGTTCAGACAGAATGAAAGCAAAATATCAGAGGCAGCGCAATTCCATACAAAGTCAATGGTCGGATTCAGTTAGACACAAAATAACGCCAAGATGTGTCTGCACGATTTAAAAATGTTTCAATGTGAAAGGAACATTCTTGCCTGTCCAGGAGCTTCCTAGAGTGCTGCAGGAATGAGTTCCAAAACCTGGAAATGCGTTAGCAGTTTTGCATTCGTCTCAAAGTCAATGGGTTTTTTGGATGGATTTGTGGTTAATGTGAAAACATGTGCCTGAAATGTGAAAACATGTAAGTATCATAAACTTTTGTTTGCCACAGAGTTTATACTATAATCCAAAAGCCAACGGAAAAAAATCCTATTGGTTCTTTGTCAAGGGGGACCAGGCCAATGCCAACTTCCAGGTTAGCCTATAAAAGTGCTTAATCTCTACAACACTATTATATGCTTCATAAACGTACAGGGACGAGGAGACAGACTGGAGAGAAATAGCAGAAAGAACACCCAGTCACGCTCCCACTGGCAAGGTCTGGCCGTCCATTTCTAGCTTTACATCAAAGCTAATATCTGTACACTTGGTATATTAGCTGTTTGACAAATAAATACCAATGATCAGCAGCAGTAACATCACGTGAATGACGCAAGGTGAAAATATGTTTTGTCTGAACAAACCTTAAAAATTACAAATGACTATTTTGTTAGGGTTATGTGACAAATATATCTTGGTTCTGAGACTCCAGGATGTTTCTGCTCTCAGCCAAGAAATAGTCAGACAATTACGCCTCCGGAAAAAAAACATTTTTGTTTTTATATATTTTTTTATACAGAAACAACTCATAAGAAGTTAATTAGAGTTTTAGAGGTGCTGGTGAGTGAATTGTGTTAAGAGTGGTATAAATATTCTCACTTATTTCTCTGCCAGAAAGAGAATAAGCTTATTTCCCCAAATGTCAAACTTTTGCTTTGAAATCCTGTACTGTATATTCCAACAAACACAAGCTTTATATATGTGTGTGTGCTTTTCTAACCTCACAGGAATGCTTTTTAAGTGTCTCTCAGGTTACCAGAGTGTCTTGTTCCCAGGTGGACACACTAGACTTGGATGTAAATCAGTGTTGATGAGATAGAGATAATTCCAGACTTGTATAAAGACACTAAAACACCATCGAAAATAATCTACTGTGCCAACCGTGGCTGCCTTCCGCTCAGGCGTTTGGCCAAACATGCAAGGGCAAGTGAAGCCTGACCGGGGCTTCCCGTAGCTCAGGGACAGTATGTGCAGTAGTAAAGTTACATGTTCCACATATTGTTGCGTAACAGATGCTTGTTAAAGGGTTGATGAGCTAAGGGAGGGAGGTGGGGGAGGGGCTTCCAGAGGTCAGGGAGAGGTCGTGAGGTAAAAGATGCGTTCTTTAAAGGGTGGTGGGTTGGGGTGAGTTCAAAGTCCATTTTCTTTGACAGGAGACACTAATATTGAGTTTGCAGGGACTTAAAATACCTCTTCCTGCAACCTCTGCAACTCATTCAAACTAATACAAAATGCTGGGGGCAAGAAAAAATCTGAATCAAATGATGAGCAATGCAACCAGGTAGAGAAGCAGGAGGAGTTTCTCAAATTTCACCACTCACCACTCTTACTTATCTGTTTTTGCTTTCTCGCCGAATATATTCCAAGGAAATCCCACAGATGTATTAAATACCTCTTATTTGTGATTCCCACATCACTAAATTAGCAGACATGTTTGCCCGTAAAAACACTAAGAAGGAAGCTCAAAACACACCATTAATTTGTCTTACTTATTTACATATACCTCCCAGTATTTAGCTTTTCTTAAACTAATTATGTGTTAGAGAAACACTTCATAGGTGCCTCTAGCTGAGGTAAACGTGTACTCAATAGAAAAAACAACTCAAATCCAAGGTTGCCCCCCTGTGGTGAAGTCTGGTGCTGCACCAAGGCTGGGAAAACAAATAGTTTCCCAATCACACTTGTTGAATTGTACAGTGATGTGACTGCCTTGTAAATGTCGACCATCTTAATAAATGTCTATATTTGTAATGATTTTGATAGTGTAATAATGAAGTGATGCTGATGCTGAGTCTTTGTGTTCCCAGGTGAATGGTAGAGGGGCCAAAGAGGCAGAGAGGGACTCAAAGCTGTCAGTCAGTCCTTCTCCATCCAATGCCTCGTCCAACACCTCGCTCACAACCCCACCTGCTAACACCCCACCTGAGGTACATCTCAACAACAACAACTTTATATGATTTAAAATTTTTTTTTTTTTTTTAATTTTTTTTTTAAATAAACATAATTCATAATGTTTCATTTCATAATTTGTTCCCGTTTTTTCATCAGCGTTTCATCGCAGATGCCATCCCAGCGCTCAACCTGTCCCTGCAGCAGGTCAAAGAGCGCGCCCACCAGAAACGCTCCAACAAGAGAGCCCCGCCCATGGACTGGACCAAGAAAAATGAACTCTTCAGCAACCTATAGGACAAACACACAAACACACACACACACACACACACACACACACACACACACACACACAGATTTTATAGTGATTCTTACAAAGAGACATCAGCACCATATTTTTTATTGTCATGACATTTAAAAAGAGCAGTTTAACTACTGGCACCGGACAAATGAAGCCTGTAAAATATAGTATGTTCTTTGTGTTATTATAAAACAGATATTATATATGTATAATGTGCTACTAACAATGAAAGATGCATATGCCAATGAGAGAACTGGAAAAAGTGTGTGTGTGTGTGTGTGTGTGTGTGTGTGTGTGTGTGTGTGTGTGTGTGTGTGTGTGTGTGTGTGTGTGTGTGTGTGTGTGTGTGTGTGTGTGTGTGACTCTGACAGTCCCTGCTGGCCAGAGTCTGGTGCCTGTGGAAACTAAGAGGAGTTGATCGTTATGCTCAGTTGATGGCCGTGCTCCTCCGTCTGCTTATCTGTCTTCTTTCTACTAACACTTAAAACATCATAGTGTCTTCAACAACGTGAGTTAACCCAACCAGACAATCAGTTAATTAATATCTCTAGTTTACCTTTTTATTAGTTTGTTGGGATCAAACATGTGACTGAACAGTAATGTTTCATTGGCGTAGATTTCAGTTTACATTTTAAAGCCCTTTTTGTGAATAAGAAATGTCCTCGATAATGGCTTTAAACTGGAAAGAACTGTGTTTTAAATAGGGTTCTGTTATGTATCGCTCATGTATATTTTTACTTTTTGTTTTTTTACATAAATTCCACTCTTTGAAACAGAGTTCAGCTTAATCATTTCTTGCAACAGTACTATCCACTCTTGGTCTGAATACGTGATATCATCTTTTATTAAATGTGAACTACAGTTTCTTATGAGTAAATTATACCGTCCTCACTTTGCTGTGAATGGCCGTTCAGTTCACATATGGAATATTTTTATTGCTCCTGGAGAAATGAGATTTTTACACATTTCTTTCAATGTCTTAAAAACCATAATTGTGTAACTTCGAGATGAAGTATTTCTACAAATTGCCTGTGCTTCACTAGATTTAATGCATTTGTCCACTATTGAGAATAGTGATTTTTCAAAATGATTTAACTATATGCAGAGTTTTGTTGTAGCTTATGTGTAAGAAGTAAGCAATTTCTATACTGTAATAAATCAGTCATCAACAACATCATCCAGTGAAGTTGGTCTTTTATCAGTTTTGTTATTCTCTGACATTCTTAGATCAGTGTGGGTGTGGGGGTGTGTGGGTAGCACCAAGCTGTTCTTAATTGTTATTTAGAAGCCAGTCTGACACCCAGCGTGTTAGTTACAAAAGATTGAGGGACTGCTAAATGCTAAAATATTAGTTATTTGCAGATTTGTGTCAACATTGAAACCAGAAATCTGATCTGTGGTCAGAGATGCAACCTGGTGTGTTTCATTTTAAGCCACACCAGAAATGGCTCGCTCAAACGGTTTGATCTGCTAATTCAAGGTTGAAAAAAAAATGTTAAGAAACAGAGTAAAAAAAATCCTTTGCATTCAATGCCATCTCCTTCCTTTCTTTGGACCAGGAGGCCTCAATTTAATTGATTTCTAATTTATTAAATCTGACCCCATTAATGTAAAATATAATTCCGAATATCAGCGTCCTTATGCTGCTACTTTAACTTAAACATCACCACCCATTTTGACCCTTAATTCACTGGCAAATTCAGTGTTATTGTCGTGTTTATATTTTCACAGGACTCATGGTTGCAGTCTGTGCTCCTCTTCTGTCTTTCAACATGTCACTGTCTCCAGCAGCTGTCTCTTTCTAATGGCCTCGACCTTTCTGCTCCTCCGCTCTCCTTCTAGCCCTGCCATCACTATCACAGCTCACTGTCACACTCTTTGCTGCTCCCCTGTGTCTCAATGGGATCATCAACATAATTGGACTTTATGACATGATGGACATTGGGAGTAAATGGGATAAAATGGTGACTTGGCATAGAAAGATAATAATGATGGTTGTTATAATTGGCTATTATGAGAATCCTGGTAACCGTGTGATTATGATTATAAGGATGATGTTCAAAGGTGTGTGTGTCATAATAACTTCAAAGCCGATTGTTGAGATAATGATGATGACTTTTATCGCTGGATTAAGTCAGTCTTTTGGGGCCAATTATTCCCCTTTATTGTGCAAATATATGCCAATAATGTACAGCCAGTTAGCTTATCTTAGCACAAAGACTAAAAACAGGGATACAGTTAGCCGATTTTATACAAACAACATATCTTAAATAGTAAGTCACTTGAGTGAGCTTCTGTTGAGTCTGAAGAATACAAGTTTGAAAATAAAAAAAGAAAGAAGTCACCACTTACCTGACCTCCTCGTCTCTTTCTTTATTAGCTGCTAATAGCATAACACACACAAATCTTAGTCAAGAAGGAGAAGTAAGAAGGAAGAGGAATGTGTGGAACTGTCCATCTTGAATGAAATGCTAAAATGGTGAAGTACTTTTTATGTATTGACACAAACTAATTTAATTCATACATGATAGGAAAAGAGGAAAGAATCCTCAAATAATAATCCTTGTTTTTTTCAAACAGCAAGTTCACCAAATGCATTTTCATACATTATATAACTTCACATCTCTCCTTTGTGCTGCATTAGAGCTCCGAACCACGATCAAAATTATGATGATGTGAAGGAGGATGGGGGATTGTGACTTTAATAATTAAGATGATGAAGGGCAGGTGCGGGTCGTGCGCTGGACCTTCACAGCTTAGGCGCAAACACAGCCGGTTGCTAGGTAACAGTGTCTGCCGGGGGTCCTTGTAAGGCCTGGAGCTGGGGTGAGACAAGGGGTTGACACAACTCTACCTTCAAACTCCACAGCATGCTAAAAATAGACTTGTGTGTGTATGTGCGTGCGCGTGCGTGCGTGCGTGCGTGCATGAGTACGTGCGTGTGGAGAAATTAACAAAGAAACATGGAATAAGTGACATCAAGTGTACGGAGAAGGATGAAGGAGGAGATTTGGGGAAGGTGATACAAAGTCTGACGCATTAGCCGAGCAGTGCGGCTGTAATACGAGCTTCTTTCTGTCTGTCTTCTCTTAGAAAACTTTATCCCCTTCTGCCTTACTTTCCTCATGCGCACACTCTCACACTCGCACACACACACACACCATCTCCTTTTATAAAAATATCCAAGGACAATCCTCACTATTAATAGGAAGTGTTGTCAACTGGCTCTGGAGAAATGAGACCTTCTGTTCAGCTAACTATTTTGGCGGTCCTTTGTAGCCATGACCCCTTACGCTGTCAATTACATTATTTCTCAAGACGATTAAAAACAGTAAAAACTAGTTTCACGTGTACAACATAGACAAAATATCTCTTTTCAATTAAACCTATATTGTTGTGTCTATTGATGACTAATTTTTTTATTTCTTTTATAAACAAAAATCATCATTTATTCTAGCATTAAACTATTATCTGCTTATGTTTTGTCTTCTTAAAAGGCCACGGCCATTGTTTTTCTGCTGTGATCATGGGATCCCACAGAGAATTGTTCCAGAGCAACAGTGATGGACTCAGTGTTATATTATTTACTTGGCTCCTCTTTCAGCACTGTGCTCTTTTGGTTCCAGCACTGGAGCATACTGCGGGTGATTTATGGGCATTGGGGTCACCATCCTGTAGCCTTGCCCTCAGCTGTACCCCGACTGCTACATTCTGACTGCATACAGTTATCTGCATCCAGTGTTTTTGAGTCAATGCATGCACACTGTGACACAAGTGAGATGTGGTTGTTAGCTGCTTAGGTGGCATACACCTTGAGCTGTTTGTCATTGGTTAATAACATGTGTTGCAACTGCTTGTACATGACAGAATTTTAATAGTTTAACAAAATAAACATTTACAATTGCAACACTTAAGCCCTATTTACACAGGACCACGACTACCTGGGGACCTCTAATAATTTATAACAATCTCATCTGTGATCTTAATCCAATGTGAATTTGCCATGTCTTTAATTTGTAAGTAAAAATTCCACTGCAGATTACGATATTTCACTAAGTCCCATGTGAATCGGCATCTTTGTGACAAAAATGTGGATTGTGTAATGAGGCAGGCCTGCTTGATTCTTTCTGTAAATGATTGTAAAGATTTCCCAAAATTTTTTTTCTCTCTATAGGTTAGCTGGGCCGCATCTGTGTTCACACGGAAGGAATTACTGCACATGGCTAAGCACTTTTAATGACATTTTGAACATGTTAAGAGGCTAAAACTTGCCCTGTCCAAGCCTGTTGGGTGCTAACTCTAGCAGGGGGATAACATGGTGTAGGCAGCACCGATTGGTTTAGTTTTTCTCTCTACTGACAGCACTCTGAATTTACAAACAACAGAGCTACGTGTTGGAATCAACCGGAATTCTCCTTTAACTTCATTTAACATTTTATGTTGCATTTCCTTTTGTGGGGAATTAGCCATTCCAAGAGCAAATGTTCCACCAAAACAAGTTTGTTCCTGAGACTATTTTGCAGAGGCACCGTTGCTGCACCAGGAGCTTAGTGCCGCCCATGACGATCGTGATTGGTTTAAAGAAATAAAAACCAGAGGTTTTTCTTCTATTCTAGAATGTATGTGTGGTGTAGCCATCTCAGCACTGTGGAAAAAGGTCTGGCAATTACAGAATGCAGTCCCATAAATCCCGGAGAAATCCAAAGACAGACCTCCATCATGCTGGTCTAGTTAGAGTTGCTAAGCTATGATTGGACAATCACTGTTTGAGGGAGGGGTTTCTGTAACTTATTGAAAAAATGATGCCACTTTATCAAAAATTACTTGACTGTGTGTGTGTGTGTGTGTGTGTGTGTGTGTGTGTGTGTGTGTGTGTGTGTGTGTGTGTGTGTGTGTGTGTGTGTGTGTGTGTGTGTGTGTAAATCCAGGAATAGGGTTTGGTTTGGAACAGCACTAAAAGCTTAGCACCATTCTAGCTAAACACCTGTCACAGACACACACACACACACACACACACACACACTTGTATGTCCACTCACACTTGGATACACACACAAACACACACACACACACACACACACACACACAAACACACACACACACACACCTGTCTGATGCATACCATGCTCTCTGTCTGTCTCACACTCACACTTGAACATACTGTGACATGCTCCAAAATGTTGACACTTGTGTCTACAAGGTCACATTTCTATACTCTCTCACATGGCTGCTTGTTTTTCTGATTGCAGCCTGCATTCATACTGCCAACAGCTTCTGACAGACATTTTTGGGGGGCTGCGGTTGTTTATTTTTATTGTTGTCTGTATGGTTTTCCAAAAGACACATCAGTTGATAAAAGCCACCAATCAAATGCAATTGAGCCTGCAGCTGGAGCATCTTTAAGTCCTCATTGCTTTACAAAGCAGCAATTTGTTTTTGTCCTATAAACTGCTTACGAGGCCGGAAAAAAAGTATGCCACAGCTGGTCAATAAAAAACAATCAAAGCAGCGCAATAAACACTCTCTTGTTCACGTCTCGCTCTCTCAACTTCTTCATAGTGGACTCACTCTATCTTGCACAATACTCAGTCATCATCCTTTCATCGCTGTTTCTCCAGCCCATGTGCACCCAGTCATTCCCAGCCTGCCTGCACTCAGGCCCCTATATGGCAGGGCCATCCGGCAGGGGAGCCACAGGGTAAATATACTCTGAAGCTCCGAGAATGCCAAACTCCTCCAGCTAACCTGCCCGAAAGAGATGCACAGTGGAGCAGAGAGGGGTCTAACACACACAATGGGCACACATGTTCTCATTGTCTCATTAGCATAAGGATTTCTGCAATGATTCTGATAAAATGAAGTACAATATGAGGGGCACACTGGCAACTCAAGACAATGTGTTTTATAGCTGCATCAAAGTCTTTTGCAGAATTCTATACAACACATTTCATTGTTATTCGCACTCTTTGCAGGCCCGTAGCCAGGATTTTAGAAATACTTAGTCACCACAACACACACCCAGACATTGTAGACAACAGATATTAAATTTTTTTTAATTTCTTTTATCATTTTTTAAAAATAATATATTTATTACATTTTCGGATACAAACACAAAAAGAAACAACAAAACAACATGGCCACAAGAAGAACAAATCTCTGACAACTTTTTATGTGATATACACAGCACAATACACTCAGAGAAAATCGTCTCCCTACCTTAAATTATGAGAGTATAACTGGGAAGACATGGATCTAAGTATATGTGCATACACCTACATACACATTAACACACTTACATAAGGAAATGCTCAGACCCATTACAACTGACATTGGAAAATACATATCTGGAAAGAAAGAAGAGTAATAAAGAGAATAATATCCAACCTTACGACCCAAAAACATCAATAAGCCAGTTTTCCTCATTGCCATCTATCATCCCTTTTAATACAATAGTTGTAAGTCTGTTACCAGCATATTTAAAGAAAGGTGTCCAGATCCTAAAGAAATCATCCACCCATCATTTGAATCTGTATGTTAGATACTCCATTGGCAGTACGTCAAATATCACTGTGTGCCAACCCCCAACTGTAGGTGTTACATTATCAATCTATCTGAGCAATATATTTATATTTATTATTATTTATTTTAATGTGAGGACTGGGCAAGCCAAGAAGAAAACCTGAGGATCAGCATTCAGCTGCACATTAAAAATCAAATTCAGTTTACTGACAATTTTATCCCATTACTCCTCAACGTAGATACTGTACATGTCCACATACAATGCCCATAGCCTCCCACTTCTACTTGACATTTGGAACACTTTTCAGACAAACTTGGGTTCATCTTATGTCTGAGCTGTGGTGTGATCTGCAAGCGATGCAATATTCTAAACTGAGTCTCTCTGGTTCTGTTACATATGGAAATATCTCTAGCTAACCGCCATATTTCCAACCACGTTGATTCATCTATTGTGAGATTGAGATCAGCATTTCATTTGCAACGAAGATATTCTAAGTTCATATTGCTAGCAGAGTTGAGCTCAGCACACCTCCGACCGAGAACAGCTTTCTTGCCTCTACCAAGAAGTAAATGTTCCATCTGTGAAGCCTGACAGTCAACGTCATATCTGCCTTGGTTCTGAATGAAGCTGCGAATTTGCAGATACCTGAAGAAGTGATTTCTCGGGAGGCCATATTTCTGTTGTATTTGATCCAATGTAAGCATCACCCCTTTGTCACATAAATGTCCCAGAGTTAAAATTCTCCTCTCCTCCCACATCTTAAAGCTCATAACTGAGTGGGTAGGGACAAAATCCATGTTACCATATATCGCAGCTAGCAAGGACAATGTTTTAGAACGACCCTCTGACTTTGTTATTGCTCGCCAAGCTTGCAGACTTGTTGTAATTAATATGTTATTGCCCTCCACGCTCTTAGTTTTCCTTGTGTCCAAGGCTTTTTCTTTTTTTTTATCATTTTGATTTATCCTAATTCATTTGTCAATTTGTCTTTCTTTTCTTTCAACACAAAGTTTAATTATATTTTTAAAGCCCTCTCCATACTGCCAGGAATAACATTTGTTATAATTAATGCTGATAGCTTTATTTTATAATTGTTTTGTTGGTCCAACAGTTGGAACATTTAACTGAACTAGCTATAGCAAACCCAGACAAGTTCCCACACTTCCACAAGTTATAAATCAAAGACATTTAAATGTGTATAACTAGCAGTGCAATAGCTGGTTCTGAGCCATTTATTGATGTCATACGTCTCACAAAAGACTGGCCAGGTCTCTGTAAACAAACTGTGTTGGCACTGCTTCATTGCAAAGCCCAAACAGATCTTCTAAGGAGGAAGTGGCTCTTTATCAGTATCTACTCTCTCCTTGGACTAGTGAGAAGAGGAGTGTGTGTATGCATGTGTGTGTGTGTGTGTGTGTGTGTGTGTGTGTGTGTGTGTGTGTGTGTGTGTGTGTGTGTGAGGGGGATGTGGTGACATAACCCAAGAGCCGGGAGTGTGTCCTCACTTTATGTTCTCAGAGACAGACTTACTTAAGAGGAGCGCCTGGCCTTGATTTACTTCCAGGACAGTTTTCGGGGCACGTGGAAGCAAAGGGATGAAGTGGGTGCAGGAGAGGACAAGAATCATGAACTGGTGTAATGGAGAACAGGCAGATCTCAGCCAAGAGATGGCTGGGATGGCAGGAGACGGGAGTATATTCACACAGGAACTGAGAGACCATGGTTGTCGTACTCCAGCACTATTGTTTTTTTACCAAAACAATACTTTTCAAACTTATTAAATCACCTTTTATTTACAAGCACATAGAAAATAGATTTATCAGCATTGAGATTTAAGCATTAGTTGCATTAGTCTCATTAATCTCAAGCTCCAGAGTGTATGTTTTTGTACCACAATTGAAAAGAAATCACAATTCAAGTCAATAACTAGGATGGACCCTGCAGATATGGTGATGAAGTTGTTATTCTTCCCATCAAATTACAACGTTTTGCCAGTCACAGTGTTTAATGTTTAATAGTGTTTAATCACTCATTTAAATCCTCATATTCAACATACTGTTACTTCTTAGCTGCTAGTCAAGGCTTGGATGACCAAGTTATTGGGTTTTCTCAGCAGAACTAGCCAAGTTAAAGGAATAGTTAAACATTTATGGAAAAAAAGCGTCTCTGCTTTCTTGCTGAGAGATGAGAAGATTGGTATTATTCTCAGACATGAGTGGTATATCTGTGTTAATCTTAATAATGTTAAAAAGCAAAGTGTGTTTTTGGTTTTCATTGTCAAAGGGGAGTAATTGGGTTACTTCCATGCATGTAAACTCTCTGCACACTTATCCTCACATTGACGTAACCTTCAAGCCTCAGTGTAGCATCTAGGGGGCTCCTCGCCTACAGGGTGTCACATTCTCAAACCTCCCTGAAAGAACACCGAAATTCTGCCATTGTGTCATAAGTGCCTACCCACATGCCCACTGCACTATTTATACCGGAGGAGCGCAACTGCTGCTATAGGTACAGTTACAGTGGAGCACTTCAAACCCCAGCTGCCCTGCCTCCGCTAATAATACAATGCAATACACACACACGCACACACACACACACACACACACAAATGCACTACTGCTTGCTTTGCTGCTACTTTTGGCCCTCATCATCCTCCCTCAAAGTGCTTCCTGTATCTAGCAGTGTGATGAGCAGCCACAGGCAGGCAGTCCTGACGTGCCCACCTCCCACTCCGAGCCTCCTGCCAACAAGCTCTCCCTTGGCTTGTTACATCACAACTGAGCCTGTCCCAGTCCCAGCACCAAATCGTTATGCACATAATCATTTCAGAGGGAAGGAGAATGTGGAAGTCCACCGTCAAAGCTATAAAACAAGCAAAAGGCAAAAAGATAATTGAAATTGAAAGTGAAAATCATGAAGTTGAGGGTTTTTTATTTTAACTTTTGCACATTTTATGAGCCCACCACAGCGCCTTCTGCCTCCCCAGACACAATTTTGGAAACATACTTCATGTCTTGAAATAGTAATACCTGTTTACGGTCAGACATACAGTGCAAAAAAAAAGTAGGGCTGCAACTAACGATACGATTTTATTGCCGAAATTTTATCTGTTGATATTTTCTCAATTAATCAAGTAATTGTTTAGTCTATAAAATGTCGGAATATAGTGAAAATAAGTGCTTTCCAAATCCCAAGATGACGTGCCTTGTTTTGTCAACAACTCAGTTTACCGTCAAAGAGGAATGAAGAAACTAGGAAGTATTCACATTTAAGAAGAAGGAATCTGAAAATGACTCAAACTCAAAACAATAATAAGTTGATCAGTTTTTTTTACACTGATCAACAGAAAAAAAAGACCCTTTATGTCATACAGGTGTATTGTGTGTCACAGTCCTGCTCTGTGGCCACTGGTCCAGTCTAGTGAGTCTCATTTCTTGAGGGTTTGGTTTTTTTTTGTTAAGTTGTCTGTACGTTCCATTGTGATCTCCATGTGTTTTTGTATTCCTGCATGCCTTTTCCTTGTACACCTTTTTGTGTCTAGCCTCATCACCTTGTGTTTGCCAGTCCTCGTTGTCTTCTTACCCAATCAGTGTTTCCTCGTTATTTCTGTTCCCTGCCCACTCCAGCTGTGCCTTGTCTTTTGATTAGCTCCATGTGTATTTTTACTTGGAGTTGTTTGTTGTTTGTTCTTCGTGATTCCCTGTGTTGTGCCCTCGGTTTCAACCTGTTCTAGTTGCCAATTTTGTGTTCCTTAGAGAACAAGTCGTTTTACCTTTAATTCCTTAACCTGCCTGTTGCTGTCCTGCCTGCTATAGGGTCCAAACCTGCACCAACCGTGACATATAGAATACAATCAATTAAAACCATGATTACACATGTGATCTCCATTTAACTAATTATGTGCCTTCTAAAACTAACTGGCTGCTCCACCGATGATTTAGGTGAATCCAATTAAAGAAGGCTAATACTTAATACAAAAATGTATTTATTGTTCATTCACAATCTGTTTTATATTGTCTTTTTCTGTTGTTCAGTGTCAAAAGAAAAAAGCCACACTAAATCTAATTTGTAATACAATATATAACTGAAACTTTCAAAGGGGGTGAATACTTTTTATATGCACAGTAATATTTTTGTTAAAGGTCCCCTGACATGGTGCTCTTTGGATGCTTTTGTATAGACCTAAATGGTCCCCTAATACCATATCTGAAGTCTCTTTCCCAAAATTCAGCCTTGGTGCAGAATCACAGCCACTAGAGCCAGTCCCACAATGAGCTTTCCTCAGTATGTGCCATTTCTTAGTCTGTAGCTTTTGAGGAGGAGAGGCTGGGGTTGTGGTCTTGACAAACTGCCACTTTGCTCGTTTGAAAGCCATGATGTCTCTCTCTCTCTCTCTCATGGGTGGGCCAAATTCTCTGGACAGGCTAAGCAGAGAAAGGGGAAGTAACCTTGCCCCTTATGACCTAATAAGGGGCAAGATTCCAGATTGGCCCATCTGAGCTTTAATTTTCTCAAAGGCAGAGCAGGATACCCAGGGCTCGGTTTACACCTATCACCATTTCTAGGCACTGGGGGACCATAGGCAGGCTGGGGGAACTCATATTAATGTTAAAAAACCTGAAAGTAAAATTTTAATACCAATACTTGTTTTCTGTCTGTTTTGAGCTTGTTTCATCAGCAGGTACATTTATCTGACAGATGTAACAGTTTTACTATGGTCAAGCTTTTTAAAAATGAATGTGAGATAATGTTGATTTATTCGTCTATAGCTGCAACAAACGATTAATCGATAAGTCAGTATACAGAATTACAACACATTTTGCCTGCACTTACATTAACTTACATTAAGAAAGTCAAACTACTTTATAAGACTGGGTAGGTGGACGTTAATTTAAAGAGACCAGAAAATTAATGGAGCATTTTATTTCTCATTGTTATTAGTGTGTTGGAGAAGCTGAGAAGTTAGCTATGACAAATGCACTAATGTTTAAAGAAAACAAATTGGCTTGTATCTTCCAAATTTACTTTCATTGAAAAAAATATGAATGGTAAAAGAGTTGAAGCTTTTTGAAGGTATGATATGCTAGGATATGAAAATGTAAACTGCAGAGCACTGAGTGGTGTACAGCAGAGGCATAAATATTTCTTGTCCTTAGCAGAGAATGAAGTCACACTCCCTCTGTGTGTTTTGTAATGCGAGCTTCTCTCTTCTTTGTTTTCATAGCCAGTCTGGTCGCGTGTGCATGTTAGTGCATGTGGCTGTGAAAACGTAGATATTTTAGATATTGTGGAAGAGTCTGTGAGAGCTGTGTTGAGGTAATCCCCGGCTGCTGTTTTTTTGTATTTAGAGTACAACCCTTTAAGTAGTATTTTACTGTTGGAACTCTATAAACCTTTTGGTAGTTGGGTTGAGTGGTACCTTACCTGGGGATCAGGCCCCTCCAAACTGAGGGGTCGTGAGAGGATTAGCAGGTGAGGAAAGAGGGGAAAAAATGCACTGTATTTTAAAAGCTCATGATATGTTGTTTTTATGTAGATTCTTAATTTTTAAAGTAACTATTGAGCAACTTTTTTTTTTAGAGCAATAGAAATGCATTGAGGAATACTGTGTGAACTCATAAATAGGACTATTTCAAATGATTTAAGTTTGCTTCAGCAAAAGCAGAAGTTAAAGTGACCTTTCAAAACCTTTGATGTTTTCACATTTCTTTTATTCACTTCTTGGGTAGATGAGCCTCCATGTGTGTACACACAAACACAAAGTACTCTGCCATGGGATCTTCAGTGTCCCCTACCTCTCATTCAGAAAGCCGTTGTGTTGCCCCTGGCTGCTTGCCAGGCAGTAGACCCCTCTGCAGTTGTTGCACTTGCTCCCCCTCCCCATTCACCCCTGTCTATTCTTTACCACAGGGCCATCCTTGCCCACCTATTTGTGAAGTTTTCAGCCAATGAGGGGTGAGTGTTTCGTGAGCAAGCACCAATGAGGCCACTTTTTCATCTGTATAAAACTTTTCAGGAGAGTTTGCTGGGTTGCACTTTCTGTCAGTCCAGGGCTCCGAAAGGAGAGCAACAGCCCAGAGAGAGAGATAGAGAGAGAGAGAGAGAGAGGAGGTAGAGAGAGAGTAAGTGTGAACGCAGGGGGTTGCCAGTTTTTAAACCCTAATCCCACACTTCAAGAAAGTGGTGGGTAAACGTTTGAGCTTCATTCGTTTTAACTCTCAATATCAGGCCAGCTGGGCCGCTCAGACTTGATATGAATGTTTCTGTGTTTTCTATCCCTTTTGTTCCTGAAGCCTCTCCGTTTCAGCAAGGATGGAGAACGCACACATGAAAGAGTCACCAGAGGTTCTCTCCTACTTTGGTGTCACTGAAGAAACCGGCCTTTCGCCTGAGCAGTTCAAGAAGAACCTGGAAAAGTATGGCTACAACGGTGAGGGAGAGAAAAAGAAAAAGATGGATGGATGGATGGATGGATGGATGGATGGATGGATGGATGGATGGATGGATGGATGGATGGATGGATGGATGGATGGATGGATGGATGGATGGATGGATGGATGGATGGATGGATGGAGGAAGCAGTTGGATAGAGGACTGGAAGCTGTAGTAAAAGAGTAGTAATAAATGAAGTGATTGAGGAATCCCAGGGTGTAGACTCATGAGTGTACATGGTTTAGAAAGATAAAATGGTTCAAAGAGACACTGTATGATGGATAGATGAACTGGCACTGTGTGATGTTTTTGATGATGGTTTAATTACGGGAAAGAAACGGGAAGGGGGGGTTGTGGAGCAGGTGCATTAGGGTTTCAGGTTTCTGACAATCGCTACTGGCTTTAGTTTTGATTGAAGATTCTTTCTTTATTATTGCATTAAAGCGTGACAGTAACTTTGGAAACAGCTTAAGGTCAACTCACTTACTTTTTTCCAACTGTGTCTCATGCCTCCCTCAGCAGAATGGAGTTAAGCAAACTCTGTCAGCTGAGGAAGACTTGTGAAATGCAGCCTGAACGCCCTTCAAAAAGGCTTATAAGTGGACCTTGAGTCGAGTCTTGTTTGTCAAACTGAATAAAAATTGAATAAAAGTCTCCGTCCTGGCATTTAAGAAAATACCTGCATCAATTTAAATTCATCATAGCAGGGGGTTAACAGGTGGGATTAATATCTCTAACTGATAACTCTCAGTTGCGTTTCAGCAGTAAGTGGAATAGAGCCATTGTTAATGTTATTATTTATACCTGTGTGATTATGACTGATGTTAAAAAGGCCTTTTGTAACAAAAAACATGATCATTTTACATACAGTAAAGTGTGAACATGTAAGCATTTTACTTTTTTTGTCTTATCGTTGCATAAAATCCTGCTCAACAGGTGTCAGTGACTCTGTATTTTGTGGTGGCGCATCTCAGCTGACAAATGAACCAGACTAACAGTGTAATTAAGTTCACTGTATACGTCAATTATAAAAGACAAATTAGTGTTAGAAATTGGCAGAAGGACAAGGAGGAGCAAACCAGCTGCTATCAATAATTAATCATTTAGCATACAATACATCGTACAGTCCGACCAATCCTTTATTATAAATGTGTGAGTGGAATAGATTACATCGCAATCCTAAATCTCTCAAAACTGTTTTGTCCTCATTGACAAAATAGATGGCTACATTGGCATGTAGTCGTGCTTTATTAATATATTGGTCTCTCTTTACCCACAGAGCTGCCAGCGGAAGAGGGTGAGTCCACTTTAAACCTCTAACGTCTGCTTTTCAATTATTGATGTTTGAATCACATGGTGTTGATCAGACTGCATCTTTTAACTTTGTGCCACGCGGACACACCTGTTCTTCTCACTTCCTGTGATGACAAGTCACACAGTCGTTTATCTAACACCTGTCATTGGCTTCTTGTTCTGTTACACCAGTGTGCCACAGGTTTAGAGATAGTTATAGACACCCAAACAACAACAAAATATGTTCTCTCTGCACACAACATGAAGAAATCAGTTGATCCAAGGCCATTCAGTTCCTGTAGCTTTGGAGATGGTGGATGTATGGCTTCTACAGCCTATCTGCACTGACTGTTTTACAGCTTGCAGTCAGCTACATTGACTACATTGAAACTAGTGTTGTGCACATACAGTAAAAGTTTGAAGACCATCACAGATACTTTAGGGGCAGATATTTTCAAAAGAATTGCTTCATATGAGCATACCAAATATTTATCTATAGTTTCATCACGATCAATGCTTCTCCTACTTAACCATTGTTAGTGAAACTATCTTGCATGCAAAATTACGTGAATTATTGAGATTATTGACATTCCATACCATTTATACCATGTAAATATAATAATATATTACCAGCAAGGAAATATACACAATTGTCCGCACACACACACTTGAACACTGTAGTGATTCAATGTATTTTCTTTAACAGGAAAGACTATCTGGGAGTTGGTGGTGGAACAGTTCGAGGACCTGTTGGTCAGAATCTTACTGCTGGCTGCCTGCATCTCTTTTGTGAGTTTGCTCCCTTTTTTCTTTCCATAATACAGGACATTAGTATTTACATGGTGCAGTATGTATATGCAGGGAGCTTGCAAAGGGTTTTGAACATGGACATTGTGTATTTAAGAAGCGTATAGTGAAATGTCCAAATTGGATAAAGATGCTACTGTACATATTATAGTAGTTTTATCCTACTATATCCATTTACTGTGCTTCCCTTTGGTCCCTAAAGAGACCCAGTACTTGAGTTCAAACAAAAGATTGAACAAATATCCCTCATGAGTATAAAGCATTTGACAAAGTGAAAGAAAAAAATTGAGAATTTATTTTCTCAAAACTTTTAAAGTTTAAACAGTTTGTAAAGTTATGTTTCTTTTCAAATCTCAAAATCTTCCCCTTAAACTGTTGCCTAAATTGCTAATATGGCAAAAAAATTATCATTATTATTTGATTGTTATGATTAGATCGTATTAGCATATAGAAGATTATTATTGGAAATGTAAATCTGAGAACCCTCAATCTTTTCACAATTTACACCCATCAAAACCTGCATTCAGCATGTTGAAGCTGATAAATTAGAAGGTAGTATCAATCATTAAAGCACTTTCCTGATCTTGCTCCTATTGGTCCATAACAAGCTTTACCAATCAGATGGGTTATGCTAAACTTTGTCTGAATTTAGACTACCGGTCCTAGAAGAGCTGCTAGAGGCGACAAAGTCAAATATTAGCTGCGCAAAGTTGTTGCAAAAGAGGCCATTTCTTGCATCTAAACGTGGCGTGACATTGATGGAGCACCTCACAAACAGAACTAAAACTGATAAAGTCAAATGAATAAAAGGAACAAGATTGTCAACGTTCAGGGACCATAAAGAACCTCACAGTGACGTTAGCGGTGCAAACTCTGAGCTGCAACTTTTCTGACCTCTCGCCTGTTTTCTTTGTGGTTACACACGCACAAACTCGTGTACATCGCTGAGTTATTAAATTACATGTCCTCACTCTCATTTACACAAGGAATCCCTCTCTCTCTACCTCCTCCCCTCCACTGTTGCTCTCTCCAAAACTGTTTTGTGGAGGAGAGTAAGCTGAACACATTGTCTTAATCCTCAATCTCTGCCCTCTGGCCTCCCTGTACAGCTGTCACTATGGCCTTAGAAGGCCTGACGGCTGTGTGTGTGTGTGTGTGTGTGTGTGTGTGTGCGTGTGTGTGTGTGTGTGTGTGTGTGTGTGTGTGTTTGTGGAATAGAGAGAGAGCAAGATAAAGAGAAAGAGAGAGAGTTCACATGCATAGCAGGAGCTTTATTTTAAGAAAGTCTCAAGCCAGCATGAGAAACTGTATCCTTGGACAAAGGTCAGGGATGGAAGGAACGAGGGATGGCTTGCAGCAGCAGGATAGAGAGAGAGAGAGAGAGAGAGAGAGACAGAAGAGGGTAATGGGGTACTTGGAGATTAGGTTGCACAATGGCATTGTTTGTTACAATGACAATTGAGAGCAATAGATTCAGAGTCGTCTACGGTTTCTGAAACAGAGAACACTAAATACTGCAAATACATGGTCATCCTATTCATACACACAGGAATGTCCGGCCGCTGCAGCGTGCTGACAGCCTAGGACTCGCATTCTGGGGATCGATTGTGTCTTTGAAGAGAGGCAGGGTGAAGACAGACTGGAGAAGTGAGCAACAGAGACTATTTTTGGGAAAGGGTGAGAAAAGATGTGAGATCAAAAGCAACAGATCATGATGAGGAGGAGCATAAAAGTTATAATGCTACAAGAGAAGGATGGGGCTCTTCTCTGGTTGGCTATGTGCTCTGCTGGCCTGCAACTAATCTGTGTCAATGTCAACACGAAAGCTTTCCGAAACAGACTTACGCTCACAGGGGCGCAACACGTGTTAGACTATAGGTTTGGAAAAGAGTCACATGCTGAGGAAAGATTTCACACATAGGATGACATAAGAGACAACAATGACCAATGTAATTTGATCCAGTGACAGTTCATCACTGTCATAAATAGCTACTCGCCGTGACTATTTTATGTTTAATGCTGACCAGCAGTAAATAATAATACTGTCAAACTCAGCAACAGGTGCACAACAAAGTATCACCAAGAGTGATAATGTCTTACTGTAACTCAAAATGAAAGAGTCAGTATTATGAGCTACTGATTATTGACCCTAATAGATCCACCAATAGATCCACTTGACCCATCATCCATCAAAAGGGTAAGCAATGTCCAAACCTGCAGATAAAGATACCAAATACTTATGCAAAAAGAAGATTTTTGGGGAGAAATCTATATAAAGAGATGCATAAAGCATCTACTATAGTTCATGATGAAATGGAGCTACTGTATAACGAAACTAAAAAAAACACAACCGTATTGTGGCTGCAGCAATGATTACTTTCTGTCTACAGTTTTTCAAATAATTGTCAGAAAATAATGAAAACCACCCATCACAAGCTCCTAGAACCCAAGATTATGTCAGTAAATGTTTTGTTTTATTCGAGCAACAGTCCAAAACCCCAAAAATATTTCATTTAAAATGATAAAACTTTTCTTTAAAGGCTGCAAATCAGCATATTTTAACCAAAGAACCTGTGCCTTTTCTGATTCATAAATGACGATTAATTGATCAAAATTGGAATTGTCTGTTGATTGACTAATGGTTTCAACACTTCATTATTTTAGCTTAAATGCGTATTGAGACATGCAGGTGATGTACTCCCAGTGTGTGTGTGTGTGTGTGTGTGTGTTTTTTAATGGCCTTGGATAAAGTGATATTGTCAATAGATCACCAGAAATTCAACCACAAAAAAATTTTGTTTCTGATTGATCAATTTTCTGCCATGTGTCTCTCAAATTTGAGGATTTTCAGTTTTTTTGTCTTTTACATGATTGTTAATTGAATTGAATTGGATTTTGGCCAGTTGGTAGAACAAAACAAGCTATTTACAGACATCATCTTTCTCTCTGGAAACTTGTAATAGGAGTTTTGTCACTTAATTAAACTGTTGGTTCTAGTCCTAATGTTGTCCCTGAGCATCACACATTTTGTTTTGTTTTAACAAAAGGAGTAACTAAGGGAAAAATGTTAATTCAAGGGGATACACTCATCACACCTAGCAAACATCATGAACTCAGAAAGTAAAAGATATTTTCATTACTCGTACTTTCTCTCTCCGTCTTTTTAAGGTACTGGCTTTGTTCGAGGAAGGTGAGGAGACCGTCACTGCCTTTGTGGAGCCCTTAGTCATCCTCCTCATCCTCATTGCAAATGCTATCGTTGGAGTGTGGCAGGTCAGTAAACACACACACACACACACACACACACGCAGAGGAACAATCACAAGGACACATACTTGTTCCTGAATGCTTTCTTTTACACACACACCTAAATAGACTCTTATACTTAGTAACAGTCACACACAATAAATCATCACACGATGAACGGCCTGTTCAGGTCGCAGCCTGTGTCCTTTACAGGGAGCACACAACAGCTCACAGTTCAAGGGAGTCCAGAAACAGAGAGATGACGTCAGCCGGAGGTGAAAAGGCGAAAGGTTAAGCCAGCGGGGGCAAGTGGAGGGAGAGGGTAATGGTGGTGGGTAATGGCGGACTGGGACCCTTGAAGGCTCAAGCTTCAGTCTGCTTTGTTACAATCTGCAGTAAATATACAGAGGGACGATCAGGTTACCACAGGTTCTGTGTGTGTGTGTGTGTGTGTGTGTGTGTGTGTGTGTGTGTGTGTGTGGTCGGGGGGCTTCATATCAACCCTGAGGCAGTCATTTGGAAACTATGCACAAGGATTCACACATGGGGGGAATGGGGGAGAATGGCGAGAGGGAGGGCGGCTGGCATAAGTCGGGCTTTACACTTTGAGGCGGTCGAGGACAGCCTTGGAAGGAACCACAGACTGAACTGAACAGCCTTTTTGACTTTCTTTAACCTGTAGTTCAGCAGACACACTGCAAACACATGTCACTCAAGATTTGCTAAAGCAAATAACTATAACTTTTTAAACTATAATTTAGAATCCCAATAGTCATAGCTTTTGATGTATTATGATCTTTGTACCTGTGCTCTTTGAGACATATGTACAGATTTCCTTTCTATACTACTGTAATTTTTAATTGTTTTGACATGCTCATGAGCTGATTGGATGACTAACTGCACATGGCATTATGGAGAATAATTGGTGTATATAAATGTTTGTGGTTTAAAACATTTTGAACTGACAAATGAATATCTCCAAAAGGTCCTGAAAGCCTATTTTCTCATCATTATACTCGTCATCTTTTAACAGTGAGCAATGCGGTCCGATATAAACAGATTTTCTGCTAGTGGTTATTTCACTTGAAAGGTTTCTGTTTTTATTTGCTTTTCTCACTTGTTTCATGTAGGCTGGGCTCAGCTGGAAAAAGGGGATGTCACATATTTCTATGCACCAAACAGGATTTAGCAACATTTGAGTCAGGATTTAATGATTTGTTGAGTTGTTTGCTCATGTTGCAATCAATCACATCCGACCAAACAAAACACCCACAGAAGCCGTTTAGCTAAGTTTTTGAGTGTTTAACTTTAAAAAACATTCATTGTCTAAACATGGGCTCACACATTACCAACTCTAGTCATTTTTACCAGTTAAATCAACTCTGTGGGTTTTTTTGATAAACATGAATTGCTTGAAACAGTATTGCATGGATAGTACAGGTTTATATCATTTTGCATTCAAGTTATTTTGTCCACCATGAAAGGCAGATGCTGTAAATACATGTAACTTGTACAAATGCTCGTATATGGCGTTTCACACTCTAATGCACAAGAAGGACTGATGCATTTTGTCTAGGGTTGTCATGTTCAGGGAGGTCACTGTACTATAATGAACATATTTTATGTTTTGGTTTGTGTGTTACAACAGGAGCGCAATGCAGAGAGTGCCATTGAGGCTCTGAAGGAATACGAGCCTGAGATGGGGAAAGTTTACCGGTCGGACAGGAAGAGCGTGCAGAGAATCAAGGCCAGGGAGATTGTTCCTGGTGATGTGGTGGAGGTTTCCGGTAAGATTCCCAAAACAGGAAGGCTTTCTTTTCAGAGCTTTACCTGCTGCACAGACTCAAAGTCCATTAAGCTGCAGGAACAGTCCAAACCGTTGTAATTTGGCTGCAGCAGTGAGCTTTCTTGTGCATGAGCAATTTTAAAATGAAAAGGTAGCATGTGAAAAGGTATGACCATCCATGCAACACAGCTATATGGAAATATTAGAAAAGGGAGCCACTGCTCTGTGTAAATTATCTTTTCCAGTCAGGTGATGAGTAAGCAAAAGAAACAGCAGCTGACAATGGGACACATCTATAATTAATCAAAAAGTGTTGAAAAAAGAGAATGAGCAAGCAAGAGATTGCTTCGGCTACAATGGGAAAGTCAAATCAAATCAAAGTCAAACAATATACTGTAATGACATTTGAAACACATTTTTACTATGAAGCATTTACTAATTATTAAGCCAAAGCTCAGCTCTGGCTTTTTCAGGACTTCTCAATCTTGGATTTAGAAAGTGTTTCACTAACTCTATATCAGTTCAAAATACAGTAATGTTCAACTCCAAGATTGAAATGAAAGCATTTCAAAAAGATGACGTGCACTAAAAACTCCACAGTGTGTTATCAATGTGTGTGAGATTAAACATCTCCTGATGTCCTTGAGAATGAACATGGGCCCTTTTAAGGCAGTCATAGAAAAAGGGGATGGAGGGGAACTGAAGGAGCTTGCTGCAGGAAGAAAAAAAGCAAGCCTGAGTATAAATACACTTAATATTGAAGGCCGGACTCGCTCCTCTGTCTCGCCCTCTCCCTCTGTTTGCTGTACACCTGTTCTTTCATTTCATAATCTCCCCATGGTCTCCCTCTCCCACTGTCTCTGACTGTGGTATCAGTTTTCAACAACAACACTGTCCATCCATAGTGCTAAAAACAATCAATCAACCCCCCACCCTACTGTAATGCTGCAGTCAGATTGAAATTAAGCTGTTTGTAATGTAATCCTGCAAAAAAAAAAAAAATCAAAAGCAAATCAATCATTTAAAGTAAAATGGCTAAATTTAAATCTTGATTTTATATGTGTGTGTTTGTGTGGACACTAGTTGGTGACAAAGTGCCAGCTGACATCAGGCTTATCTCCATCAAATCTACAACCCTGCGTGTGGACCAGTCCATTCTTACTGGTAGGTGTTACAGGACAGACGAAAATTATGTCTTTTTGATGGCTGCTTCCTTTTCTGACCACCCCACCCAAAATGTATGTCTCCTAATAGGTGAGTCTGTCAGTGTGATTAAACACACTGATGCTGTCCCAGACCCCCGAGCTGTCAACCAGGACAAGAAGAACATGCTGTTCTCGGTGAGTCTGTTTCCTGAGTGCTGCTCTCCTTTTTCACCTTTATTTTCATCAAACCTGGCAAACAGTAACCAGCTAATAAGAGTCTACGGGAGCGTACCTATATTTCTAGGGTCCTATGTTAGCCAGCTCAATATCCACTTCATATGACTCATGAGGGAGACCTTTAAAATGGTTTTATGTTCTCAGCTATTTTTCCTATGTCAAATGTTTAATGTGTGTTACCCTGGAGAATAATAGGTGATAAGAAATCACCCACCTACAGTGCACTTATGTTATACTATTTGAAACGTACAGTATGCCCTTAAATTTGTGGGCAAGACATTCATTTATTCATTCATTCATTCATTCATTCAAACTGCATTTGGAACATCTGACTCCTCTCATTCTTTTGTTCTTTGAGCTGCAAAGCTAGCCCTTACCAAACTCAAAGTGTTGGCATCCTAACATTTGCTAATTAGGATCAAACACAAAGCACACCGGAGGCTGATGGGAATGTTGTTACTTTTGCTCTTAATTGGTCATAAACCAAAATATTAGACAAATCTAATTCTTGACCTGATGGTGGTGCTGGAGCAAAAATCAGGGGAAGTTATTACAATTCATCCTGAGGGGCAGTCAATGTCTGAACCATCTGTAATTGCAATTCAACCAATATCTGTTGAGACATTTCACTAAAAACAGCAAATGTCAACCTCATTGTGGTATTGAATAAAAAGTCAGGCAATCACCAAGCAGGATTCATCCTCTAGGGAACATGAATTTCTATACATTTAATGACAATCCTTCCAATACAGTGGTTGTTGTGGAAGATATTTCAGTCTGTTTTGTCTAACTTTCTAATGTTTTTTTTCGGTCTGTGTTCAGGGCACCAACATCGCTGCAGGAAGAGCCACTGGTATTGCTGTTGCAACTGGTGTCTCCACTGAGATCGGTAAGATTCGTGACCAGATGGCTGCCACTGAGCAGGAGAAGACCCCTCTGCAGCAGAAATTGGACGAGTTTGGAGAGCAGCTCTCCAAGGTTGGTGAGGCAGATGGCCGAATCTGAATAGTTTTCATCTATTTATTCATTTTGTACAAATTAAACTTAATACTGTTTTTAATGACTGAAGATACAAATGTGTGTATGTAAAACTAAAAGATAGAACCAATGTGTCACACATCCCTCTGACTGCCTGTCCTCCAGGTCATCTCCCTCATCTGTGTGGCTGTGTGGATGATCAACATCGGCCATTTCAATGACCCCGTCCATGGAGGCTCCTGGATCCGCGGTGCTGTCTACTATTTCAAGATTGCTGTGGCTCTGGCTGTGGCTGCCATCCCTGAAGGTAAGCCCCTGGGATTAACAACCACTTGGTTGTCCAAGAGAATTATCATATCTAAGACTCATCTTGTGTAGCTCATCTAATATGATGCTCCATTAACAATCAAAAAAGGGGCCACTGGCTTATGATTGATCATTACTATCATTACTATGTCTATACTAGATGAATATTATACATTTATTATACAGCTTTTTACAGGGGGAATTAATTTCACTCATCAAAGTCTGCCTACAGGTCTTGGGGAACACAAAAAAGGCATAAAAAGGCTTTTATGGCTCCAAAAGGAGCAGCGAAAAATCAAATAAATAGCCTCGAGTGATGTCACTTAAGTTAGAGTCAGTTCTTGCTAAAGATTCCAAGTTTGAAAATGAAAAAATCTGGAGGTGTGGAGTTAAAAAGAAGTGAGCTTACCAGACCAGTTTCTTATCTCTGCTCAAGTAGTCTTCATCCACAACGTTTTACTTCCAGGAATGCTCCTTTGATGATGAAAATTCCACCAGATTTCACTCATTTAGGCCAGATATCCGTTGCCTTAGGCTTTCCTTGTGTTGGCATTTTAAACTTTCGTCACTTTATGAGGTCTAGGGTTAACTTCTCCTCAGATCTCTGCAGGGTAAATCCAGACAGCTAGCTTGACTATCTGTCTAATCTGAGTTTTCCGTTGTATGACTAAAACAACTTTTGAACATACACGTTCCACCAAAACAAGTTCCTTCCCGAGGCTATTTTGCAGAGGTGCTGTTGCTCCATATGTTGCTTAGTACGATTGTGATTGCTTTAAAGAAATGCCAATAACACAGAGCATGTTTTTCTCCCATCCTCAAATGCTGTGTGAACTCGCCACACCGCAGGTCTGGCAATGAGAGATTACAGCTCGAGGCTACATTAGCTGCTAATAGCATAACACAAACGAACCTCTGACTGAACTGTTTGTGGTCAAATTGCAATGTAGGCACCAGGTTTTGACAAGGAAGAAGAAGGTGTTTTTTTCTTTCAAACCTTCCTTCCCATCTGCAGCAGGAGTTCCTCTTAACTTGGGGAAGCAGTTGTTTTTCACAGACAGGTAGCCAATTAGTCTTTTTTGCCTTTTAAATGATTCTTTGGTCACTACCAATCTTCTACAATAGACAACAGTTCAAAAGACGATTGGTCAATAAATCATGAGCTTGCATAGTCAGCTCTGTCTTTACAATCTAACTGGTTTACCCTCAGTTCTGACTAGGACCCTTAAAACCATCTAACTCCTACACATAAAACGAGCTTTTTTGCCACCTGAATGGGACCAATTAAATATTCTGGGACAGAAACAGTCTAAGATTTGGATGTGCTGACATTCCTCCCCGTCAAACCACACTTTGCCAATGCTCATTACAAGGACAACATCATCTGCAAACACAGATGCCACCTTAATTTCACTAAACTGGACACTATCCAGACCTTCTCCACATCATCGTCACAGTTGATTTTTGCCAAGAATTTGAACACAGAGTTGACTGAATGGCTTGCAGCAGCCCCATCTCACAGGGATACCTTAGTTTGGGTGTGCTCCAGCGGATGTGTTAAGGGGTTGTTTTAGGGTCCACCACTGTTGTTGCCTGTCCGGTGGCAGGTGTTTTTGAATAGACATGTTAGATCATTCTTTCTTATCACCTGGTTCTTTGGAGTAAGAAGTCCATCTTAATGTTTTGTTGTCCTTTCCAGCAATGACTGTTTGTTTCATTTAGTACCTCCCTGCCTAATCTCTTGCTCCATCCATGGCAGGTCTGCCTGCTGTCATTACTACCTGCCTGGCTCTGGGAACCCGCCGCATGGCCAAGAAGAATGCCATTGTCAGAAGTCTGCCCTCTGTGGAGACCCTGGGCTGCACCTCGGTCATCTGCTCTGACAAGACCGGTACCCTCACCACTAACCAGATGTGTGTAACTAAGGTAGGTTCATACTCACAGGTGTGAGGTCACACATATATACCTACATTCATTTTCAATGCAGAATGATGACTGTGGTTTTTTTGTCATTTTTCCATGCAGATGTTCATCATTGATAAAGTCGATGGTGACAATGTTTCTCTCGGCCAGTTTGACATCTCAGGCTCAAAGTACACCCCCGAGGGAGAAGTGTAAGTGTCATAAGTGTAATAAGATCATGCAAACACATAAACACCATAAGCCATTTTTTAACAATTGCATGACTACATATTTTATTTCATTCTAAATATTTTTGTCAATCTTGTTCCACAAGTACAAAGAATGGCTCATTGACAAAGTGCGGTCAGTATGACGGACTGGTCGAGCTGGCTACCATCTGCGCTCTTTGCAATGACTCTTCCCTGGACTACAACGAGGTCTGCAGAGCATTCAGGAGAATTTTGTGTTCATGACATTAAAGTTTAAATGTGACACGACCAACTTTCAATGTATGTTCATTCTTTCTTATTTGTCTATGATGCAGTCCAAGGGTATTTATGAAAAAGTGGGCGAGGCCACTGAAACAGCACTGTCCTGTCTGGTGGAGAAGATGAACGTGTTCAACAGTGAAGTGCGTGGCCTGTCCAAGGTGGAAAGGGCAAATGCTTGCTGTTCTGTAAGTCCACACAAGACGCCATTCAGTATGTAGCATGTTATCCTTTATACAAAGACATTTTATTGTAACAAAGTGGGCAGGTCCATTCATCTACAGATGAAAGTGTTTGTACAAAATGATCAATATTTTTATGGCTGAAAGGTTGTACTTGTATGTGAAAGGGGTCGCTCACAGAGAGTTATCACAAGTTCACCATATGAATTTAAACGATGATAATAAGCAATGCATTCTCATGAATGTAGGATATCGTACGAAAAAGTTGTGCACATTGAAACATATGATATCATAGGAAAACTAGGAGACATCAGCTGGAAATCGTACAAAAAGTTATTCTCACTCAAACAAATGATATCATACGAGACAGAGAGCTGATCATGTGGCATTGGCTACTTAGCTCCGTGCTACAGATCAGGAGTTGCTAGCTGTTTGAGATGCTACAGAGCTTTATGACGCGGCTACAGACCTCCGTCACAGCACGTCGTATCAGCGGGAGTTAGTAGATGTGTTTAGCCGCTACAGAACTCTGCGACACCGGCTGCAGTGCCCCGCATGGTGATCCGCATGGTGCAACGTCAGGTCAGCAATAGTTGGTGGTTTAGTTACTCGAGATTAGGTGACTGTTTGCCGGGTACAGAGCACCGCGAGCTGGCGGTGTGGTCATTTAATTTCGGTGGAGATTACGGTTAATTCTAGGCTAGAAAAAGTGAACGTTATGTGGTGACGAAAGTTACGTTTTAAGCACCGAACTGGTTAAGTTTGGGAAAAAGATTGTGGTTTGTAAACACTCCCAAGGAACACACAATTCCTGGATGAAAGTAATTTGTTTTCCCCGTCCTGCATGTTAAGGGTCAATCAATGTGGCCCACAGCAAAAAAGAAACATGGCAATTACACAAATTACTATGCCTATCTTTTTGGACGTATTGTTCATGAGAACAGGCTGTGTAAGTCCACTGCCCCCAAGAGGATTCCGGTTTAGTTTGTGGAAAAAATGACATAACATAAACAATGGCCTATAAGATGTGCTAGGCTCAACCTTGTTTTTTGATCCTTTTCCTCCAGTTGACCTTCTTTTCCTTCATTTTCTAAAAACAGGTGATCAAGCAACTGATGAAGAAGGAGTTCACCCTGGAGTTCTCCAGAGACAGAAAGTCCATGTCAGTTTACTGCTGTCCTGCCAAATCTGCCAAAGCCCCTGTGGGAAACAAGATGTTCATCAAAGTGAGTGTATGACACAAGACATACAGTACACAACAAAGAGTCTACAGCCATGCCTGCCACTCTGCATGGATGCACGTAAGCATAACAGCTTTGACCAAAATTGGTGGACCGCTCATCCAATGCTGCCATCACTTATAGCCACGCCACTGGCAAAATTAATAATTTAATTTAGGTACTCTATAAAAGTCTCAAAACAAAATAACATCATAATAAAATACCCATGCTATATAAAGCCTCTAAATTCCAAAGAAATAGTCTAAATAAAGTTAAAGTCACTCAAGTCATATACATACAGTGGGCCCATACTGTATGTTGATAACAATGTTGTACATTGTGTTTTTTCTGTCAACAGGGTGCTCCAGAAGGTGTCATTGATCGTTGCACATACGTCCGTGTGGGCACCACCCGTGTACCTCTGACTGACCCGATCAAAGACCACATCATGTCAGTCATCAAGGAGTGGGGCACCGGACGTGACACCCTCCGCTGTCTGGCACTGGCCACCCGCGACTCACCTCTAAGGAAGGAGGAGATGAACCTGGTGGATGCCACCAAGTTTATAGACTATGAGGTAGGTGACTGATGACACACAAATGAAAGACACTACAGATATGATATTGTACAAATGTACAGTATGTCATTGATAGCAGTGGATTTCACTGAAATAAGTGTTGGAATGTCATATTTTTTATGTTACAGGAGTTTATTGTTGCTTGCAAGTAGCTACAAAAGACACTAAAACCTTTTGCTTTTCCTCTTTCCTTCAGACTGACTTGACCTTTGTGGGCTGCGTTGGCATGCTCGACCCTCCCCGTAAGGAAGTCATGAGTTCCATTGAGCTGTGCAGGGCTGCTGGCATCCGTGTCATCATGATCACTGGTCAGTATACGCATCATACTTTATCATAGTTAGTCCACACAGCATTCCAGAATGGGAGGAAAACGTGCTCTGGTTTATTTTATTGGCATTTCTTTGAACCAATCACAATCATCATGGGTGGCGCTAAGCTCTGCATGGAGCTGCTGTAAAAAGGTTGTGCAAGAGAAAACTCAAATTGGACAGATAGTCCAGCTAGCTGTCTCAATTTACCCTGCAGAGATTTGAGGAGCAGTTAACCATAGTCCTTGTAAATCCACTGGAGTTTAGAATTCCAACACAAAGAAAGAGGAAGGAAATAGAAAATACATGCATCCAGCAGAATTTTCTTGTGGCACCGGAGCAATCCCGGAAGTGGAACATCAAGGATATAGACCGATATGTAACAAACCCACTTTCCTCCTTGGATCAATAAAGTATTTTGATTGATTGAAACAATAAAATCTTAATTTCTGTCGTCCCAGGTGACAATAAAGGCACAGCTGTGGCCATCTGCCGTCGTATTGGCATCTTCACTGAGGATGAGGATGTCACTAACAGGGCCTTCACCGGTCGTGAGTTTGATGACCTCTCTCTACACGATCAGAAGATCGCTGTCAGAAAGGCCTGCTGCTTCGCCAGAGTGGAGCCATCGCACAAGTCTAAGATCGTTGAGCTACTGCAAGGCTTTGATGAGATTACCGCCATGGTGAGAGGAAGAAAAGAGTACTTTGTTGTGTTTCTTGCACTGAAAATTAAATAAAACCATTTGACTCAAAATGCAGATACTTCACTAACTCATCTCCTTCTACCCTTCACCAAGACTGGTGACGGAGTGAACGATGCCCCCGCCTTGAAGAAGGCGGAGATTGGCATCGCCATGGGCTCTGGCACTGCCGTTGCCAAGTCTGCCTCTGAGATGGTCCTGGCTGACGACAACTTCTCCTCCATTGTGTCCGCTGTTGAGGAGGGCAGAGCCATTTACAACAACATGAAGCAGTTCATCCGCTACCTCATCTCCTCCAATGTAGGCGAGGTAGTCTGGTGAGTTCATACTTGTGTGGATTGAGGTGTGGTGTGATAATAACTATTATAAGAGAGACATGAAGAGGGGCCATGTCAAAGCTAATAACATGATTTACTTTGCTTCCTCACCCCCACACTCACCCCTTCAGTATCTTCCTGACCGCTGCCCTTGGTCTGCCTGAGGCTCTGATCCCCGTCCAGCTGCTGTGGGTCAACCTTGTGACTGACGGTCTGCCTGCCACTGCGCTGGGCTTCAACCCCCCTGACCTGGACATCATGGGCAAAGCCCCCCGCTCCCCCAAAGAGCCCCTCATCTCTGGCTGGCTCTTCTTCAGATACATGGCCATCGGAGGTACAACACATTCTCACTCGCACTGACTCATCCAATGAAGCATTTAAATTGGTTTGATTGTTACTGACACTGCAGATAAATCCCTCAGCCTCTAGTGGTTGAAGCATTTGTGTGCTGTGGCAATTTCCTTTATTTTGTCTATAATGGCCTCCAACAAATTTTGTCATTTAAAAGAACACTTCCACGGTTAAGTGAGACTAAGGATTTTTATCTAAATTATGTCGTTGCCATGGTAACATATCCTCCTTCTGGGTATGCACCAGATCAAGACTGATTTCTTTAACAACATTATCAGAAACTCTCTGGCGGCCATTACACGAGTACCATGAACATGTTTATTGACAATTCTGGATTTGAACTTCTGGAAAAATAGTCTTTGGATCAAAAGGCCTCCACACTTACCAGTAATATCTCCTCCAGGTTATGTTGGTGCTGCAACTGTTGCAGCAGCTGGCTGGTGGTTCCTGTACTGTGATGAAGGCCCAATGGTTACCTTCTACCAGCTGGTTAGTATTTAACACTTTCATTTGTGTAGTTTTCCTACAAACAATGCATCTGTGGTGCCCTATCACGCGGTGGACTCCATTCAGCTGCTGGAACTGTTAATCATCCCGACTGCAGTCGACCTCACTAACAAGGTCCGGGATCCCCACAGACTCCATCTTTGGACTACTTACCTGTACATTGCACGAACCTACTATATCTCCTGAAGTTTTTTGCACATTCCTCAACATCTTTGCCCATCCTGCACTAAACCATAAAGCCTTCTTTTCTTATTGTTAAAACGGTTATATTGTACATATTTGTTTATTTATGTTACTATTTCATTCACATTTACTGTTTATTTTCTTTTAATATGTATGTATTTATGTATGCACCACTCACCAGGACAAATTCCTTGTAAGTGTTACTTACTTGGCATAATAATTTATTTAATACTTTATTATATAATACTTTATAAATACTTTGCTGATTCTGATCTAAAACTACAAGGCCTCTTTACATACACTTCATCTCAGCTTCTCAGAGACCGTGCCAGACTGTAGTAAGATTTTCTATCTCTATCTTCTCTGTCAGTCACACTTCATGCAGTGCAGCGAGGACAATGAGGACTTTGCTGGCATTCACTGCGAGGTGTTTGAGGCTTCTCCACCAATGACCATGGCTCTGTCTGTGTTGGTCACCATCGAGATGTGCAACGCCCTGAACAGGTCTGGCTACACTATGAACTCTTACCATATTCTACCAATTTTATATTCTTGAAATTTCACTTATAATGGAGTATAATGACGTTAAAATTAGCTCGCCATCGAACAACAGTAAAATGCTTATTTCACCTTAACGCAGAAGTAATAGTTATGCATAATATGACATACTGTATATTAACATTACACTTTTTGGACCATTTTTCTGTATTGAACTTTTCTCAGCTCTATAAAACAAAGGCTACCAGGATCATATGTATGCATGTAAAATATCAGGAGTATGATATTGCAACTGTGAATATTATAGGAACCCAAAACACAACACATTGAAGACAGCTTCCTTCAATATTCACCATATAAATGTGTCAGAGCTCACATGCTTAATCATTACATATATTTATTTTCAACACATAGACAATCTTTTATGTGCTCTCACACATTTTCAGTCTGCATTAATGTACCCATGCGCCTTCACCACCCTCCCCTCCCAGCTTGTCTGAGAACCAGTCCCTGATTCGCATGCCCCCCTGGAGCAACCTCTGGCTGGTGGGCGCCATGACCCTCTCCATGTCCCTTCACTTCATGATCATCTACGTCGACCCCCTGCCCGTGAGTCTGGCCTCCTGCAACAAGCACCCATCTTCCTCTATTCCTCCCTGACACACACTGCCACTCCAACTTCCATATTATCATTGCTTAAGTACTTAGATGACACAATGTTCTGCTACAGATTCTTCTTCTTCTTTTGATGCTTCAAACAAAGGTTTTCATAGTCATATGAGCAGTGGGCACTAACGTTAACAATACCTGTATAATTAATATATGGCAAGTTTCTTAATGGAATTTATACATCTAGTTTGGCAGCTTTAACACAAAGTTGCGCTCGTCCACAGATGATCTTTAAGCTCACTCACTTGAACATAGAGCAGTGGATGATGGTCCTGAAGCTCTCCTTCCCAGTCATCCTTATTGATGAGCTTCTCAAGTTTGTGGCTCGCTCATATCCGGAGGGTAAGCCAAGCACGTTTCCTTTATTCTTTATATGTCTGAGGTTTAGAGTGTAAAAAATAAATGTAAATTCACATTTCTGGACAGATGTTGTCTAGCCTGTCTGTATTAATTACATAATTTGTACAAAAAAAACCATGTCATCGTATATTTACAGATTAGGTTTATGATCCAGGGTGCAATCTCTGCAGCAGGTATACACATTAAGAAGTGGATTTGGAAATGACTGATGCTGGTCACATGATTTTTGAGTGTGTACGCAGCCTCAACACACTTAAAACATACAGTACATGTGTATACATTTTTTAGAATCATCCTCCTTTAGCTTAATTTATAAGGAATATATGATTGATTCATGGAATGTTATGGCATAATTTACCTTCCAATGAAACATCTTAATTTAATTAAACTGTTATTTTAACGTCTCCTCCCTTTTTTCTTATTCCTGACACAGTTTTAATGATCTCCCACCCTCTGTCCTCTGTTCTTTGATGACATTTATCTAACTTTCCTCTCCTTGGATGCTCTTTTTCACCATTCCTTCTCTGACAATCCAGTCTAAACCTGTTTCCCTCTCCTCCATACCCTTGTAACAAACCAAGGTATTCCCGTGACTGATGCTAAAGGTTTAATCGCTCTGCATTGTGCACATTTCTTTTGTTGAGCTTGTCTCTGTCTTGCCAATCTTTCTGGACTAATGCATTTGGATCCTGAGTGTAACTGGGATCAGCTCGGCTGGCTGTGCATAGATCTGCCATGAACTGCCAACAGATATAATTGGTCTAAGCATCATACATGGTATTTGTGTAGTTTGTGTTTATTGTTGGAAACTTAAAATTTTGACTTTAGCTTATTTTTTACAGTAGGTACAGGTTGTACATCCTCTGAAATAGAAATAGTAACATTGGCACAATTTGACTGTATTTAATATGATCATACTAACATTGTGCATTTTGCTATAAAGGTCAAAATGTTGCTTGGTTATGTTGGACTATTCCTCTAACAAACTTTGATACAGGCACAAGGTGCGGAGGTTTATATTATTCATCATTTTATTATATTATACTGTATTTTAGCACAAGTTTTTTTCCCAATATGCTACAGTAGTTCACTTTTTTGCCTAGAGAATACAGTACATCCTTGCTGGACACAGGTGGATGAATGGGTTAATGTACACTACCGGTCAAAAGTTTGAGGTCACTTACAAATTTCAATTGCACTCCATTATTGACAGAATACCAGTTGAGATCAGTTGCATTGTTTGTTTGTTTTTAAATCAGGGCAGCAGTTTTCAGATTACATTATGTGCTTACATAATTGCAAAAGGCTTCTCCAATGTTTTCCCAGTAAGTTTATTAAAATAATAGATTAGTAAACAGAATGTGCCTTTGGAACATTGGATGAATGGTTCCTGATAATGGTCAATGTAGATATTGCATTAAAGATCAACCATCCATTCAGATCAGCTGGTGTTCTGTCTATAATGGAGTGGTATGGAAATTTGTAAGTGACCCCAAACTTTTGACCGGTAGTGTATGTATTGGATGTATTCATTTATACAAAAAAAACAAAAAATAGACAAAAATGAGAATTTGCGGTTTTACAGGTGTTGCATCGTAGTATTTATTGTCTCCAAGGATCAGCAGAGCCTTCATGTCGTTACTGATCCCATCCAAAAAAAATTGTCCCACACATAATCACCCACAAATTAAACAAACGCTGTTAATTTGTGAGTTTTAGAGGCCCTCAAAGATGCACTGTGTTACCTTTGACAGACTAGCTGTTTGGTTGTGCTAAGCTAGCCAGGTGCTGGCTGTAGCCTCATAAGAGCAGTTTTATGTCTATGGCAGTATTACTCTTCTCATCTAGGCAACATCTCAACCTCAACACACTGCCGTTACCTCACAACTGACTTGTTTGCATTTTCCTCTGCAGGGAAAGTCTAGAGGCAAAGTGTGACAGAGAGTGGCTGAAGCAGAGAGAGAAAGCTGAGACACAGAGGATGGAGAGAAAAGGCTGAGCTCCCACTGAAAGAGAGCCTGCCAATAGTCACCCGATGTGATCAAAACATCTAGTGGCATGAATATAAAAGAAAACACATAAGCCATCTGAAAATACACCAGAGGAAAGCTGCAAAATATTTTTTTCTGTGTATGTACTGAAGTTAATATATAGGTGAGTTATTAAAACTATTCTGTGTTGATTCTATTCTTAAAGAATAAAGATATGTATTAAAGAAAATGTGTTTCCAGTTCAGTTTTTTCTATACAATGCTGTTAATGGACATTTTGCACTATTTTCCTGACAGTTCTGTTATGCAACAAAGGAATAAAAATGTGGTCATTAACAATAAGTAAACCTGGTGTGACTGAAAACCCAAGGTCCATCGGGTCTGCAGTGACCATTTTACCTGAGGCTACTACTGCCAAAGAAGAGGAGAATTCTATACCAAAGCACCTTTTGCTTAAGACAAATGATGTTCCAAGAGTGGAGAGCTGCACACAGGGGAAGAGAGCTAATGCTATTAGCTAAAATTACTGTCCTGACCTAGCATCAGTACTCCTACAAGAAAGCACGGCAGGATAACAGCAACTTCTCCATCTCTCTGTGATGTAGTTGGATACTTACAATAACAACCTGAGCCTGTGAGTCAGTGGCAAAAACAAGCACTTTTAGTGGACAAACATTGTTCACATTAGTCACTTAGACAGAAATCCATGGGAAAAGAGGGTCCAGGTTGAAAAACACTGAAATTCCACTTTAACACAAAAACAAACATTTATACACAACTGACTACAGCTATTATTACAATTAAGTAATAATAAATATTGATGTATAATGATATACTTATACTTTAAGACATTTTCTATAAATCGGTTTAAAGTTAACCCTTTACATTATTTAGGGGTTTTCAACCTTCCATGGCCTGTGATTCCATATTTTAGGTTGGTTAAATTTGCAATGACGGTATTAAAATGTCAAGATCTTGCATGTTTTTCCAAAAAAATGTAAAATTAATCCTATTTTATTAAATTATATAGTGTAAAGAAATATATTATGCATATCAGTCTTATAAATCTTCTGTGACCCCTTTTATATATTAAGCAACTCTGTATGAAGTTCAGAGTCCAGGGTTGAGAAACTTTAAAAAAGTATTTGATTATAAATTGATCAGGTTGAAGAAAAGACTGTTGGCTTCTGTCCTAATCCACAATCATTGATTAGCATTAGAAATCTAAAAGCTGGTATGGTTCTGGTAAGAACAGGAATAAGTTCACAATACTAAACTAAATGAATGTGTGTAAAATACAAATCACATCTCAAATGCAGTTAACTTAGGAGAGTTTCTACTTTGTAACCCTATTATTCATTTTTGCATTGTGATCCGTTGACAATCTAAAAAAAAATGATTGCATAGTTGGCATATCAATTACTGATACAGTGCAAAATCAAGTGTTTGTTGGACTGTTAAGTGTTTTGCTGGAGTCATGTCAGTTTTAAAGTTCCCATGGCATGAGAGTTTCACTTTATAGAGTTTATAGAGCTGAATTTTGAGAAAGAGACTTCATATACAGTATTAGGAGACCACAAAGGTCTATATAAAAGCATCCAAAGAGCACCATGTGCAGAATACATTTACATGTGTATTAGTACAGGAATAAATGTGTTACTTACTAAATGTAAGAAAAGGGAATGTGAACTTGTTTTTTTTGTTGTTGTTTTTTTTACAGTATCCCCAAAGCATTATTGGTTCATCAAAAATCACTTTGGTCACTAAGCAGCAGTTTCACCTTTGAGCCAAACACAAAAATGATGTCTCTTTAGGAATATCCATCAAATGTAGAAGAGCAGCAGCAGCTTTGAAAATCCCAGTGGTCACGGCAGTATTTTTTGTGGTGATAGTTAGTTGGTCCTTATTGGTCACTGTTGAGGTCTTTTATCTTGACCTGTGCTCTTTGGTTCCAATGTGACAGTCTAAAACTCACGAGGCGTCTGCAGGCGAGGAACTAGCTTCACTGACTCCCTCCTCCAGGATTTCCCTGACTTGTTCAAGACTCTCAGCCTGCCGTATTACCTCCAGCTTCACCTGAAGGGGGACAGAGGGGTCATTGAAATTTTTTTTTTCTTTTAACCATCACTGCTCCAATCAAGTTAACTGCTATAACTGTCCATTGCTTCTTACCTGCAGAGACTGGGAGAGCTGGACAAAGTCTCTCTGGACAGTCTGGCTGGTGTCGACCTGGGAACGCAGACTGATCACTTGGCTACGCAGTTCCAGACACTTTTGGTGCAGGGCCGCCTGACAGCCACAGAGAAAACAGTCAGTTTAAGTGTCGTATTTGAAAATGCAATACTTTGGCCACTCCTAGTGCTATTATTAACAAACGTTACACTCAAGCGACTGAAAACAATATATTTTTTGCTTAACAAATAAGTAAATTATGAGGTGTACATGTGCATTTCTTAAATAATTTCCCTTAACTGAGGCCAATAATGATGGAGTTATTAAGTTGCAATCCACTGAGGAACGCCAAAAGAAAGTGTTTGAAATGGGAAATATGATTAATAAAAATAATAATATAATTAACATGTTTTAAATAATAAGGATTAGCATCATCTGAGAACGAGAGCAACGCACTACAGACATGATTCATCACCAGTACTAATAAACAGCACTACAGACTTCACAGAAACAGCAGTTAACTGTGCAAGCATCGGCCGTAATAATAAGTGTAGTGCTAAAAGCAGGTTGGATTTACTTTTTCACTACTGAGGGTCTTGTTGGTGCTCTGCACATGAGACAGTGCCACCCGCAGGGCTTCCAGTTCGGTGCGACAGGCCAGCAGTTCAGCCTGCAACTGGTCCTTCTGAGCCTGGATCCTCTCCGCCTCTGTCTTCAGACTGGAGAGCTGCACTGCACACACACACAAGGCTGATTATAATCAAGGGACAATTTCAGTTTATTACAAGCTGGCTCTCATTTTCTTAGTTTGAGCATCCTTTCTATTGGTTATGATAACACTGTATTAACTAGGGGTGGAAATCTCTGGGCACTTCACAATTAGTTTCTGATTCAGAGGCCAACGATTAGATTCTAAACAGATTATCGATGTATCTTGATGCAACAATTTTTTTTTCCATGCGTGATTTTTAAAAATATTGTTAGATTTTGACATACACAGTATTTGTCACACACAAGTTTTAATGACATGTCTTATTAGATCACACACACACACACACACACACACACACACACACACACACACACACACACACATTTTTCTGATTTTTTTCTGCAAACATGCCAAAACTCTAAATTGTTGTCCATTAGCCCATCATCTTTCAGTCACTCTGTTTTCTGATTTGTACATGTCTGGAGACAGTAACTTTCAAATAAAAATAAATACATTTAAAAAAATTATTATTTTTCCCCACCCCTAGTCACCAAGGTTAAAGGTGAAATGAATCTGAATGAAATGTAACCCTCCAGCAATGACATGACCAAATCATTGGCTTACCAGACTAATAATAAAGCATGAGTTGTTCACTCACCTTCTAAAACCTCTGATGACAGTAGTTGAGAGCAGGCAGGAAGAAAGGAAGAATAAAACAGGTCAGTGCCAAGACAGTCATTGTTGTAAACCTCCCCTAAGTATTAATAATATAATCCACAGACCGTTCTCCTCTGTCCGGGTGTCCAGCTGCTCCCTCAGGTTGACAATCTCAATGCGAAGGCGCTCCTCACAGTGTGCCCCCTGTAGGTTAGGGGTCAACGGCCAACAGTCAACACACACGCACACGCACACACACACACACACACACACACACACACACACACACGCGTCTGAATGCAAGTTTTCGAGTCAGTGTGGACTTTCGGTGCAGCACACTGTATAATTAGTTTAACAGGAGAAGGACAAATTATCAGTTCATCACTTATAGGCAATGGCAGATCAGGCTCTTTTAGAAGACCTCTATGCGCCAGTACAACAGTGCACACAGTACACACACGGGCCACGGTGGAACGCTCCATCAGATTGATTAAGTGCAGATGGCTCTGTCTTGCATCAGCAGGGGGGACCCTACTATATCCGCCAGAAAAAGTCTGCAACATTGTTTTAAAAACATGTAAAATAAAAAACACTGCATAAACTCTGCTACTGTGTGTTTATTTCAATATAGGTACACCTAAATGTAGGTCTAAGAGATTGCAATATAAGCCTGGATATTACTATTAGGACTATAGCATACATATGTCAAAGATGTATAAATTAAATAAACTTCGATTGTTTCCAGCCACTGCCTTTATCAATGTGTGATCATTCTTAAGTTCTGATTGGTGTGACATGAACGTTTCATGAATCCCACGTGACGCCTGTCGTAAAAGATGATTTCTGCGCTGGTTTCTACAATAGGTTGATTAATGAGGGCCACTGACACCAAAAGCAGGAGATACACATGCATTAACTGCCTGCTGCTGCAAAGCTGTGGAGCAATAAGGCCAAACCATTACCATTTGCATAAACACTATCTGTTCACCTGTACTGCAAGACTTTTCAAATTATGGAATTTAAAGATTTTAAACTACCAATAACTAAACTACTTCCAGAGTCATCCCAACAACTATCTGAAATGAAGAAAAGCAGCAACTAACTAAAGGGAAGTCACATAAACAAACTTCAAACAGGTTTCTGTTCCCTTTTACAATGCTATGCAAATAAATGTCACTCATTAACTCACTAGATGTGAATAATGTCTAATACATTATTTTTAAGTTAGTTTTCCTTGCTGCAACACTCGTGAAGCAGATATACTGTAAATGAAAATCTTGAACAGTATTTGTACCTGCAGCGTTGCTGGAAAGGATGAGCTAGACTCTGGTCCCTCATCATCAACCTCCTCTCCTTTCAGTCTGGACAGCTCACTGCACACCTTCCTCTGGGAAAAGGATAACTCTGCCTGGACACACAAATGCAGATTTGAACACATACGCTTAGTGAATAACGTGTTCACATGCAATTCACTTGGGTTACACATTAATGGCAAAAATACCATTTAAGAGCCATCCCTTCTTTTCTGTTCTTGACATTTTAAATCAAGACAGTTAAAAATTAAAATTAAAATAAAAGACATATGAAAGTTAAAGCCCTATTTTATACAGTCTATGTTTAAAACTCGCAGAAGAAAGTAGTAGCGTTTGTGATGCAGTCGGCTCGTAAAATTAAATGAGAATCAGTCATAAAAAAAAAAAGTATATTTAAAGTTATTTAAAAATTTAATTGTGAACAGAGTGAATTGAACAATTTTTTAACAATTAATTGTGCATGCCTATGTCTGTACGGTAAATATGTAGTTGGAGCCAGCAGCTGATTAGCTTAACTTAACATTAACACCGGAAAAGGTGAAACAGCTAAGCTGGCTGCCTCCAAAGGCAAGTACTTCTAAAGATCACTAATTAATAACTTGTATCTCTTTTTTGTAATCTGTCCTAACCCTAACAGAAATGTAAAATCAAAACCTCTAAAACCATAAGTTATCGTTTATAAACTTCCTTTTTTATGGCTGGTAGGTCGATTTTGTTACCTTTGCACAGAGCCAGGCTAGCTGTTTCCCCCTTTTTCCACGCTAAACCAAGATAACTAGCTGTGGCTTCACAATTACTGTACATACATGTACGTGGTATTGATTTTAAATCTGGTCAGGAAAGCAAATAAGTGTATTTTCCAAAATGTTAAATTCTTCCATTAAGCCACACACTCTGTAGGATCGACATCTTATCACTCACCAGCCGACTCTGGACGGCATTCTGTGATTGGCTAAAAGATTTCTGCAAATCCTGCAGGAGGGCCTCTGAAGTGTGGACCTGACACTGGAGCATTGATACCTGAACACACATGCACACACACACACAAATGAACATGTGTTTAAGACTGCACACATCATATCCAGTGCGTGACTGGCTCACTCTCTATACACTCACAGCTGTAAAGTCACACTCTGAGCAGTGCTGCTTACCTGTTTGTGTGTTTTGTTGGTCTGTGTGTCCAGTTCTTTCTCCAGCTCCTCCTTTTCACTCTGCAGCCGACTCACCTCCCCTCGCAACTCTGACACCTGCCCCACACCACACATTCATTACACCGCAAAGTCATTTGACAAACTTGCCGCAATTAATTAATACTGCACAGATTGTAAGGATGTTTTTTTTCTATTACTATACAATGGCATGAATGTTCTTTTTTTTCTAAAAGTGAAAAAACCCAACCTTTGATATCATAGTTTTTAATTGGTACCTGAGAATTCAGTGCATCCCAGTCGCCGTGCGTGACCAGCCGGTGTCCGGCCGGCGGCAGGTAGATGGCTTCAGGCACTAAAGTTCCTGTGGACACCAGAGAGTCGGTGTCTTCCTGAGCGTGGAGTTTTCTGGGTAGAGAGGGCGTGTCTAAGGAGAAGGAGGACAACGAGGCCGAGTCGCAGTGCCGCAGTGAAAAATACGCTTCTGTTGTAGGCGGCGTCCCTTCTCCCTCCACCACCCCTGCCTCGAGCTCTGCTGATTGGTTGTGACTCCTGTCCGTTGACCCCGTCGCTTCGGCCTCGGTCAGGCTGTTGGTGATCGATGTTGGGGGTTCATTGTTGGCGACTTCTGCATCCATCCGGCCTTTCCTTCCACTGATCTAATGGGTAAAGAAAAAAACAAATGCTGGGATTAAGTCCAGAACATTTGGAAACAATCTTGGGTGGAAAAAACAACAAAATTAAACAAAGACCATGTTGTGTCCACTGGCTCTTCTCCACTCCACAGACTGAGACTGAAGGACAGATATCCTGGCCTCATACTGCGCTGCTGTCTCTGTGAACACAACAGAATCATAAAAAAATTATTTAATCCTCCAGTCTGATGAACGATATCATGTATGCCTCAATAGTTCCCAAATACAGCTCAAAATACTTTAAAAGGTGTAGCTACATTTCAGATTACATTCCGTTTCATTGGCAAGACTTTAAAGTTCAACTTTTAATGTTTTAAAAAGGAACATAACTTACACTACACGTACAGTAACTGTTTCCCTGGACCTGACCTTTTAGGTTATTGAATACATGCCAACATTTTAATTGGCTCATTTTGAGCTTTGTATTACATGTTCGATTAATACTATTGATTGAAAGTCAACAGAGTAATAGTAAGTATTTTTTAAGTCATTGGCCTCAATTTAGAAACACAATCGGGAAGCAAAAATGAAAACCAAAAAACATTGAGCTGTTTAGTCCCCATAAAAAAAAAATAGTACCAGTATTTTTTTAAAACAATCCAACGGGTTTTTATCATGAATTATGAAAACATATCCAATGGAGATCCAAATTATTTAGGTTGATCTATTTCTCCTTACAAAAGTACCACACAAAAAATACTTCATTAGACAATGTGCACACCAAGACTGTCCCAAACACACCCTGCTTATTACACACATGTACACATGAAGGCATAGCCAAACACACACCTCTGAGAGCCTCTTGCAGGGACTGGATCTCTTGATCACATTGTTTTTGCAGCTCTGTCAGTTCCTCCTGTTTGCTCAGCTCACAGATTGTCGCCACGCCCTGCCAGTGTTCGGCCTGAGCTCGGCACTCAGCTAGCTGGGCCTGCAGGCTGGCCACTGAAAATGATTAACAGGTTGCTGCGTTTTGCCTTCATAATGTTGTTTTGAGAGTGTTTGCATTAGAATGGATGGAATCACACAAATGTGGGAAACACAACCAAAAAGAATCTGCATTACTAGCAGTCAGACAAAACCAGTTTTGTAAAGCTATGAAGCATGTTTATGTCGTCCTTGTTAGGTGAGTACATAGTAGATTGACAGAGCTGTCTGAAAGATGCATACACATCCTTTAAATACATAGTGTCCATTCATGTAATAGTGTGTGTAAGTATTTGTATTTTGAAGGCCCATGAATGATCCCACAACATCCTATGTTTGAGTGTAAGCCAGGGAACATATGACTAATTAATTACATTGTTTAGTACACTGGGAGATCAAGAAGGATAATGAACCATGAATCAAAGGAGTAAATTGCTAAATAAACTAAAAGGCAAAGTCCCATGGACTCTAATTTAATTTAATTGATTTGACTTGGACAGTGTACATTAATAAATATTGCTGTAAATGCACCAGAATTAGCCAAAAGGCTATTTTTCATCTGTTGTGCCTGGACAGATCTTAAAATTGTCTACCTAAAAAACAACAATAAGAAGATTACAGTGAACAATACAATTTTAGAAAGCAGTAAAACAGATATAACTCTTCAAATCAAGGTGATAAATAGTGTACAAGTTTGATAAATAGTGTACAAGTTTGCTATAATACAGACATTAGGTTAAAAAAAAGATTACACTACACATCGACACAGCAGAGACACAAGTGGGAGCACGGTTGGGTTGAGAGAAGACACATATTCTTATTAATGCTGACATGTCTTTTTAGATGTTTTTTGAACAGAGGGTAAGTGGTGAGTTCTCTGATGTTCTGAGCGACAGAGTTCCACTCCCGTGCTGCTGTGATTGAAAAGGCACTCTGACTAAATGCACTTTTCCGCAGAGGAACAACACAGTCTCCTGGGGCCGACCCTCGTGTTACTCTGTGTGGTGTTCCTGCTGTTTACAAACTGACTGAGTGGAGGAGATGACAGACCATGGATGATTTTGTATAACAGAGGTTTGAATACTTGATGACATTATTCCAATTTAAAAGCTTATGCCTTCGTAAAATGGCACAATGGTAATATCTTTATGGTCTTTTTGGTTTGTAAAGTGACTCTATAAAGATTTTAGTGTTGTTTTGTTTGCCTGTGACCAGGTTGTAAGACAGTAAGGGATGTGAGACAGAACCATACTGTACATGAACATTTTAACTGCCTGGCGCTGACTCAATTGCAGACTACTCAGACCACTCTACTGCTGTAAGTGTAAAAATAGTAACTATAACTATAAATATTTATATACTTTGTCTTTTCTTCTGATCTTACTAAAACCCACTATGTACAGAAAAAAATTATAAACCCTCTGTTTGCCACAAACCAGGCTCAAACATTTGATGAAGACAAAATACTTAAATAACCATAAAGCACTGTCATGACACAGTAAATATTTATCTTTCTTTGACTATTATTGCTGAAGCAGAGCTGAGGGTCAAGGCATCTTATGTTGGACAACTATACAGCAACACTTGTTGCTTTGTCTATGTGGTAAACATAGCAAGACAAGGGACCTAACGTTGCTAACGTTAGTCTGCTACTACAGCAACAGGACTCAGTTTGGATACAAGTGCTAACGTTAGCTAGCTGCTAGCAGCGCCCGTTCATTTTTTATGGTTAGCAGCGATGCTAATAGGCCGTGTACAACATAGACTGGCCGTGTATCGGTTAACTGACCAGAGCTGCTTCACAATCAACAGGTTTCACTGGCAGTGAAGACAGGCAAAGCGTTAACGCTAATGTTTACTTAAATTCAAACTGCAAAGAGGTCAGTATCACCTCACAACCAATCTCGTTAGAAGTAAAGCAGCTTAAAGTTTAAATGTTGCAGTTTGTATTAACGTTACCTGTGTCTTCAGTCTTGGAGCTCATCTTTTCGTCAGACAGAGTTCACCTGACGTTTATCAAAAGTCATTTTGCACAAGCACCCGAGCTTTGCTGTGAAAATTATCGACCCAGTGTCAACTTCAGGAAACAACTTTCCCCGGTCTAAGCCTACGGAAATCACGTCAACATCCTTCCTGTTCAAAGGCCTTTCTCTGTTTGCGTTTGACTTTTAGTTTGTCTTTTTTAAAATGTTGAATAAATACCCCCCCAAAAAAATGGCCACACGTTTGTTTTTTCTAACTGCCACACCCTGGACATTAAGTATCTAGCTAGTCATGTCCATTGTAGGGTGACCACTGGAGGTCACTGAACCCCATCCTGGCTGTCCATCACATTTACACTATGTAACATAACGCAATAAGTTAATATTTGCAGATAGGGCATTGAGATACTTTAATGATTGAAAAAAATAACTCTTCAAGAAGGTCTTGACCGCAACTGCAAGCTGCGCCAGTCAAAACTATATATATATATATATATATATATATATATATATATATATATATATATATATATATATATATATATATACATTTCTATTTTTTTTAAACACAAAGCTAGTGTATAATAAAGATAATTACAGTTTTCAAATTATCATTAGCACTAAATAAAGATACCCTCTAGTGGAGGAATACTTATATTGGGGAAGAACAGCTGTTAATTTGAGTCCCGAGTCACCTAAACACATCTTGCCATTAGAAGTTGTTATACTTTGTTACCACATTAATTCCGAATAGTATGTTATGACTGCTCTCAACAGTGATGAAATTACTCTTTGAATGTTACCTGAAGTCTGAAAATCCTTTCAAAATAAAGAGGGAATGTATTAATAAAAGAAAATACGGCAAAATACGTCTTTCTTTTGTTAGAGTTACCTGCAGTTACCGCAAACTGACATGATGTGAAGCCCTCTGTTGTACTTCAGAGAAAATGTTATATTATCATGTCGTGCATACGCATGATATAGTAATGCCAATAGATTAATATTCATGCGTTCAACAACTTCAACTAAAATTAGTGAATTTTAGAGGGACTTGATAATGCTGCAGTTAATCACCCCTCTTCTAAGCAACACTATTGTGATTAATGAATGTATCTGTTTTACATAAGTCAAATGAAGAAAAAAATTCACTTTATGGAGTTTTATTTATTTTTTTTTTTAACATCAATATGAGTTCCCCCAGCCTGCCTATGGTCCAGCAGTGGCTAGAACTGGCGACAGGTGTAAACTGAGCCCTGGGTATCCTGCTTCTGCCATTGAGAAAATAAAAGCTCAGATGGGCTGATCTGGAATTAAGGGACCACTAAGGTCTATATAAAAGCATCCAAAGAGCACCATGTCATGGGACCTTTAAAGATCTTCAGGCCTGTGCCTGAGAAATGTTAATCCAACCCAAGAGTCAAGGAATTTAGAAGTACAAAGCAAAGCCACAAGATTTGTTCAATTTCTTGTTCCAAAAATCTCAACCTTGGAACTCAAACTTAGAAACCTCTTCACCACCTATATTGAACACTGTTTTTCTTTATTTAAGTCATTTGTAATTAAAACATGATCACAATGTAGCACAGGGAAATACAAAAATTTGATTTTGTCACAAGTAAAATGGTGACATGTTTAATTGCTGGATATTTACTTCAATAACAAAAATTGTGCAGATTATTGAATATTCTACATATTAGCCAACATAGACATTCATGATGTGAAGTGGATTAATACCAAATGAATCTTCATGACACCAAGCAGCCAAAGTCCTGTATAAAATGCTGGTGAAAGTTCTTATACAAAGCAACTCATGTGTACCAGTGCTATATGCCATTTTAACCAAAATACAATTTATCTGATAAAGGAATATTATAAATAGTTTGCAAATATCTTAAAGTGGTAGAAGTCTGCATTCCTTTGACTGGAGCAGAGGCACAAAATACATGTATATAAATGCTCACAACAAATATGATCAGTAACACCAATTATCTGCAGGTAGTGTGGTTTTACTAAGTAAACAGGCTTTACAGTATCCAAAGCACCAGATCTTGGATGGGCTTCCAGGTGTGTACCATGTGCTTAGAATTGACATCCGCACACATCAACAACATTAAGTGGTAAGAGTGACATGACGGCTGGTGTGAAACCTTGGAAAAGGTTTTATTTAATTTGGTCCAGTGTCGGCAGTGCGGGGATACTGAATCATTGTGTACATTGGTCTTTTACAAGTCCATGTCCTGGTCGCTGACACTCTGGCGAAGGTATTCTTCATACAGCTTTTTCTAGAGGGAAAGAAAAGACAGTTAAAGCACTCCTATACTGCCTTTCTATTGCAAGTATCATTTCAGAGTTACACACACAATACCTTTTTGGTCTTGACCACCTCCTGAACGTACTCCAGCTTCTCCTGCAGTTGCCTTTTCTGTTTGCCTGACAGCGTTGGTTGAGTCCTGCAAAGGATTAAAGGGAATTTGATGACGTGTTATTAACATACAAGCTGAAAAAATGTGAAAGTTGCTCAAGGGCAGTGCTGCAAATCCAGCCAGCGTCCAAATCGCATGCCACTTCTTAACAGATGATCTTCTTGATTCCACGAAGGGGGGGTAAATAAGGACAAAGGTTTTTTTAAATAAATAAAGAGATATATATATATATATATATATATATATATATATATATATATATATATATATATATATATATATATATATATATATATATATATATATATAAATAAAACATAAAAAAAAATATTACAATAAATTAAAATGGTGACTTTACAGTAACAGTAAAGCAGCAGATTCAGCATCACCAGACTGAATGCTGTGATGGATCGAGGATATTATTCTCCTACCTGAAGGAGAAGCGTGCAATGATGAGTAGGAGGAAGGAGAGAAGGACCATTCCGCCACAGCCATAAAGCTGCTGCTCCATGGAGAGGGAGTCAAACATTTTCACTGCGGGAGCCTGTAGATAACAAGAGCAGCTAAATATCCGACTTGGTGGTTTTACATGTGGACAAGGACTACAACACAAAAGCACAATGGTGCACTCCCTTGAACGCTCACCAGGTAGAGTGAGAGTGTCTCTGTGCCATCGCGGCCCAGAGCCACCTCCACCAGCTCCTTGGACAAAAGGCCCAGCACCAGTAGCGCCATGAGAGCCAGAGGGATGCTGAAGCCCAGCAGAGTCAGCAAGCAGCTCTTACAACGCGCCCGTCGGTTCCTAACACTGGTCTCCCTGTGAGTGCAGAAGGTCAGGGTTATACTCCTGAGGGCATAACGGACATCCCCCGCCCGGCAAGCTGGGATGGCACTCACACTGTACAGTGTAATCCTAATTTGTCCTCAACTGAGATTTCAATACATTTTTTTGTGTAAGTTATAAATGTCTCCCAAACATTCTTCACTTATATGAACATCATTTGTGCTGTTCCTGAGTTTTTCCTTAACACCACTTATCTGGAACATCTGCACAGGACTAGGCTTACAGTCGAGATACATGCGAGTCAATCAAACTGTAAAAAATGCAAAGAAAGTAACTTCACCTAGCTCCTGCACACATTTCTCTAGAATATAGTTAAATACTGCATACTTTATTTTTTACTACTGCATCAATAAAGCATGCCATTGTGAAAGGAATGAAACAGTATTGTATTCTGTAGCACTAAGGGTGTCTTTGAGTTACCTGTCGTTACACAGCGTATCAGTGATGGCCTCGCTGATGAGCTCACAGTCCTTCTCCAGGGAGTTGAGTGTATTCTGGACAGTTTGGTTAATGGTTTTCTCGATGGCGCGACACACCTCCTCAATCTGGTTTACACAGCGACTTGGCTGAGACCAAAAAACAACAAATTACAATTTGCATCTGTCAGAAACATTTATATATTATGTTTTATATTTACCATCTTTACACTAATTGGAATGGAGGGAGCAGAGACATGGGCCTAGAAATTGTACAATCGCCTAGAACTAAATGAAAGTGCAACCCTTACCTTATTTGGATTAGGAATGTAGATGGTGGGCATGTCAAAACCGCATTTGTTGAGCCCCGGTCGCTTGCAGAGCTCCTGGACAATCTGCATCATTACTCTCTGAGACAGCCAATCACAAAAAGACAAAAGTCAGAGGGACAGAGTACTATATTTTATGAACGTGAATGTCCATTTACATGTGTGTTCTGTATTTGTGCATACTTTAAAACCTGCACTGGCAGCACACTTAGCAGCAGCTCTAAACTACCTACAAAAATTTGGAAAACGCTGAGGGGAAAAACCATGAAGAGTACTTGTTGGTTTTCATTCCTCCTGGAGAGACCTCACCCTGACAACGTCAGTGTATGTTTTTTTAAAATTGTTATATATGTGGCAAGTCCTTTTTCAACTTCTACAAAAGCAGTTCTATTAGGAGAGTGGGATATGTATTTTTCTTCAAAGTTCAAACTTTTAAAAACTGAGCGGTTGCTGTTCATACCTGTCTGTCCGACTCCCCCCCGGCCTCGTCAGCCTTGCTCAGGTAAAAACGCAGTCGATCCCCGTGTTTCTCATTCAGGTTCTCCACAATGTTCAGGGTGCGCTTGCACAGAGCCTGACCCATTGGGTCGAAGAAGACCAGAATCAGGTCACAGAGATCACCTGAGAGTGACAGTGGGAAGAATTATTATTATTATATAAACAGATTGAACCCCCTGTTTCAAATTGTCTGTTGCATCAATATATTCTTATTTTATTAAAATTCATAATAATGAAAGTATGAGCATGAACATTAAGTATACATAATAGTATTATTTTTTTTTTAAGAACTTAAACTTAAGATCTTCTTTAGAATTTTGTTAAGGTCTTATATTGTTTTATTTGCTTCTCATTTAGATAGACGTTTGTATCCTGTCAGTTTCATCATAACTCAACGTTAGCTCACAAAGGAAGTGGTAAGAGAATCTGTTAACCTGGAAAAAGCTCAGTAATAACCATGGCCTGGAGCTTTTTTAAGCCAGTATTTCACATTGGAGGAATGACAGAATCAAAAAATGTTGCTCCACTTATCTCGTATTATTTATACAATATCATTTAAAATAACTCGGTGTCACAACACCAGCTTTGAAAGGTCGAGTGTATAACGTGTTTAGTTGTTCATTATCAAAATCGTTGTTGCCCGTTCACAAACTTGTCCTTTTTCATGAATATTTACCACCACCATCAATTCCAAGTATTCCTACTGGCTCAAAATTTTCCATTGCCATTTGCATGAACTGGGGTAGACGCTTCATAATCATGCGCCATCTTGAAATACGTTAGCCGGTAAGGGACATACAGGATATCCTGCTCCGCCTTTCACGTTTTCGCTGTTACAAAATAAACTCAAGGTGCTGCTAATGGGTATCGTCGCTTCCCGGCCCTGCAAGTTTGAAGAAGGGAACAAGGAGGACCACACATATTCAAAATCCAAATTTCAGGAACAGAAGTCTTCTTCGCCAAGAAAAAGGATATTGAAAAGAGCAAAAGACCGGCTTTTTGAAGCTTGAAGGCTACTGTAGCTGTAATACGTACTTGGAAATGCATGGCGCAGGAGAGTTGTTTGTTACATATGATCTCAACGAAATTCTTACACATTGGACCTTTACCAAAAGCTTTCGGGGACCCGTGATAACTAGAGTTCAACAAAAGACAAGACAAAGACAAGTGTCAACTCACCCAGCCACATGATAACCTCGTCCACATCAAAGGGATACTTCATATCACCATCCACCAACCCTGGTGAATCCACAAATGTCACCAGGCTGAACCGTTTCTGTCTTGAAGTGCAGATCTCTGTGCTCAAGTACTCTGAAACACCTAGAAATCAATTAAAAACATCGGAAGATTTTGGTGAAAAACTGGTAGGAATAGCAGATGTTAATACTTTAACTAATAATGTTTGATACTCATCCCTTAACAGTAAAATAAGACATCTTGCAGAAGAAGTCTTCAACAGGGATGGACTGTGATTTGAGCTGAAATCTCACCCTTGAACTCTTGCAGAGGCTTGAAGTGTGGATATAGATGAAGGGTGGCATTTCCCTAAAGTAAAACAGAATCAGATTAGTCGGTGCTAGTTTGGGAACCAGGTATCAGGATCTCCAGAAGAACCGAAAACACTAGAAAGGAACTAATTCAAGTCAATGTCATGAGTCATTATCATGAGGAAGGACTTAAACATTAATTAAACTACTCACTGTAGCGACATGAGGAATTACAATTTGAAATTCATATTTTGTTACTTACTCCCGGACCAGATAAAAACGTATCTTACAATAAATGGCACCTAATCGTTTTTGTACTGTTGCACTTACTGTAAGAGATTCTCTCTTGCGCCCACTTGTAACAAAGTTAAAGCCTTGGGTCTCAATAGCCACTCCAGTGCGCTGAATGTGCTCTTCAACATACCTGACAATAACAAAAAAAAAAACTAATTAAGTATAACAAAAAGGAATGGGTCACAAACAATTTAGGGACGCTTCAGTGAGACACTGTTGGAAGAGGAAAAATATTTATTTCCAAGTCAGTTTTGTCCACTGTTTGCTGTATTATTCAGACTGGTGCATATTCTGTATTTGCTGAGACAAGGATCACAGTAAATTCTTAGCTTCTCATGTTATCAGTTAAACATTCCTATTAATTGCATACAAAACTGTGCCAAGGTAGCCTGACCGTCATACTCAAGATTCTAGTCAGAATATGAGTCTGATACTGCTCCATTGGGCCATGATTATGGGGCGTGAAAACACCTCTGCACTCAACTGGAGAGACCTACAACCAATAAGAGCAACAGAGTATGTGACTTATGTAGAGCAACGCATAGTTGTAACAGAACTCAACTGCTAGCTACCGCTGATGTTAGCCCCGGCAGTTAAGAAAACGCTAATGACGTTACATTAGGGCTGGGCGATATGGAGAAAATCAAATATCACAATATTTTTTTACCACATACCTCAATATCAATACCGCAACGATATTGTAGTGTTGACTATTGGCACTTTCACAAAATATTTACACAACAAGATTTTTGAAAAATAATCATCAGTAAGTGTGGATATAATGACTAAGTGGGTAAAGGCAAATAATAGAACAGCTAAAACAGCCTGGTAAGTTCAGAAATGACATAACTTTATTGTAATGCAGCCTTTAAAACCAGGAAAAGACAACACATATTACAATATCCAAAATCTAAGAGGAGATCTGGTCTCACATCACAATAGATATAATTTCGATATCTTTGCCCAGCTCTACGTTACAGACTTTACAGTTTACATACATCCCTTGGATGTATCATAAGATAATACCATGGCTGTATTAATAAAACACATGGTGAATTACAACCATTAACTATATCCATTATTACAGCTACAGGACCTCGAGTGAACCGTCATATGACCATGCGCAGTGCAGGGCGACAAATGTTCTGTTGCATGCACTTTATATTTCTTGTTTCATTGTGTTTTATATAAGACATCACTTTGTCTGCTAAGCATTAAGTAGTTTGATCTTGGGTGGACAGACTTGTTCTCTATGGAGAACATACTTTTGTAAAATATATTTACCAATTGATGAAGGAGCTTTTTCCAGCAGAGTGGTTGCCCATCAGCATCACAGTAATTTTTTTTCTGGGCGGCAGCAACTTCACACTGACAGATTCGGCGACGGAGATCAACCCTGGACAAAAAATTATGCAACATTTTTGTAAAAAAAAAATAATCAAGGGTGTTTCTATCAAGTTAAACTGGAGCCATCATGGCACTGTGGTTGCACCTGAAACTCTCAGGTCAGACAGTCAAGAGCAAGACTTGACAAGACTACTTGAGTGAGTAGGAGCTGGAGAAAGGACACAAACACTCAGTAGGAGCAATTCTTTTCCCAAATTCAATAAAAGCACATATGGCACCTACAAAGTTTCACTGTAAAATTACTCAATTCATTTTTTGGGAACCCAGGTGTTTTAACATTAATATGCGTTCCCCAGGCCTGCCTATGGCCCCCAGTGGCTAGAAATGGCAATAGGTGTAAACTGAGCCCTAGGTATCCTGCTCTGCCTTTGAGAAAATGAAAGCTCTGATGGGCCGATCTGGAATCTTACCCCTTATGGAGGTCATAAGGGGCAAGGTTACATCCCCTTTCTTTGCTTTGGCCCAGACACACACCCCCAGCTTCCACCTTGCCCCCCCTCTCGCCCCCTCAAAAGCTACAGACTCAGAAATGGCACATACTAAGGAAAGCTTATTGTGGGACTGGCTCTAGTGGCTGTAAGTCTGCACCAAGGCTGAATTTTGTTTAAGAGACTTCAGATATGGTATTAGAGGACCACTAAGGTCTATATAAAAGCATCCAAAGAGCACCATGTCATGGGACCTTTAAACTGACACCAACTTTATACCAAAACTCAGTGCACTGTTAGCATATTGCAAAACGTTGTGACTGTGACTCATCAACAATTAATTGCAGCTAACCAGCACTAAAAAAACTAGCATTAACGCTAGCTGTGCAACGTCAGCCACATCACAAAATCCGAACAGCTAGTTAGCTAGCGCCCTGTATCAGGAATAACTTCTCACTTACTCAGTTAGCTAGCTAACCCCCGGTCAGCTAACAGCTTGATAGCTTAACTTTATTATCAAATAGTTGAACGTTGGAGCGATTTCCAGTGAGGGTTTGAGTCCAGCAAAACAAGTCAGCCAACTCACCACTATCGGGATCCGTATACAATTGATGACAATCCCGCAAGATACGCTCATCGCAGGACACACCGCCGGTTAACGCGTCTGCGTTTGCAGCACTTCGGCTCTTGATTTTTCCAGACATGTTTAGACTGTGATGATGATCCTCAACGACTCTCTTAACTAGCAAGCTATTAACAAAGCCGGCCGGTTTGCCTTGTTTGAATCACCCCGGTCCGCTGAAACACGGGGTTGGTTGAGATTGAGACGTACAGCCACGTTGTCAACTAGAGAGCGACTTTTGTCGCTCAGGGTTTTGGGTAATGTAGTTCATTTAATTAATGACGCGTCATACATGTACGCATGTACTTTACCTGCCCTACAACAGCCATAAGTAGGGAAAACTATAGTAATTAGTACATTTTAGACATGTTTTATAGAAATAGACAGCTTCCAAAAACAAAAGGCAAAAGATTTATGTTCCAGTAATACACTCGATTCATGCAATAGCTTAGACCTCCATGAAGGTAGAATTCAAAATTTGCCTAAATCTACCTAAATTTTTTTTACCATGAGATACAACGTTGAATTAACATTGGAGAATTGTTAAGCTTGAAGCGAGAAATCAACACATGTTGATGCGCAGTGGGCTTAATTTTTGACAACTCAAAAATCAGTCTGGCTTGTTCGTGGAGAACAGTCTAAGCTGCAATGTAGCAATATTTGTGTCAACTGAGCAAAGATTGTGGAAGGCGTTAGGTTCAATCACTTTTACAGTTTTTAAAAAGAAACAGAGTGATGGATTTTAAAACTCCTGCTGCAAGTTTGATGCATGACGCAGCCTTATTGGTCATTTAACTTCACTCATTTGAGGTGGTTTATTATAGATGGAATAATAATAACAGTCTGTATACAAGGAATAAAACAAAAAGATTATATGACACACGCACGCACACGCACGCACACGCACACACACACACACACACACACACACACACACACACACACACACACACACATCGATGTGGACCTCCCTACTTCACCCTGGGGCAACGTAGAATGGCCCAGATTCCCTTAATCAGACAGTTAATATACTATTCTACTTGGCTGTAGTCTTCTCCCATTGGTTGGCTGGAGCCAGGTCCCTTTGGCCCCCTGTTCAAATGACTTCTTCAGCCCCCCTCATGTAAAATTTGACTTCTCACATGACCACACTCATAACAGTTGTTTCACAACCTATGTCTGTCATCATGTCTTTAGGTAGGCTATTTTGTACTTTTCCACTGTTCCTTACTGATGAAACCTGTCAATAACAGCTTGTGTGTTAACAGTCAGGGTAACTATCTAATCAAGCTTACACACATATTGCAAAGAGCACCTTTGATTATCTACTCAAGCATATACACATATTGCACAGAGCACCATTGATTATCTTCTCAAGCATACTCACACGGATATGACATGAGTACAGTTACACTTTTTCCTAACCTACACCCACATTTCCTAAAAACATGTAACTTCTTAGTAATGTCATTATCATATCAAGAAACATTAGGATATTAACTTTAATTATTCTTCACATGCATATGAACATGTCTGCTTAATTAATCCTTCATTGAGGCAAAGGTTGCAAAGTACTAGCATGTACGACTAATTGATGATGAATGCCACCATCAAGACTGTAAGCCCACAAAGCCAGTTAGGAAGTTTAGCACTGGACATATGTGCAATGTTTTTTTGTTCATGTAGGCCTATGGGAAGGCAGATTTGCTGGTTGGAAGATGAAGAATAATATCTTCAAATACAAAGGGAATGACAGCAGAACTGACAAGCCCCTAATAAGCTCTGACACCATGCAAATACATTGTATGAATGTAATTGCCTTAACTTGAAAATACTATTTTGCACCATTTTGCCTGTCTTACTGAGTTGTCCTTACATATAGCATATTTAACTGCAATAATAAGGTAGTATAGTTTGCTGCTGTCTGAGTGAGGAGAGTATCTCTGCGGTTCAAGGCCACTCAGAAAAACATTACACTTATAAATGATTGAGAGTGCCTATAGTTTGTTCCTGCATCCAGCTGGTGAAAAGAGCCGTTGCACACAGCTCAGAAAGCATAACAGTATAAGGCAAACAAAAAAGGATTTTATTTTATCATAGTTTTTATTTGCCCATAAAGTTTTCCAATTCACAATGGGAAAGAAACAGAAAAGAGCAAACAAAAAAAAAAACAAATAATGCTTTTTATGGGTGTTGTGTGTATGGCCCTTCATAGTGCATTGGTTCTCAAGATTTGCATACACATTTGATTAGATTAGTGCTCCTGATACCACCACATGCTGAGAACTTAAGACAGCTAATACAGTCCACAATGTATAATTATCACCTTTAAGACACACATTTACTTTATGAGGAAAAATGCACAAATCAACTGAAGAATTCTTACTGATTTACAGTTTCAAGTGAGTCAAATAAATAACAAAAAGACCAGGCAAGTTTAGTAAGTAGACACCCCTGGATACATTTTTACAGGATAGCATATACAATCCAGTCAGCAAAGCCTTGTGTATAACATTGGTCATTATAATGAAACTAATTAAAATGTATATAATTTGATCACTCACCCCACCATTATACATTTTTGTCTTGCACTAATTCAATTCAATTTTATTTATATAGCACCAAATCACAACAACAGTTATCTCACAGCGCTTTTCATAAAAGAAGCAGGTCTAGACCGTACTCTGTGATGTTATTTACAGAAACCAAACAACTAACCAAATGCCAAAATCACTTTAGGCAGAAAAAAAATCCAAACTTTTGTAGGCTAATATTAGAGGATTTTGTGACTGGCAAGCTGCCAATTTGAAAAATACAACGGGGAAATCTGGATGGAAAATGCACTCCCTCCCTGCAACAGCAAATGCTAATAGTGCTCTGCCTGTAAATGCTTCAGTGGAGCTGGTAAGTGGCCTGGGTGTTCAGAGTCTCTATCAGAGCTGAAAGTGCATCTGCATAGTTGTGAACATATTTATGATTATGCTTGTAGTGAGATTTGAACAGCAGACTCTTCCCCCACGCAGCTACTGGTATTGTACCTTAATACAATTGAATGTATGCAGGTGCAGATGAGAATAAATAAAAGTGCTTATACTGTAGGATTTGTGGTACCTCCTAAAACTGTGTGGATCTTATTTAATAAAGTTATTGTGTAAGTGGTTCCCTTGCAGAATATTCATATCACATTTAAATAAATGTGTTAATTAAAGACAAACATGTTTGTTGCAAAGATGTGTTTGTCTGTTGTTGGCTGCCTTTTGATGATAGAAGTGTCCATGTGTTAGTTTTTGTATCACGTCATTTAATGTGTAATTCTCCATACATGCTTCAGCGCAAAGTACGCCCAGCAGTGAGATGACACATACTGATGTGAACATTTTGAAAAAGGCAGGCTGTTGAGTGTAAAATGGCCTTTGCTTCCACCGTCTGTTACCACTTAAAAAACATGTTTGTCCCTATAGCTTTGGCCTGTCTGTGTTTGGCCGACGGCTTCAGTGCACTGCTGGGCTGTGTGGAGAGCTCCTGCACATCTTTATATTCTTTTCACATCCAAAGATCAAAGTCAGTCCACATTTTTTAGTTTTGATTGCTCCCCTTATCACACTTAAATTAATGTAGTATGTGTTATGTTCAGCAGCTCATTGTGTGTTGTTTTTACTTGATCATGCTGGGTTAATGTGATCCTTGATAATGTTGAATGCATTTGCATAATTAGTGCCAATAAAGTGTTGTATCAGCAGCATCTTGCATTTGTGTTGAGCTTCTTCTTCAAGCGGTAAGTTAAAATATTTTTTTTTTTTAAATGAAAATGTACATTTCCTCTCTTTTTTTCTCTCTTCTTTTCTGTGACAAAAGTTGAACGGCAGCTCTGACATGGACTGAGCCATGTCCTCTGAGCAGACTACAGCAAAGCTTTCAACCTGCAAGTTTCATTCAATTCATACATTCTGCTATATTATTCCAAAAGCACAGTCACAATGTTGCTATACTTTGTATAATGGGCATATGTATGGGGGCATATTAGGTTCTCAGTATTAAAACTACAATAATTATGTTTAAATTAGTTTAGATTAGCATAAGGTTAGCTATCATGCATCCACAGCACACAGAGAGCAACAAGGATCTTAATGTTTCCTTCACTGCCATGTCCAAGTAGAGTCGGTCGCCCGTGGTTACCAGTGAGCTTTTCTCTCTTTGGAAACCAGCTCCAGGAAATGGGAATGACTCGCATAGAGCAGGAAGGACGAGTCAACGTCAACCCACTGGACTTGTCCTGCGTCATCGCCAGCTTGGAGCGGCAGCTCGCTCACACTGTTGCCTACGGTAACAATAAAGATATGTCATTGCCCTACAGAAACCCAGTTTGTTGCACCCGGAGAGAAAATGTCTCAAGAACTATAACAAATAGTTTGCAAATTTCTGGAACAGTTGCAGCCCGAATTTAATGCCGGATTTCTAAAGTGACTTTTTCTTTTCTTTTTTTAAAGTGACAATTGAAAAGGAAAAACAAAGAACATTCTTCCTGCTTATTGATACCTGAGTCATCATGAAAGTTGACAGCAATCGTTTCCATCCAAGCATTGTCAGTGTTTCTAGGATCATCCACATAGCCTTTATAGACCTAAATAAAATAAAAATAAAAAACATATTATAGTTTTCCTCATAGAAGCCTTTGTTGACTGGTTGTTGTTGTTGTCTTGTCTTGTTGGCAGTAAACAAGTGAGTGTGTGTCAATTCCGTACCTGAAACCCTGTCGATTTGAAGAGTTCAGTGATGCGTTCACTGATTTTTGCTCTCTCTGATGGCGTAATGGCCAGCGTGTTCAATGCTTCTTCTGAGAACTCCCGCTGCAGTGTGAGAGAGACCTGCTCCCCTGGATCTACCATGCCCTACAAAACAAACACATGCACGCAAATAAACAAGTCACCAGATCATGACATCTTACATACCCAAAACCACTCAAACCTATCCATTTCTTGGCGTTGATTTATTTTTGTTGCCCCTGAGCATTTTTGAATAGCTGAGAGCACATCATGGTAGACACACCTATCAATAAAGCTTAAAAAAGAAATGTAGAAGCCACCAACCCCGGGAATGGCCCACTCCCCGCAGTCTTTCCTCTTGATGGACACAAACTGCAGGATAGGCAGCTTGGAGACTGAGTGAAATATCTTTTCTCCTTTGGCATCTAATTTCCATCTGCCAAACATTGACAACACATCAGGTGGTTAGATATTAATGAAACGCTTCAAAAAGTTTCCTCCTTCTTTGTTAGTTGAGCAACTCCATCTTTTTGACATGACAGATAACTGTAACTGGTACGGTGATATCATGTTTTGGAAGAAACTTAAGTTATTCACTGAGTTTTCCCTATTTAAATCATTCTTGATGTAACTAAATTGAGTAAGGAATGATGGATGTTATTGCAAGTATCTTCCTTCATGTGTAAAGTAAAGAAAAAGTTACCTGGTGACAATGGGATCGGCTGCGTGATTGGGTCCCCATCGTCCCAGCAAACCTCTTGCAGTCACTCCTGTGCGTCCATGAGGATTTCTACATGGGTAAAAAGCAAAATGTTCTAATATATTTATAAACAGATAAGAATATTATAAAAACACAAAACTGTTTTGTATAATAGAGAGAAGATAGTGCATTGTAGACCTTCCAATTGAATACTTTAGCTACTGCTATATGTGAAAGTAACATTAGGATAAGTGTTTGCCACCCAAAATAGATAAACTGGTATAAAAAGTCTTTACTTACTGTGACTTTCTATCCGTCAAGCCTTGAAAATCACTGAATGTAGATGTGAACTAACTGCTTGTTTTGAGCAAAACCAATCAAACTGAAAGTTTAAGAACAAATATTTTGCGGTATTCGATAACTTACAGTGGCTTTCCATTTTCTATTTTGTAGCTGCCGTCAAAGCTTGTCCTATCCACAGCACCATCCACAGTGTTGAACTTTGGAGAGAAAGAGCTGCGAAACAAGCAAAGGTCATACTATATAAACTTCAGCTGACCTTTGAAAACAAAGAGCAACTACAACAATCAGAATGTCTCACAGCAGCCAAGAAAATAACTACATCTGAAATTCATTCAACATGCACTAGAGGCCTAAGTTTATCTAACTTGATGAACTTTAAAAAACATATGTGTTGCTCACTCAATATCAGGATCCGCCCATGCTGGCTTATTTAATACTGAAGGGTCGGTGTAGCTGACTGGATTATACTGCTGCCAGTTCTGACTCCAGTCCACCTTGTCATCAGGCACGAGGAAGCGCTGGATTTTGATCCTGGGTACTCAAGGCATCTGGACTTGACATGAGGCGCTGCTGAGGATGGCATTGTTTGGACACTAGTCGTGTAAAGGTTACAGCAACTGGTACTGATGGGTCTGATGGTTTGACTGGTCCTGAAAGGTTGATAAGATGAGCAGTAGATGGCAGGCCTGCAGGGGGAGAAATATGAGACATGGAAATCTGGTTAGGTAGGCTTTGCCTCACTCTACCTTCGCTGCAGCACCACACCACCACATTCCCTCCGTGCCCACTGAAAACACATTCAGGAGGAATCCAAACACATAGCAGAGGAATCATGATAACAACAACAAGAGACAAGCTACTATTATACTGCCATACAAATCTTATGTCTAAAGTAATAATGGGCTAGTTTAGCTATAATTTCTTTAATTTAGTTTTACATAAAATGTCATATTAAGTTAAGCAACGTTAATCATTTACGTCGATATAAAAACAGTTAGCTACAATGGTTGTATCTTCTGTAATATTCAATCATATCGCCTGACAGTGATCAATGACTTGACAGAAGTAGCTGGCTACTGCAGCACATTATGTCTAAGGTTGCTTTTGATTCAACTTAAAGCCGTAACTGTCCTGAAATGTAAAGAGCCACAACTTTAAGTTAACGTTAATCTTTATAAGTAAATTACTATTCATACCTAACTCCAGTTGTGCAGACTGTGCATGGGAGTCCGAAAAGAGTAAGCGCTAAATGAATCCGGCCGATCCAGTCCCGTCGCCGGAGGAAATGTACCATTCCTCGAGACATCAATCAGTAACAACTACAACATGCAGCAAAGTAACCAGGAAGTGCACCGCCCGACGCGGTGACGTCTGCAAATGGGTGCGGTTACAGCACAGCGCTCGTTTCCATGGTGATTAGAATCAAGTATTTTTTTGGTAAATGTATTTGTTTTGCAATAAATAAATAAATGGATTAAAACTGATACCATATATGTTACATCTATTACTACAGACTATTACGTCAAGAAATGCACTTCCACAAATATGAAAAATAAAGGACGTGTGATTTCACAATGTAAACAATTTGTAAAAGGTTAAAAACAAACCTTTGACAAATATCTATCTCAACATCTATTATGCTGTAATGCTAATGACGCACAGGCCTTTTGGGTGAAAGTTCACAATTATTATAACGGGTTTCTTATACATTCATGTCTAAAATGTAAGGTTGCATAGCTATATTATAATTTACTTCAACTATAATTGTTTCCTGTTGTTTTTATAATGTTATTCGTGGAAACAGTTAAGTCCGTATACGTGTAAACAAAAAGTCTAACATGATGTTAATGGGTCGTATCCAGGTGTGGATAACGACAAATATAAAGGATAAAATTACTATTTGATCATAAAGTATATTTTGTTGACTGTCACAGCCATGGACGGTCACAACAGGCAGCATGCAACATTTTCGGCACGCCCACTCGTGGCTGCTGTTGCATGTTTTATTTTGCAGATTGCGCTTGTTTCGCTGTAACAATGGCGCGGAACAGGCGGCGCCCCTACCCTACTGACGCGACACCGCCCAAACAAGTCACCCTAGTAACCATATCTAACGCTCCTATATTACCGTAGTTTTGCACGCGCATTTACGCTCGGCGCTGAGACCAAATCCGTGCTCGCGCACGAAATCCATTTACACTCCAGTAGTAGAAGAGGGCCTGGATCCAGTCGCTTTGCTCCGTACATTAAACAATCCGTTCGGTTAAAGCAACGCACAAACGGTAAAAACGTACTGAAAGCGGCGGTGGTCCCTCGGCGTATCACACTGACAGAGCAGGAGTGGTTTGGAGAGGAAGAATGGCGGATTCGAGCAGCACCGCAGCGGTCGGGGCCGCAGGCTCCAACAGCGCTGCTGCTGCCGGGGCGGCTGGCACGGTGGCGCAGGATGGAGCGCCCGCAGCTGCGGGACCCAAGGCCGAGTCTGTTAAGGGACAGATTTTTGATGTGGGCCCCCGCTACACGAACCTGTCCTACATTGGGGAGGGGGCGTACGGAATGGTTTGGTAAGTTGCGCTTGTCGTCTCTGTTGGGCCACCGTAGTGTATAAGTCAAAGTGCTAACGTTAGCTAACATACGCTGTTTGTTAGCCAGCTAACTCTGGCTATTGTATTCAACAAGCGTTGTCCATCAATTGAGCGTGTGGTGTCGATGTATGTGTTTAAAACTGCTGCCCAACATTCAGACATTGCAACCTGAAGGCAGCCCATGTTATGTTTAGCAGGTTAGCTGACGAGCTACAGGCGTGGCTATTACAGGAAACATGATTGGGAGTGATTGCGCAGGACGATTGCTTTCAGGAGAAATCTTTTGCAGTGTGCATTTGACCGCACATTTGAGTTGGTTATCGCTAAAGTCGTTTTATACGTACTGCGGAATTAGTCTCACAGCCACGTTTATCTCTACGGGAATTCTGATTGATAAACATTCAGCCTGCAGAAAAGCTGCTGCAGAGGATGCGAGTAGGATTCCTCAGTTGTAGTTAGGCCTTTCCTCGTGTTATCGCTGTATGTGATCTACAGCCCTGTGTGGACATGTTAAGCAACCCTGTTGCACTTGACATCAATGCCAAGTCATCGCAATCGAGGCTGAACTGTGAACAGGATGAGATGTGACAGCACTGCGTGTCAGTGCAATATGGACGGTAGCATGAGAGCAGGGCAGCAAATTCATCTCAACAAGACACGCCGTGTAGATCACTGTCATTTTCAAACGGCAGTGTGTCAGCACAGTATTTTATTTGTGTCATCATAGGGATGTGATTCCACGGTGGCAGCAATTGGTGTTTGTAAACATTGTCAACACCCACTGGGTAATACAGTGAAAGAACCAATTATATTTTAATCCTATGATTTACACCATCTTCAAAACTGCATGTTAATCATTATCCAAATGTACAGCTGTTTTGTCACAGATGTGATTATTACTAATGTGTACATCCAGGGTTGTTTGTTCATGTCACAGTATTTCAGCCATTAAATAAGGTACAATGACATGTGAACTTGCCCAGTTTATGCAGTGTGTTGTGCAACAAGCAAACCGACTTCCACCAATAGGGAAGATGTGATGTAATTATTGTTCCTGTTGAGGCTATAGTGTGTAAAACCTAGCTTAGATGATATTTTTTTTTTTTCTTCAACACAAAGGGACAGTAAATTCAAGCATCTCAGAAACACAACCATTCACAGCTCCTCTTAGCCTCTACCTACTCTACACCTACACCACACTGCATCTACTCTTGGGCATACACCTACAGTACTTCACAACATATCACAGCAAAAAGACGTGTCACGTGTGCATCCTGGCAGCAAGACAGTCTGCAACGCCCGTTCGGAGCTTAGTGTTAGCCCAGTTTCTGATAACGTCATTGTGTGTGTGTGTGTGTGTGTGTGTGTGTGTGTGTGTGTGTGTGTGTGTGTGTGTGTGTGTGTGTGTGTGTGTGTGTGTGTGTGTGTGTGTGTGTGTGTGTGTGTGTGTGTGTGTGTGTGTGTGTGTGTGTGTGTGTGTGTGTGTGTGTGTGATTGTACATTGTAATATGAGACCTGTTTTGTGCTTCTGTCCACATCCTCCCTATCCAGCTCTGCTATGGACAACGTGACGAGCCAGCGCGTAGCCATCAAGAAAATCAGCCCATTTGAGCACCAGACGTACTGCCAGCGCACACTGAGGGAAATCAAGATCCTGCTGCGTTTCCACCATGAGAATATCATCGGCATCAACGACATACTCAGGGCACGACACCTTGACAACATGAGGGATGTGTATCCTTTAATGCTTACATGAAGGGTCTCGCTGCATTTGTATGCAGGCTGCTAATACAAATGTTCCTTATTCCCTAAACTTGTATTGAATCAAATTATTATTATTATTATTATTATTATTAGAATAAGTAGTCCAATCCTAAGCTTTGACAGTGTAAATCATTATCTTTTTTTATTTTTTGTAGTGCTTCTCCTACTATAAGTAGATTACTCAAAAGGTGCTACTTTAAAAATCTGGTGATCTAGCATTCAAGAACCTGGAAGAAAACAGTGTACAGTGACTTTGGAAGAGTAACGTTATTGCAATAGCCTCTGCATTTCCATTTTAAGTGTGTTGGAGAATGAGAATTCAGCTGTGACCACGCCAAACAAATAAACGAGATATTAATCCAGCTTGCAGTCACTATAATCTCGCTTTAGTGTAAAGCTTTAAGATCGGGTTAACCAAGAGTTCAGTGGAACAGTTAATAAGGAGAAAAACATTTAAGACAATTATGTTGTTCATGGCTAGATAAGCTACTTTTTCAGCTAAATATGAAGCGTAATACAATTGTTTTGAGGTGCTGGGTGTTAACGAGTAACAGTTTATACATTGTGATTTTTGTTTGTTTAATAGCATTGTCTAGAAGATGTTGGAACCAAAGTTAATTACTGGAGTAGGCAGTTTTTAGTTTTCCAATATTGGACAGAAATTCCAAAATAACTTTTTAGCATATTGGTATTCAAGTGGAGTGAGAGAAAACTAGACTTGTGCATCTCATCTTGGATATTTTTTCAGGCTTGAAAAATCCAGCCAATGTGAGGGGACTTTGGCCAATCCAGTCATTTCAGAGGGAGAGCATTCCTATTGGATGTTCTACAAACGTGGCTGCGCGTGCACATAACTTTTTAAGATGATGAAAGCCTTATTCAATGGCCAAAAATACCGCAGAGAAAGTTGCTTTTCCAGCATTGGCAACAGCTTATTGTGCCCGGAAGCAGAAGCCAAACATAATATATACATATGTAACAAATATAATGGTTCAACAACTCCTGGTTTTATTTGATTCAACTTATGCTGTTGAATAATTCAGGACACATTAAAAATCACTTTCAGAGTGGTCTTTATGTTTCTCCTGGTGTCAGTGGATACTGTCGGCCCTCTCGTTGTCCTCCTTGACCCGTGCGTCCTTGCAGCTACATTGTGCAGACTCTGATGGAGACGGACCTGTACAAGCTGCTGAAGACCCAGAGGCTGAGCAACGACCACGTTTGCTATTTCCTCTACCAAATCCTGCGAGGCCTCAAGTACATTCACTCAGCCAACGTGTTGCACCGTGACCTCAAGCCCTCCAACCTGCTCATCAACACCACCTGCGACCTCAAGGTCAAAACACACACACACACACACACACACACACACACACACACACACACACACACACACACACACACACACACACACACACACACACACACTAGGGCTTCATGATATGAGGAAAATATCCAATTGACTATTTTGACTGATATTGCATTTGTGATATTAATTTAAAAAAATGCTAGGATCTGTACCAAATAATAAAGAATTTAGTTTGTAGGATATGATTTGTAGGCCGATATCTATCTGCAGCACCACAATACTTTGCAATAATATGTTGTAAATTTCCCTTTACATTCCCTGTAATTTAAAGTTCAAACATGGTAACTGGCTCATTTTTGAGAGAGAAAAGAACTATTATGCTTATGTTAGCAGTTGCAAGTTACAGCGCTCAAAAATATTGGAAAAGAATCTCGGGAATGTTGGACATGGGTGATGGATTGACCTGAGCCCTACTTTGCTTGCCATGGCTCTTACTGTGCAACAAATCGTTGAATTGCAAAATATAACACTTATTCAAACCTGGTATTTGTTGATACTTAATATTAAATTACTCACCGTTGGATTGTGATACAGTGTGTGTTTTGTATTTAAGCAGCTAAGTAGCCAAACATGAAATACTTCTGGAGTTTATTAATGAGGATCTAAACTATCTAAATTACTAAAATGTTTCGGGCAGTTAGGTGTCAGTACCTTTTTTAAGAATAAAGAAGCAAAATTGTCCATCTAAATGCATTTTCCTTACTACAATAGCTGCAGGATGGCTGTGGCCCTTTCAACCATATAGTATTATTGCTTCTTTCTCCACTTCTACAGTGATGAATACTCATATTTCCAAACTGAATAACTTGGTACCTGTAGATGATCAATATGTTTTTGGATGACTGAAAGATACAGAATAATTTACACGTTACATTGCTTGATGCCCAATTAATTCACTGGGGTTTGTGATAATGCCCTGTGGGAAATTGAGTGCATAGCATATAAGTTATAAGAAAAGCGTGTTTTAAGCATCATAGAATAATGACGTACAACTATCAAAAGGCCATAAGAGCTGTGAACATCCATCCAAAATGTATTTTCCTTCAGAGTCATGGCTGCTCAGTTTGTTCCATCAGAGACTAATTCAACTCTTTCAACATTTTGTTTCTGCAGTGATATGTCAGTGTTAAAAAATCTATAACAAAGCTACTATAAATGCATTGATATGAGCCATCGGGTTTGCTTTTCACTTTGCCTTGTTGTCCAGCTTCAGAAAACACTTGTGAACTCTCAGCAGCCAACCATCAATCCCTGGATTAGCAGATCATGTGGGAGGAGTGAAGAACAAAGGCAGCACATGTTGCAGCTTCTTTCTGATACAGTTCTCTCCCTTATCATGCATTACAGCTATACATTACGTCTCTGACTTTGTTAGATAGATAGATAGATAGATAGATAGATAGATAGATAGATAGATAGATAGATAGATAGATAGATAGATAGATATGCATATGTAATTTAATAAAAAAGGAAAAGATCAAATTCCTCCCTTTGTGCGTTATGTATTATGTATGTATGTAATTTTGGTATTTTATTAAATGGAAACGCGATTTTGGGGTGTGGGGCTTAACATGTGTAAATATGAAATTTCTGACCGTGTTATCCTCAGATCTGTGACTTTGGCCTGGCGCGGATAGCCGATCCCGAGCACGACCACACAGGTTTCTTGACCGAGTATGTGGCCACGCGTTGGTACAGGGCTCCAGAAATCATGCTCAACTCAAAGGTAGGTCTGTAAGGAACTTGTGTGGATTCTGTATTGAACTGGAAAGCTTCTTAGTTTGTTGACTATATGTGCGTTTGTGTCCCAGGGCTACTCCAAGTCCATTGACATCTGGTCAGTTGGCTGCATCCTGGCTGAGATGTTGTCCAACAGGCCCATCTTCCCCGGGAAACACTACTTGGACCAGCTCAACCACATTCTGGGTGAGTTTCCCCTCATTTGCATCAACTATTTTTATTTGCGGGACATTCACATTTCCATCCATTCTGATTTCCTCTTTGTTTGCCCAGCTATGCTTTGAATTACAACTAATTCAAACAGCATGTACATATAACCTTTTCAGCATTCTTACTTAAGTAAATCAACTTTTTGGAAACTAAAATTCACAGTTTCAAGTAACTAAAGTGAGATGTGATTGAGCTGAAAATGTGGCGTGCTACACTTGTTTCGATGGCATTAAAGCAGGTTTTTACCAGACTTTAACAGCCACATCTTCACCATTAGTTGAGTAGCCATATTGAAATATGTCCCTCACTCTCATTCTGTGTGCAGGCGTCCTTGGCTCTCCTTCTCAAGATGATTTGAACTGCATTATCAACATGAAGGCGAGGAACTACCTGCAGTCCCTGCCTCATAAACCCAGGATCCCCTGGGAGAGTCTCTACAAGGCGGACTCAAAAGGTATGGCAGTGCACCGCATTATTCATTTCTAAACATTTAATGTAAGGGGAGAAATTATATTTCAAATAAGAATAAAAACAACCTCTGTATGGCCCATAGTTAGCAGCAGATGCCGCTGTGAAAATAAACTCATAGGTCAGAGGACTGTGCTGTTTTTTTTTCTAACTGTTTAGATTGATCAGTGTGACAAGATAGGGCTGCACAATATATTGTTTTATCATTATCGCAACATCATCTCTAAAGGCTGGGACATATTGCAAAAGACATTCAGAGATTATTTGAGTTAGTTGAAAGAGAATATCACCAGAAAACTGCCTATTAAAATGTAACTTTTGTTCTTATTTTTAGTGCTGCCTTTTATATTCCATTCAATGTTTAATTTGTTCAATAATAGAACGTTGGAAATTATTTCCTTATCAGTTTTTTTTTTTTAATTCAGTAAGCAGTTTTTGTATTTTAGCAGAATACTGAAAGCAGCAGAACTGAGTACACTTTAACATGTTTATGGCAAGTAATGTTATTGTGATATTCAACAAAGATTTAGCATATTTCCCTTTTATAGTGCAGCCCTAACAACAAAGTGTTTATGGTTTCATGTAACTGACGCTGAAACGTCACATCCTACCTCCTGTAAACCTGAAGAACAATTATCTAACAGGCTTTTAATAATCCTTTTGTCAGATTATCTGTACACAGCTGTTTGTTGTACAAGCTTTATTTGTTTGTTTACATTCATAATAATAATAATGAAGGTGAAAGTAAAAGTTCAGAGCTTCAAACAAGAGCATCCAGTAAAGTAATGATTATTAAGTAATAATATATAGTACATCCCAATTCTATTACAATTATTTCAACACAGTTTAGTTATTTAGCTTTGTGCAACAGTGAAAAATCAAAGCTATACTGTGAATGAAAAATAAGTAAATGTGAAACAGAGCAGTGCAAACAGAGCATTTGTTAGCTCCATGTTTAGCTCACACCTGCTATCTTTTGGTTGTTTTTTCCCCCCCAACATAAATCTTTTGACATTAAATTCACCAATGAAACAACAAACTCATAAACACTAGCAAATGAAACAACACCAAAGTCGCCTTGGGATTGCTTTCACATTTCACAACCTTGGAGTGTAATGTCTAATGTTAACTATAGTTCTAGTCCTAGTTTTCCCATTTTCGGTCTAGTTCTGCTTCTTTCCAGTTAATAGATTTCTCTTGTTGGGGGTGTTTCCTTAGCCCAGTTCCAAATGAGAGCTTTCTTGCTAGCTACTAGCAGTATTTTGATCACTAGCAATACTACTTTCTTTATGGAATTTACATAGAGAAAGCACCAAATAACTTTTAGGCACCTTATACCTTAGTATTATTATAATTACTTTGGTTGTTTCTAGTGTCAGTCCAATAAACATTTTGACAGTGAAATAAAAATGAATACACCTGTAAGAAAAGAGAGAAACTGAACTAACTGAAGTCTTGATGAATATAACGCAGCTCTGGACTTGCTGGGACGCATGTTGACCTTTAACCCCGTGAAGCGCATCAGCGTTGAGGAGGCCCTGGCTCATCCTTACCTGGAGCAGTACTACGATCCCACAGATGAGGTACGCACAGATGGAGTTATCAATTCTGGCCAATTTATAAATGAATGTCCTACTGCTGCAGCACAAGGCAATCAGGGAAAATAACTTGCGTGTTGATTTTAAAGAAAACTTGCAAGATGGAGGAACGTTAATCTAAATTATATAAGGGCTCAAGATTTAACTTGTAAAAACAGTGCCTTCTCATCTATATTTAACCTGTACTCCACAGAGGAATCTGCACCAACTGAACAAATACAAGTTTTGCGATTATGTTTGTCATTGTTTTCAACCATGTGCCAAGATTTAATTGTGAGCCTTTTCCTGCTTTGTGACGAAAAGCCTCTTAGCTGTTTGGAATGCAATTAGTATTAAGTTTGCCCTATGGTTCAGCCCTGGAGGGGGGGGGTAAAGAATGCAAACACATCTCAGTTTACGTCAGCATAGACTGAACCCTAGTACTGTTTTGTAGAAATCTAAATGTTGGTTTTCTTCACTGGTGTTTCCAGTTTCATATGCTTTTTTTTGTGAAAATTACATCTTCTGTTAAATTTAATTAAAAACTAACAATTCAAACATTTTACTGCAATGTTCAGGTTGCATAAAGCCTCTCCAGCTTTCCCAACTTGGCAGCAGCTGTTTCAGAGCCTACCTTTTTATATAAGCTGCAGCTGCCTAAGCTAGGTTTAGGACATAGCTCTCCAGCTTCAGTTGAAAGTTTGTACAATGTGTGGGTGTTTTTTTTTGGTTGTTTTTTGTAGCCGGTAGCAGAGGAGCCCTTCACTTTCTCCATGGAACTGGATGACCTTCCTAAGGAAAAGCTGAAGGAACTGATCTACGAGGAAACTGCTCGTTTCCAGGAAACCTACCAGGGCTCCTGAGATGCACAGGTATGCAGCCAAACGCGCACAGTTGTAGCAATTAGATTCTGCTGATTTGAAGGTTGAAAAATGAATATGTGAAATATATTTTAGTAGATGTTTCTTTCCAGATATACCCTGATATACACCATAAGTGCTTCACCTAATGATGCAGCTACAGATCAAGCTAGTTGTTTTGGTCATAAGTCTGAACAGGTTGATCCAAATGATTAAAAGCCAAATTATGTCTTTCTTGACCTGTGTGTGAGTTATGCAGTATTTGAGGGTGATGATTGGTGGCGTATTCATGCACACCTTGTGGTGACTGAAACACACAGGAGAGGTTGAAAAAAAGATTGATGAAAATCAATGTGATCTGTTAAAGACAATTGCAACATCAGTCAAAAATCAACCACTTCAAAAAAAATAAATAAAAAAGCCGCATTCTGTTTTCACCCAATGTTAGATTCTGTTTTCTTCAAAACTGCAAGAGCTTTGAAGAGACTTTGTTGTGATTCAAGACCACAAGATGTCAGTGGAGCAATGCATTTATTCAAACGCATCCAGCACTCGACTGTTTGAAATGTGGAACTGCCATGTCCCTCAATTATTCTGACTTTCATTTATATAAAGGGGAAGTTGCCCAGCAGGTTCATCACAAATATTTCATTTGGAATGTTTGCTTGTCACTGGCATTTTATTATAACAGACAAATCCTCTAAAACCGAGTGATATTGTCTTAATGTCATGCTGCTATCAGCACGTATAGTATTAGTACCAGTATCATCTATGCTTTTATATCCAGTGAGGGAATTAATGTGAGAAAAGGACTTCGGAAATGTTAAACGTGACAAGAGATGGCTACATACGTTTTAAAAAGGATTCTTACTGTTATTCCAGTTAGTTTGTCAAGAGGATGTTAGTTATGAATGCATGTCAATTAAATGGACACATTAAGAGTTATTTGACATAATTATGAAACAAATTAAGATTTACATTTTATTTCAAATACTATGGTAATGTTTTCAGGACCATCTAAAAAAGCTTAACATGAAATTAAAGAGAAAATTGAGGACTACGTGACGTCTTAAATTTGACCACTATTAGCTCAGCTACCTCATATATTAGCACATAATGAGTGAGTGGGCCTAAGTGCAATTCTTTTTCTTTACTTTTCTTTTTAGCACTAAAGAGTGACAAAGCCACACCGAGGCTCGGAACAAGAAGACCCCAATGACATGCTAAAACAAAAAGAAAAATGCATCTTCAAGAAACCAACAAAAAGAGAAAACAAGAAATGAACATCTAACGGCTTATCTTTCTATTTCTACTGCAGGAGAGCTAAGTTTTACTTTTTTTTTCTGTGGTGGGGTGGGGGGGGGGGTCTGTCGTACTCGTACTGTTTCAGTTTTAACCATGTTGGACTCTCCATCCTCTCACCTCACATTTGTTTTCCCGTTAAAGGTCCTTCCTCATCCTGTCCCATTTACAGTCACTCACTGTTTCTCACCTGTCCTTATAAAACCCCTTTTCCGCCTCTCCTGCAGCTGTTGCTGGAGCTCTCTCTGTTGCTCCCTCTCATATAAACTACTGTATTAACCAACACCGTAACTCTCTTGTCTTGCGCCATGTAAATCACTACCTGGGAAAATTGAGGGCTATAAGAACGGGGATGCTAATCGGGTGTATGTATGTACAAAATATAAAAGCTTTTTTTTTTTTCTTCAAGTGTGCTTGTCTCAGTTTTTGTATGTACACAGTCAAGTGTTTTCGGATCAGTCGTATCAGTATGTTTTGGGGTTTGTATTTGATAGTCATTTTTCTTTTTTTTTTCTTTTTAACACTTGATTTTGAGGAAAACATTCAATGTTTTTACTGGCATGTTAGCAGGTTTTGTCGTAGCTCTTTTTTTTTTTTTTTTCTCCAAAAAACAAAAACTGTATGATGTTCATATGAATGCATGCATTCCTGAAATTAACCAAAGTGGCAGAGAGATGGAGGAAACTTGGAGGAGCAACTAAGTAATATCTATTTCTTTTTAAATCATACCTTAAACTTATTTCTTGACCTGTAACTTGTACCAAGGACAGACAAACTCCCCCTTCATTTGTGGAAAGTTGGTTATATTCAGGAGGCGCTACATGATTGGAACAAATGGAAATCAAAAAGCAAAAAAAAAAAATAGTTTCTATAATTGTGTATTCATTCAAATAACAGTTATACCTAGCCCCATTTTCCAGAACATTCACGGTACTCTGTGCCATGTCAAAACGTTTTTGGTTTTTCTGACGATCAGGAACTACCTGCCTTAATGTAAGTTTTACAGTGGAAGAATATTGGTATAACATTATTGTATATTCAACATTTGGCCCCACTGCCAAAATCCAATAGCTGATCCAGCGTCAGTATACATTCCTATATTAAATTACATTTTTGCTACAAATGCATAGCATTTGAATGATGACCTACTTGTCTCATAACATTACTCAAGCCCCCTGTTGTTCCTCAGCTCCTCTTGATCCTAAATTTCAGTGAATCCTCCATTTCCAGAGCCCTGTCTAGGAGCACATATGGTATTCTGGAAAATGGGGCCTGGTTGACAGCTTTTCTATCCCACCATGCTGTTTTTGTACTGCGTTCAGTTTTGCTACCGTTTGTCCCAGGGTGACTGTACGGAGTCAAATATGTATGTGGGCTTGGGCCTAATTAGCAAAGCAAAAGCCCAAATTTAAACATTCACGTATTCAAAGTGGCCATACTTGAATGTGGTCTAGAAAAGAGCACTTTTCAACGAGATTTTTGGATTATGATCTTTCTGGCTCATTGATGCGAGTGTTGAATGTAAATGGCCAGAATTTCCGGAGTCTGTTGCTGCAGCTTAGCATTCGCCAGTTGTGATCTTTTACATGAATGGCACCTCTTTTACGACTACTGAGAAAACTGTACATGTCACTGATAAATGCTATGTTCACGATATATGGTAGAGATGGAAAACAATTCCCATGTACAACTTGCGAGTGTCATCCAGACGGGTTATAAATCAAAGCTTTCAGAAAAGTCGTAACTACGAGATGCAAGTTGACGGAAGGGCTATTTAATAGTTGGAAACTCGCAATTATGATAACTCCAATATAACGTGAATGTGGCATAATCAACGACATAATAGTCAAGCCAAGCAACCATCATCACTTCATGGTTCGTATATATACACCCTCTCTGCTCGTTTCCTTTTTGCGCTCCTGTTCCCGCTCCCCTGTGCCTGTGTGTTTTTTCCTGGCTAACTTACTGGATGTTTTTTCTTCAATGCGGGCGATTTAATACTACATCGTTTCTCAGATGGCTTTTCATGTTTCTTTGAGTGTGTGCATGTGTATAATGTGTGTCTTCATTGTTCCTGTCAGTGTCTGCTCCCTCCTCTCTTTGTTCTGGATGTGACTGTACTAATTGCTGCCTCGCGGAGCACCGCCTGCAGGTCCAGCTCAGTCTGCACTAATTTCTGCCTGGGACCAGTAAAGAAGCCGCGCGCCCCCCCCCCCCCAAAAAAAAGGGACCAACATGCACTGGATTCTCTGTCACTCTGTCTCTCTCTCTTTCTCTGTCTCTCTCGCTGTCTCTCTCAGGGCAGGCCTGGATGCTAAAAGACTCCAGATCCGGAGCACTTACCGGCCTCGCCCTCTTGCAGCAAAAATCATTGATTTGTTTTTACGTGCTCGAGCTGCGTCATAGGCTGTCTTCTCAGAAGCCATAGCCAGCACTTTGGGATCGGTGCAAGGCTTTTTGGTGCATGTGGTAATATCCATCCTTTTGTTCAACCTCCTGACTCACGCCATGCTTTACTCAAAGGGCTGCCTCCCCCGTCCTCCTGTTCCTCCCTCTTCTGTCTGCTTCTCCACAGTGGAATTGGGCAAAGACCTTCTAACCCATATCACCGACTTTGCTGCCACTTGTCCTCTTCCAGAAAATCATTGCCCCTGTCTCGTCTGGATCATAGATCATGGATGGTCATACATGCCGGAAACTCGCATAACTCAATCAGCACGCCTGCACTTTGTCTTTCCAGCCACGCTCTCTGCCCTTCGAGGTTGTTTTTCTCTTGTTTTCTCCCTGTTCAGCTTTAAGTTTTGCCTGCTGTGTGTTGAATCTAATGGGTCGTCAGCAGTAATTCGTTTGTGTACAAGTGTATCTGCTCATCAGTAACATAAAGCCAAGACTCACTCTGCAGTTACTGGTGCTTTTACATCTGAGAGATTTTCATTTTCTTTTTTTCTGACCAACACAAAAACAGTCGTACAGATATTTTGTATGTGTTTCAAGTATATTTGACCACCAGTCAACCAGGCCCTGCTTGCTTTTTTTTGTGGTCTTTCTAACTGACCTGCAACCATGAGAATGAACCAAGAGGACCGTTTTGCAATCCTTCTGACACACGCACACACACACACACACACACACACACACACGCTTACTCTCTCTTTCTGAGAAGTGTATGTGTGTCAGTGAAATGTTCAACTTAAACACACCATATACATTCATATAGTATCAACGAGTCAAAAGGCCTGTCCATCATGAGGCCTGTTTCCAGATATTGTTGTTTTTAAATGGCTGTTCTTATATCGCTATTGTTATATTGGTGAGTTGTTGTATTTTCATTTTTTTGTCTTTTTTTTTTTTTTTTTTTACGTAAAAGGGAGTTAAAGTTGTATCTTTTTTTTTTTTTAATAATTAGGATGTTTTTATTTGTATTTTCTCTTATGGGCGTGTTTATTATTGGCAGTGTTCAATCTTTCTGAAAATCTGAAACCTTTTTTTTTTTTTTCTCTTTGATTTTCCCTTCAAGATCTTATAAGGAATTATTTTAAAAGAAGATATAAGTAGATTGTCAAAAGAGATATGAGTTATTGAGGGTTATAGTCTGTATATTCTATGGGTATTATGAATTAAACGATTAACAAAGAAACAGAATTATATACATAAATAAAATTTCCTGATACTGTTACAACGGTTTGGATCCTTTTTTTCTGTGTTGGTCTTTTTTTTTCTTTTTCTTTTCTTTTTTTTTTCCTTCCTTCTATGGTATTTTCAGCACCTTTTGAACTTCAGGTGCCAGTTTTTACAAACAAAGACTTTGACTATGAGTTAGATCTGATGAACAGACTTCAGAAAGATCTCTGGCAAGTAAGATCCATATATACACCTGCAATTAGAGCTTTTTGCCATAGATGCGTTCAAAGAGCAAAACAGGCAAGAGTGATTGGAACCATGAGAACATGGCTTTTAATTGTTAAATAGCCAGGTGTAAGGCTGGCTGGCTAACTTTTTAGTCTTCATTTCTTGTAAAAAAAAAAAAACTTTCATCAGATTAATTCCAAAGCCAAACAAAGACTGGTCTAACACTATAGTCTGAAAGATCTTTCTGAAACCGTCATCTGAAATAAATATCAAGCCTGAGAGTCGTGGGAAGGAACAGAACTGTGTGCCATCTCTCCACAACAGTCAACTTGCTTTACCACCTTCCTACATAACGTGTCTGAGCGTGGCTTTCCCATCTCTCCTTTCCATGCTCAGAATGTCATTGGAATGTCAACAGCAATGTCTGCTTATCACTTCAAAATGAATGGAAGTAGCAGGCAAAGGTCTTTCAAAATGAGCAGGACTCCTAATTTGTAAGTCAAAAGGAAACCCTTACAAAAGTGCGAAAATGCTGGAAAGTCATGAATAGACCTCTCTATTCTGGTGAAACCCACGCTTGTTGTAACATTTCAGAGAGGGCTCGGCCTCTCGTGTCATTGTTTTACACATTCCAGCTCTGCTATAGAACCTGAACAATAAAGAGATTCACTCTGCTGACTTTGTAGTATATGTATAACAAGCAGCATGCATGCACCTAGAGATGACGTTTTCATATTTTTGGCCTTGTGGGTCAGAGTTAAGTTTACATTCCTTCTTCCCACACACCATCCCTTTTGTCAAATATACACAGACTAAGAAACCTGGTACACTCCCAGTGATGCCTTTTGTCTTTCAAAGTATCAGTTGCAAACTATGTCTGTGCTCAAGTTCAAATGAACCTATTAAATCTGAAATTGACTGCTTATTTATCATATGATTTTGCTTTAGTGTCATAATCACAGTACTGATGGACAACTTCACACTGCAAACAATGAAACAGAATAGAAGAAATCCTAGAAAAGTGTTACAGGTCTGACACACAACGCCACCAATCTCCTAGCGGAACAAATGCAGTTTAGTAGTAGTATTGCAACAGGCAGGGGAGAGGCCAGAGAGAGAGAGAGTTGAGCTCTGGGTTATGAGCTGGTGTTTATTAACCATTTTTTTACAGCTCTGAAGGATTGTGAACAAGTGTGAGCAGGAAAGAAACTTTCTTCTGTCTAACCAGTTTCTCCAGTTTTTCTCTTATCTTGCAAGAAAGACGGAGCAGGTAGTATAGAGTTAAGCGGTTGGATTTGTAACCCACATAGGGGGATTGTTGTAGATTAATTATCTTTTGCTGAAGGACAGTCGTTAGCTCAGTTTTGTTTGACCGCTGGGTTAGGAGATTGTGCAAAGACTCAGCCAGGATCTCACTGGACATATTTGCAGAGAAGGATGAGCAGTTTTCTGTACTTCATCCTCCCAGCTCTGGGCGGATACACTCTCACCTCAGTGTACCTGCTGAAGAACCCCCACATTCTCCACAAGAGGAAACGCACTGCTTTTTACTGCACACACATCTCACACAGAGGAGGTAAGGGGTTGATTACCAGCCAGGTGCAGTCCATAATTTACTGGAAAAATGCAAGGAGATGGTTGGATTGATGTTGGCTATTTAGGGCCTGAGCATTAAAGTGTGAGAAACCTATTGTTTTTGTAAAGATTATTAGGCTTGTGATGCTCAAAAACTCACAACAATTGGCATACATGTCAGACCTGTCAGAAATTGCAATGTTCTGTAGTGATTGGTTTGGGCATGGCCATTGGGCTCCATAACGATCCTAAACGCACTACAGGATTAGAATAAAGTTCATTTGATGTTCACAAAATCTGGTGGAAGCATTGCTCTTATTTTTACAAACATGTTAAAAAGAATTGTGGTATCAGACGGAAATGCACAGCTGCATCAACCAGCGGCCAGTAACGTTACCCCTAGTCTTGCTTTGCCAGACCATCCACACGTTGTGGAGCAAAGGAGGGTCTGGTTAGTTCACATGGCATTCTGGGACAGAAGAAAAACGTGCTGTGGTTTATTGGCATTTCTTTTAACCAATCAGAACCATTATGGGTGATGCTAAGAGGCACAAGGAGCCGCTGTAAAAGAGAGAAAACTCAGATTGGACAGATAGTCTGTCCAATCTGTTAACCATAGTCCTCAGAAATCCACCAGAGTTTAAAATGACAACAAAAGAAAGCGGAAGGAAACGGACATTGACAAAAATACATGCATCTGGTGGAATTTCCTGTGGCACCGGAGCAATCCCGGAAGTGGAACATCAAGGATATAGCCTAACGTCATGGGGGGTGTGAGGGCGTTCCTCGCTGCTCGCAGCTTTAATTAAATATTTTAAAGGCCTGTTTCATTCACTCGTTGCACATCCCTGGAAGAATATTGTTGTTAACTTGCAACAAATAACTCAAATGAAGATGTAAATGTCACACTACAAACACTACAAGAAGCGTGTTGATAAGAGAAAAGAAGCATTGCTAACATCCTCATGTCCTACGATAAATAGGCAGGCAATTTCAGTGGCTCAGTGTGTCTTCTTAAATATTTTGCAAATCTTTTAATGACATAATTGACTACTTTTTTTTATTTTTTATACCCTAACTCCTCTGTTGGTCACCAGGATGTGGAGAGAGGATAGAGAGCACGATGGACGCATTCACAAAGTGAGTATCAAACTCAAGTAAAACTCAGATTTAGAAATCTATCTGCAAAAACATAGACTTACTGCTATAACTTAAATCCTGTATTTAAGATATTAAAAATGCTGAAATTCTAGCTGCCTAAAGATGCATTCATGTACTGTATAAAATGTTTGCAAGATTTGTGCTTCATAAAAAAGTAGTAAATAAGCAACACTATGTGCTGTCCTTTGTGGTTTGCTGTGTTAATTGTCTTACATCCTATAAGGATTAGATATTTTAGCTTCTTGTTCAGCATTTTCAGCAAGAGATGGGTGCATGTTGTCTCAAGTTTAAAGAGCTGGAAAAGGAGGAGTGAACAGAAGCTCTCTCACTGTGCAGGTAACAAATGCATGTATTCTCATCCTTCGTCCATGTGTACTTCGGTCTGCAGTGCGGTGGAGCAAGGCACACAGATGCTGGAGATGGACTGTCACTTGACACGTGATGGATATGTGGTAGTGTCACATGATGAGAATCTGCTGAGGCAGACCGGCCACGATGTCACCACCTCATCACTCAATCTACAGGTGGGAGGTCCTACAGGACTGTTGGTTAGGACAAAGGTCATAGCCTACTGAGACAGAAGCCTTCGCCAAGTGGTGGTTTTCTGTATTATTGTTTTAGCCTACCATGATTACACTTGATTCTCATATTTCTCATGTATAATACACAATTACATGTCAAAAAAATAAATCCCTCTATGTTTTAATTTAGTTATCTGCTCAGTTTGCCTCAGAACGTTTGTTATATGTGTTGTACCAGATTAAAACACAAAAAACCTACAGACTGCCATCAACCCAAGCCAACAGTAATAATAAGCACATGGTTGTGTGCTGAAGATAGATGTGTTTCAATCATTTACAGTTACAGTATTCTGCATCAGGGTTATGCTCATGATATCCACCAAAACAGAGTAAATGTTCACTTAAGTATTGGATAACTTTCAAGTGAAAGTTTAACTTTGCATTCAGCTTTGTCAGCTTGCAGCAACTCTGCATTAAACTAAGAGTATGCCGAGATGGAAACATTTCTTTCATGGTAATCACAAGCAATATCATAATAACATAACTTTATATTATAACTTTCTCCTTACCTCTGCTGTTTTGAAACTCTTTTAGGATTTGCCTCTGTATAAAGAGAAACTAGAGGTGACATTTTATACAGGTGAGTTCCTCCTCTCATTATCGTATTCTTAATCATTAACAAAAAGCCACTCAGTGGTCAGTAGCACAGTAGTCGGTGGTGTGTTGTTTCCCTTATTTTCCCCCCTCCCTCTTCCAGGTCGCTACAGCAACGGTCCAGACAGGAAGTTTGCTCTGCTGGAGGATGTGTTCAGGAAGTTCCCTAAGTTGCCTGTCAGCATTGAGATCAAAGAAAACAACAAGCAGCTGATGGAAAAGGTACAGTACACCTAAAAAAAACCACCTACAACTCTTACAAGAGCCGTTTCAGAACTTTCCAATGATATGAGAGTCTTCAAAATATGAAACTGTGTTCATGCTTTTGTGATGCTCAGCATATATCAAGTCAAATGTTGAGATTATCCCTGGTGGCGAGATATACTGTAAATTTCCACTGTTTGTCTTTGTCTGTTGCCTTTTTTTTATGAGCAATGTTCATGTTCATAGTTCATGTACTTTAGACTTATGTCGCTTTTAAACTCCAACATGTAAATGTGGTCTCTTTTAAAGCCAATATATCCTGCCTATGAGCATTTTTTTTTTACTTCAAAATGTCAGCTGATACACCTTCATATCTCATTAATCCTTCAATATTTCTCTCTGAAATGTAGAGGAGTAGAAGTAGACAGTGGCATGAAAAGAAAAGATTTAAGTAAAGTGCAAGTACCTGAAATTTGTACTTAATTACAATACTTGAGTAAATTTACTTGACATTCCACCACTTCCGCCTTCACGTTTCATCTGTAACCCTCCCATGTCCATGTGTAGGTGTCCAACTTGGTAAGATGCTACAACAGGGAGGAGATCACCGTCTGGGCCTCTGTGGACTCCAACATTATGATCGAATGCCGCAGAACGGTACATAGACCACTTGGGGGAGACAAAGTTACTTGTGCAGTATTTTACTATCAATTCAGAGCCAATATCATATTTTTAATTTCAGTTTCCAATAATATTGGAATTGCTTGACCTAAATATCTGGAATTGAACTGGAAACTGTCTCTGCGTTGGCACTCTCTCTCTGTCTCTCTCTCTCTCTCTCTCCCTCTCCCTCTCCCTCTCCCTCTCCCTCTCCCTCTCCCTCTCCCTCTCCCTCTCCCTCTCCCTCTCCCTCTCCCTCTCCCTGCTTCTTCTAGAACGCCTCCATGCCGTACAGTTTCACTGTGAACCGAGGTCTGCTGCTTCTGTTCCTCTTCTACAGCGGCCTGCTGCCCTTTGTGCCCCTGGGAGAGAGTTTACTGCAGTTCTACCTGCCGCGCATCTTCAACAGGTGTGGCTCAAAGAGTGTTTCTACATGTTGATGCGTGTTATTAAACAGCAAAATCCATCCTCTCTCTCTGCTCAGGCTACACCACAGCAGTCTTTATGTCCATGCCCTGTCCATGCATCCCACATGTTATTCTCAGTTTTTAGATACTTTGGCTGCAGGCCATGCAAATACTATACATAGATTTTTCTGATGTTTGGTGTGAGATAAATTTGTCACCGTACAGATGTGTCTATTGTTTCTGTGTCTGTGTGCTGAAGGATGTACATTCCTGAGGAGGGCATCCTGAGGAACAAGCTGGTCATCTATTTGTTAGAAAAGTAAGTAAAGTTTTCACTGCAGACTATTTATAACTGACTTTTTTCTAAAATGGTCATGAGAGTCATTGACAAACATGTCTGAGAAGGAAAAGAAATTTGAGAACATTACATCCCATGCAGAATTACAGCATTACAATAATGCCGTTTATATAGTAGCAAATTCTTAATTATGTCTTCCTGCTGATTTTGTAAACTGATTTATTCATATATTCATTTATGCTGTCATTCCAGAGTAACAATGAGGAAGAGTTTTTTTAAACACCTCGCAGCCCGTGGAATTCAGGTACGAAACCACATTCGCACCTAAAAACAGAGTTTGTTTAGGCGCATTACAGGAAATACATAGAAAGATTAGTTAAGAAAAGGAAACCTTTTAAATCATTTAAAATGAACTGTAATTGCATTTAACTTCCTACATCCCACAGCTGGAGATTTAGATCATAGATACAGTATATCAGTGAAAGGAAAACCCTCAAATCATAATTCCTGGAAGCAAAAACGAGAAGGAAAAGTAGATTTTCGTTGTCTTGTAACTGCATCATAATTTAACCAAAGCACTTAATGGTTTAAACTACACTTCAGTATTTCAGTTGAGACAAACAGCAACGCTCAAACACCCAAAGTGAATGTCTTGGATGCATCACCTCTGTCCTGATGTGAGTAATCTCTGCTGGGATGAGGTCACCCCCATTGTCAGGCCATGAGTATTCACTGAATAGTTTGGGCATGAAAACAATTGAAGTCATATGTCATGCCAGCTGCTAAGGGCCTCCAGGCATTTGAATGCTTATGAGTAATTCTGAGGTAGTGACTAAGAAAAGCTCTTCACCTCATCATGCACATTAAAAACAGAGTGATGAGATCTTCTCCGAAGGAGCTCCACACTCAAGGAGAACGTGGGCTTGTGTGAATGTTGGAATATTGTGAGACAATCATCTGTGATACATCACGATATATGTGTAATAAAGAAGCCTAAAATAGATTTTTGTTTCTCAGATAACAAGGAATCTAAAAAGTAAAGTATAGTACAACAGTGAAGGAAATCACAATGCTGCTGCCGTGGCATTGATATCAATTGTTTGTCGACACTGCAGTCTAAACAAGTGCCCCATTGATGCACCAAGGTCTCACTTTATGCTGATGTCTGCTGTATTTTGGCTGCTACTCTCCAGATTTGTAGGGTTTGTGTTGTATCAATGGTCAAAGCACATACTGTAGCTCAAAACTGCAGGAAGGAGAACAGAAACAGGACACTGACTCATTTAAACTTTACTCCTTGTTTTGTTGACATTGGCTTTACTCCACATTTGTTTAAAACAAAGGTGATAAAAAAGGTTTTTTTTAGCTGTTTGGACTCCAGGACCCTGAACAGATCATCACATGTTGACTAATATAGCTGTGATTGCAGGTGCATTTGTTTGTGTGCAATGAAGATGAAGACATAAAGGCTGCATTTGAAGTTGGGGCCACAGGGGTAATGACCGACTACCCGGCACTTCTGTCAAGCTACCTCTGCAGAAACAGAAGTCAGGATTGACCCCAAACACATCCTCACAATTTGTAACTGGCAGCTTTCTTATAGATGAGGACTGTGTAAAGAAATGACTGTGAGGAAAAAGTGTGAAGAAGAAGTGTGAAAACCGTTTCTGTGACAAGATTGGATGACGAGTTGTTGGTGCAGTGGGAGTAAAATTATTATTAATTTCTTTAATCTGAATCCTGAATCACTGAAGATAGAATTATCTGCAATCGTGTTATTTCTATTGCCTCCGCCCCACATGCTGCCAGACACAGCCCAGAGTTTAAAGGTCCTACGACATGGTGCTCTTTGGATGCTTTTATATAGACCTTAGTGGTCCCCTAATACTGTATCTCAAGTCTCTTTCCCGAAATTCAACCTTGGTGCAGAATTACAGCCACTAGAGCCAGTCCCACAATGAGCTTTCCTTAGTATGTGCCATTTCTGTGTCTGTAGCTTTTGAGGAGGAGAGAGGGGGGCAAGGTGGAGGCTGGGGGTGTGGCCTTGACCAACTGCCACTTTGCTCGTTTGAAAGCCATGATGTCTCTCTCTCATGGTTGGGCCAAATTCTCTGGGCGGGAAAAGCAGAGAAATGGGAGGTAACCTTTCCCTTTATGACCTCATAAGGGGTGACAAAGATGTAACAAGGGTGTAACAAAATATACAGCCAGCTATGTTGTTAGAGTGGACAATTATTATGTTTATGTCAATGAAAACTTCTTATTGATGTTGTCTTATGTTTTACTGTATGTGCATGTGGTATAGTGTGTTGTGCATTAATGTATGTAAGTGTGACCAGAGGAATGTGTAAGGATGTGTGGAAGAGGAGCAGGTACAGTACTCCACTACATTTTTTTTTCTCCTTGTATTTAGTTTTCTTATCTTTATCTTTTGGGTGCCATTGTGTTGGGCCGCCCCCAGAGCAAGGAGGGAGCTGGTCCAATACAGGTCACTCCCCACATTGGGCTGCCTCCAGAACCTCTGGGAGTCAGTGTGTATAATGGAGGAAGTGTAGCTTCTAAGCCTCCTTGTTTTTTGGGTTTTTTGAAGGGTTGCCAATTTGATGTGTCTTATTATTCCAATGATATTTGGTGATGATGACATCTAATGATTGAATCCAGGTGACGGTGGGTTTTATTGGTAAGAGATAATTTATTTCAGGGAGCATTATCAGTAGCTATTCTGCCTGTAACATATCAGTAAGCAGTTTTAGACTTACTGATTACATATGTAATGCAACCAGTGTGTACAGGCTGCTGCATGTTGATTTGTAGTGAAAAGAAAGTAGGATTGGTCCAGTTTATAGACCAATTGGAAATTTTGACAATTCTCCTAAACCAAATTTATATATGGCAAATAGAAATTTCCAAAGTATCTAAACAAAAGCTGTTTCTGTATCAAGGCACACATGGGGGAGGGGGGGGGTTCTGTTTGCTGGAGAGATAACTGAGCAGTTTGTTGGTACTGCAGAGTTTTGTGTTATTACGCTTGTCAGTTTGATAAAAATGTAGTGCTAGGATTGAGCAGTCTTTGTAGCTGGAGTAAATATTTAAGCAGCTGGACCATGTCACCTGACAACTCATGATAAGAGAGTAAACATGACTGTTTTGATTGTGTCTGATGTTATTTTTTTGACATAATTTGATTGGTTTGAATAACTTTAGAAATAAACTATCTGCAAAAATTCACTTTGGTGTGTGTTTTTATGTTCTTGTGTGTGGTATTAAGATGAAAAGAACACACATGTGCGTGGAAAATGAAAGCAAAGAAAATTGGTAGAACAAATATATCCATATGATGAGAACAGTGTTAGTAATATAGAATCTAGGCTGTATTGTGCATCTGTGTTTAATACAGTCACTCATCTACCATACAGCCACATATACTATACAGCCAGATATAAACAGGGGGTTTACATGTGCAGTTAGCCTCACCTGTGCTCCTGTTTTCCCAGGCTACGGTCAAAGTCCGGCCACACCACTGTGATGATATCAACCATCCTGTTAGTGAAACAAAGGCTGTCCTTTTCTGAACTGCTTGGCTGTGCTTTGCAGTGTGACAAGTGGGTTAATGAAATATAAGTGGATCAGTGCTGACTGAAGTTTTTAATACAGTAGATGTAATAAGCAAAGACTTGACCCAGCAGAGAAATAAGGCTCTTGTGATCACACAACCAGGGTAGTAGCTACCATTACACACAAACAAAAATGCCAAATTTCAAATGTAAATTTTGTTATGTTTATATTTTCTATGACTGAATATTTGAGGGTTTTAGACTGTTGGTCAGAAAGAATAAAAAAAGACATGTAAAGATGTCATGCACTTGTGATGGAGATTTTCTTACATTGTATAGACCAAATAATTTAAGGGAATAATGAACAGATACATAATTAAAATAATCATTAACAGCCCTGCTTTTCAAACAACATTTAGATAATTATGATGGGAAACATTTACAGAAAATATAGTTCAAGGGTTAAATTAATAAAATATAATTAATACAATGTGAACTATTTGGATTATTTTGGGATTGTGAGAATCCTTTGCAGTTTTTTTAGGATTGATGGTGCTGTGCTGGAGGAATTTTTACCCCCTGGCTACAACATAATACATATTTAAGAAGAAAGCAAAACAGCTTTTGGCAGCAGTGCAAATAAATCAAGAGACAACAACAACCTATCCTCCCCATCCTTTCTGTCAGCAAAGATTTCCTGAATTTTGTCACATAACTGCCAATACGTGTTCCTTACATAGTGTACGTTTGATCCGTTTGCAGACAGTCCGAAGGACTTTTATCCCAAAATCCGCCAGCAGGATAATAACCCTCTAACAGCATTTATAAGACTGTACCAACAATCAACTGATAGCCATAAATGGCTCATGTGAAGTCGAATCTGATTGGCTGACCCACATTCTAGACGTCACCTGCCGCTTCTCATTGGTCGACGGGATTTGTTTTGCACCCTTCAGACTTCCTCCTGTGCGTGTTTTCATAATAAACCACATTTTTCTCCCGTCGGAGCCGCCACATTGTTATCCTGTCAGCCTGCCAGCATTGTCGGATTTCAGCTCCTGTTTTAACAAAGGCCGTGGATGAAGTTTGAAAGCTGGTTCAGATTCAAAGAAGAGACGCGGGTAAACGGGCTCCGCTGCAACAACCAGAGGCTGTCTCTGTTGTCTTTATTGTCCAAGCCTTCCAGCGCATGGTCGACTGTTGGACCGAGCCGACGTGCCGACAGCATACCTGCTTAAATTAGATGTTTTTTTAGTTGTCACTCACATTGATACGCTGTAAAGACCGTAAGGAGCGTCAGTATTATCAGGTGAGTCGACAGACACCGAGGGATATCCTGCAATATGCCTCCGAACTGAACTGCTGTTAGCTGCTGCATATTGTGACCAGTGCGGAGCTAGCTAGCTAGCTAACACGCAAACTAGGTCCGAGCTAGTGACCGATTTCTCCTGCAGCTGCATTAGGCCGTCTGTGTTATTATTTAGCGACTGGCCGACTTTAGTGACAGACTGCCACCAGTGTTGCATAAATGGCGCAGCACACGGTGCAGGGGCTTGAATGTGGGGTAACTAATTGCATAAAGAGGCGAGGATTGTTTGTGCAAACTGTTGTAAACCAGGAAGCAAGCTACCTGTTCCCAACCTATCAGCCAGCATGAGTCCCTCAACTTTGATTATTTATAACAGTACACGTTTTTTCAAATGTTAATTTGACTATATTTCAGTCTCTGAGTTTGCACAGTGCCAACAAGATACATGATTACAGCACATTGTTCACTAGGGCTGTCATTCAGTTATTTATACACCACTTTTACATACGTATATGTACATAATATTACGGTTTATTTTTACCTACTTCATCAGTTTTGTTGTCCTTGTTTTTATTTAAGCCTGTGTCTATCTTTCTGTAAATTGGTACACAGAGCAACTTAAACCAGAGTCAAATTACTTGTATATGTACCCATACTTGGCCAATAAATCTGATTTATATTCATTATAGATTCAGCTGTCCGATGCTGTGTTAACCTATTTCTGCCATTAAAAAATTATGAAATGATAAAAAAATAATCATGATAAATAATAATTCTATATAATATAATTAAAATACTAACTCGAGATACTAACTCAAAGATTTGGATTTCTTAAGTTAAAGCTTTAAAGTTGAAGGAGGTGAAGTGTTATTATCGAATATTATATAATTTTGTTCTTATCACTACCGGAAACATGTAAGAGCATTGTCAATTTGGAACCAAGTTTAGATACTTTGCATACTATTGAGTAGATTAGTATAGTACTGCATCATACCATTTAACCATGTTAATGTAAAAACTAGTAACTACAAAATGTCAAAACATTTAGTAGAGTAAAAGTTTAACATTGTATCAAATAGAAATACTAAAATATAGTGCAAGTACCTCAGAAATGTACTTCAGTACAGTACTTGAGTAAATGTAGTTAGTTACATTTCACCACTGTCTTATCTTCTGTTAATACTCTATATATATATATATATATATATATATATATATATATATATATATATATATATATATATATATATATATATATATATATATATATATATATATATATATATATATATATATATATAGCAATAGGCCATAGGTTGGAATTGATCCCTGGGCTGCCGCGGTAGGGCTGAGCCTTGGTACACGGGGCGCATGCTCTAGCAGGTGAGCTACTAGGGTGGCCACTGAAATACAGCATTGATTGTCAAAATCAATCAGCATCACAATTTATTAACATTTGACAGGTCAGGTTATGTTAAGGGAAAGCCTTGGAGAATTGTATTACTATTATCAGATGTTAAAATCTGATGTAAAACCTGTTTGTCTACAATATCTTTCACTTCCTCACTGATAGCTGAAAATGTAATCAAAATGAAACTCCTTAATTCACATGTATGGTTAACCACTGGGTCTTAGGAGTCATAGTGTCACTAACACTAAACTCCCATCCTACTTCCTCCTTTCCTTTTCCTCATCAGACATGGTGAAGCTGACAAAAGCCAAGACGTTCCAGGCCTACCTGGACTCCTGCCACCGTCGCTACAGCTGTGTGCACTGCCGTGCCCATCTGGCCAACCATGATGATCTCATCTCCAAGGTACATATACTGCCACTCTTGGCTCATAACAATGCCTTGTGGTTCTCCCATAGTTTAGGAAGTAGAAAAACTGGACTAACAAAAACAAATAATATGTCTCACAAAGTAAGAAGACTTTAAAAAATAAATAAAAACAATTAATAAATCCTGTTGTGTTTAATGATCTACATGTCAAGTGTGACACATGTACCACTAAAAAAAAAATATATATATATATATATACACACACACACACGTATATATCTTTTTTTAATTTTTCCTTCATGTGTCTTAGTCTTTCCAAGGCAGTCAAGGCCGAGCCTACCTTTTCAACTCTGTGTGAGTATTTTAATTATTGTTTTTAAATTTTGCTACACACATTGAATGTAAGAAAGTGGCTATTCTTATCTCAGGTTTGCAATCCTATTTTTACCGCCATATGTGTAAATGGATTAAAAAATGACTTCAGTAAGAGTTACACTTTATTTATAGCTATCAGTTTTAAAAAAAATGTTCCTTTGTATTTAACTTGTATTTTGTTACAAAAAACCTTTCTTAATAGATTACCCAATGGCTCTTTGTTTAAAAGTAATAGTCTTGTTCTCTTTCAAACCAGCTTCCCAGTTTCACACATTTGCACAAACCACATGGTCAACAGATAATCTGATCTACTCTCGGGTGAACCTTGAAGTTCACTTTAGTGGTGCTTGTCCTTTGTTAGTGAGGGTCAGAAATACACAGGCTTTAACCCCAAAATGGGAGCCCCTTAAATAACTCAAGCACTTAATCGAGCGTCAAGATTTAAATTGAATAGATGCTGATGTGTTTCTGAGTCTCTCTTCTGAATGGTTTCATGGAAAGTCATCCTCCGTGTGACTGTTTCATAGTCTTTTTTTTAACCTTAAAAGAATATCATATAGCACGTCCTTAACTGTTTAGGTTCACACAGTAGTCTCTTGGTGCATGGCAAGGAGAGTCATTTAATTCCTGTGAAGCCCTCTGTGAATCACAGAGGAGCTGCTGTTTGACAATTCTGCATTTGGTTTCAGGGTGAATGTTGGCTGTGGTCCTGCGGAGGAGAGGCTACTGCTCACAGGACTACACGCTGTCGCTGACATCTACTGTGAAAACTGCCACACCACGCTGGGCTGGAAATATGTAAGTACGTCCATTTGTGTGAATAAAATGCTGGCTTGTTCAAAAGTGAGCCGCTTAAATGTTTGATGAAAGGGGTTAACATTGTTCCCACCACAGATACCTGGTGTAGGTGTTGATTTACAGTTCAGTGGCAGATTTCACCCGTTGATGGCACCCCAGTAACATTAGCAGGTGATCCAATCCGTGTCCTGCTTTACTTATATCTCCCAAGTGTATTTACATTAGAGCCCGACCGATATGTTGGCCGGACGATTATTAGGCATTTCCAGCACTATCAGTTAATTTATAATGGTATCAGCATTTATAATGGTCGAGAGAGAGATATATGAAGAAACTAGAATATAAGTCATGTTTAAGACATGTTTAAAAAGACATGTAAATAGTCATGAAAATAAAGGAAACGCATTGAATGAGAAGGTGGTTCCAAAGTTTTGGCCTGTACTATATATATATATATATATATATATATATATATATATATATATATATATATATATATATATATATATATATATATATATATATATAAACCATGTTATGAGTGTTGGCTTTGCATAGTTTGTCCACCATAGGGTACTAAACTTTTTTTTTAATTTTAATGTATATTGGATTTTTAAATAAGCAAATATTTGTATCAGCCTTAAAAATCCTTTATCAGTCGGGCTCTAGTTTACATTCTTTCATCCACTTTGTGATTTAGAGTGATGGTAAGCTACACACATACTTCTAAACAACAGCTACAACCAGGTGATTGAGAACAGAGAAGGAGCTGTGGAGAACAGAACGTTTGCTGTGAAGATGGCTTTGCTAGATGTGTGTTACTGAAAGGCAGAAGATCACTGAGTCTTTTTTTTTTTTCCTCCAACTTTCTTAATGTTGACTATCAACAATATCCACGGGCACCAGGATTTTGTTAGAGAAAACACAACCAGCACAATCTGACCAGTCACAGTTCTTGTGCTGCCCACATGGTATCTTTTGTAGGCGCTGTAGCCCTCATTTGTAATCACATTTTTGAGTTACGCTGTAGCTACAGAAGTTACATGCGTAACCCACAAGTATAAATACAGCTTTACGCATTGAATGATGTTATGGCAGAGTAGAAATTCCCATGAGGATAATGTAATTATGCTTAGTTTTGAATGTCAGAGATGTGAAGCACACATTGCCACAGCGCCTTTTCTCATACTGTAATATACAACAATGTTTTATAGAAACAAATACATTTATTCATTTGGCAAAAATACAAGGGCTCATTTATCTAAAAAAAATTGAGTTTAAATACTACCTTGAAATTTGGAGTCTGCATTTCCTTCTAGTGAGAACTAGTACTGGTGTAAGTCTGGTTTGCGCTATAGTTAATATGTAGTATAATATTTTTAATAACCCTCATGTACTTCCCTTCTGCAGGAGCAGGCCTTTGAGCTGAGTCAGAAGTACAAGGAGGGGAAGTTTATCATTGAGCTGTCCCACATGATAAAGGACAACGGCTGGGACTGAGAGGGAAGCCTCCAATCTTTCTTCATGACTTTTTCAAAAGTTGCATCCCCTCGACTTAAAGGGGTCCAGTGTAGCCTCCTCATCCCGCGTACGAGCCATCGCTGTGCCACACTTTCACTTCGTACAGCTTCGCCAACAATAGCATGTGATGCCTTTTATCTTTTTCTGTTCTTCATGTTTTTCCAGCGACCACAACAACACAAATGCTGATATTGCTATCCCAATTGCTAGTTGTGCTGGGACATGGACTGAATGAGTGCAGGGTGTGTGTGTGTGTGTGAGAAAGACTGGGAGATGTAGTCACACAGGCACGTGTGCATGTTGGATTTTAAAGCGTGTGTTTTGAGTGATTACTGCTAATCAGTCTCGCTCTGTGGGGGCGAGGCCAGTGCAAGTCAAATAGTTTGACCGTTTTACACATCAGATACAGGTATTTGGGTTTTCCTTTTGACTTTAAGGTGCACATTCAGACATATCTGGCCATAACTGAGTAAAGTATATAGGCTTGTTTAACCCATAGATCATTTTTGAGTGATGAAAGGGAAGGGGAATGCTTAAAACAGTGTCTGGTCTCTTTATTTTTATCAGTAAAAAACACGTTTTTATGGTAAAATCAGTAACACTTGTTAATATTTTGCTAAAGGCAATCAGGATGTTCTATTTGTGATATTAAAGCTTGCAAGTCTCCTGCAAGGTGTGTGTGTGTGTGTGTGTGTGTGTGTGTGTGTGTGTGTGTGTGTGTGTGTGTGTGTGTGTGTGTGTGTGTGTGTGTGTGTGTGTGTGTGTGTGTGTGTGTGTGTGTGTGTGTGTGTGTGTGTGTGTGTGTGTGTGTGTGTGTGTGTGTGTGTGTGTGTGTGTGTGTGTGTGTGTGTGTGTGTGTGTGTGTCCACTGCACAGTTGGGATATCTTCACTTTTACTTAATGCTGATGAGATCTATCCCCTATGTGTTTGTGTGTATATCCTAACACGAAGCTGCCCATACAGATACATTTACTCAATGGTGTTAGAGCAAAGTGTTCTAGGATTATGTAGCATATTTATGGTGATTTTTAATGTCTGCTTCTTTCATTAAATTGTATTATTTTAACCTAATCTTTCATTAAAATACAGTGTATCTGTAACCTGTGTTCAGTTTTCTTTTGCTTGAGATGTCGTGTATGAAATCTGGCCTCTGATTCCCACACACACATACTTGAGTTATTAAAAAAACTTAAAATAAATATAGATGCTACACAGATGCAACACAACATGCAAGTCTGATATCCACTTGAGAACTGATAATCCTCTACATCACTTAGACTTTCTATCATTTTTCGTTCCTTTTTTTTACTGAGCATTACCTGATGCATATGGCGTAATGGTGTTGGAACAAACTGTTCCGAAGGACTTACAATTTCAGTTTGTAATTTTTAAGGGAAACGTATCGATATAGGATATCACATAACGCATGTTAGCAAAGCTCTCATCTTACAGCAAGGAAGAAATTCAACAGGATGCCCTGATTGGTCTGTAAATCAACCAGCAGATGGTGAGGTAGGTACTTATTATTTATACAGGTATGTAAACGTATAAATAAGTGAATCATCAAATTGTTTTGTATTTAACTAAAGGGTAATGGATTTTTTTTTTTTTTTAACTTCTTCCTACTTTATATATATTCAAACTAAAACTGTTAGATTATAGGTACATTGGTACCACAGTATAGCTGTGTAGACACCCTGCTGGTTACACGATGCTATTGGAAACGCACTTACAAAACTAAATACACACAGAAAGGGTCTCAATCAAAAATGCTTTCTTATTCTTAAAAAAACAACAAATAACTCAAAACGCTGCCAAGCGTATATGTATAGTCAAGAAGAAAAGACAATTTTGTGAGTGAAAGTTAAGTAATGCAAAAGTGACATTTTTATATAATAATGAGTGGGCTCATAACACATTTTGCACTACACAACTGGAGTGTTACAGAGTTTTAAAACAGGCAGCAAAACAAAAGAAGTCATTTTATGTATCTTTCGAAAAGAAAAAAAAAGTCAAAGCAAATTAATCTCTTACTGTAAGAACGTGATTGTTATACTTGCAGCAGGAACAGGTCACATGATTGAGCTCTGACCAGAAGGAATAACTTTTCTTTATGATAAGCAGCGAAGAGGCTGCTGATAGTCATGTGTGTGTGTGTGTGTGTGCTGACATTTTCTGCTCTGCTTTTACTTTCATCCCTGTAAAAGATTTACTGTAAGTACATTCTCATGACACAATTGAACTATGTTTGTACTTCAAGAGGCCTTACTGAGTGAGAAGCAGTGAGACATTTCACACAAGTAGTACTGAGGGATATTCATTTGAATGTGTTCTTTAATCCTCAATAATATGTTATTGTACCCTATGTGTCTACCTTACTGCATGGCACATTTTACAAGCAGTGTAGGTCTTTCGCCCACAGTGGAATATACCGGGGGAATGTCAAAGTGCTGTCCTGTTTTGGGGCTGTGGTACCGTGTTGGCCACAACATTAACCGCATAATAATATAAGAAATTAAATAGAGGAGTTGATATGACCCTAACTGAGAATTTATAAAAACAAATCCCTCATTAGCTCTGTGCAGGAGTTAGACTTGTAGTGACATCAAAACTTAGCTTTTGTTGTCAAACTGGTTTCATTGACACACCTCACTAAGGCAAATCCTGCTCATTTAATCTGCTGTAGCTGAAGACTAATTGAAAACCATAAATCATGTTTTATTCATCATAACTGTTGTGGGATAATGATTTACAATGTATCTATTTGTTTTTAAATAAATCCTAAGTGGAATTAAAATAGCCCCCCATCATTATATACCCTTCACCATACATAGAGATTGGCATGGGATACTTTCCATAAAATCATCTCTCAATGCAAATCAAACCAGCTATTAGTCTAACTGAAATAAAACCATGCCAATCTCTAGGTATGGTGAAGGGTATGTGATAATGGGGGGCTATTTTAATTCCAAAGGCCAAGGTAACTTTATCAGGAGGCACAGTATCCTGGATCCATGAAATAACTGGCCTTTAATAATAAAAATCTGCCTACCTCTATGGGAATTTAACGTTGAGGTGTGTATACTTATGTCCCCTGTGTTTTAAGGAAGAACATTTATTTATTTACAATACATTATTCATTCACAAAGAAAATTGGTGTCCTTAAAAGGTTGGATTTTTCCTTTTTTTTCATTAAGCATGGGCATTAAGATCTATTTACAAAAGACAGCACTGCAATTCAAGTGTTTATATATGTGCAGCGATTTTGGGAAGAGGCCATTCCTCAACATGCAAACTTGCAACACAATTTCTGGAGTAATATTCTGGAAGATGAGTAATGCAACTTTAAAAACTGTTTTGCTCTAAGCTTTCAGTGTAATCATACAGATTTTTTTTTGAATGTATAGAAAATCTTTGACCTCAGTTTATAAATGCAATGTTTCCCCTTTTATGATCTCTGTGTTGTTTAAATCTGTTCTGTTTTCATCTGCCATTTTTTCTTCTTCTGTAAAGCGCTTTGCTTGTTGAGAAAAGTGTTGTCCATTGTTTATTATTATCATCATCATTATTGAAATGCAAACTATATATGATTATGTTCAATGAGAGGGATTTTTTTAAGGCTACAAATATCGTGACATGTTGGTCTTGTACAAAAAACATCCTTATTAGAACAATTGTAGGCTTATGTAGATTTCAAACTTTGATAAACATCAAGACTCACTGAGAGATGCTGTGAGAGAAATATACATTTTATGAAACTAAATTGTGTAAAGAAGGTAAATAGGATCTAAAAATGTAGGCCTAATAGAGAAAATTGGCCCATAAGAAGCTTATAAATGTTCTGAGGTAATATGTCCTTTTAGCTGACATTAGATTACATTGTCACCTTGACAAAGACAGCTCCAGTATGTGTCTCCTCTCCAGGCCACTCAATAAAGGTAGTCCTAGTTTGTTTGACTCTTAAAGAGAGTCTAACCTCTGCCTGACAGGTTATTCCATAGTGAAAACAATACACTACCAATACCTGCGGGGTACGAGGATGGATATATGTTGGTTATGCACACTCTATTACTGTGCTTTCTGATCGTCTCTTTATTACTCTTGCTTATTTGTTGTTGGGTTTTAAATAATATAGCAAACATGGTGTTTATAATTCATTTTTTACTATAGCCTATATCTGACACCTACTAATTAATACGCCAGCATGTATCTAGCGTTTCAACCAACTGTCTATGGTTTCAACTGCAGTCAGTACACTTGCAGCAGAACATACCACAATACACACACTGTGCAAACTACTCACATTATATTTTGTGGTGTTACAAACTGCTGCAAAATACCATTGCTGTGAAAATTACTATTAAAAGAAAACAATCTAGTTACAATATATTTTACGGTGCAATAAACAACAACGGTTATATATGTCAAGCATGTTTGTGTCGAGCACCCCCGCGTCAACACAAATGAATCCTTCCGAGATGGTTGCTCATGTGACCTTTTCCGTTTCGCCATTTTCCTCTTCTACACCGGCGCTCTTGCTGGCAGCTACGTTGTCGCCCCTTCCTAGTGTTTTAAATTGTCCAAAGCTGACTGTGGGCAAAGGGGAAAACCTGACAGAAAAAAAGATAGTCTGCCTTGTAGCTTTATAGCCCCGAGAAAAGTGCTAGAATGTCTTCTGATGAGAGCCCCGAGTACTCGCCTTTCTTCGCTGTGATGGGAGCTTCTGCGGCCATGGTCTTCAGCGGTAACGTTAACTACACCAGCTTCTCCATCTGACATCTCAACCGTTTACTGTCATAACGCTATTTAACGACGAATTGGCCTAGCCAGATGTTAATTTATTGTGATACAATTAGAAACGAGAACATGGTGGCTGTCTTTAGGGATACGGTGTTGGGTGTTAGCTGAGTCGGTCACGGCTCACACACCTGCCAGGGATGCAAGGCAAGAGGCGGGGGAAGATTTCCACCGACATCAAGCTGCTGACCATTACTGTTAGCTAGCTAGCTCCTCACACTGCTAACACTGTATGAGCCAGGCTATATTATATCAAGCTGTGATGCTGTCTTCTGGTAGCTGTTGGTTGGTGACGCAGACCCTTAGGTGACAGCAGCCCTCTAAAATCTCTCATCATTTAGTTATTTTACAGCACAGGAAGGTCCAGATGTTCTTGAATTTAAAATAAATGCGATTATTGTTGGAATGAATCCAGCCGTGTTTCCCATTAGTTGTACTGTATTGTATTAGCAGGAGGGGGCAGCTTTAAGGCCTTAACATCAGCGTGAGAAATTAAAGGGAACATCCATCCATCCATTCATTCATTCATCCATTCATTTACGTTTAGCATGCGCGGGAGGCGGGGGTAAATCAAAGAGGAAATAACGGATTACACACCGTGTTCTTACAATGATTTTTTTTTTTTGTGGTAAGTAGAGTCAATTGGATGATGTCAATTCCTACAGATTACTGTCTCCATAATGTTGAAATCATTGATGATGACGGCAGGTGACACTTTGTGGAGTATGTCCTGTTGATGAGTGACAGTTATCATAATTGTTTTGTTTAAGAAATAAATCTAGAGATGCACAGATTTAACTTGTTGATTCCTAACCCCAGGATATAATTCAATTCAATACCAGTGCTCTTTCTTTTCTCTCTCAACGCTTTTGCTGCTCTTCGGACCAGATCAATATAACCCAGAAGAACTATGGAGAACTTTTACAAAGAGTTTGAGCACTATTTAGGGTTGGGAGATGTTTTCACTCCCCGATGTAAGTCGAGTGCAGATTGGAGTCGCGATTTAAACGGTTTATGGCATTTCAATCAGGAGAGACAGGTTTGCAGATATGCAAATAAGGTTTAATGTACAGCTCAGCTGGAGTAGATGACGGGAGGTGGAAGGGGAGGTAGAGGGTTGCACTCTTTGACTGCAACGACTGTTGAATAGCACAGGGAAAAACGGATTTAAAGCAGGGTTGTGACTCTGTGATTGGCCCTTGGAATTTGTGTACGATTCTGATTGGTTTAGCAGGAAGGTGAAGGCCTTCCATTTAGGAAGAGAGCATTGATTATGAGTAGGTCTTCCTGAAAGAATTTACGCTCTGCTACATATCCATCAGGAGAGACTAGTTGCAGATATGCAACAGTTATACACAGCATGATAACATGTACATTTATTTGGATAACAGCTGAATTGATTTAGGAGTGCATCGATTAAAAGTTAGGTCTTCCTGAAAGAATTTCCGCTGAGCTAAATAACGTGTCATACTGAAATTTGTGAAATCCATGAAATTATAAACTTTTCTCATTACAAACAATAACGGAAGATGGAAATCATTTCAAAAACGTTTTAGCTATCTATGATTGATTGCTAACATTGGCTCAAAACGGCTTTCAACCTTTGTTGTGTTTGATTGCTAACTTGTAGCCAGCAGTGAAAGAACTTTGTTGGTAGTAGGTAGATTTTTACTGTATTAGGGGTGGGAATTACCAGACGCCTCCCGATATGATGTCATCACGATACTTATGCCACGATATGATATTATTGCGATTTTTAAACTTACTTCAATATTCTGCAATATATTGCAATGTATAACCTTTTTTCCAACTTCTAATTTTTCCCAATTTCAAATGATGTCCCCAAAAGGAAACTTTGTCAACATCTGTTTGATCTAAAAAGATAAATTTCTCTGTTTGTTCATTCTCACTTCAATTTTATTGCTGCAAAATGGGATTGTCAAGCAGACAAACTGACCTACACATTTATAATAAAGGATTGATACTTTCCGCCTGTGTATCGATGCAGTATTGCCACTGAAAAATCACGATACTATGCTGTATCAATTTTTTTTTCACACTCCTAATTGACATAACAGAAGCCTATTGTTAGCATCTTGTAGGCTACTCGTCGCAAAGTGACTCACTTACATTGGGGAGTGACAGTTGTCCCCTAAATTGGCAGTTGACGATGTTTACAGTAAAACGTTGTGATGGACGATGATATACTACTATGGGCTAACGGTTACCATAGAAACGATCAGACATACATTTATATGCCGTCTGTAAATAGACAGTATTACATGCTGCCGCTGGTAGGGGCAGTAAATTACAACTTGACCTACTTTCACTTAAGTACGGAGCCATAAAGTCTAGACTCAATCAGATCTCTGTGATTGGCGTAACGACAGTACAGTGGAACGTTTGCCTTTAACAGAGAAACTGTAATAAGATAATATACCATCATTACTGAGATTAAACTACATTCTTATGTTTGCACTGAATAATACATTCAGTAAACAGAAACATAACTTGCAGTGCACATGAACAGATGCGCAAAATTAGCTCACACATAAAATAGCACCCTTGTGAGTTAGTCTACTGTTGCTAACGTACATTAATAAATCCTACATAACATCGTCATCACACTTACTTATTGATGCACGCACACTGTGGTATCCACAAAGTTAGTCCAATGAGGGGATAAAGGAAAGTGTGGTAGCCTTCCACGTTAACGCCTTTTCTCTCTCGCTCGAGACCGCTATGTCCAAGCCGAGGCGCAGAGCATGCCATTTCCACATACTGATACATTACTAGTCCATGTAGAGCGAGCTACTATACTGAGAGAGAGAGAGAGAGAGAGAGAGAGAGAGAGAGAGAGAGAGAGAGAGAGAGAGAGAGAGAGAGAGAGAGAGAGAGAGAGAGAGAGAGAGAGAGAGAGAGAGAGAGAGAGAGAGAGAGAGAGTATCACTACAAGTAGGTTGCACGTAAGGGGGGGAAGTAGCTTCCACTTAAAGGAGACTTCCGGTCAATTTGGTCTGTTGTTTGTAAATTTGGAGTGCTCAGTAGAGAGAAAAACAAAAACAATCGGTTCTGCCTACACCGTGTTATCCTCCTGGTAGAGTTAACACGCAACAGGCTTCAACAGGGCAAGTTTTAAATGTGTTTTTAGCCTCTAAACATGTTCATAATGTCATTAAAAGTGCCTACCCATGTGAAATGATTCCTTCCGAGTGAACACAGTGAATCTGACTGTGGTAGATGTGAAAGAAATGCATGTGTGTAATAACAGAGTGTACACAGAGTGTAAAGTGTAGTTCCCCTTTTGGGATTAATAAAGTATAATAAATTTAAAAAAATTTGTTGTATTGACAACAAAACGGAACAAATTAGAGAAGCAAAAGAAAAGTTGTGTCCTGTTCTTTTTATTTATTTTAATACTGTATAACCAGTACAACATGTCCTGTTCTGTAGACATGGTCCTTGTTTATTTATTCATGTTGTACCAGTCCAATATGACCATCAGTTGAAATAAACCTTGTGTTGTAGGAAAGCTTGTTTAATTTGTTAATCTATTTTTATGCGTTTTCACGTAACCGCAATCCTACTCCAAATATAGGCAGTTTAAAACATGGCAACCCCACATGTGATGTGAGTTGCTTGGTAAAAGAAGGGTAAATGCGAGACAACTGGCTGCCTGATGTAGTTCAATCAACACCTCTCTGACACTATGTCAACAAGAACTGAACTCTTGCCTTCTAGTCTTTATTTGCTCGCACAATTTCAACATGATAGTGCAAATATACTGAATAACATATAACTGACAACATGCTGCATGACGGAGCAGTGGAAATCCCAAAAATGTTACAAGCAGATATTTGTGAAATATGGGGGGACAACAGAGCAGATGGGACAACTTAGGAGAAGCTACCATTTCTGACATTAGTCCTGAAAATACTTATGTAATATATTGAAGTGGGCAAGGTTTTATTGGGGCAGCAAGGCTCTAGAGTGCAAATGTTGATCACTTTTTAAAATTGTTTCAGAGATGGTTTTGTGTGGAGACCTGATAGTCTAGTCACACACTAGTGTGATTTGCAAATACGCCTCTTTTTTGTTATATCACTTTCATTTCTCAGTTATTTATGCTTAGGCGGAAGAAAACTGGCAGTCGAATATCTTCTACTGTTTCATTTTTGTTTGTTACCTGCACGTCTGGTCTAAAATCGATCGACTAGATAAATCATTGTCACCCAGCTCCAGCCGGATCCATATCTTGTATGGTTTGAGTTGTTTAGTCAGGAATCATTTTTAAGTGAAGAATAGACACTGAACAGATGAATTAACAGGAACTCTCTCCTCTCCTACGCAGCATTAGGTGCAGCATATGGGACAGCGAAGAGCGGCACAGGCATCGCTGCCATGTCTGTGATGCGGCCAGAGCTCATCATGAAGTCCATCATCCCCGTGGTCATGGCTGGTATTATAGCCATCTACGGGCTGGTAGTGGCTGTGCTGATAGCAAACAACATCTCTGAGAGAGTCACCCTTTACAAGTAAGATGAAGCTCTGATACAGTAGTCAATTAGAACAGTTTCAGTCATGTTATTAGGGGCGGAGCAGCGAAGCTGTGTGGACCCTATTGTTTTTGCCTGTATTATTCTTCTTCCTAAGAAATCCATGTTCCCATGCATGAAAACTCACCAAACTTTGCACATTAGGGCAGTTCTATGCTCAACTTAATCAGTGCGATTTGTGTGCTAATTGTCCTGATGGTGGCGCTACACAATCATCAAAAATTCTAAACTTTAAAAATTCATAACAAATCAGCCGTACATGCTACTACGTCGCAACTTATGCCAAACTGTAGCCCCAATAAAGCAGAAACTATGCTCTGCTTTTACCTTGTAGAAATTTTGAAGTCCATTACTCTACTTTTTGCAAAAACTGCAAAACTTCTTAAACCTATCTACTAGGGGTGTATATCAGTAGAGCTTGAATAGCAATTTGAATATGAATCGTTATTTTTTTTTTTTTGCACACCCCTACTGTCTACTCCCACATGTTTGAATCCAATTCTCCACAAATAAACGTTTTACAGCATACAGTAGAGTTAACAAATACAATTTTTTTAAATTGTGTCCCCGTCTACGCATTGCAGTCAATTTCAAATAGAGAATCTTTAAACATCAGTTTGGCATTTATTGATATTTTTGAAAATACATTACAGGCATCTCAGAATCTTCTAATAAGAAATATTTTTTTTCACAGCAGCTTTAAATTCTGCATTTTCACACAAGCCTGCTACTTGTCTACTGGGTGTTGCAATGCCACGTGTGACACACCCAGATAACTCCCTGACATCAGAACTTGCCTACGGCCTCAATGGTTCCGAGTTTGAGCCCATGGTGTGGCAAAATTATCATACATATATCTAATCAGACATTGTGCTGTAGACAGCTGCCCTGCATATTTTAGTATGTGTGTCTGCATTAACACACCAGATTCAGTCCAGTTCCAGTTAATGAAAGCCATATAATTGAGTCAATCCAGGCTCCTTCAATAAAATATAGCCCAAATACCTAGAGGAGTCATCACCTGGACAATAGCTCCCTGAGATCAGTGTTTGCCTTTGGACCTGAAGAGTCAAAGGTCACAATGTCACATCATCGTTATTTGTGTAAATCAAGAAACATTTCATACAGCATTTTCTGCATAGTTTGGGTGCTTTTGAGTTGAAGCACATACACATAAACCCCAACCTCTGAAACTCACAAACACAACAAAATAAATAAATCCTCAAAAATAAATTAATTACCCAAATACATTCATTAGTTAAATAGTCTTTAAGCTATTTTTGAACACTACTAGTTCCAGCCACATGATAAATTTAGGCCTTTTATGTGTTTCGATCAACTCAAAACGTCTGGCTGTCGTGCTCGCTGAATGTTTGATTTCCTTCCTGAAGGCACATTTGTTTTGTATGGCTCTCTGCTGTGTTATGCTGGGCAGGTAGTGAACAGTTCACTGGTCAGAACTTGTTTTCTGGAACAGTTTTATATGCAGGTTTGGTGAGCGCTGTAAGACCAAACCATATAGGCTGTGTGGGCTGGAGAACCTAAGTCTAAGGGTTTTGGCACTATTTTTGATCCTTCTCGCATTTTGTTACATAACAAGATGAGTAAATTACACCTCAACCAAATCCTTTAAAACGTAAACAACTTTTTTTGACCTCTTAACACACATCCCCTTGTTGCCCCGTGTGCGCTCATGCGCTCATCTGTTGACATTTCCGTATGCCTTCCTACAGTTTTTTAATAAAAACACAAAAACGTAGCCTACATGTATCATTAGTATGAGGAAAAAATTAGATTTTAACTGTGTCGTGGCTCGGCCACGGCTCTGTCGGACGCAGGCCGGGCTCGGACAGAAATTGAATACATTTACGTATGCGTCCCAAAGTTCCCGAACAGAATGGGGGGGAGGGGGTTCAAATAATTGTTTTGACATAGAGTATATTTTATTATTATTATGTATATGTAAATATGTTTTGCACTTACCTTGTGCAATAACGGTGCTCTTTTTTCGTTGTTTCTCTCCAACAGGAGTTTCCTGCATCTCGGTGCTGGTCTGAGTGTGGGTCTGAGTGGTCTGGCGGCCGGGTTCGCCATTGGCATTGTGGGCGACGCCGGTGTGAGAGGCACTGCCCAGCAGCCTCGGCTTTTCGTGGGCATGATCCTGATCCTGATTTTTGCTGAGGTGCTGGGGCTCTACGGCCTCATCGTGGCCCTCATCCTATCTACAAAATAATAAGTGTCTGCATCAAACACCATCTCATTCATTCCACGTCAAAGCAGCAAGAACAAATAGGAGATTTTCACCTACTTTCCATTACACCCCATGGGTCTGACAGGATGGGATGGCAACAGAAACAAGTTGGCTTGACAGCAGTGTCCTCAATAGGCGTGATCTATCCATATTGTTTTAAGCCATCCAGTTGTGTCAGGTCTTGTGAGTACTGAACGGGCATGAAGATGTATTGGTTGTTGTGGGATGATGTGTGGACAGTCTGCTTGATTTCCTTTATTATTTTTTTTCTGATCTTAACCTGTACAGTGATCCAGGGTCCCTCCACCCCCTGTAAATGTAGTAGCCAGTCTGTGCTGTGAGTGTGAGTATCAACGTTTACCCCGCTGCCCATTCCCCTCTTTTGGTTTTTGTTTTCTGTTGTTGGGTTTGATTGTCATTTCGAGATTGCTGAAGATTCATGCACATTAGTATTTTATTTTATCATGTTTTTTGGGGACCATTTTTTTTAAATCACAGTGGTGAGGAGCTGTCAATACATATTTTTTGGTCACTATTTATGGCAAGTTATGAAGACTTTGACTTAATGAAACTGTCTAAATGGAACACTGTTTATTGAATACCCTATATACATAAAATATATAAATTATCTGTGTATAGTTAGATTAATTGCACTGTGGGTAATTGTTCTAAGTGCTTGGAATTCCTCTGGATGTAGTGTGATTATTAATAGAGGATGTCCACATGTGTGTGCGTGTGTGCGTGAATGACCTGAGTGAAGAGCGTGTGTGCAAGTCTTTATGTTTAATATGACATTCTCAAACACTAGCATCGTTTACCTGTAGTGCTGCGGTCTTGATTTTTTTGTTTGTTTTGTTTAAGGTGAGAGTTCACTGTTCAGCCATGCCTGTCAGATTTCCAAATAAAACTCAACCTCCTCCAGAACATCATCGTTGACTCTTAATTGTTTTGGCTGATATTAATAAGATGACTAAACTAACCGTGCCAACGTTATTTAGACAGTTTCAAGCACTTGGGTATTAAATTAATAAAATTAACAGCAAGATAAAAGTAATGAGAGAATCACAATCGTTATTACAATACATCCTGAGGTGGACGAGAGTTGTCTCATTAATATTTTTAATTAAAGCGTGTGTTGATAAGACTGAAGAGAATTGCCTCATGCTGCAGTGTTCAAAAATGAAATGAAATTAAAAAAGACATGCATAGTTGATATTTGTGTGGTGCATAAAGAGTGTTTTTGTTTGTTTTTATTCCTAGCTGCGTGCAACTCTCACAAGCACCTGGGGGAGCTTTCCCAACAGTCTTCTCGGTGCCTTTTGATTAATAAATGCCACTAAATATATTAGCCAACTCATTCACTTCCTCTTTAATGTGGATACATATGCAATCCCATGTTTTTCCCACACTCGCATCAATTATAAAAACAAAAATTGGATTGGGAGTGAACTAATGACTCTTACAGTCAATTAAGATCAAGAGCTGCAGAAGCCTGATCTTCAGGGAGCTCAATCAGCACAGAATCCAAAATGTCTTTGAGAACTAAATCGGTGTGAATTTTACACATATTCAGCAACTGAAAAATAGGCCTTTGAAAAATACATTTGTATGTGATTCGTTGAATCAATGGATGAAACACTGAGTGCCCATCCACAATAGGGACTGACTTACTGAAAGCCCTGTAAATGGAAGAGATAAAACATCAAATCCTCTGAGCTATAAGTAGCTGTCGATGCACACCGAATGCAGCAGAATGCATTGCGCTAAATGGCAAACAATGATACCCACATGTATGAGCTAACTTTCTGTTCAGCGTGTTAAAGGGTTTTTTTTAGGGTTCTTGCATTTTTACACTTCTACGTCACTACATTTCAGAGGTAAACATTGTACTTTTTATTCCACTTCATATAACAGCTATAGTTACTAGTTAGATTAGGATTTTAAATACAACATATTTTAGTTAAACAGTTTAAAAGATGATTTTATTTAGATAAAACTATCAGCAACAACACATGATGTAAATATGTATATACAGTATGAAGTTACAGTATTAATAGAGGCTTATGGAGCAATAATAATGACCCACAAATATAAAAACATAAAACTGACAAGAGTCATTTTGCATAATGAGTACTTTTACTTCTGATACTTTAAAGGATAGTCTGGGTATCTTCCAAATTCTTTGTTTTTGTTACTATCCTTCCACTGCAGCTCAGCATTGTAACACTGACCAGGGAAATGAAAACAGGGAATTTCATAGTTTCATATTCATATTAGCGTCACATAAACCTTTGAATACACTAGTACACAAAACAAAGAATGTGGATTTTGTCCCCCATTACTTAGATTGAAAACACTTTAAGAGGGAATCTTATATGGCCAGTATGAACAGGAGGAATGATTACAGCAAACAAACCCTTTTTCAATGTTCATGGAGGTACCTGACTATTGTTTCCAGACAGACTTGAAAAATTGTGAACCTACCGGTATATCCTTCAAGTACATTTGATGTCTAATACTTCTGTAAATCTACTTAAGTAACACTGAACATTTTTTAATTGCTATTTAAGTAAGGAAATTTGTGTTTGTGTACTTAGATTATTTCTCAGTGGGAACAATGCTTTTTGGCAACACATCTTATACCGTTGGTTATACCATTTGTGGGATGAGCAGCTGAGCTGAGTATGTGGGTTGCGCCCATGAAACATTTGCCAAATCGTCTCTGTCAATGCAGCTTTTCTTTGCTGTTGCTATTGCCTCTTGTTTTGAGCTTCTGGTACCCCCCCCCCAGTGCTGACAATAAGGTGCCCGATTCTGTAACCTGTGGCCATCCCATCTCTCCAAAGTCTGGGACCGAACGCTATCCTCTAAGATGACAATGCTCACCCCCACAGGGCAGGGTTTATCAGAGACTATACCTCCAGAATGTGGGAGTGGAGAGGATGGGATGGCCTGCCAGCAGTCCTGACCTCAACCCCATTGAACACTTGTGGGGTCAGCTTGGATGTGCTGTTTGTGCCAGAGTGACCAACACAACCATGTTGGCTGACTTGCGACAATTGCTGGTTGAAGAGTGGTTGAAGAGTGGGATGCCAGGCTGGTGACCAGCATGAGGAGGGGGTGCCAGGCTGTTGTGGCTGTGTATGGTTCTTCCACACGCTACTGAGGCTCCTGTTTGTGAAATGAATAAATTGTTAAATTGCCAATATGTCTTGTTTTTCAAACTTCAATCATCCAATCCACTAAACAAGTCAATGGCAGAATAAGCTGTTTGGCATTGGCAGGGAAGATTTGGCAAACATTTCATGGTCGCAACACACATACTCAGCTCTGCTGCTTATCCCACAAATGCGTGTTCCTTACAAATGGGGCACCATTTGAAAGGGAACTAAACAGGCTTTCCAACGGTATAATATGTATTGCCAAAAGGCCTTGTTATCACAGAGAAATAATGTACAAAACACAAATGTCCTTACTTTTTGTGCTAAATTACTTCTTCCAACACTGAATAATCATAAAACAACCCTCCTCGTTCATGTAATGACAGGAGTATTAAAAACTTCCTGTAAAGGAGACAGTGGTGCTGGCCTGCCTGGCTGTTATTGTATACGGTCAGACTGATGTAAAGTAAGCAGGGGAAAAAGAAAGCTATCTAGCATGGCTGTATTAAGAGAACAATCTAGCCACTCAATAATTTGTTGTCGTGTATGCTGCATTTACCTGCTCCTCGGATATTCCCATTTACCGATTTGGGAAGTCGTTCTTCCTGTTGATGAGCTTTACTGTGGTAAAAAACATGGACGCTACAGAGAAGATGTTTGATTGAGAAGATTTATTGTATTACATTGCTCAAAACGTTCAAACAACGCGTCAGCAGCTGTTTTGTCCCAGACAGTAAAAATACAAAAGCTTTAACTAGGTCAGTCTACGTGGACAGCACTACCGGTTCCAATCATAGACTGTATATTATTAACGGTCTATGGTTCCAACCTACTACCATATTAGACATTTTAAATTAACCTTACACGTGAGCAAAAAAATCAAATGCAACACGTGAATTAATAAAAAAATTGTTTAACCATAAACCTACGATTACATTTCATCCGCCATATTACTGCGTAATAGCACCATGGATGTATAAGAGAACAAAGTGAGAGAATATGACGCCAACTAGGCGCATGCCGACTCGTGTAGCAAACATTTCGCCGACTTTCTAAATTGTTGATCTGACTTGAGGGACATTCAGGCGATTTTCCCTTTAGGGAACTATTTTTTCCAATTATTCCGACACAACATGAATGCAGCGTAACTATCTAGCAATAGGAGGCTTCCAGGAACAACAACGTCTCTCTCTGATGTGCTGTCAGTGATTTTCCGTGAACGCTGGTTGTGAACAACAGGCAGGTAACGTTAACGCAATCATTTTATCCAGGACTGATAGCAGCACGCAGCTAACGAAAGCTAACTAACTTTAGCTAGTTTACGATAGCTAGTTCTGAATCTGCATCACCAGCCAAGTTATTCCGCCCCCGGGACACCCTTCCCTTAATACATGGTTTATAACGTTACGTTAACACGCGAACGCACGGTACGCGAGCTTTTACACACGCATAACCAGCAGTCTGAGTTGAATTCTGATGTCTCTGACCTTGTTAGAGTCTGCTAACATGTGCATGCATGCGTTAGTTAGCTCTTCCTAGCTAGGCTAGGTAGCTAACGTTGACTAGAGCTAGTTAGGAAAACAACATCATGCCAATTTTACTGATGACGACAGTTATCTGTACACAGGGACCAGACTACTTACATTTACTTAGCGCTAAATTAAATAGGATGAGGTACAAAAGGTGTATGTATGTAACGGTACCCACTAAATGTCTCACTGGGCTAAATCGCATTTGATACGATTGCTTAAAAAATAAGAATAAACGGATCAGTGTCGTGGAGAAACGTAGGATTAAAGGTTCAAATAGTAATGAGGTAGCTACGTTACCGAAAAAGTCTAATAAATGGTGGTGAGATTAGTGGTTCCCAAAATGGGGGTCCTTAAAGGGGTTTTTCATGGGATCCCCAGCCAAAAGAGGAATAATTCCATAAGTAACACAATGACAGAATGTATAACTATTTTGGTCAAGGATTTCATACTCTTTCTGTAATAAGCTATTTAAAAGGACAACAATATAAAAAGCTACCCAGGTTAACTGCCACAGAGACTTCAGTGTCTATGGTAACCATCATTTTGTCTTTCAGTAGCTGGACTGATGCTGTTCTTCAGGAACTGAACTGAACTGAACTTGAACTGACTGGCAAGCTCTTCTACTGGTGAGACTCTGTTGCTGCCATGTCAAGGCGAAGCAGGAATAGTCGTGCATGGCGATATGTTTGTGGTGGGATACGACGGGATGCTGATGCTCAGGCACTTGAAGAATGGAGCTATGACCGCCTAGAGGTAAGCATACAAAGGCGGCTGTTTTCCCCTGGACCTAAAGCTCGGAACAAATATGAAATATGAAATATTAAGTGTCAGTAGACACTGGAGTTTTTGCAGGAGATAGGATGTGTCACCATGAGAAGACGGACAAAATTCACCTCAGAAATCCCTGTCAGACTTAAAGCTTCTAATTTGCCTTTGGTCATTATAATCGGTGTATGTTGTTGTTTGCACGTTTTGTATCAGAACCAATACATTATTATTTATATCAGAAAAGAATACAACACAATGTCTGCATTTCACTATTCAATTTTAAAGATGCATACATTTTCCAATGCAGTGCCCAAGTTTGGCTTTGTAGCTGCCTAACATCAAAATCAGTGATGTGTTACATAAGCAATGCTGCTGCCGTTTCACTTTGTTTTTGAATTTTACATTATTGCTCCCCAGTACAGTGATTCAGACTCTGAGGCAGATTTTTCAGCAGTGATGGTCCCTCCAGTCCCCAGTGCAGTGCCTGTCACCGGAGAGTCCTACTGTGGCTGTGACTCCCAGGCTGAGACAAACTACAACCCTCGTCTGCGAGGTTTTCACCAGGTTAAAGACTGCCACTGTGGAGAGGATGACCAAGGTACAAGACAACTGCTGCAAATTCAAGAGCCCAATTTATAATAAGGTTGATTAAATGTAAATGGACTGTATTAGTAGAGCACTTTTCTAGTCGTAACGAAGACTCAAAGCGCTTTCCCAAAGTACAGGAACCATTCACACACAATATATATGGCACAATTCGTGTTTCAGTGTCTTGCTTAGGGACATTTCAAAATGGGACTGTAGGACCAGGGATTGGACCACCAACCTTCTGATTGGTTGCCGACCGCTCTACCACTTGAGCCACAGCTGCCCATTAAGAGATATTACTTGAATAACACCTTTGTAAGCCAATTATTGAGATCTGTGATTTGCTCACATATAGATTCTACAGCTGTTATGAAACAATTGTTTTGTGGTTTATATCCTGTCATCTATTGGCTTGTGAGTTGACTTTAAAAGCAGTTACTCGGAGAACAAAGTGACACAAAGCAGGGTTCAGTTCAATGATTATCTATAGGTTTAATAAGGCACAAAAATATGTACATTTTGTAACAATGGCTCCATTCCTCACCAGAGGAAAGGAGGATTGGTTCAAGCTTGGTTCGTGCAGATACATCTTCAGGGATGAAAACAGTGTTACAATGATACCAATTAAGTCAAATGAGAAAGGCTTGGCTCAGAGTTCTCACAGAATGGAATGTAACAGAATGATAATAGCATATAAAATGTTTGTATGCTAATTGACACAAGGTAAAAAAAGACCGTTAACAAAAAATATTTCACTTCTTGTATATTCTTTGGACATGAATGCCCGAATGATTTCTGACGTTTCAGAGTTTGACTGGGTTTGGGATGCCAACAGCCGATCGACAGCAACATTACTGAGCTGCGACAATCGAAAAGTGAACTTTCACTCTGAATACAGCTGTGGCACAGCAGCAATCCGTGGCTCCAAAGAGCTGGCTGAAGGGCAACACTTCTGGGAGATCAAGATGACGTCCCCAGTGTATGGAACAGACATGGTAAACCTCTAAAACCACCCTATTTACATGACCGGTTGATATTAGGTAAAACTTTCCCTGAAGAAATCCAAACCTAGAGCAAATGTTTTGTCTAAGTGTGTAGAAGATCTAATTTATTTGCCTCTGAATTGTTCTCTATTTTTGTACAGATGGTCGGCATTGGTACTTCTGATGTCAATCTAGACAAATACAGACACACGTTCTGCAGCCTGTTGGGAAAAGATGCAGACAGCTGGGGTCTTTCTTACACTGGTAAGATTAACATGCTGTGATGTTGCAGAAACTTCTCACAATGGATATTATCTAAGTTGGACATCAGTGGTTGTCTTCCTTTTGTCAGGCTTGTTACTTCATAAAGGAGACAAGATGAACTTCTCCTCCCGGTTCGGACAGGGGTCCATCATTGGAATCCATCTGGACACGTGGCACGGCACACTCACTTTCTTCAAAAATCGCAAGTGTATAGGTTAGTACCAACATAAACACATAACAATCTTTATTTCTAACTTGAATAGAAATATACTGAGATACATACTTACAGTTAAAAGCTCAACTTGTCAGTGCTCTCTTGTAGCCAAACTATGTAATGGAGACACTTTCTAAATGGCCTCAAACCTAGTTTGGCATTTCTGTTCTGCAATTTCTTGTTGCATATTGGCCGACATATTCACAAATAAAAATCTGCGATAAGCTAATACCTGCCAATTATATTGATCTAGTTCTGCTGTGTCCCTCCCTGTCAACATTGTTTTTATGTAACTGTTTGCAAAAAGAATACTGTGGCAGTGAACTTGAGTAGGTGGCCTGTCTTGTAGCAGAAACAAAACATTTTATGATGTTGAAAAAGAAAATGTATTTAACGTACTGATTTGGAGCATCGGAGTGGACATCCCTAATCATTTGTGTACACATTTGTACCAATTTACAAACTTCAACAACTGCCTCTGAAGCTTATTTGTAACATTGTTTTATACCATATGGCCATATGTATGAAACATACCTGTGTACACATCTGTTTAGGAGAGATTATTTGCTAACTGTAATACATACGTACATAAGATATTACACATTAACATAAAAAATGGTCACCATTCTGGATCTAGGTGTTGCTGCCACAGAGCTACAAAATAAGCGGTTTTATCCGATGGCGTGCTCCACAGCAGCAAAGAGCAGCATGAAGGTGATCAGATCCTGCTCTGCGTCCACCTCCCTGCTGTACCTTTGCTGTGCTCGCCTTCGCCAGCTGCTGCCGGACTGTATGGACACCCTAGATGTGTTACCACTGCCGCCCGGTCTTCGCCAGTTGCTCCACAACAAACTGGGTTGGGTGCTCAGTCTCAACAGTGGCACCACAGATGGAGCCCCAGACGGGCCTAAGCGCCACCCACGCTTGCCTGTCCCCCCTTTGGCTGGACCGTCCTCCTCTGAGAGTGACTCAGAGGGTTGTACGTCTGACCCCGAAGCCTGTCAGAGGAAGAGATGCCGCTGGACATGACTGGTCAGCTCGACTCCTACCTCCTCTTAAACACTGGCACTGTCCTGTGGCGACTAATCTAGTGTTTCCTACCTGCCTCAAGCTTTCCTCAACGTCAATGTTATCCAGTAGTGAAGAAAATAACCAGGATGGGAGTGGTACCTAGGTGGAAAACTGTGAAGGTAGTATTTCTGCCTACACACTTTTACTGTGATCTTCTCTCATGCCATTCAGATGTCTTCATGCTTCATACATTAAGTATCCAAACCAGCTTTAGTAATAAGTGAAAAGATGTGGTGTTATGTTGTTAGCTGTCATAATTTGTTGCAATTCTGTATGGGGATTAGTAAAATGGTGCAGAAATGGACTGTACAGTGAAACACTGAAGTCAAGTATGGCCACATTTTTGTGGTCATCATGATATATTTGCAAAAAGGGGGTTTAAAAAGGAGAGATATTGATAGTGTATATTTTCTGTGTTTTAAACCTGTATGCAAATAACGTATATTGTTCTCAACCTCAATGTTATCATTGCATTATCATAGTAATCTGTTACCTGTTTTACTTGCATCTGCAATTTTTTTGTTAGGTTGCCAAAGTGAGAATGAGTGGGGCACTATGTCCTGTGAGTGGAATCTACACACAATAGGTCATAAAATATTCTTTATTTCTTACCCACAGGTTACAGCTCTTAAGCAAAAACTTAAAAATAACACAACAATCAAAAAATGTTTAGATGGTTAGTAAGAGGTGAAATGAACTTGAATGTACTGTACTTTTAGTCCTCCAAAAATTAAAATATATACATTTTGACTTTCATAGAGCAGCCATCATCTCCCAACAACTATGATTCCTTTTCAGATTCAATTCTATATTTCTTGAGAAATAAAACTACAAGTCAAACATTTGTTACGTTTATGGCAACATCCGTCAGTCTAACAGATTTAGAAAGTCTCCTGTTCTTGTTTATAGAAACAATTATTTTTTTAACATGTAAGCAGTAGTATACATTATTTGGTGTAGCTCTTTTGAATCTGAACATGAGACAAGCATGCCACACAGAAGATACTGCCACACAAAGTAACTTTCTATTGTTGTTATCGTCTTTTAGAACTTTTAAAAAAAGTTAGTTTCTTTGATTGACAAAATTTATTATTTTGAGCAGTTTTAATGTTTTTTTTTTTGTACTCAACTGTTTATGCAAGTATGTTCTCTTGGTTTTCCCAAGGCCTTGTCCCATCACTTCCTTTACCAACTCCTCTTGACTGTAATTCATTAAGGTCGTACTCTATTTTGAATCCTTTAAGTATCCAACACTCAGCCCCGGTTGGCCTTACAGTTGCCTGTAAAAGGATCTTTGTTAAAGGAGAAATGTGGTCAGTATTAATGTTATTCCAATAATGATAGCTAGAGGTTTTTACAGCAGAAAATTGGTTTTAATATGGTTATAGAAACTCCTCACACTGTTCCTGCAGCATTATCTACCACGCAGCTCTCTGTGTGCTTTGTGTGTTTCTAACAATATATATTTTTTAAAATATGGCAAAAAACAGTTTACATTAGGCCTGCAAGATTATTCGTTGTTAAGATTAATTGCGATCTCAATTCACCCTGTTAACAATTTCATTTTCAAATAACCTTTTTATATATATATATATATATATATATATATATATATATATATATATATATATATATATATATATATATATATATATATGTGTATATATATATAATGTGTGTATGTATTTCAAAGTTTGTTTTTTTAATGATTTTGGTCCTAATTTATTTTTACGCTACTACTTTCTTCAGTGAGTTTTCAATATAGTCTGTATAAAATTTTAAAGCGCTTCCAAGCGCTGCAATGCTCTCCCTTCTCTTCATTGAAGCCTCTATGTTTGCAGGCTTGTGGTGATGAGCAATGTGCTATAGGTGCTGTAAAAAAATCTGTTTGGTAAGTGGCATTTTGTTTTATTTTGTCATGGTTCATGTGTGCAATAAACATTACACTTGTTGAGAAAAGAAATCATGGCAGAGAATCGTGATATAAATTCTAAGATGAAAAATCGTGATTCATATTATTCCCCGAATTGTGCAGACCTATTTTACATGTTGAGCACATGAAAGAACAGTAGGTGGATTATACTGCAGGAGTGGTTTGCAATGTTTCTGTGGATTTTTAGATTTTTCTTTTTTCTCCGTAAAATACAAACCTTTATGGCCACCTTTCAAGCCTACGGGGGCTGAGTGGTGTTAACATCAATTCAAGTATAACTTGATCATAATTGACTAAGAAGGTGAACGTTTCCCCTGGCTCGGATATGTAAATAATTCTTATTTTTTCTTTCTTTGGAGTATTAAAACCATTACCAAGTATTAAATAGTGTTTGACCCAGATGTTAGAAGCTACAATTTTGAAGCCAACTGCTGCCTCAGTCACCAGTCTTTGATCATGTCCATTCCTCAAGGATCTTAAATAGACATGCACAAAGATTTAAGGTACTATGCAATACAGGCATCTTATATGATAATGTTTTTTAGAAGGAATGCATGTTTTATGATGGAGGCACTGACACAACAGCTGTGAAGGTACCAGAGGACCATGATCATATGTGATATGACACACTTAATCATATCCAGTTGTGTGATATATCAGATTTATCCCTAAAGATCTAGTAATGTAACCACCAAGAGGTTAGTTGTAGTCAAGTAGATATTATTTTTGTCTTTCTTTCACAGTATTTGTCTTCACATTGATGCATCCAAGCACTTTTTCTTACTGTTGTACTGTAAATAGAAAGAAATTCTAAGTGTTTCTTCTGTACCATGTCATATTAAAAATACTGTATCTGAAGGCCTTTACCTGCCTTTTTCTGTATAACTTATCAGCATGATTTTTAGCTGAAAATAAAATTAATGCTAAATATGCACAAAGGGCTGTATGGATTTATTAATTACCAATGAAACTGGTACCAAGGAAAGTTCAATCATCCTTATTATCAATTAAAACACTTAAAGTTTGGATTGCTCTTTTACTTTATATTATACATCAAATATTGCAGTAACATTTAAATTCAAATGGAATAAATGGCCTGGAATTTGACCATTTTCCTTTACACTTCCCGAGTAAAATAAACATTAGAATTGTGGAACTATTGTCCATTGTGTGGTCAAAATTAACATAAAATGGAAACGATTCATTTTCGTTCCAAATGTCCATGGTAGTTACGTCAGTTAAAAACATCCTCGAAACACTTTCCTTGACATATCCATACCCATATGAATTTTAAAACTTTGAAGTAAAATCTATGAAAAGGCCAAGACTACCATCATTTCTTGAAGTAATTTAGAAACTGCATCAAATAATTGGTTAAAATGGGTATTCTGAAATCCTGTTGTAAATCTTTATTAAATATCCATTCTTATCTCATAACAAAATTATTATTCCATTATTCCTCCAGTGAAATTAATAATGAGTTCTTCTTAATTTATCGCATGCGGAACAAAAGGTTCACTTGCCGTTCACAGGGGAATCTTTGCCGTCGGACAAAGTGAGCGGAAGTTGTGTGTCTTGCTTGCGGAGGTCAAGTCAAATTGGTTCTGCTCATCAGGGACATTCAGGTATTTTTAATTCCGAATATTTACATAGTATGAAAAGTATCGATAGTTTGACAATAGTTAATATTTTAATCAGTCGGTGTGAGTGTTGGAAAGGAATTTTATCAGGTGTTGTTAACGCTAGCTAACATACTCCGCTTATGTTAGCCTTGTTGACGTTCCGTTACGTCAGGGCTGTAAGGCTTTCCGCTGAGGATCCACGCTGACAGGTTGACATGAATTAGCTTCTTCTGTAGAGCTGCTACGTTCAGATGTTCAGCTAATGTTACATAACTCACTGTAATCTCTTGCAGGAGAAACCGCTGCTCATCAGTGAGGCTTGTGGAGTAGCTGCACATCAGGCAGTCATGGTGAAGAAAAAGCGTCTTCGCCTCATAGCAGAAATGGCTCGGAAGATCCGGGCGTACCGAGAGCTGAAGTCCCGGCCGCGGGAGTCCCAGAAGTACGCCCTGGACTATGAGACGATGAAGCGGCCTCACACAGGAAAGATGCTGCCTGTGTTGGCCTGGCAGGATGTCCGCAGGGAGAGTCGCCTTTTCTCTCTGCTGGCAGGCATGAGGCTGTTCGGAGTGGGCCGCCTCTTTACCCGCAAGTCCTGGTTGGAGGACCACACAGAGCCCAGCTACTGGCAGATCACCAAGGTCAAAGTGGACTACACAGCTGAGGTGAGAGCGGGCCATATCCATGCACTGCCACTGAGTGTTGAGTCTGCGTATTATCATCTTAGGTGTAGAATTGGGTGAAAAGGGTCTGATAGAATACCTGTAACCAAATGACACCTGATTCTTGCGTTTTTTTAGAACATGGATCACGGCAGAGCATGGGGGATCCTAACCCACAAAGGTAAGTTTGATTCAACCCTGTTGATTTTTCAGCAGCCTTTTGGGGGTTACACTCAAATAAACTTCATGTATTGACGGTGTTTGATTTTTTTGCTTTACAGGAAAACAGGAGAGCGAGGTCCAGGAGATAGACAAGGTGATGTACCATGACTGGCGCCTGGTTCCCAAACACATGGAGCACCAGATCAAGGACTTTAAGCCGCTCCCTGAGCCGTCTGTGCGTTACGTCGCCTACCCGCCCCTGCTTCGCGCAATGCTGCTGGCCCAGTACAAGAAGGCAGTAGGCAGCGTAGCGGCCGAGGAGCCAGCCTTGCCTTTAAAGAGGGAAGTCCTGCTCAACAAAGACTATTTCCGCAAGCAGGAACAAGAGACGCAGAGGACCGAGGGGACAGCGGTGTGATACTCGTGGTTCTGAAGATGCAAATCTTGGACATTTTGAACCAAATCCGTTTTATGTACATTGGAAGCCCTCGGCTCAATCTCCTGATAAATCCTGGACTCAGAGGAGTTCTCTGCTATTTTCATCTAAAGCAGGCATCTTTGTTTGTAATGTGGTAAATATTAAATTTGAGATGAAAATAAGGCCGCTGTCAGTGTTTTATTGTGTGTGTGTGTGTGTGTGTGTGTGCGCGTGTGTGCCTGGCTGCCTGCATTAAAGACTAAATCACTTAATTGTTCTATCAAAGAAAAAAAGGAAGGGACAGCAGCTTCCATCATTGACCACGCAGTCAAAAGTGATGTTATGTTGCCTGATTAGAAATCTTCTTGTGCTGCGGTGATGTCATATTGAACTCATCATAATCACAAGTTAATTAATTAATAATCACTGGTAAATACCGATCATGGCAACTTCCTGGTGGTAATTTAGATTTGTCAGAGAGCTCTGATATATTCAAATTGGCCCTTTTATGGTGGTGCCTGATAACCAAAAAAATAAAGATGCTTCCCATCAGCAAAACATCAACGTTTGATGTTTTCAAAGCTAAATTTATTAGATATAAAGTTACAATGTCAACCCAGTGTTTTAATCCTCACACAGCTATATTGCATCTAAAACTGCCCGCATCGCATATATATTCATTATTTAAAGAACTGATAGATTGCATTTCACTTATAATGTGTTTTATATAATTTCACGTGACATAGATTGGTTGACTAAATGATTCATTGATTGATAATATAGGGTGATATCAGCTAAATTGGGCCACTTTTTGGTAAATCAGTTGGGAAAATAATATAATACTATATATGCCTTTTCCAAGTGTTTTTATGATTACTAATGACTGTTTTTGATCATTTTGTGTTGAAATTATGTCATAAAATATAATTATTTAGGCCCTACAGTTCTTGAAACATCAACTGTGCCAACTTTTTTTGCATAAGCAGTTTCAGGTAAAATGGGCCAGCATCTAAGGTAAAATGGGCCAGCTGTTTTAGGTAAGCATTTGGCCAGTCAAAATGCAAAGGAATGGTAATTTATATAAATATATATACATATACACACATATACATATATATATATACATATACACACATACATATATATACATACATACATATACACACATACATATATACATATACACACATACATATATATACACATATATACACATACATATATATACATACATACATATACACACATACATATATATACATACATACATATATAAATATATATACACATATATACACATATATATACATGCATACATACATATATATATATATATATATATATACATATACACACATACATACATATATAAATATATATTACACACATACATACATATATAAATATATATATACATATACACATATATATACATATATAAATATATATATACATATATATACACTCACACACATGTGTATGTGTGTTTGTGAGTGACACAGAGGATGGCCCAGCTGAAACCATGTGGCCCATTTTACCTTAGTGGGTTAAGGTAAATTGGGCCGCTATCACTTTTACAAAAATAAGTTCATATACCAAACTAACAGCATTATTTCTGGTGGATGCCATCAAGACAGATATTATGCAGTTTTTTTATGTGCATGTTTGTTTTTATAGATTTATGATCCTTATAATAGTTTAGTTAGATTTGATATGCCAGGCTACTTACCATGCAGCTTTCTGGTGCAGTCTTGATTTGAACTATTGCCCCGCCCACCATAGCAACCATAAACCAATCAAATCACCTGTTACTTGTCAAGCACAGTTATGACAACAGTCTGAAATCCTTTGCAGTCATTGGCTCTAAATTCCAGAGGGGCTGGGACCCCCAAACCTTAAATGGCCCATTTTAGCTGATGGCCCATTTTACCTGATATCACCCTACGGGCGAAAATAATATTCCATGTTTGCTCTCGAATGCTCGTGAGCCTCAGGCACACAACGTGCCCGCGCTTAGGGGAAGGCTAGGCTCATGAAGATAACGATAAGTAACGTGCGCGCGTCCGTACGTTCCATTAGTCACTTCTTCAAGTGTCCCATGATTCTCCATCCACCGGCGACAATGATCTGCCTGTTTTTGTCTGTATTGTCTTACTTATTTCAGCCAGGTTGGTGCTCTATCAATTTAAACGTTACGTATCGTTCAATGCAATTCCGTTTGACTTTCAAACCGGATTATTTGCTCCCAGTTTCCACCATGTGTGAGCAGGAGATGCTAACTTCCTCACTGCGACCGGCGCCTCGGCTAGCTACAAGGAGCAGAGTTAACTGGTGAAACGATGGCGTCATAAAACCTTCAATAACTTTAACAGAGCTTTTGTTAGCCATTGTCTATTAAACAGTGGTCCCTCGGCTTGAAGTGCGCTTATTAACTGTTTACTAATCTATTCGTATAGTGGCTACTTTGTCCAACTACCAGCATGGTAACGTTAGTCTATGTGCCCTCACTGTAAAATTAGTTGTTTCATCATCCTATTAATAGCTCCTGTGTTATTGCGCAGCCATTGGTGTCGCTGGCAATCATTTGGAGCCTGTTAGAGCTGGCTGCTGCAGGAGGAGCACGGTCAGCTATTGGGCTGAGAAATATGTCACAGAGTGAAATACATAAACTTGAAGATTTGTTTTTTTTAAAGGTCCCATGGTATGAAAATTTTACTTGAGGATTTTTTTTAACAGTGGCTAGAAGTGGCGATAGGTGGAAACCAAGCCCTAGGTATCCTGCTCTGCCTTTGACAAAATGAAAGCTCTGATCCCCTTTCACTGCTTTGCCTGCCCAGAGAATTTGGCCCACCCAGGAGAGAGAGACATCATAGCTTTTCAAAGGCAAAGCGGCACTTGGTCAAGGCCAAACCCCCAGCCTCCACCTTGCTACAGACTCAGAAATGGCACATACCAAGGAAAGCTCATTGTGGGACTGGCTCTTGTGGCTGTAATTCTGCACCAAGGCTGAATTTTGGGAAAGAGACTTCAGATATGGTATCAGGGGACCACTAAGGTCTATATAAAAGCATCCAACGAGCACCATGTCATGGGACCTTTAAACATGCATGGATTGAAGAATCTGGTGAGATGCACCATAGGCAAAAATAATTGAAATTTAACCTTGCTGTAGCTGAGAGGTTGTCAAAATGCAGGGTTTAGGAGGCTCCCGTTCTTGTATAACATCTGAAGTTACAAGCATGGTGAGGGAACTAACGTTACTAGTGAAGACCTGAAAATGATATTTGTGGACCCTGCAGTGGCTCGTAAAACTAACCAATGACAGATATTTGTGGAGAAGCATTTAGTTATTAAGTTCAAGTGTGTGTGTGCGCACTACTGATTGGGTGGGTTGTTGATTGACTTCAGTTTCAATGTATTTATTGTCAAATGCACAGCCATTACAGAAGCAGTCGTTGTCAATTAAAACTATGCTAATTCAATTTGTATAAAAAAGAAAGAAAATCCCTAGCAAAAAAAGGTAAATGTGAATCTAATAAGACGTGCAAGTTAAAATACAGGTATAAAATATAACCTAATAATTGTACAGTGTCTGTCTTTTAACACAGATTAGACCATTATACCATATATATAAATGCCCTCACAGCTGTCACTAATGTCTGAGTTGTCATTGACCATGCAGAACTTAATTGTGTTTCTAAGCACTGTCTCTTGTATGAATGATGCTGCTTCCACCAATCTATCCTAAGGTGCATGCAAACTAGGTTGTGTGTAGTGGCCGTCATTGTTCACTTTAAACACTTGTTGATTTTACCTTCATTTTCATTGTATGTTATCTCTGATCCTAGGGTTGACCGGTGTGAATGAACGCACCTTCATTGCTATAAAACCAGATGGCGTGCAGCGGAAACTGGTGGGAGAAATCATGCATCGCTTTGAAAAGAGAGGTTTCAAATTGGTGGGACTCAAACTTTTGCAGGTATTTTATGCCTTTTATCCTCCCCTGGGACTTTTGTTTCCAAATAATTTATCAAGGCTAATGTAATAAATGTAATATTTTTTTTTACATTTTAATTGAATGTGTATGTCTTGTGTGTCAGGCATCAGAGGATCTTCTCAGGGAACACTACTGGGAACTGAGGAGTAAGCCTTTCTTCCAGGAACTGATGAGCTACATGAGCTCTGGACCAATTGTAGCAATGGTGAGACTCCCACATACTGTACAGTTGGTGTACACAGGATACTAAAGCATTATTTTTTATCTTACATAATAGGTCATAGTTTACTGTCCTGATACAGCAAGAAAAAAGCTACTGTTGAGTAGAAACTGTGTTGTGTTTTATGGTTCTCTAGATAAAAAGACTGAAGCAAAGATGCTCGTTTTGAGCCATTTGTATACAAAATAAGATTTTTTTAAGTTTTTTTCCTCAGTCTTCATACATTATTTGATGTTTGTGCTTTGTTCTGCATGCTGTAGTCATGTACATTTCTGTGTTCAGGTGTGGGAGGGTTTGGATGTGGTCAAGACTGCACGCAAGATGTTGGGAGAGACCAATCCTGCTGACTCACTGCCTGGAACCATCCGAGGAGATTACGGTATAGAAGTGGGCAGGTAAGATTAGATACAAGGTTAGAGGTGTGTGTGTGTGTGTGTGCGTGTGTGTGCGCACCTTTTTTTTTTAGGATCACCTTTGTTGAGGTCCCAAGCAAGCTGAGGCGATACCAAAAGGTGACATGAAAACCTGCAGACTAGTGATTGGTTCGGAGAGCGACGGACGAACGGGGTCCTGAACAAACACGATGTGTTTAAATAATTTAGCCAGCGTTGTTTTAAGTGCTGCCTCCAGCTTCTTTTGAAACAAAAATTTGTCTTCTGGCTGTGGCAAACAATCACATGCTAAAAATCAAAAACAACACACCTTCGAAGTTCTGTGCACGTTAGGTCACGGCAGTTTCCTGCGGCGTCGCTATGACTCAAGTTAAGTTAAGAAGAACCAAAAAATAAGCTTAATGGGCTCTGTGTCTGAATGTCCTGAACAATGTGTTTTGGTTGTGCGTTGCAGGAACGTGATCCACGGCAGTGACTCTGTGGAGAGCGCCCAGAAGGAAGTCTCTCTGTGGTTTCGACCGAACGAGCTTCACTGCTGGGAGGACAACAGCAGCCACTGGATCTACAACTGACGGTCTACATGTGCTGTGTGTACTCCTGTAGGTAAACCAGTGTTTTTGTGATATTGGTTTCATTGCAAGATGGAGCACATCATACCTCAGAAACATATTTTTTTTTGGGCTTTAGTAGCTTGTAGCCACATGGGAGACAAGGTGTCCTTTTTTTTTCAAACAATATATTTTGTACCATCTGAACTACATTTCTGAGGTGAAATTACATTACAAAGCAAAAATGCACTAAGTGAGTAATACTCATTAACATAACAGTGTCGGCTTCTATTACGGTTTTCATTGTCATCTTCCGTTAGTCTAGACACTAGCGGGTGTTTACAGTTTAAAGCAATAAGCTTGGAATGTGGAGCAATAAAAGGTTTTGATTTGTGTTCATCGTGGGTCAATGCATCAGGGAATGGCAAGAAAATAGCTGCATTTAAATCCATTTCTAAAATATACATGTTTCTCCTGTAGTAGTACTTGCATTGAAAACCCATTAACATGGGAGAAATTAACACAATTATTGCCTTTCTACACACATGGTTTTTCAGTTTCCTGTACCTTTTTAAATTCTTTAAGGTTGTAAAACAGATTGTCACATTACCTGGGACACGTTTCAAATGACAAGCTTTCGATGACCTCTTATTTTGTAATTTGTCAGGCTTAGTTTCCAAATTCAAGATACTGCACTATATTATTATATAGTATGCTAATATATTTTGTTCTGTAAAACTTTTAATTTCTCCAATAGCTGCTTTTGTGATATTTGTGCTTTTCTAAAATCACATAATGCTGTATGAATTGTATTGGAATTGTCTTAAAAAAAAAAACAAATAAAAAAAATCATTAAAAAAATTTTTTTAGTCAATTATGTTTGTTTTGCAAAGTAATACACACACACACACACACATCAACTATACATTTTTAAGCACACAAATATGTTTAATATTTAATTCACACAGATAGAGATCAATGCATGAATTTCCATACTGAACAAAGAGGATGGGCTTCAGTGTGTCTGGGGATTTACAATAATCCCTGTACACATAATGACAACACATCACTGTTCACCTGCTTTACAACAAACCGTCTGATCAACAGCCAGTCAGATGAGAGAAATAAGTCTCAGACTGAACCCTTAAACACCTTAAACAACCCTTTCAACTGGTTTCATAACCTTGTTCACACGACTCTTTAATTTACATCAGGCATTAGATATTTCCTATCATTTGGGGTCTGTTATCGCACATTGCCATTATATCCTCTTAAAGGTTTTTATTTATGTGTAGAAAATGAGCAAGGTTGTTAATCAAAACTAAATAGACGTGACTGCAAAATTGGATGCAAAATATTTTAGGTAACAGCCAAAGAAGTCCAGACTTAGTGCTGAATTTGTTGTACTTTTGAGTTTTCATTTGTTCCTTGTCATTGTAAAATGTGACCCAAACTCATTTGCCATCCACTACAATCTTAAAGCCAAAACAAGAATTTTATTTTGACACCCACACATCCATAAACACCTGGCACCTGCATCCATTAACTCCATTTAAATATATATTGGCATTTATGGTTATTATGGATTGCTTATTGGCTGTTCAGGAAAAATCTGAGCGATTTCTGGTGGAAATGCGAGTTGGTGTCATCCACATTTCTGTACCTGCTGTTCTTGTTTTTTTGTCATTGACACAATTGATGCAATTTTGGGGCTCTGAGCTTTAAGATGAGGTGGAGGCTTCACAGATGACTAAGTTGAGGAAGAGAAGGAGTAGACTGGGGCAGATGCAGGACAATTGAGGTAAATATAGGAGATACAGTGTGCTTGCAGGGTGAATATAAGATTGATACAGAGGAGGGAGGTAGTTATGAGGCTGGGTTACAAGGCTCATGAAGATAGTTACAATGCCCTGGGTGGGACAGAAACAGGGTGGCAGGCAGATTACTATATCAGAGGAGGTAATTACAAGGCATTAAAGTTACAAGGTGACGGGGCAGGGGGGGATATAATAGTTACAAGGGACAATACATGGCTTGGAGGGTCATTTTAGAGCCATCGGGAACTTTTACATGACCAGGGATAATTACAAGGTTTGGGTGGCTGAAAGCTTTTTGGGGACAAGAAAAGATTTCTTTAAGGAGGTGAGTGGGTTTGGGTGTTAAAGCAGATCCAGGTGTCACTCAGGTATGTAAGACACCTGCCAGACGATGATGTGGCTTCGCTCAGCTTTACACAAAGCAGGTTTTATCTGTGAAGCTCCGCCGCCACTGTCTCCTTCTTCTGTTTCATCGTCCTCTCCATCTCCTAAAGGAAAACAGGTGAGCAGAGAAGTTAAGAGATGGTGATGATGATGAACAAATACTAAACTGTATTGTGCTAATACATGTTGTTATAGTCTATTTAGTGTCTTATTTCTAAACTGTATTTAAAATTGTTGTTTACTGCCCTCCAGTGGTCACTGTGGAGAACTGCACATTATGTGGTGTAGTTTCATGGTGATCACTGGAGGGCAGTGAACACAACAATAATGTGCTATAAATAAAAAAATACTTACAAACATGAATTGTGGAAATTATATTATTTTTCTAAACTGTGCCCATTCATTTTGTTTTGCAAAATGTACATTTATTCAATTTACTCCCGTGCCCCTAAAAGGACCCATTTTAAAAGACACAATTTAATGGCAAAATAGCAACATCATTTAAAAGCTTTTCTTCTCATAGCTCAGCTGCATCACACAGCTACACCTTTCATACAGTACGTGTGTGTGGCGTCAGGTTTGTGTGCAGGTGTGACTTCTCACCTATACGGAAATCAATGTAGCCCTCTCCTCCACTCAGCACCAGCACGTTGTGAACACTCTGGGCCTCCGTCTCTTGGGACGCTGTTGACCCCTGCCCCTCCGATGGACTGTCCAGCACACTGCCGTTTAGGGTGGCCAGAACATTGCCTGTCAAACACACACATAAAGAAGAAGAAGACGGTTAAAGACTAGGGAATGTAGTCAGTTACAGACACAAATGGCTTTGTGCTTACCGGGTACAGAGACAAAGAACTTGACAGCGTCACGGTGTCCATGGAAACAGAGCTGGGCTTGTGCCATGGAGCAGTAGGGGATAAAGCTGCCGGTGCTCTTCTCAGAGCCATCATCACCGTACACATGGATCACTCCGCCAGACGATGTGGGAGACACCTTATTGGCTGAGGGATGAAGAAGCTAGGAGTGAGAAACTAACCAACGGGGAATGTTTCTAGCCTATCAGATGTGGTAGGCGGCATGAGACAGGTGGCAAAAAACACCCACAAAATCCACATATTTCCACGGATCAACTGAAAATGAGAAATCATTTTTGATTAAAAAAACTAACAAAAACTATTTGAAACCGTTAAAACACATCCCTTGCATGCAATGGATCTGGTACACACCAACATCTTTTAGTCATTGATGCAGTAAAGCACAATGATAAATAACATGCAAAGCAACCAATGAGTAAAAGCACTGCTCCGATATACAGTAAGAAGTAAAATCATACAGAGCACACAGAATACTTTTGGTGACCTTCACCTGCTAAATGTTCACAGATAGAGAGGACTAATGGAGTTCCTCATATTCAATGGAGTTCATAGCTTGACTTAGCATAAAGAAACAGGTAGCTTAAGTCTGCGGACATGACACTGTTTCAGGGGACATGAAGGTTTGACCAGGCAAAGGCGGGCAAGAAAAGATCACAACAGCAGGAGGGAGGGCTCCCACTTACCCCTCAAACCAAGGAGCTGTCCCCGGTGAAGGACCACCGCTACAGGAGGGGGGAGGAGGAGGGGGAGGAGGAGGAGAAGAAAGAAGACAGTAGCAGTTATGTCTAAGAATGTCTGTGAAAGAATGGAAACCACTGAAGGGAGGCAGGAAAACAGAAGGTAAAAAGAAGGACGAGGGAGTTCATGGGGTGAAGAGGGAGTACGCTAAAGAAGAACAGAGATAAACAGCATTGCAGTATGTGAGGAAACCCCTCGTTTTGTTTTCAGTTCAGGCTACCTAATGATGCAATTTGATAACATTTGATTATGAAGCTGCTGTTAGTTTCTGCAGCGTATGAAAGACACATAGCAGTGTATTGCTCTATGTTGATTTTTTTTATTTTGGTGGGGGGTGGTTCAAACAGTCCTGCCACCACTGCAAAAAAAAAATCCTAAAGGCAACACCATTAGCTGAATTTCAGATCATCTAAAAAAATATCTATAAAGTTGAAAATTTGTGATTTGTATTGAACTAAGTAAAAGTCTTTTTACACCTCATGGTTTAGGGATTTTAAATGTAAATTGACCACATGGTAGTGCAGCTGGATTCAGATCTACACCAAAAAGAAAGTCTGTTGACAAGTTTTTGAGACTCTTCTAAAAAACATTCAGACAGACAAATCTTACCACAAAATAACCTCCATTTTGTGGTTTTAATGGACAGAAAAGGTGCTCTTTTATTCTATAATTAGGAAGGCACTGTTGCCTTACCACACTTTTGTCCACACATTTAGTTGCGGGTCACTTGTTGTAAGCTGTATAGATGAAACTCACTCTCTGTCAGTGGGATGGAGATGATCACGCCGTTTCCAGTTCCTACCCAGAGACGGTTTCCACCAATCAGAAGCGCTGTGATTCGCACAAAAGAGAAGCCCAGCTTGCCAGTGCCTGTGAATTACAACCAGTCAGTGGATTCAGATTCAGATAACTTTATTAGTCCCCAAGGGGCAATTCAGTTTTACAGCCAACCCATCCCTTTACAGTTAAAGTTAAAAGGTGCATTAGCATACAATGTATATAATGTTGAAGAAATATAAAATATAAATAAAATATATAATAAATAAGTACTGCAGCAGTCATACATCACCCTGTATACAGTCGCTTCTCTCTCTCTCCCATCACACACACACACACACACACACACACACACACACACACACACACACACACCACACACACACACCCCACACACACACACACACCGAAAGACAGGCTTCAAGCACCATGAAAGTGGTCTGTAGATTCTCTAGCCAACATGTAATCTCACCCAGCATCTTGCTGACGTATGGCTCGATGTCCACATCCTGGAGGTGCTGGTGTGTATGCGCGTGGTAGAGACGCAGGGTCGAATCTAGCCGGATCGACACCCAAACACCATCACCGATCCATGCCAGCTGGCGCACCTGACTCTCCCTGCGCGGGTGGGCGTCAAAGGACTTCTGGAGAGTGGGGAAAGAATGAGGGGTTGAGCAAATCAACTCATTATTACAGTTTTATCATTGGACTCATTTTTCAGGAAGATAATGCAACAGAAGTTTCATGACTCACCTCGATCTGCATGCTTTTGGGCTGGATGACGTGGAATCTTGTTCTTGTAGCCACACCAAACCTTATCATGTACTACAGCCATGCAGCGGATGGAGTGATGAGGCCGTCCGAGGTCCATTAGGTGGTAGTTGGATAAATCCCACTGCCCATCTGTTTTTTTTTGTTTTTTTTTAAATGAATTATAAAAAGTTAACAGCAGTTCCTAGTTGCATTCATGTCTATACAAACCACATTGAAAGCATTCATTCACAGCTTAGTGTTTTATCATCAGTGAATAAAAGCGTTTAAAAAACAGTTAAATGTTTTCCCGTTTCAGAGTTTTGGCACTATCAGCCTAAATTGTGCTTTTCTTAGGTCCTGGAACCAACTAGCAGTTTGGTTCATGGGCACTCTGCTAAAACAAATATTTAAAATCCCAAATACCCTCTGATCTATGGAATATGGCGAGGGTCCCATCAGCGAGGGCAACCAGCACACGACCTTTCACGTGTCTGCAGTTAGAGAGGAGATGGAGACTGCTGCATTCACAGAAATACATAAAGACTTCTGATTCTGAAATCCCAAACTACACAACATTTGACTACAATTAAAGAGTTTAACTGTCACTTACACCAGACTGAGCACAGAGTCTTTGAGTTTGATGGAGTGGAGGCACTTCTTCCAGTTTCCAACTGCTGAGTGGACGTAGAGCCTTGAGGGAGAACAGAGGCAAGATACTCCAGAGCAAAACCAAACTGCATATAGAGTTCAAAAGAAGCATGTTATGATATTTATATTTGCGTTTTGGATGGAAGATACAAGCACTCTTTTGGGGTCTTTTGGTGGAAAGACCCAAAAAGAATCTTCTTATCCAGCATGTGACTGATAACAATAAATAATATAAGCTTGAGGGTAAAGAAATGATTGTAATTTGTGTTTTTGAGACACTGTGTGGCTTCAGCAGAAGTTTCGACTAGTTCTGCTGAGCAACTTACCAGCCGTTCTGGGCTCCGAGCCACATAGTGGGGGCCACGCTGGTGTAGTTCTTGGTCTCTTCCCCTCCTTCCTCTGACTCTGGAGGCTGAGAAGTTTCGTCTTTGGATTGACCTGCGCTTCTGTGTGGACAGACAACAAACACACTTATCTTTACCAGTTCAAATAAGACAATATATTTCCCCATTCAGGATCTAGTGTACTAAAAATTATCAGTTATCAAATGTACACATACATTTATTCATGACATCCCTGATGGTCTTTATATGGACCGGCTTTGGCCTCCTACCTGTCAGAGACGTCTGATAAACGAGGCTGGGGGTCGGTGAAGACGTGCTCAGTAAATGGTCCTGGAGGTCCAGATCTCAGCTCTGCATGGCTGGCGGTGGATTCGGGAACCTCGGTAGCCTCCGTGGCCTCCTCGGCTGACTGGGCAGGGTGAATCTTCCCATTCATGGGGGGAGCAGTAGGGGCTGCCGCACAACACCGTTAACATACATAGACAAACTGGTCAGCTTGACGCCTTTCAATAATAATGAAAAAAGATGCTGGAGCATTGAGGGTGTGCCCACCTTGTCCTTTGTCCATTATGGGCGTATCAGTACGTGAGGAGCAGTTGCTACGGGCAACACTGCAGTTGGTGGCACATCCAACAAGAGTGATACCAGCCAACATGCCCTCCACGCCGCCAGCATCCTCGCCTCCCCCCCCTGCTCCACTGTCACCTACATCCAACACAATCTCTCCTGCTGGATAGTCACTCTCGCTGGCAGCTGGACACACACACACACACACACACACACACACACACACACACACACACACACACATATATATATTAACAACACAGCTCTCTTTTTGTACACACAACAACATGTTTGCATTTCACATTGTGGGGAAATTGCTCAGCAGAAAAATGTGGTGCTTGTAAAAACACTTTTCTGAATTAATCTGATGACAATGTTACACAACAGATGACCATTTGCATTTTTACATTGTATTATTATAAAAACAATTCTCTAGAAACGACAAAATTTGAGTAACAACACACTTCAAGCACAAAGAAGTTACGCCCTTGATGTATAAAAACTTAATGTATGGGGGTTTAACACAAACTTTCTGTCTTACCTGGCACACTGGAGATGCAGAGCACGTGGGCATTGCAGACGTTGAACTGGTCGACCAGTGAGCCCGGCTGGTTGGCATCGATGATGACCACCTTGCTGGCAGAGTGGGTGCTGGTGAGGATCCACACTCGACTGCTCATGGTGTCTGTTTCCTGGAGCTCCTTGGACTGTGGGCGAGCGGAGGAGAGAGAGAGAGAGAGGAGACAACACAATGACGACTAACTGAAAAAGGGCAGACGTGGCTCATGTGTGTGTGTCCTCTATTTCTCTGTGTAGTTTTATGCCTTATACTCCATGCAAACATTTACTAATATGTGGATAATATTTTTCCACATCTAGGATTCATTTCTAGTTGAGTGTCCAATATTAGCTTTGAACTACCCTCTAGTGGTAATAAAATTAATTTTTTCTATAATTGTTCTCTACCTTCCTCTTTTCTGGGGAGCTGTGGCTGCTCTTCTTTCCAGCTCCGTTCTCTTCAGCGTGCAGGGGGTCGCTGCCGCCCGACGGTGCTTTGGCTGGTACCGACTCCTGGTTGCTGGCCCTCCATCCTGTCAGGTCCACTCCAGCTGCACACCACAACTTCAAGTATGCATACACACAAACACACAAACACACACACACACACACACACATACACACACACACACACACGGAACCATGAAGTATGAAGTCTCATCAAGATGTTGCCCCCACCCTAGTCTCACTAGCTGGGTTCCTTGACTAGTTATGATTGTGTTACACTGAGATGTAAGGTTAGCACAGAGAAACTTTCCTCAGGTGGATGTAAAAACACTTTTAGCATCAAACTGCACATAAATCATTGTGCCCAGTGAGGACCAAACATTAAAGGGAACTAACAAGTAAAACACATTTTTGAGTTATGGTGGTTCATATCCCAAAAGAATGATGCCCTGAGCTCCCCTGAACTCCTCACCTTCCTGTTGGGGTCCTTCTCTACCAGAGGACGACAGTACACCGGGACGGGAACATTCTTCATGCGGTTGTCCTCCTTCTCGTTAGTGGGCTAAAGGCAGGACGTGATAAGAGGTCAGGAGAAAATCAATCAAGGAAAAACACTAAGGGCAAAGCAAAAGTAATTAAGTTAGTGATAATAACATATATGGTTGAGGCACAGGTTAAATATTTAAAAAGGTTGCAACATTTGCAGAGAAAAAATACATTTTATCAGAGAGATGCCGTCATAAAGTATGTTTGTGTACTCTTTTGTCTGTACTCTGTGTGTGTGTGTGTGTTATATCATGCCTCAAAATGAAATAAATCCCTTGATTTCCACGCATTTCCAGAGTTGCATTGCATAGCAAAGTTAAATTGTTAGTTGTCAGTTGTATAGTGTTGGTCCTTTATCTAAAAAAATACGCACATGGAGCTGACAGTGTCTTCAGTTTCTTCAAGTACAGAAAATGCTGTCCTGATTATCTGGATATGTATTCAGGAAGGTTAAAGGGAGAAGCCCTAAAAGTGCATGCTGGCACTCCTGTCAGTCTCACTTGCCTGTTGTCTCTTCAGCGGGCTGTCCTGAGCGCTGTCTGGCTGACCGCCAGTCTGTGGAAGACCAGAGTTAGAATTAGAGCCGCCTTCATAGCAAAACTCTTCCCATTGGCCATCCAGCTGCACAGGGTCTGCCAGCCAATTTAAAGTACAGTTCCTTGCTATGAAATCATGTTTACGATTGAAACCAAAGTGAAGAAGGCTAAGAGTGTCTATTCTTACAGGTGTTGTTATTTTGTTATTGTCAATATATCCCATAAAAAGACCAAAACCAACAATGAATTTATCCTAATACCTAACAAGATGAGAAATTCAAATAAATATGTATGTACTGTATCTGTATAGCAGGTGTAAAAAGGTTTGTATGTTTAACTTAAGTGTCACCCACAGTGTGGGAGATTTAACTGCTACATTTTACACAGTTTTCATTTTAAATTTGAAATGTTTTTGTGTAACCTCCCTATTCCAAACAAACTTGAATTTTACAAGCTTAAAATCTTATTGACCTTCATTTGAGTCCAGAGAACTTTCCTGTCAGTAACTCATACCAATTAGTCAAACAACTGCTGAGTTATGACCATTGAGGCTGGGGTTGTGTGTTTGTGTGTACCTGTTTGAAGCGAGACGGCACGCTCCAGCCACAGGCCTGCATGATGCCATCATCGCGGCGCATGTGCTCACGGACCTGCCTGTACTGTTCTCGCCGCTGCTCTCGGCGGGCCAACAGTGCTGAGTCACTGAGGAGAGACGCAACACTGTTACTGGCCAGTCTAGAAGCAAAGGATGGGAGGGAGGAAAGAGAAAAGAGAAGCGAAGCGTTAGCAGCCATGCCAGCCAGCAGCAAGAGCAGGAGAGAGCTACAGCAGTTGTTACCAGCACGTTTTATTTGAGCTTCTTTTCTAGCTTGTTTCAAGACACTAGACTCAAAACTATGAAAATATTCTTAATATGTTTAGTATTCGTGCCTGCATGTTCTAACTTTTTGTCTGATGTATTTATGTGTCTGTGTTTGTGAGAGAGGTTAAAAGCCAAATAAAACTTGAGAACAAACTCTAATATTCTGCCATCCAATCTTGTTTTAAACTCAAAATAGGAAGGCATAAGAAATTTGTAATCGTATTGGAAGTTCATTATCATTCAAAATGAAAACGTTCAATGTGTAACTTTACAAGTTCTACCATTAAAAAGAACATTATCTTTCCAGATCATCTTTTTAATAACAGCTGTGCAATCTAGGAAGGCTTTAGCATTGTAAGCCAAGATTCAGATAGGACAGAATATTTGATGAAGAGACTTATTTGAATTGGATGTGGCGGCATTAACAATAACAACAGTGTGTTAATTTAAACACACATTAGATCTCTATGTTGAAAACTGGAGAACATGCTGGAAGCTTGCTATTCTCCAAGCTGCCACAAAGCGAGCAAGCAACGAGGCATTTAGACCAAAGCGAGTGAGGAGCAGATAAAAATGAAGGTTTAGTGAAAAGTGAAGGTAGGTTTAGTGACGGTATGTAGCTGGTTGCTGCTTACTCTTCGGGGAAGAACTCCAGCGTGCGGTTGGAGGTGGAGATCTGACACATGGTGTGGCTGCGTCGCTGAGAGAAACCAGCCGGCGAAGGCGACTTGTAGTGGATGTTGACGCTGTAGTATGGCCGCTTGACAGGCGGAGGGCTGGACGATGTGCTGAAGAGACGTGCAAAGCTGGTGGATGGAGGGAGAAAGGGAAAGAGATTTTACTTTTGATGTTGGCCAAGACATTTATTCAGGGTTTTTCTAATTGTAAATAAGTTTAATAAAAGCAGAATCTCACAACTGCCAGATGGTGGACTTCTTTTTCTCTTGGATTTGAGGACTTTCCCTGGACGCCCTGACAGTGAAACAGAGTTTTTTGTGAGTCCAAGGAAAATACATAAAAGTACAGCTAAACAGGCAGAGACAAAACAATAGGACACTAAAATAACGTTTTAAATAAATGTGTGGCACAATGGAACATTAAGTGTCAAAAATGTTTTTTTTAAAAAGCTACTTTTACTCTAAGATCATTAGCATAAAAACATAAAATTGTACTCATAAATTTGAGGGTTGAGTTGAACTGGTAGCTTGATTTAGATCAAACTTTTAATATGTTGAATTTATTCCATCCATCCAAGTCCTTCATCTCTAGTTTAAAGCTTCCTTTCGTCTACCTGATCATCTCTGTCCACCGTACGGCCTCCTGCAGCTCCATCAGTCTCTCTTTGTACTGATTCCTCTCCATCAGCACACGGGCCATCTCCACCCGGGTGAACCGCCGCCGCTGTGTCATCGTCATGTCGCCATCCTGCATGGGTGATGAAAACTGGGCACACAAGTGCCATTTAATAATTAAACAAGGTCTGAAAACACAGATTCACAGGCAGAGACATGCAGAATACTGACAGTATGTATGTCATGTTACCAAACAACCAAAAAAATCTGTAGTTTAATGACGCAAAGATTAGAGGTACTGCTGTGCATTGTTTTTTCTACGATGTGAGATAAAGAAAATAAATCTGATTTCTCTATGCACACTAATTCAATGTATAGGATGTGTAATGCAGATGGGGACAGAGACAGATTTACTCACATCATCACCTCCTTCATCCTTGGAGTCCCGAGACGCACCGAGAGCCTCTGCTCTTAACCTGGAGCCCAAAAGCAAAAAAAAAAACATTACTTTACATTTATTACTTACAAACTTTATTTCTACTTCTGGCTTGTCTGAACATGCAGGGAATGATTTGATGCCACAAGTCCACTGAGACTGGTAGTCACTGATAGGATCTATTAGTGGGAGAAATTCAGGACCTTTGGAGCTTCTGTGGGCACAAGAGATTTCTGTGACCAGAAGCAAGCATAACATCCTGTGTCTTTGTGAGTAATTTTGCACTCAGAGGTAGTTAGATCCTCTCTCAAAACTGTCTGGCTTCATAGACCCCAAGTGTACTTAATGTACCTTAAGATTTATTGGGTGTTATTCAGCCTCCAGAACTGTTCCCGGGTCAGATTACAATGTGAGCAACTTCCTCCATAAACACAGTTAAACTGCCACTCTGAAATATGTATATACTATGAAATATGTTGCTCAGATATTTGACCTACAGGTAAACATGGCTGAATAAAGGTAAAAAATTGAAAATTATATGAACTGGTGAACAGCAAAATGAATGTATTGACAGAAAATAGTGAAACTGAGGAAGTAAAGTGTCAGTTAAGGAGTACACTAGGCAGTTCCACCTGCTACAATCAGTACTCAGATTACTGAATGATCAATACAGGTTAGAACACTTAAAGCCATTATGTTGAGGGATAAAAGTTATTGCCTTGCTGCACTGCTTTTTTAATTTGCATTTGACATGTTTTACAGCTGTATGTAGGAAGGAATATATGATTTTTTTCCCGTAAACGTGTCATGTTATTAAAAAAACAAAAACATGCTATTTTGACCTCTTGAGTTCTTCTTCCAGCTCCTTGACTCTGATGTCCGCCTTGTTCTTGGACTGCCTCAAAGCCTCCAGCTCCTCCCTCAGCCCCTCCTGCTCCCCTGACAGCTCATCCACTTTGGCAATAAGGTCATTTTTCACAATGTTGAGAGCATTTCTGAGAGCAGGAAGTAAGATACACACACACACACACACACACACACACACACACACACACACACACACACACACACACACACACACACACACATTTAACATTTTTTTAGAGCACAAACACATCTTCCAGTTGGTATAAGCCACATCAAAAAGGATGGAAGGAGAATAAGGATGGAGGATTAACACTAACAGACACTTCTCTGTGTCTCTTACTTGGTCTCTAGGAGCTGTTTGTTCTCTGTCAGCAGGTTTTCCACCTCTTTACCCATCCCTGAAACAGTCACATTCACATCTCTGTTAATCGTCACACACAATACACAACATCCATAAATCAATAAATCCATTGATCAATAAGCAAAATGCATTTCCCAGAGTGTCTGTGGCAATGCTGTCTTACAGACCAACCAAGGTAAATGATGAAAAAAAAACGCACAAAAGCCAAAGGTTTGATAATATAACAAAATGAAAATAATTGCCAAATTATTGATTTAAGCATATGTATTAACAACAAAAGCTAAATCAGGTTGAAAAGGAACGTTTGATGTTAAATATTGGGAGAACAATTCATGAAACTTATGGAACTAAAACTGGTTGAAAAATAGTTAGACTCCTGTTCAGACAGAGACAGCTGGGAGGAGTTCTGGAGCATTTTTAACTATCATTACAACATTTAGTTGAATGCCAACTGATCATAACAATTCTTCTCCTCAAAATATAACATGTCATTTGATCAAAACTCAACCTAGCTCCATGGGTGCACACATATTTAAATTCAGGGTTGATTGATGTCATGCTCAACCTATTAACTTTGTATTTAAATCTTAATCATCTTAATCATTGCCAGATGTTAATTTCAAATTGTATGTGGAAGCAGCAAGCACTGTGCAACAGAAGCCAAGCACACAAACAGCAGAAGTTTTAACATATAGAAGAATTTGGACATGAGAAACAAACCAACCAAAAAAACAAAAAGCCAATAAGTTCTTGTAAAGCGTGTGATAAAAGACGTAGTGGACACTGGATAAGAAAACTGCGGTCAGATCACATATAAAAATAAGTGCACATCTTTCTGGGTTCAATTTGTGTCGACTTAAGGCAGCAACTGCTAATCGCCACCAACTATCTAAAATGAATCTCTTAATTTAAATCATGTATTTCTTGGACTTTGAAGGTGGTGAGTAGGGCAGCCTGAAGGTTTATTTCATGATAAACATAAATATTTTTGATACGTCCATTTCTTCCTATGCTTAGGGTTCATTGGCTCATTGTAATTTATTAAAGTGGACAACTGATGTTCACTACAGGTGAACAGTGAACAGTTTCTGAACAAAAGGGTATTTTTATTTCAATGTTCTATAAATGAGCAGCTTGTTATTGACAAATATTGAAAAATGAGGTACGTACGTGAGATGCAAAGGTTGTATATTTTAAAACAATGTAAATACACAAAATAATCGGACAGAAAGAAGGAACCAGAAGCATGTGAAGGCTAGAGGCCAGAGAATGACACAACAAGCAAATGTGACCATGAGCATAGGCAAGGTGCGCCTTACCGAAGAAATCATCACGGACTGGAGGCAAAAGAAGAAGGGAGGGGAGAAAGGTTGGAGAGAGGAAGAGGAGAGACCACGGATCAGGAAGGAAAAAGAGAAGGACAGGAATGGAAGAGAGAAGAGAGAGGATGCTGATAAGCAATTATTAATTTAGACTTGAGGAAGAGCAGCAGGGCTCAAGAACACAAAAGCTGCTATTTGGTCTTCAAACTGAAACAAAAGAATATTTCTGTGGACCATTTATTCAAATAGCATCAGATTAATTTTAGAGTCCCAGTGAAACTGTATTTTAAGAGCATATTGCTTCTGTGAAATTATGCATTTCCTGTTTTGACATGATGCTGGGTGGGAGGGTCATTCCAAACCAACACAATATACTATAAGTCCGGGAGAAAAGTTTTTTTTATTTTTTTATTTTGAAATAAAAATGTAGGGTATGCAGACTGACAGCTTGTTTCAATCGCTAAAGAGCAAAAAATTTTCACTTTGACTTTAAAGAAACATGAAAAACGTTTTTAGTGCATGTGTGAGAAGAATGGGCATCTACTGTATCATCCAAATTTCCAAATTTCCAATTGCTTGACCAAGCAATATATGAATAACAACATGCTACAACTATAGTAATGCCTTTTTCTAATGTGCATACACTGGTCAATATCTACTCTTAGATGTGGAGTTAGAAAGTAGAGCAGAGTCGTGAAAGTATAAAAATATATACCAACCACTGCATGTTCAGATACACACCTGAGAACTCGCCTATGGGTGTCACCAGCAGAAGCACATAAAAAAAAGAGAAAAAAAGGAGTCGGGGTGAGAAGTTAGAAGAAGACGGCTCAACTCTCCTGTTCTAATTATGCTGCACAAAAATCAAAACAACCCAGAAATGAATAAACAAAATCCCCCAGGTTCCCAGTGTATTAGCCCAAAACAGAGACAGACAATGGACATCTAAGATATATATAATCACTAAGCATAAATACAAAGTGCAATGAAATCTGAGAAACAGAATAAAGTCAACTTTTAAAAATAAGATCTGCTTAAACTTGCAGCCTTTAAAATGGGCTCCATTAAACATGCCTCCGTCCCATAAAAAGAAAAAGAGAAAGAAACAACAAAGTAGAAAGGCAAAAATAAAAAATAAAAGTACACTGCATGAATGGGCAGCTGGGGTTGGGGGTGCAGCCAGAGATGTTTTTTTCAGGATGTGATGCAGGGATGAGCTGCTGCCATGGAGTGTATAATCCAGCCTCGGCCATGCAAGGTAAAAAGTCAGAGTCTGTGCAGCGGCATATTCGCACAGCCTCACATGGAGCTCCTGCCCTGCAGTTACGCAAAGCCAAAACTATTGCTAACACTGTGTAATGCGTTCATATATCCGCCATTACTTCTCTTCCTTTAGTTCTGCCCTGAATCTGATATTACTAAGTAATATCACATATTGGCATGTTAGCATAGAAGTCAAGCTTCACCTTCAACAGTTCATGGTGAACAATGATCACCTCAGGAGGAAGTGAAGAAGGCAGCAACTTTTTTACTTTCGACTTTATTGCCAAGCTTCAAGGGTTAGGGTTAAGTATTTTAACTAATGAACCTCTGACCGCAGTAAAAGTTATAGCAGTCAAAGTTCTATTCATACCTAGCAGCTCGGCGCCTGCATCAACGTCTCCGATGATGTCCGACTTGGCGTCTTTGATCTCGTGGTAGAGAGAATCGGTGTTGATGCCGAAGGCCTCGTTAACTATGCCCTGAGAGGGGCTGAAACACGCATTAGATTTCATCAGACAATAGTTGTGAAAAGGACCAAAAATATTTTGCTCACTGCCAGTCACTCCTCTAAATTATGACATTTTGGTCCTCAGACTTTCACCTGGTAAAATTCATACAGGTAAACACCACCAAAACCTTTAATATGTAAACACAGGTGGGTAAGAAAACACCAATGACAAGATGCCAATAGTACCTTTTAGTATTTACAGATTAAGGTCAGTGAGAGAGAAACCATATTTAATTTTAATCAAAATATGAGACTTTATTATGGTAGTCCAGCACGTGTTACACTGTAACTTTAGCCTTGGTGATTTTCTAATTTTAACTTTTAACAGCTAAAAAGGGTCAAGTAACTACTACTTGCTTTGTTTAGATGAAACTGACTATAAATCTGCATATAAAAAACCCTACCCTAACTTCAACAAAGAATAACTGCAAACATGATGTACACTATGTTGAATAAGCTAACTCAAGCAAGCAAAGTCTCTGCAAGAAATTTTTTTCACAACAAAGTAGAATGAAAGAAAACTGGACTTCATAAAAGGCGGAATTTGTTTTAAAAGTTACATGACGTGTAGATGTTTAGTAATTAATGGGCTTTAATGCAGGATTTTCACTGTGCACTGTCAACATGTGCAGTACAGCTGCAGTGAAGTTGTACCTGTTTCCTCCTCCATACACACGGGGGTCCACACACATGTCCAGCTCAGGGGTAGAATCGATGATCTCCTGAAACTCTGACCACTCATCGCTGCTTCCCATTCCTGGAAAAACATGACGGAGACACAAATGGAACTGCAAGTTAGAAGACTGGAAACATTTTGATTATATATATATATATATATATATATATATTTGTCAGTGACCCCCTAGGGGGTCATCAGAGTGAGTGCAGGGGGACCACCAAATTATTTAAAACATATAATATTTTGAAATTTTATTTTTTCATGTCTGAAAAAAACATTTGTAGGTAAACTAGCCACTATTGTGGATAATCTAGCCATTATGGTAGCCTTAAAGTTAAGATTAAAGATCCCCTGTGCCAGCCAAATGTATGTTTAATGTTAAAATGAATAATGACCAAATTATTTCATCCATTCGGCCCAGTTTAATATGCAACTCAATTGTGTACAATATATGCAGTTGGGGGTCCCTACTCGGTCTCTCTTTTAGCTAAGGGGTCCCTGGCCTAAAAAAAGACCACTGTCATATGGCGAATTTTTTGACACCCTCTTACCGATGCTGACATTCCTGGTTTCCTGGGAAACCTGCACCTCCATATTCCGGCTGAGTCGCTTGGCACTTTTCCTGCGGTTCCCAGCCCGCATTGCATCAAATTCCGATTGTGGGAGGAAGCCCTCGTTGATGGGGGTGACAGTGGCGGAGGGGACGGAGGAGGTGGGTGTGTTGGACTTGCTTCCTGTGCTGCTGGGTGTGGCCGCCACTGAGTCGGACTCTGATCCATCCTCCTTGGTTGGTTTGAGTCAATGACATGGAAGAGACAGACAGCTTTTTTTTATAAGCATTATATAGTGAAGGCAGGCTCAGGCACTACATCTTTACCTAAAACATCTGCACAACTTATTGTATCTTTAGCATCTGGTGTGACTGGTAGTTTGTTGGCAAAATTATACCAGATAGAGACAATTATGACTTTCTTGTAAGCAGCTTGCATGTTTTGTGGTACAGTTTAGTTTTCTAGGCTTCATGTTGTCATGAATTACGCAACTTAATTTTTTGGTTATTTTGTAAAAGTTAAAGTTTTGGACGTGGATTCCATATTTTAACTCCTAGTGTTAATCTTTTAGGCAACTTTGGTGTGATGTCAAAAAATGTAAAATGTTCAGTGACTTCTTCATGCATGAAACCCATGAATACAAATAACTTAGCTGTTCTGTGAAAAAATGCTCCATATTGAATTATTAAGGGAAGTTAACAGGCCAAGTAGGTAGCTGAAGTCTTTGAGTTCTGAATTCATCCTCAGTAAAATACTTTAAAAAATGTTGGACATGATCTTAAAGCCACTGTCACACAGAACATATTCCATTCAACTAGTACCACAACTTAAAATAAGGGTATCTAACTCCTAAAATGTGCACTATAATCTCAGCTTGTTTTCAAAGCTGAATACGAGGAGAAGCCACAACAAGAAAGCAACACTGTCCTCTTTTTTTCTTACCTTGACAGTCTCTCACAGAAAAACAAGGGACATTAAAAACGTCATATAAACTAAAATATGAGTAGAAGCTCTATGATTACACAGGTATAAAGAAAAAACAATGGCTGACTTTTAAGGGTAGCTTTCCAAATGATGTGAATAAAATAGTTTTCTAAAAAGTGACACAAGCAGACATGGGAGGGGAGGTGGTCCGTGTGGTTGTGGCTAGGACAGGACAGGACAGGAAGCAGTAAGGCCGGCCCCTCCCACTTCCACTCCCACGCTGCGGTTGTGGTCACGGAGGAGGACAGGGCCGCTGTCTGTACCACCTGATAGGCTAAGCAGAATGACGACTGGCCGAGATCGCTGACCTGCCAGATGTCTTTCCCGGGCATCATCCTAGCCCCCCCGTGACCCCCACGTACCATGCCCTCGCCGGTGGGGTACAGGCTCAATGAAGGTGGGCGATCTGCTTTGCTGCTGGCCGAGGAGACACAGAGAGAAGTGAAGACTTAAAGTGAGACAAGAGCGGTATCAATCTTCTCCTCTAACTTTTGGCAAGAATGTGAATAAGTGTTAAATTGTATGTTTTTGGACTGTGTGGAGAAAACTGGGGATCCCAGAAAACACACACACACAAACATGAGGAACTCCACACAGAAACAGCAAATACCTGCCCTCAAACCTGCAAAAATGTTTAGAGCAAGACAGGGATGGAGAGTTTAAGGAAAAGGCAACATGGCTGATTTACAACGAGAAGCAACAAGGGCTTTGAGGGCATGCGGTCCAGTCCACCAGGCCAGTTGTGAGCTTTCTTAATTTAATGGGGATTCAGATGCAAGTCATTCAAAAAGACAGAGTCATCAATAAAGACAACTACAGACAGTTTGTGGAAAACTCAACACAGAGAAGATATCTTAAGATATTTCTAAACATGTACCATACAGGAATTAGTTCCTTGTATGGCTGATTAACTACATGCAGCTTGTTGGTTGTATGATGCCTGAACAAAACTGACTGAAATTGTGTGTGCAGGCTGCAAATCAATATTTCCAATAATAAAATTATTGTCAGTATCAATAACTAATGAAGCAAACGCATCACTGAATTCTTCTTTACACAAGTTTTTGAGGCACAGCAAAAATATGAGCAATTCTGAAGTCACATTTTGAGTCAAAAGCAGGCTGGTTTAGACGGCAGAGCCAAGTTAGGGCCGTTGTAGTACCATGTTGGATTTACCTTTTCCTCCATTTGTGGCGTTGACTGTGCAAACAGCAGCAACAGAGAGCACGCCAGCAAGACAGACAGACAGACAGACAGACAATGATTAGAAAAAACAAGAGACAGGAACATGCCATGACACATGACACACACACACACACACACACACACACACACACACACACACACACACACACACACACACACACACACACACAATTTCACCTTTACAAGTTGGCTCCTGTTTTAAGACAATTTTACAATTCTACACTTTTTCCTCACTTATTCCTATTAACACAGATTTAATAACGAATAACAACAATACTAAAAGAATCACAACAAAACACAAACCATCATGAGAAACACCGGCCTCATTCAGGGCTTTGTTTCTAACAGTTGATGACGATTTGTAGGATTAGAAATGCCTTGGCCAGTGTAGCTGAACATATTTTTAAGATACTGTGTGTATAGTGAACAGGACTAATCTGTAGCTCAGCTACAGAAGCTGCACTGGATGTCCTCATCTTGCTTCATGCTTATACATTTTCAGAAGTCATGGGCTGGCCAATTGCTGAACCCTGCAAGCTGGAATATTAACTCCAAGCTTTTCTTTCTTCTAATGATTACCCACAAGAATATAATTCATAATGGCTGACAGGTTTCTTTGTACATTTCCTCTACTCTTTGTCAAAGAGATAAAAGTAGCAGCTGTTCATCGTGGCTCCTGACAAACAAATGCCAGCATCAACACAATGAGAATGTTGAAAGATGAAAAGCCTAATACATTCATGACAAAAACATGAAACGTTAGCAACAAGACGATGGGTGAAAGTTACAACTCAAATCCACACAAAGATATACCATTTGCACAACAAACAAACACGTGTTAAACAACTCACGTTCGTCCACAGCCGGGGCCTTCTGATTGGCTGTTGCTCCCTGCTTGCTGCATTTTGGACCGTTCTATGTGCTCGACGTACGTCTGGATCATCTGTGATGCACAATGGCAAGAAAAAGAAAAAATATCAGAAATGAGGGAGAGGAAAACTACATGAGAAAGCAGGAGAGACACCCCATGGACTAGTGTGTAATGGAGTTGCATGAAAAAGGTTAAAATGATTTAATTACAAGATCTATTGTGAACAAAAAGGACAATAATATTGTGAAATTATAAAGCTCATAGAACCATATACTATGGCTTTTGCTTATTGTTGGTTATTTACTACGCATCACATACAACTTATTTAAATGCACACACTTTGTTTTCAATGTTCAAAGCGTGTTTCTCTACTTTCCAGGCAGCCATAGTTTTCCATTCATTTATAGAGATTTGCTTGTTAGGTGATCCATAACAGTAACAAACATGTCTGCACTTACAAGGGCTTCCTTAGCTGAAACCAATGGCTGCCTGGAATGTAGGATGAAACAATTAAAAGGTAAACCAATATGGTTTTGAAGAAATGGTTGGCACCAGAGTAAAACATCTGATTTGTAGAGAATGGCCTAAAAAAAGCAAAACATTGGTATGCTCCTTTACCGCAATATTTTGCTTTATTAAGATAACAGCTGGGGCATTTGAGGATAATTATATGAACAGTATTCAAATTATTAGTTAACAGGCATGTATGTTTGGTGAATGTTGGATATGAAAATGTAAGAGATTATGCTACAAATGAAAGGTCTAGGGACTCTAATTGAAAAGTTGTTGGGCTGAATGTTTGCTCTTACCTCAGTGTGACGCTGGTGCAGAGCATTGTACTCTTTCTTCATGTCTGATTCTCGCTCCTCCAACCGTGTGACTAGGAGACAGAGCGAGAACAGCAAGAAAATAACCAGGAGGTACTCTGATAGTTAGAGCAAAGAGACAACCAATCTTATTTGCCAGTATTTAAGCTCCACTAAGAGAAACATCTTACAGGTAGATGGCAAAGAAAACAAAACTAAAGAGTCAATCTAATATGCATACCAGTATACATAGATTGAACAAAGGCATCATAATCTATGTCTGGGACATTCATCAAGAGCAGCCACATAATAATACAGTAATGTATATTTTATAGGAACACAGAAGTTTGTAGTAAGGCTGTCTGTCCACTTACTCTGGTCAGAATAGTTCTTTGTCTTGAGCTCCTGTTGTTTCGCCTGCAGCTCCAAAAACTCCACCTGCACCTGCAGGTCCTTCTTCTCAGCTTCCAACGCATCCTCAAATTCAATGAATTTCTGATGAAAGAGACAGGAACAAAAATTAGGCTGGAAATATACAATCACAAACTGCACTAAAAGTGACAAGTTATACAACACTGTAAGTATTGTATATTGATTAGATTTGAGGAAATCATAAAAAAAAGGACACCGCACACTAAGATTACTATGCTTGTGGTTAATAAACAGTGTTGTCATGTACTAATAAAATAGTTCACAGCAGCAATCACCTTTCAGTGACACTAACTGTGCCGTCTGGCCTGGATGAGTCAAAGACAAAGTGTGGGTGTTATTTTTCATAAAGCCTTTGCCTCTTATAGAAAGGTTGGAGTTTGTCAACAGCTCTATGAAATACCTCAGTTGGTCCCACTGTGTACTGAAGAACAGGAAAACACAGAGCTGTCCACCTTCTTTTCACATTGCACATTTTTATTATTATATAAAGCTGTTTACAATGACGCCTTTTTTCAGTGCAGCAAGTCTGCAAAGTCTTAATACTGTAATCCTCTGACTGCAGGGAGATTGAACCAGGAATATGCAGCAGATATGCAACATACAAAAAAGACAATTGCTACAATGTGATGACCTTCAGTATGATACAACTACTAATAATGATATTTAGCACTGTGTTTGTCAGATGCAGCTAAGCAGGAAAAAGGAACTAATTAGTCCTTTCTGGAAGAAATCCGAAATATTTCAGCTGAAATATCACAGAAATGTCACAAATCCACGATGACAAAGAATGACAGCTTCACATTTCTAGTTGGATTTGCATCTTATTATCAACTACCAAGCTTTAAAAAAAACATAGTGGTGCATTGTCAAAAGGAACATTTGATTTATGCAAACAATAATTACACAGATAGAATAACACAATGTTTGTGTTTGCGCTAGAAAATTGTGTTATTCTGTCCAGTATGATTAATTCATTCGGTAACCCAGTAATGACTGATTGAATCTATTGTGTTTTCCTGCCAAACCGTAGCTACAGTAAGTGCTTCTGACTGTGACGTGGTCACGCTTCTAACTATTTACACTGTGTACTGCCTGAACAGAGATAAAAGCAAAAGTAGCATGTCTCTGTCTGTTTGTAATTAGTAGAAAACAATCTTAGAAAATTTTTCAGGTCACATAATGGTTGTGGAAAATGTATTTGTGACCATGTCAAAACTGCAGGTCATATGGATTGAAGCTGAAAAGTTAAAATCAGTTTTCAGTGTACTAAAGCAAATCACATTAAGAAAGAATGTGATAAGAGAGTGAGTTTGTCCAGAGGCAGAGATGATCAATCAGTTACTATTTACACTTTACTGTCTGTACAAAGTGTTAATGATACAAAGTGATGGATCACTCCAGCAGGAGGCCTACAGAACAAAACAGTAAACAATAAAGATGCTACAAAATGGCTGAACTTGTTAAAGCACACTAACTGTAATCCTAGTTATCTTGGTGAAGGCTATATGAGCAGACAGGGAGCTGTGGCTTTGTTTACCATTAGCTTGAGCCTAATAACCTTGTAATCTGATCCCTTTTTGCTCGTTGTTCCAGTATCTTGTTAGAGGGTGTGTCATTGTTTTCTGAGATTCTATGTCATAGTGGCATTTCTTTGCATTAGCTTTTGCCTCTGTCCGATCTGTGCGTTAAGTAGCTCATACTGCAGCTTTCTAATCCTCTATTTCTCTCCCTCTGCTCTTGTTGTTTTGCCTCTGCTCCTCATAAGCAAAAATCAGGCTACAGCGCCAGGCTCCCTCAGTGTGCTCTGTGCACTATTGATTTCCTATGATTCCCCATGCATCGCACATTGTCCCATCCCCCATTATCCCCTCAGATAGTCAGACAAAACTGTCTCTCTGTTTTTTTGTTCCATTCAAATGCATCACCTAATTTGAGCTGAAGACATAAACTTTTCTCACTGGCTGCAAACATAATCTTAGAGTCCCGAACGACAAAGAAAATCAAGAAACAATCAAATACAGTTGATGTTAAATCTGATTTGGTTAAATTGCTTAAGATATACATAATGGCCAAAGCTTAACATTCTATAGGTGTGGGTCCACTATGAATCTCAGTTTGTGCTGAAAGGATCCAAATATAGAAAGTGAAAGAATACAACAATATTCTCGTAGAAACTACTGAGCAAGGCACTTCACCGCCAACTGCTTTAGTACTGTTGGGCAGTCAGCAGAAGAAAACAGTACCGGCAGCTCCTCTGCGTCAATGTGCCTGTACACTCACCACAACCTTCCCTGGATACAGAAAATAAACATTATTGACCAAATTGTGGATGTGTGTGCCACATATGAAGTTTTAAATCTGTCTTTAGTATAATACTGCAACTTTAAACCAGCCTCTGCCAAATGGCAGCTTCTGATTGGTGGTTTGAAAGCTTATAAGAAAACATTTGCCTGTTTGAAAACGGTTGATTCCCTGACGAAAGCTTGTGTGCCGAAACATGTTACAGTTGTTTTTAAAGGTTTAAGAAGACTAAGCCATAAGAATAAAGGCTTTTTGATTTTTTCCAGTGAGAGTGCCTTGAATTTTTCCTGGGTTTCGCTATATATGATTGTACCATCCAAAGAGCACCTCAAACAAACAATTTGAGTCCTGGAAGCGCTCCTCTATAGATATTATTGTTTGTATCTGAATTAACAGTATACCATTTTTTTTTATCATTGGACTAAAAAAGAAAAGCAGGACCAGACAGTTACAGTTTTTAATTGAAATGAACAAATGACCTCAAGGAAAGATAAAGTCTGCTGAAACCAGCTCAATATCTGATTTAGGTAGCAGTTCTGATTTCTATATCCAAGGAATATACAGTTATTGTTAATAATGATTACCCCTTTTCCTCATCACCAGCAAGTTATTATACAGACACTTTTTAGTTTCAAATTTTGGTATTAATGTTAAGAAAAAAACAAAGACCATGTCTGCACCTGTTGCACCTGCATCTGTCACTTAAAACTCTTACTATTATCTGCAGTACCTGCTGACTTTCAAGTATTAATACTTACAATGCAACTGCATGCCATTAAAATAAGCTTAAATATGCTAACACTGAAATGTTAACATGAAGCAGCAAGTTCTCTCTAAATTACCGGCTTAAAGGGAAAACAAACCAGATAACCGACAAAGGGAGGAAACACATTGGGGAGAAACAGAGTAAAAGCTGAGCTAAGCTGATACCAGTATGGCTGCCAGCGATATGCTGAGGCCTCTTTGGATGGGAGCAGGATTAAAGTTGCTTTATGATGCCTACTGGATCCCACGGCTGCTGTTACACTGGTCAGAGCAAGGAGGTGGAGCTTAGCCAGCAACATAATTGCTTCATATTGATTTCCACTTCTGTTGTTTGTGTTCCTGTTTCTATTCTTGCTGTGTTTTTAAGTGGAAACACCCACTGAGAGTCATGCTTACACAATTCATCTGTAAAAGCTGTGCTGACTGTCCCTTTATCATCATCTACAGTTCATGTATCATGTCCTAACTTTGTATTTGCATAGGTATTTACATTTAAGACTTCAGCTGTGCTGTGTGGAAACTCAGGTATAATAAACAGCACTAAAAAAATCTAATTTATCTTATTTATTATAAAAACAGACATTTGTTTTTGTTGTTAGTTAGCATTAATGTTTGCAGTGGTGGAAGCACTGTTAGTAGTTACTGTATATAATGGTGGCGGTGGTAGTAGGAGCAGAAGTAGTTGTGACAGTAACACCTGTAATAGTAAAGAACTAAGGTAGGTCTACTATAGTATAGTGGTATTAACATATCTAGTATGAGCAGTTGTAGTCAATAAAAATGCTGTTATTGAATGTGTTCTAGACAGTTTGGCTTTAACACTGACTATAAGTAGAAATATGTTTAATCTTTGAGTACAGTTTACTTGCATGTTCTGACATACTGTACACATTTACTCTGCTGCAACCATTTCCTAAAAAAACATTATTTTGTGTGCGATATAGGGACTGTATTTAGACCTCAACTACTTTGCTTAACTGGTATGGTATTTCTCCAATATTCTTGGAAAGCTTCTACATCACTTCCATTTTGCAGGACTTTATTCTTTTGCTTTACTACACTTAACTAGACCTACACACCTGAGGTCACTTACTAAAGTAAAACAAAACTTGTACAAAACAAAATGTAATGTATAATTCTTTGTTATTTTGGTTTGGGTATTATAATGTAGAAAAAGTATTTTTACAAACGTAAGTAGAGTTTGAGTAAATCTTTGACGTAGGCCTACTTTATAAGCAGTTCTGCTATAAAATTGTATGATAGTCTTAACAACGTTTATTATAGGGTTATAGATTTTATGTTTAACCACTTGATTGAAGACAATGTTGAACATTTGTCAGCAGTGTCTTTCACAGGCCTAAACATGAGTCACATGTCTGGTGAAACCTCCCAGTTCAGACAGGGCACCATGACTGAAGGAAGCAGCGTGAAGCTAGATGTGATGATACTCACCTCTTCTGCCTGCTTGCGAAGCGCTTTCTCCCTTTCGTACTGGGTAATGAGCTGCTCGTTGTCCTCTTTCAGCAGCTCTAGCTCCACTTCGTGCTCCTGGTTTTCAGTCAGCACCGCGTCCAGGTTCTCCAGGACGTTCACCACTAGCGGCATCAGCTCCTTCACTACCTCCTCGTCATAGCTGCGGATCAGCCGCTCGAACTCCCGGTAGATGCTATTGGCCAAACCCGACACGCGCTCCGACATCACGGAGCCGGAACCGTAGTCGTCCTGGTAGACCACCTCGTCTATCTGCAGCTCCATCATCTTGGCAACTGGAACACACTTCTGTTTTCCAGATGAGGAGGATGCGCTCAACCGTTTTTCAGGCCTGTAAGGCCAGACTTTTACAAGGTTTGGATCCGATCACGGCAGAAAAAGGGTGACATTAAATCACAGATTTTCTGCAAATAAAAACACCTAGCCTATGTCATGGCTCAGCAGCCCAGATTCACTGAGCGAGCACTGGCTGTTGCTGTGTGTAACGGCGCATAACCTTGAAATTACTGGCTCTAATATTTTGATGTAAAGAGGGCCCCCTCCTCTTCCTCCTCCTCCACCACCAGCCCGTTGTATCGCCTCCAGAAGCGGCCCAGCTACTGCTCTCCTCCCGCAGAGAACATCTGAGCTGGGGAGCAGTGGATGTGGAGTGGGCCAGCCTGTGGATCCGCCTTCGTTGAGCCCATGCCCAGGAACGAAATGCCTTCGTCGATGATATTGCACCTGCCTCTCAGCAACCGCAGCCATGGATCCCGGCCATTGCTGGCAGGGGAAATAAATTAATTAATAAATAAATAATAGAGTAAATAAATAATCTAACGCTCTCGATCCCCGCCGACTCCCGATCCACCACTATAATATCGTTTCCTCCATGTTTTGTTCCCCCTTCCCGCGGGCGGCCGACACTGCTTTGCCAGGCTCGGGCGTTGATGGTGATGTCTCCCTATGGGAGAGGCTCTCCCTGCTGTTCAGATGGAGGAGCCAGCTGACCGACTCTGGCTGACGTCACACCGTCTGCATTGAGCTAGTGGCACTACCATAGTCACCACTGCGTCAAGTCAGGCAGACAAAACCGGAAGTCAGCGCCACGATTTCAGAATAAAACTACAAAGTTTTAGGATTTTTGTTTATTAAATAATGACACATGCTCAGCTTTTCTCAATGATATCAAAACAACACCGTTTTAAATGATAGCTCAGATGGTCAGATCAGTTTTAACTATGAAACAACGTGATGTTACACATTCTGTGAAAGATGATATCTGTGGCACTGGCTGGAGCTTTCTAAAGTAAGTATCAGGGTTATAACCCTGATGTTGTCACGACGTTCATCTCGGTTTGGGGTTGGAGACTACACCTTTTTGCGACAAATCCTTTGTTACAAACTTGTGGAGTTTTAAAGAAGTTTGTCAGGCAGGGAGGGAGGGTGAAACAAATCAGCGTGCCACTTGTTGCATCATGAGAAATGTATGGGATTCAATGTTTCTGAAGCTTGACCCATTCTAAGTTCTGAATATCAGGATATTTCAGCCCCTGCTGCATCAATTTTTACAAAAAAGAATACAAAAATAATAATAAAATAATTCTCTTTTGTGATAGGATGAATTGTTAGCTCTAAATCTTTAAAAACTAGGCTATCCCATTCCTAATGAGCTCATTTATGAAAACTCTTCATAGACACAAGACAATTCTATGTTATTGTACGTTATTATTTTTTGAATACAGATCTTCCTAATATATAAATGTCAACCAATATATAATACTTAACCAATTACTTCAGCGCTTAAAGACTGTCTTCATTAATAAACTATACTACATCATAGATTATATTACTAAATTAAAGGTCTGGGATTTTATGTAGGCTAATCACCACTTGAAATACTTCTTTCCATACTGTTTTGAATTGGGTTAGTTTGCCACGGTCTGAAAAACATGGTATCATTCTCAAATCAGAAGTGAACATACATGTAACATCTCATGTTAGAGCAGTATTTAGGATTTTAAAATTACTGGGGTCAGGCGTCCAAATACCCCTGGTCTAACCAAATTCTAATAAACAATACTTAGGACGTGACCCCAGTGATCTTCATAGTAGCTTATAGCTCTGCATTTTGTGTTGGGTTATGCAGTCACAATAGTTTTATTTTGGAAGAGAATTGTATCACTTCCTGACCCAGGTCCGCAGCAGTACATGGTGCTAGAATTTAATAATAATGACAATGCACTCTCCAAAAAATTAAATACTGTAAAATGCTTTGCAATCCAGAAACGTCCACAAACAAAAGCAATTACACATTATTAGACCATACAGACCGTATTGATAGATTAACTTAAAGTTAGAATTTGGCAGCCCATTTTAATAGAAATAGCCTAGCCTACTATTTCACATTTGACAAAATACTGAAAAACACTGAAATACCCCAGACAAAACAGATCTGTTCCTGAAAGTCATTACTGTTTGGTTATTTAGTAAATACTGACAAGCTCAGGAGGCAGAATCTAACGTCATGGTTCAAAACGCTGGAAAAAGTACCTTAAAATATGTATTTAACCTAATGATTAATTATCTTTTACTGAGTACAGTATAAATAATCAGGAATATTATAAGTGTGCTGATCAAGAATCTGCATGATTTAAGTGGGCATCATTTGCTTAAAAAGATGATGCTATAATGAATGTGTGCTACTCATTTAAAATAAATAACTTGGATCATTAAGCATACCAGCAGCTACACATTTCAAATGAATGCATAAAGAGATACAATAAGAGTTAGGCTTAAATAACATTCATGAATTTATTGCCACCTGGGTGAAATCCACAATATGGTCAGGATTTCCCGTGAAAAAAAAGGGAAGGAGTTGAGAGCAAACTTCTTTCACTCAAACTTGCAGTCTGACAAGTGTCGTTAAGGCTATTGTTCGCTGTGGAGAGGACGACAATGGAGACAAAAACTGGTCAATGAAGCATAAAAACTGTAGATAAAGGACACACCGCCAAGGCCAAATGAATCTTAACCACCTTTATTTCTAACAGCACCCCAACCAAATTCAAAAATAAATACTTGACAATACTCACAAGGGGCTCTTTAAACTGCCACTCTAAAAAGTGAGATGACAGTACTAATGCACAATATGCAATAGACAGTCTTCAGTTGTTCTTATTTCATTCAGTAGGTGGCAGTGAGATGCTTACAATAATTACATTTCACACCATTCATCAGTTTTCTTTAGAGGCTCAGCAGAAGGTATGTGGCCTACTACTCTTTCTATTGAACCAAAAGTGGACAAAGCAGATGGAAACTTAAACGAACTAGGATAAACCTGCTTTGTATGTGTCAGCATGTAAAAATCTTATATATCTCTTTGCGTTTCTTATTTGGAAACTAAAAATCTTATTTAAAGCATTAAACTGCAAATCATTATCACCCACATAAAAGTTACAATAAGCAGAAACAATTAATGCACTATAGAGAAAATAAGCACAATAACCTCATACTGAACTTCTTCAGAGAATCTGGAAACAAATGTGACTCACTCAAGTAACTTGGGATTTCCACCTATGGATCACTTGTCTTATGTTATTGCCTAAAATGTACCATATGCAATTATACGATCATTCAGTCAACATAGGCATGAGTTGTTTATTGGTCTTCCTCTCATATCACACAAGTGCACCGTAATCAAGGTTGAGGAGATTAAGCAATTGCCTAGTTTTCCTAATACCTTATTCATTGCTGCTCATGAAACATTAGTTCTGCTCTCCTACAGACATGCTGCATGTGAAGGAGGCTTTGTTTACTCAAGATGCTGGTCACAATGGTCCAAGCAATCAGCAAAACTCATTCCTCACCAATACCAAGTCATTATCACATGCAATTGTAAGCACAAAAATATGCTGAGGTGGAAATTTTAATTTCAAGGCTGACATCATGTACAAGTAACAGCCCTTTCTTGCCTGCTCTCTGGCCTTGATTTTTTGGAAATGTGTCCTTAAGTATGATACTTTTAAGCTATAAATGATTATCAATACTTAATAAAATGTAAAATATAAGGAGACCTTGTTTTCCGGGTACCATACAAATAGGACTCCTACCCATCTCAGTACGAGTACTCGCATGCACAAATATTTTGTCTGTTCTTTTAGACTGTGGCTTAAAAAGAAAGAAATAACAATACTGCAAATTCCAATGAGGAATTGCACAGCAAGAACTACATTTTACACCCAGGCGTAAAGTGGCCATTTTGTCTCAGAACAAGCAGCTTGCAAAGAGAGCTGCCAAAGGGCTAAACTGGACAATAGCACCAGTGTCAGGGATTCAAGAATTAACAACAAATTTAAAGCTGACAAGATTTACTTTGTCACATTCACACAGATAGAGAAAAACATTTAACACAGTGTGCATAGTATTTCCATTTCTGGCAAAGTAAATTCAGCCTAAGTATATCACCACTTTAAATCAGTTATTAAATCTCAAATTGAGAGAAAAAAGAGTTATTGCTATGTTTGTAGAAAGTAAAGATGAGCAAACTTTAAATGCAAAACAAGTTTTATTGCAATACACAGGATTTTCTTCTGCTGTGCTCATTGCCTGCCAGGCACATCAACACAATGGGGACAGGCTGGCACCAGAATACCATGAATGTGCATCATGAAGTGAGTGAAAAGGTGATTATCAATGAGCCCACCTGGACTCAGGTAGGCCACGCGCTGGTCCAGAGTTCACTTATCTTCAGCCGTTTTAATTTAAAACATAAACAGAGGCCTACCCCAAGCAAAAAAGGCATGTTCTCAGATAAAGCAAGCAATGACGACAAAGCAGAGAAGTACCTGCACAATATATCTGCATACAATCAAAATGGAATTTTTTTTTTTAGGAAGCAGAAATATTTGGGAGTAAACAATTGCATTCATCTTTGTTTCAAAGTACATGTTTGGCATCTATCCTTTAACTGAGTTTGAGTTCAGACAGCAGATTCATTAATGGTGGACACACATTGAAATAAAGGGATAATTCATGAGAAGGCAAGAAAGATCAACATGTATTATTTTGTAAAACTGACAGGTTTTATATAACCATCCAATCAGGATCCAGCAACATAAGGTGGCACTAGTGGAACTCCCTGAAACATTTTACATTGGTGAGAAGATCTATTCACCCCCATTTGACTGAAAATAGGCACCTTGAAATTTGAGCAAACGCCTGCTGTGATTTTTTACGTAAGGATTTCAGTTTCACATCAATCACTGTTTAAAGCTGAACATTGTATAAGCACTCCAATGTCTTAACCATACTTCAGATGCAGGAACATTTTCAAAATGACAAACTGTGCCTTAAACCAAACTACATCTACAAAGACAGAAACGGTGAAATGAGGTAACCACAATACTGAGATTGATAGTATCAGTTAATGATTAGGTAATAGCTAGCTTGTTGATTGATTGGTGATTGAATGATCGCAGGGTTCTTTAAAGAACAATATGTTGAATAGGACAAAGAGCTGGAAGCCAAAAAGGGGTCAAAGTGCAAGAAGTTGAGGACAACATATTTCAATAGGAATCTGGTGAGGAGAACAAAAAAATCCTGCTGTGTTTAGATGTACAGGTGATAGAGCTGTGGGGTGTTGGAATGAAAGAAGATTAACAGGGGAGCAGACAAGGGGTGTATGGACAGAAACAAGGAGTAGGTGTGTTCAGCTGATCAGTAGAATACCACACTAGACTTTCCTCCAGGGGGGTTAAGGACCCTGTTGTGAGAGCGAGGCTTGGGTCCCAGATGAGGCTCGTGGTTCTTCAGCTCACCAGTCTCCTCTGTCTCAACAGGAGGTGAAGAAGAGGAAGAAGGGGACTGAGGCTTGGGCTCAGGCTCTGGAGGGGCTGACACAACAGCAGGCTCTTCCTTGGCTGGCATGGGAGCTGGGGGGGCAGCTTCCACCTTCCCCTCAGGTTGGCTGACCTTGGCTTCGAGTGCTTGAACAGAAAAACAAAGTGTCTTACAGAGACGCCAGGATAGAATTATATTCTAAAAGTAACACATTTTTCCAGATTCACAGTTGAGATCTCAATGGAATGAGCCTGCATCCTATACCTATGGAAAAACTGTCTTAAATAAGCAACTTGTTAAACTTATTTGGTAATTCAAAATTTAAGGCAACAGATGGTGTTGATTTAGCAGTGGGTGCAAAACTTAAAATAAACATTTAATTAAACAAAGAAAAAGAAGACCTAACTATATCCTAATCCCTGTGATCTGCATAACAACACTCTTGAACAGAGGAACTTTCAAAGCCACAGTGAGTAGGAGGACTCAATATAAAACAAATCTCCCAAAAATATTTCAGATGGACATTTTCATTTATGTAACTTACATGGTGATGATTCAGGTCCCCAACTTAGATTGTCCTGTAAAATAAAAAAACATTACCAGGGCTGGGGGGGATCAATACAGCATAATCACAATATTTTCCATGGCAATACTGTATCAATACATGGATGCAAAGTATCAATCTTTTATTATATAAATTACACATGGGAATTTGACGTTTTGGTAGTAGAATAATAAAATGCATTGCTTTTTCAGCCCACTAGGCAGAAAACTAAAGTGAGGTGAATAAACCAAGAAATGTATATTCTTTAGATAACACATGTTGAGAAAGTTTTCCTTTGGGAAACTTTGTATATCACATCACTAGTACACCATTTTAACTAAAACACAGCAACAAATCTTGATCCATGTTGGTCATAACTGGACTAAATGAAAGAAACCATTAAACTACTACTACTTACTTTAAAGTTTGTTTACATGCCTTTCCAGGCTGCAAGTGAACACTTGTATGCAATACAAACACCATCAACCTCAACATGTCTAAGCAAAACATACTCTGGTTGCACAAACACTAATGACCTGTGGGGAAGACAGATTGTGTATACTACGGTATGCAACACAGTTGCGCTTCAATACAAGATAAAATATTGGATTAATTGGGTAACTAGCAGAAGTTTGAACCCTAACTGCACAGTGGTGAGTAGACAAATACATTTTTAAATTTGGGGGAACTATTTATTTAAATGCTCACTTGTTGGTGAGGGGAAAGGGAATAATATAAAAATAAACAAAAAAAAAAAATTGTGGAGTATAAAATGTAGACGCCTACCTTTGGCTTATTTGGGTGGCTTCGGTTCTGGCTTTGGGCAGGTGCACTCTCTGCAGCACCGAATATGTTGCTGGTTGGTCCACCAGGAGGTGTGGGTCTCTGTTGCCGAGCTGGAGGTTCAGGTTCCCCAAATATTCCACTAGTCTTCCCACCTACATGAAGTATTACCAAGATGTGTGTTTAGTTTTGCAGCAGTGACATCATGACACTTTTGTTTGGCTAGTGGACTGCACTGTGCATTTGGTGGTCCTACTGATGTAGGACACTGTGGCAGAATCTACTCTATGGTTATATGAGATTAAGAAATAGTTTGACATCTGAATGGTGCTTTTTCATGGCCAGTCCCTTCATACCATGCACATAAATTATTATAATTATAGTGTCACATACTGTACACATACAATGGAAGCAATTCACTGACCAGTGAAAATAAGCAGATTCAGCAGTCAGGGTGACTCTGCAGTCCCTGTCTGAGAACTCAAGACCCTTTTTCAATACTGAACTAAATGAAAACATACAACTGAAAATATACTTGACTACACCAGATACCCCACAAACTCAGGAGGTGGATTACATCCATGCGGAGAACCTTGAAAGGGTTTATACTGCCATTATCACATCATAGTAACAGTTTACACATCCTGGTTTTTACTGGCCTGCCTCTGCACATCGAGCCCTGACAAGCTGGTCTGACCTGGAGGATTGGAGCGTTTGGGTACACACTGGGACTCCTCTGGTGGAGCAAAAACTTTAGAGGCCATCTTATTAGGTCTTCTTGATGCTGCAGAATCTTCTTCATATCCACCAAACAGGTTACTGGAGCCACCTCCAGGAGGCTGCAACACCCTGCAGGAGATGAAAGATTACAGTACCATTTCATAGGACCCTATACAATGTATTCATCTTTATAACTAAATCGTAACAGATTAAAGTAAACACGTCAAAATGAGAGAGTGGACACTAAGTATTTAGAGAACCTTTGAGTCATAGTTTCAAGTTAGCTGAACGGTTAGAAACATTGTCATGTTGCACCCTAACACACAAAGAGGACAAACAGAAAACATAAGGTAAGTTGGGTATAAATATGGTACTCTTCAGAACCGCCGACAACTTGAGCCGACGCAGCCAAATGACAGGTTATATGATTATATACCGGGAATGGCGCCATACGTCTAAAAAAAAAAATGAGCTAGCTTGTTAAAATTGACGCTAGTTTCTCAACGTAACTACAGGAACTGTACTATATAGCGCAGCTGACCAAAGAACTGACGCTTTCGAGTCAGTAAGAGGAAACTGAATCTGCCCTAGTACAATGTGGCCGTAACGCCGTTGTTGAGTACAAAGAAGAGCAGTGAGTGGCTTTCACACACACACTTCCGCAGGCGCAGCAGACAACGCCTGGTCGGTTAGCTTTAAGCTAATTCTTGACTCTTTAAGTTTGCTAGCTAGACAACACAAACCAAGCTAGCTCGAGTTGAGCGCTAACGCAGATGTTTGGCTTAACGATGCGCTAGCGTTATGTTTGAAGGCACTAGCAGAAAAAGTGATGGTGCAAAAAGCTACGAGAGCTCCTGTCATATAATGTTACGTTACGATAACTAGCATTAGCTAGATGACCAAGTCACTGCCTACCCTCGAAGTAAGACAACGTTGGCCATTTCTTACACGGATAACCAAGCTACACAACTACATTATTCACCTTGAACTTGGTTTTGTACCAGTATCCAACCCTTGAAACATGTTTGTCGAAGTCATAGCTAGTGGTTTTGAGCCTTCAAGTTTCCGAAGACAACTTCGTCAATTTGCCAACTGGACTGGAGCAAGTTTCTCCTTTTGCGCATGCACAGCCAAACTCCGTAGTGAAGAATTTCAGTCCACCCAAGGATGACGAATATAACTGGTCCACTGTCAATAAGATGTGGTGCGCTCGTTTCAACTACCTGGTACACCTCAAGAACAGATGGCTTAACCTAAGTATCCATTGCATGGAAGTATTTTGAAACAAAATTGTTCTTTGAAAACTTTGTTACATCCTTTAGCACATGCACTATTTAAACATGTCGTATATAGAATTTAAACGAATACTTCTAATATCGATATATGATGCTTGTTTTGTGACAACGGTTTTGTGACAACAATAGCAACGTGGGCTTAATCTAAGATTTGTTACTGTAACTGTTACTAAATTAAAAATAATTTGTACCATATTTTGTGTGATTTCTAGCTGGCGCCTTGTAACTATGGTTGTAAGAAAATATTTTGTTGCCAGCCTTTAATATCAGATTCTGATTCCGCTAGCCGGTTGGTTTTCGGCGTACGCCAGAATGAATTCTTTGCAGCCTCTGTGTTCCGCCTATTTGATTTGATCGTCAAAATGTCAATCACTTTCTGGGCGGAATTTATTTTTAGAGTGCCAAAAACATCAATTGCGTTGATCCAGTCTTGTTGAAATAACACTTTATTACTGAGCTAAAGTTTAGATTATTTAAGAGGGAAACTGGCTTAAACTTTAAAAATCATAGTTAAGTTAAAAACACATATTGGAAAACGTATCCGGCATGACAGGAAGAGAATGGCAATTGGCTCATCGCAGAGTTTCTCTCACTAACAATTGGCGCAGCTCTCTGTCTATCAAATTCTAACCGTCGTCCTCGTGTTTTTCTGACCAATCATAGGATTTGTTTTTGAGTTGTAGTGGGCGTGCCTAAACGCGTGTACAATCCGAACCGCAGGAACTGTCATCTGTAACAAGCTGGACGGTTGCCGTCAGCTAGGAGTGCTAGCCTGCGTTTCGATTGGTAATACTTACAACAGTCTTACACTTCAGGTAATTCCTATACTTTAAATAATGTTATCCATCTAACAAACTGTTTGAGGCTCTGCGTAAATAGTAATTATGTTACAAGCAGGGTTTGCAACGTTATTGCTTGTTTGACTGCAATAGCGTTGGCTAGCCAACAACAGCAGCCATGCTAGGTACCACGTTATGTATGGAGACAACTCTTGTATGCATGTAAGACAGTTTATTACAACGAAGTTAACGACAACTGTTCGTATGAATAACATGCTTATTATTAACTATTAACGTCACCACGTTGAACTTCTAGAGTAATGTCAACCTTCTAGTATTATACCAGACCAGTGGTTAGACTAATCACTAGGTTGCTATGACTATGCAGAGTCAATAGTGTAACTTAGAAATCAGTGTACGTTATGCTGTAAGATTTTAGATTCACATGAAGCTACGGTGAAACGATATTTTGACGTCGAGTATAGGTTTCAACTATAGTTACATTCATCTTTTAACATTACAATGCTTTAAGTTGTAAGATACCAAGCGAAAGTAAAACAATTACAAACTTTACTAGTTTGGTTTCTCACTGTTGGATCAGTTATACTTTGAGGCTGATGGAATCTGAGATTTAGCGTTTCGATGACACACTTTAAGGCTGTGAGGGAATGTAGAAAGAGGTCCCTCGTCATTTTCATATTCAAGCTGCATGTACAATTCACATTTTTGTGTAGCTTTCTCTTGCTGTCATCCCTTTTCGCTGCCACACTCCTGATTGTTCAAAAATAAATAGATTAGTGAATAACAATTATAACAATCGAGCAAAACATATTATAAATGATATAATGTTTACACATTATAACACTGTTTTACTTCAGGTCTTAATGTGCGATGGCCACATAAAGCTTGGTTCTGGTTTTGACTTATGATTAAGTATTTGTATGTGGCGATAGTAATGTTAGAACTGTGCAAATAGAGTATTGTCACAAAGCCTATGAAATACATTGTTTTGCAAACATAATTTCTAAAGGCGATGGTGACGTAGTGACAACCAAAGTCCACTTGCATACAGGTTAATAAAACTATCTTATCAATTCAGATGAGATCAACTGACATATGCTACAATACATTCTAATTCACTGCATGCAGTCAATTTATATGTACCTTATATGCCAGTGGTTTTATAGTTGTATTTCTTGTTGCAAAGAAGCATTGAGTAATGTTGTTGCTGATAGAAAACAGTTGAACTGCGCAGAGAGTTCAGCTCAGTCGAATCAGGAGCAAGAAGAGGGCAGAAAGCGGAGAGAACGGTCTCGGTTTTATTATGCTCAATTTGATCAGTATTTGCCTATCTAACCGGTCGGACTGATGGTGAAGAGAAAGAAGACGTCGCATACTAGCGAAGAGCACGAAAATGGGTAAAATTATGTTTTAAATAAACACTTTCTTTAGAGGTCGAATGCACCGAGGGGTTTCGTTGTCGTTTCTGCAGGGCGCTAAACTGAAAAGCGCTCGCATTTGAATTTAGTTGAAATTCAACCTAAAATATTGGCCATTTGAGCCGAAAGACACTTGGTAAAACACCGTTGCCACTTAGTGAACTATTTTGGTTGTTGAATATAATTTGTCTTAAGACGTTAAATGCATATATTTGGTGTTGTTTTGTCGGGACTGGAGAGGGGATTTGAAACAAACAGCGGCGGCCATGTTGAGAGACAGAGAACGTCGTCTTTAGAAGTTAATTTTGTACGCCGCTTTTCCTCCTAATGTGACAAATTTTCCACAAATGTGTTTTGGCAGCATGACCCTGGGCTCCAGGGAGGGGATCGGTGTCAATGGGAGGAGGAATCCGTCCAGAAAGCCCGAGGGTTGCGACGAGGAGGAGAGCGGAGAGCAGGCGAGCGAGGAGCGCAGTACAAAGGGAGACGACGGAGTGGAAATTCTTAATCCATCAACCACGGATCTGAGCCCCGGTTCAGCTCCGGTTCTCCCCGCCTCTCCGCCGAACCAGACCGGGCTCGGCTCAACCCAGCATTCCCAGACCTCCGCGGAGCCCGCCCCTCCGTGTCAAGACCAGCATCATTTTCTCCGATCAAGCGTTCGACCTCCGAGCAAACGCATCCGGAAGGATTCAATCGGCTCTACCATTAATGGGCATGGCGGGTCAAAATCGAAAGGTACTGAATATGACCAGCTCATAGAAAAGTGTGTGCAAAGGTGGGATTAGCAGGGGGTCTGCCCTCAGGTGTCACTGTGCATACTGTTTGTAGTTTGTTTATCAGTGGTGGCTAAACTGATGCTGGTTTTGTTGCTGTTCCATCTGGGCCACTAGCTAGGTTGTACTCTGGGTAGATTTTTGGCTGCTCCAACCCAAGTTACAATACCATCATTAGGACCATTTCTGTGGAAAGGAGGAGAGTGGCAGACCATAAATTAAATTTAATTAAGATCTGACTATTTAATTTACAATTTCTTGAAAACGTGCCATTATGTCTTTAAAAACACCGGGGATGTTATGACTGTCATTATCAAGTGAGTGTAGACTTGTAAACATTGAAAAGATAGCAGGACCGGAAAGCAGCATTATAAACCGTTGTTCCGCTTTGATTATCTGATCTGATTTTTTTTTGTTTGTAAATAGAAAAAAAAAAAACAACCGGATCCACAATTTCATTTATCCATTGATTCAAACATTTTGTATTTTATTTTGTCATTTAAAAAAAGAAAATCATGTACAAGTTATCCATAGATGTCACCACAAACAATAGTAATGCAACAACCAACTAAAATGCCTTAGTGTTCATTTTAATTTTTAGCAATTCTAGCTAGAGATAACCTCAGGCTTAAACACAACAAAGGATTTTCCTCATCGATTATTGATCACAAATAATGATAAACACTAAAGAAAGATGAGACGATGGGGCAGGAGCATTAATGTCCAGTATGTTTGAAACTTACAGCTGCTGATATGGCTTCTGATCATTTGAAAGCCTGATATGAAAGTGCTACACCACCAACCAAAAACCTGCATCTTCCTTACTCAAGATTTTTTTTTTCTTACAGATTTAGTGAGGAATTATTACTTGTTTTAGTGTGTATAATAATGCTAGACTGTTAATGACAATATGTCAGTTTTTTAATGGCTTTTTACATAAATTAGACTCAGATCAGACAAAACATTTACAGTATATTGATGAGTTGGTGTGCTCTGACAGGTATGATTGGATTTGTTTTGTTGTTGTTAGAGAAAGAGATAGGGACTGTGATTGTTTCATAAAATTTAATTTTAGATTTCCCAAGTGTTGACAGAGGAAGCCCTATTTATTTTGATATGATGCTTTATTGGTGCACATCTATTTTGAAAGAGTTGTATCAAGTTTAGTACGTATGACCCACATAGATCTTTATATTTGCAAATTAACAGCCATTTTGGCTGAACATCTACATTTGCCTTAAAAGAGTGCAGTGCTGCAACAGCAATAGCCTCTGTGCTTGTGTTAGTGCCTCTGACATTGTTCTTTGTGCTGGGCTAAACTCAGCCATTGGAGAGTTGGTTTTGGACCTATGTACTGTAGACCTGGCTGTAGGGACTGATTGCTTTTCCTGTCTCCTTGCCAGACCTGAACCACAGAGTGGGAAGCTCTGCAGGTTGTGGGCAGTGGTTGGTTTTGTGTGCATGCATTTTAACATCTTCTAAACTACTGACTACAATTGCATTTTTCTTTCTATGCCATGCAAAACAACCCAGGCAGTCAACTAAAACATTTGGGTCAATCCTTTTTTATTCTGATATTAAATTTGTGTTTTTTCTCTGAACGTTTCTTGACTGATGGATTTGTGGGCTCTGTGTAACACAGGGGCAGAGAATGGCTCGTCCTCCCAGGGCACAGTGGGACAGTCAGGGCCTGTATCGGGCTCCACGGGGGGAGTGTCGAAGGCCTCCAAGGGCCAAGGGTCTGCTGAGAAGGAGGAGCAATCTGGGAACCAGAAGAGGGCCCGTCGGCAGTGGGAATCTTGGAGCACAGAGGACAAAAACAGCTTTTTTGAGGGGCTCTACGAGGTAAAGGGTAGAACCAAATAGTTTAAAAATGGGCATTACTGTATTTGGCACAATACATTGGCATTTATTTTTGACATCTTATACTCACCTCTTCTGCTTTCTAGCATGGGAAGGATTTTGAGGCCATCCAGAACAACATTGCAATGAAGTATAAGAAAAGAGGCAAGCCAGCCAACATGGTGAAGAACAAGGAGCAGGTTCGCCACTTTTACTACCGGACCTGGCACAAGATCTCTAAACACATTGACTTTGCCAATGGTGAGCTGTCGGGTTGGAGGGTAGAATAGTATTGATTTCTTAGAGTTGGAGCTCCACGTAAAACTTTTTCTTTTCTTTTTTACAATATTATCGTACAACTTGTACCACTCATCTTGTCTTACTTATCCTGTTATGTCCATTAGAAATGTCAGTAAAGTTAACATGGCAGTTGTATGTGTGAGAGCTGAAAGGGGCTTTTGTTTATATTATACACTCTGTGTGCAACCGGCGCAGGGTGGCGCAAAGCCCAACGCAAGTGTCTTTGCTATTTAAAGACCGTCCAGAGCCCACTTCGTTTAAATAGTAAATGCACCTGCACCCATCTTTGCACCCATGGGCGTGCTGGTCTTACAAGGCAATATGTTCTGTTAAATTCTTGACGTATTGCTATCTTGAGGCTGTGGGAAGTGATTGCACCATTAACCAACAAAAACCTGGTTTAAAGTTGATAACGCAGCATTTTATTGTTATTTTAACAGTGCATTAGTAAAATGCGCCTAGGCTTGCACACAGCGCACACACCATGCTTGTTACACACACACAGGGTGAGCCAGCAGTACACAAACATGTAAAAGATTACAAATAAAAATATTACGGTGCAAATCCACCATTATAATAGCAATGCCCCAAGGTACAAATGCGTCTGGCTTTTCATTTTTAATAAAATTTTAAAGGGAATGGGAGATGACACTGATGATTGGTTTATTGGATGTTACGCCCAAAACTTACCTATAAATTAATGAAGACAGTAAGTACAACCGTTTTAAATTTTAAACTTTAAACGTACCTGCCGTGTGCTTAGATTGTGTGTGTGTGTTTGTGTGTGTGTATATATATATATATATATATATATATATATATATATATATATACCTCAAAACCAAACCTCTGTGTCACTGTCATGTTATTTTTATGTAGCACACACATGTCTCCTGCCTTGCTAGTTACAGCAGTGTTGTGACTTGTGCCACCTTTTTTTTTCAGTGTACTCCAGAGTGCTGAAGAAATCCTCTCAAGAACTGTACGGCCTTATCTGCTATGCCGAGCTCCGCAAAAAAGTTGGCGGGCGTAAGTGAAGCTGCACATGTGTTTTGAATGCATGTCTTTTTAAAGTTGTTTTTTGTGCAAGTGTTTTTCTGCTGTTTCTTTGGGACACAAGGGATGTGATTAAACACTGCACCCTCCCAGTCATAGGGGACAGCTGCTCTTGAGGGATGATGTGGTAAACAGCTCTGTGTTTTGTCTTTGACAGTAATGGATGATAAAAATGTGGCAAAGCTGAACGAACTAATCCAGCAAGGGTAAGTTGGTAGTAAAATAAAAAAAGGCCTTTTAAGTACTATATTACAACACACGTACATATGCTTTAATCCTCAGTATGAGGTGACGATGACATGCCAAAAGCAAGAAATTTGCATTGGAAGCAGGAATACTTATACTTAAGATTTTTTCTCTTAAAACGTATATGGTATAGTATAATATTACTGCATTACTGTTTTGTCAAATGTTTTTCATGTATGTTTTTCTTGTATGTTCAGCTTATTCTGTGATGTGTAGTATGCGATCCAGAAAAGTTGTCCCTAACATTGAATATTTCTCTGCTGTTCTTTCTGTTTAACCAGAGCCACCACTGTGCGCTCCAAAGGGAGGAACTTGCGGATCAAAGCACCTATGTGCCGAGCACTGAAGAAACTTTGTGACCCAGATGGTGAGCACGTGATGCACAGACATCCAAGACATACATAAAAAGTAAACAAACAGCAGGGTTGAAAATACAAACCATGCCGATGGTGAGGCACAGGGTTTGTGGGGGCGGGGTTGTGGCAATGACTATGGCAGCGTGTGGGCTTGTGGCGTTTCCTTGGTAACTCTGTGGGAGCAGGACAATGATGGAGATGACTGGTCTGCTCGACTGGCATCTGCCCCTCTGTTCAATAACAGCCAACCTTAGATAAAACATTTTATTTATTCAAGGATGACAAATTAGAATCCCACTGTGCATCTGACAACGTTCTCATGTAGTCGGTGTTTATTTTCAGTGCTGCATCAGCGTTTTGCAAAAAATCTCGGCAGAAGGCATTGTCCTTGTATGTTTTGTTTCCTCTTCAGAACTACTAAGTTTGGCTACTGACTTTTTGTAGCCTGCTAATCCATTAAGCATGACGTTGCAAGAGAGCATACTCTTTTCTCAATTCAACTCAATTGCACTGTCAGCTGTATTGAACTGTCATGTAGTACTTCTGTTGCTCTTTAGGTTCAGTATTTTGTTGTGCAGTTGTAGAATTTTTCTCTAAGTCTTTTTTATGGCTTCATTTGACAAAATCCCTCTGACCAGGTGCCTGCTCTCGCTTTTCAAAAACACATAACCTTTTCTCCTGAGAGAACCTTTTTGGCGTTTCTCACTGTGTCTTTGTGTCCCTGTAGGAGTGAGTGACGAGGAGGACCAGAAGCCGGTGCGTCTACCCCTGAAGGTGGCAGTGGAGCTCCAACCACGGAGTAACCAGTCCTGGGCCCGCGTTCAGAGTCTAGCTCACAACCCTCGCCTCAGGTTAGACTTGCCTGTTAACTAATGTCTGCGAAGTTACTTACAAACAAACACTTTCAAAAGCATACCATATGACAACACAATAATGTCTTAATATTTAGTTTCAAAGCAGACATTTGAATTTATTTTCTCACCAGTATCAGTATGCAGCCATATCCTAATTCCCCTGTTGGTGTCTTCAGAATGCTCTGACACTTAAGCTGGATAGTTTTTAGTAATGTAACAAAAACAAATTCACAAACATCCATTTTTGCCATTCTTTTCAGGATATATTTTCCAACAACAAAGCTCAATAATGCAATGCCTTTTGGCAAATGAATGCCAGTCCATATTTTGTTTGCAATTGAAACACTGCAAGACTATAACACAGGATTGCCAAAGAAAACCTGTTAAATGGTCATCATAAGTCCTAACTATATATGTACAGTGTATTGTTAGTTGCCAGGATCAATGGCTAAAGTTAGTGTATATTAGTTTAGAATGAAACCTAAAAGTGTTATAAATGTGAGGAGCATAACAACTCAAGCCCAATGTTTGTCTGCACCATGTTACCACAGCACCATGTAAATCTTTTTTTGTGTCATCTCCAACCCAGGATGGTGGTGGAGCTCCACAGGAAAGTCTCCAGCCTCATTGAGTATCTGAAACAGAAGTGGGCGTACCATGACCAGCGGATTGTATCCTTTAAAACATCATATGGTTTGCAACTTTGTAGAGCATTGCTTGCATTTCTGTTTAGTGCGGTAGCACAGAGTGCAAGAGCGCTGGTACAAAGTGGAGCAGTAAGCTTTTAAGATTTTTCTTAAAAATAATAAATTTTTATCAGTTAATGATGGGCTGAGGCTGTGTTCCCACTCCAAAAAATCCTGAGCGCTTTTTTAAACGCCACTGCTGATTTTTTTTTAAATTTTATTTCTGCAGCTCGAGGTGTCTTTTTGAAGTTGAAAAAACGCCCTACGTCAAACACTTTTTGGACAGCCAACCAATGACAAGTGGAGTAGCCAGACCTGTCGTTTTCATAACAACAAGAAAAAAGGGAGTCGGACAACAGCAAGTTATATTATATGACCGGTGCTCCCTGTTCAGGGAATGACTGTTGGGGAAACTTGCTTTGTTTCATCTAACGTTGGTATCACCGCTCCCTCTCTATGTTCATTCTCTAGCTCACTTCACTGTTTTGTTTTATCTAACGTTAGCACCACTCCACATAGCGCTCTAGAATACTGTAGGAGTAGCTATTGTTATAGCAACAAAAGATTCTCTCAGCTGCTTTTTTGAACCAAAATGCTGCCAGCTTCTTTTTTTGTTACAGTATTTTTATTATCTTTGGTCAGTGATATTCAGCTGTAAACGTTTGTGCACTGTAAACATGCCTATTTATGTCAGTTATGTCTGAGTTCTTGACACTGACGTTTCAGCTTAAGAGTCTTATGGAAAGGGAGGCTCTGGAAGGAAGCCAGTCCAACACAGCGTCTCCTAGCAAATCCCAGCAGGATGAGCTCTTTCTTTTCCCCGCTGAGAGCAGTACTTTGACCACACTGCCTGGTGTGGCACGTGTTGTTCACTCCAAGGCCTCCTGTACTGTACACTGGCTAGAAAGTGGCAAGAACCGGCCTAATGCCAAGGAACTACCAGCTGCTCAGATTCTGGGTATTCATACGGCTCCACCACTTCGGACTAGCACTAAATCTGGACGGGGAGGCTCCGGTGCTGCTGGAGGTGCTGGTGCTTCAGTGACTGTATTGGGTGATGGTAGACGAACTGAGCCCCTTAATCTTGAGCCTTCACATGACTGTTCTACAAAGGTAGAGGAGAAGAGACCTCAGTCTGTTTCTGTCCCTGTCTCCTCACAACAGACGGTGGCTCCTAGAGAAGAGGGAAGTGGGATAGGACCCTTTGAAGGGGGAACAACCTGTACTGGTGTGGAGGACAGTAGTGGTTTAGCAGTGACCAAAAGCATGGATAACTTGTGTAGTGGTACAGAAAGCTCATCTGAGCAGTGCAAAGAGGAGCTGAACACCGGCACCTCTTCTCCAGAGGCCATCCAGACTCTCCCAGCCAAACCAGTGACTGGCTCCGAGGAGGGAATGTTGCAGGGATCTGCACCAGCAGCCAAAGAACGGGCTGTTGAGCAGATCAGAGGGGAGGGCTGGAGCGCCCGTGACGCAGAGAACGTCACCCTGGCTGAACTCTACCTGATGTTTGGGAAGCCTGGCAAGCTGCAGCTGGAGTATGAGTGGCAGCCCATTGCAGCTCCTTTCAACAACCAAGAAAACGGACAAGCCTTGTCACAGCTCAAGCCCAACAGGACACACCGCGTTTTGCGCTGCCTGCTCAAGCTGGTTGCCACTGAGGCCAATCCTAAACCTTTGGTAGGGATTAATTAACTGTTCCTCACAATGTTGTTGCTGGTTGCCACATACCCATGTTATTGTTTTATTTGGGAACTTCTGAATGTCATGATTATTTGAGCAGACTTGTTACAAATTAGAAGTTTAACGTTTAAACTTGGGCACAAAAAATGGAAATTAATTTGCACATCCCATCAGAATGCATGGTGCATATTCCTGGATGTGGATTCATCAAATTGCATTGCTAAGTGAATTAATCCACAACAAAAGGTTCAACACACATAAACGTAATGTTGTATTTGTACAATGTCAGCTGAAAGTTAGCACTGGGAATGCAATGTGAATTCTTTGTGCCACCTTTTAAACTCTAGTTAAAGCATTACTTAGAAATGTACATGTAGAGCAGACGGTATCAACAATGTGTCGTCTTCTCCAGGCTCCAGAGCTGTGCTCCACAGCTACATCACCACTTAAGACCCATCAAGAGGAGCAAAACCAGGCCCTCACACCTCCAGGGAAGGGTCCCATAGCAGGTGTTCGGAGCCCCAGCTTTGGCCGCCAGCAGGCTTCTAGCCGAGGGGCACGGTTACACCTGCCAAATGCTGGAGTCTCAGGTATTTGTGGGTCTCTCTCACATACTCTAAAGCCACTACTACAGGCACTAAATGTGCATTCAATTCAGTGTAGCTGAATCCCATAAAGATTGTAGCTGTTGTTTTCAGAACAGTAGCTACTTTGTTCTTGCATAACAAAATCTTGTTTGGGTTTAAATTAATTTGAAATCAATAATAGGTCAAATAATGGGTATGATGCTTTATGATAAATATGATGATGCTTTATGATAAATCATATCGACTCAGAATTCAGCTTTGTTTTGTTGACCCATGTAATTCTGCCGATATTACTAATAATGTGTTTATCAATTTTACTTGACAATAAGAAGTTATTATGTAGTGCAACTCCTTCCTGCTTCATAGGGGATTGTTTGAATAGAATACTTATTTTGTGTACTGTACTTGTGTGCTGTGTGTGTGCAAAGAATCTCTGGATGCTGTTCAATGGCTTTATACATTATTCTGAAATAATTGTCACTCCTCACGTACTTTACGTATCTTACATGTTTCTCGCCTCTGCAGGTGGACGCAACCTGCCCCGCTCTCTGCTTGGGTCAACGGCAGGTAGCGATGGAGAAAGCGGTGTGTTTGCAGTACCCACCACACTGCCCCCCAACAGCTCACGGCACAACAGAATGTTTTCCCCCAATAAGGAAGCTGAGCTAGCCCTCAAACAGCAGCTCGACTCTATCAGTGTAAGACAGAGCAATGCAGTCTTTTAAATCAATTGTACCAAGACTAAATTGGTATACTGTCCACAGGAATATGCACAAATGTTAATGGATTTTTATTTTAATTTTTTACAGCAGTCAGATCTTTTTTCAAGACAGAGAAAACCTCGAAACAGACAACTTCGGAAACCACTTGTAGTTCAGGTAAGAGAAGAACAGAAGAGTGTTTTATCTACTCTGGAGTATCTCGGTGAACACCAACACGCCTCTGTTGCTTTGTACAGCAGTATAAACTGTCTATTTGTAATGCCTTGAACACAAATGCGGTCCATTATAGGGCAAAGTTCTTACAGGTGTGAAAAAAGTAACACAACATCACAGCTAAGACTTGAGAGTCTTAGAACATGTACAAACGGTTTAGATCGGGTTAAATATGAACTTCTGTGGTTAGGGAATTGGTTGAATACTTGTAATGTAAATGTATATAAGGCTTCTTTGGGCTATGTTAATAAACTGCATTTAGTTGAGTTGCTTCTGTGTTGTCCACAGCGAACACTCCTACCCCGAACTACAGGAGATACTCCTCAACATGTCTGCTCCTTCTCTATCCTCTCCAACTCCTCCGCTACAGGTACTCTTCAGACAACAGGGTTCTACAGTACAATTTGTTGTGAGCAAAATATAGAAATGTTTTTGATTGTACTTGTATCCCCAATACCTATAGTGTGACGTAAAACCGTTACCTTTTACACTACGCCATCTTTGCCTTCTTGAAAGTAGGTCCTTGAATAGGCTTATTTATGTGTAACACTCATACACTCGGCTAATATGCTCTTTGTACATAATTAAATGTAATTTCTCTTTTTCAACAACAGCCCTGGTTCTCTCTCGATCTCTAACTTCCTGTTTCTTCCCTCAGGAACTGGATCTTTCCGGCCAATCCACACTCGCCTGGCTCCTTCCTCCCGCCCCCTCCTGTCCAAAGCTTCCACTGCAGCGTCCAGCTCTGCAGCGGCCAGCCAGCTCTCCAGTATGTACAGCTTTCATTATTTAATCGATTAAAATTTATTTTTTTCTAGATGGAGTTTAATTTACATTATACTGTTCTTGTCATCCTTTTATTCTCAAGTCATTTGAAAAAAAACACACAAAAAAAAAAAAACAGCAGTACTTATAAACATGCTTTTTTATATACATGTCTCCTTCATTAACTGGGCTTAACAAAACAGGAAATAACCAGATTAAATTAAAGTAACTCTACATTACCAATCAGTTGGCTGATTTACATTTTTAATTTGTTCGGCCATCTCATCGAGTTGTAAGCCATTTTTGTTTTTACGTTTGAACTCCAGACTGTGTCTGAGGAATTCGGTCCACACATAGTCTGGAGTTTTCCTTTCACACATGTAGTACACAACAGGAGATTGTCTGCATCGGATGCTTTCTCTCTCCCTGGAAATACTCAGACAAGTAGCAGACAGGACATAATGCAGGTTACAGCAGTTCATTATTTAGTCATAAACAAACAACCGGTTCTCTTGCGGTTTCTTGAATTTGTCTGAAGATTTTGCCGTCAGCCCTTACCAAGAGAAGTTCCCAAATCTTGTCTCTCCAGTTGGACATTTTTGGTGCTGAGATTATGTAAATCACCCTCCTTCTTCAGTCTTGGATGTTTGTTTCTTCCGGTTTTGTGCGAGACACATTAAACTTCCTCAACACACGCCCACTCACTTGCTGTGAATGTTCACACATTTGACGCAATTGAAGGAGATTACACAGATTTTGTACCAGATAGCTTTGTTCGGCCATCTCAGAGTTGTAAGACATTTTTGTTTTTACATATGAACTCCAGACTCCAGACACGATCCTACAGTCAATATGGTTTTAAACAAATGTTTTTATGCAGGAGTAAAATGACAAAAAGAACACTCTTCCAGCTACTCTCTAAGAGAAACTTGCTTTTTTTCATGCTTTTCAATTTTTTTATTTTGTATGTTGTTGCAGAGTTTAATTGCTGAAGTTGAACATTTTTGATCCATCCCCACATGCTCAGTTACTGTTTATTCTTATGTGCTGAGCCCTTGTGTTTCAAAACTGTTATTCCTCTTTCAGGTGCCATTGACCTGGCAGCGAAGTCTGCAGGTATCATCCCTGGCAGTCCCTGTCAGGAGCTAAATTCTCCTGCTGTTGATAACAGTACCCTGCTCCCCACCACTCCCATTGTTGATGCTGAACCAGACTCTCAACTCCTCCAGCACAATGTCCCAGAGGTCAGCAGCACACTCACATACACAAACTGGGAGCTTTGCTTCACTTGGTGTCTACACTATACCTTCTTCGGTTTTTATGTCTCCTCACCTTCACATTAAGGTTAAATGGCTATTAAGTATCTTGGTAGCTTGTGTAAATTTGCAAAACTAGTTTCTGCTTACATACCACTAGATCAGATTAGGTTATGAGAATGACGGATCCAGTGGTTATTATGCCCGGTCACTGAACACATCATCAACGCTGGTTAAACTTGGGACAGATTATTTGCGGTTCAACTTGAATGCAGGTCACATCTTGGTAGAGTATACAGAAGAATCTACAAGGCTGTGGCGTTTAAGAAGCATGATGAAGAATAGCTACTTTACTGTGAGGGTAAAGTAGGACTCCATTGGGAAAGGCCACAGTAAAGTACTGCTTGTGCATACGAAACAGTTGTTTGGTACCCACAACATGGACAAGTCATGTTTTTGTTGTTTTTCCCGCAAATTTCCCTTCATTCTATCTTTGCCTGGCCAGATGGGTAGAAAATGTGTTGTTGCTCTGAAATCTCATCTGTGGGGGAAATATAACCATAGAAAAATCTAGCAAAGCAGCCCCAATTAAGTGTTCAACTTGTTCTTTTCACAGAATGGTCAGCCTCCGCCGTCTCCTGGAGTGACTGGTGGCGGAGACTCTCTCCTCTCTCCACCCAGCGTAGCCTCGCTCCTGGACATTTCTCTCCCTGGCCCCCCTGAAGAGGCTCTAGCCCCCGGAGAACCTCAGACACACATCAGTGACTCCATCATCGAGCTCGCCATCAACTCTGCCCACTATGGTGCGTGTATTTCTATCCCACAGTGGGGTATATTTCTTTCTTTAAAAATTACAAATTGCTGTTAGTACTTGTAAATGTTTATACTGGAGCGCAGTTTGCAAATTGAGATAAAAAGTGACAACAGGTCAAAAAAGTTTGCAATCCACACCAACCAGATTTGGTTGGGTGTTCTCTTGAGAGGTTGTGTTGCACGTCAGACCGTTTGAAATATGTTGATAGGCAACCAACTAAACTTCTGAGACGTCAGGCTTGTTGAACAGTGTGTGTGAGTAAGTAAGTAATCTAATGCCTGTTCTGCTGCAGGTGAGGAAGCCGCTCTCTCTCCTGCCAAGCTGAGCAACAACGACGGCTCCAAACTGTTGGCCTCGTCTCCGTCAGTCAGCCCGTCCAGAGGCTGGATCCCTTCACCCAGCCATGACCCTCAGTGGTACCCCAGTGACTCATCTGACTCCACACTGGGATGCCTCCTTTGTAAGTCTATTTCTCTCTTAAATAAATATACACATACTATTACAGATCTTCGTTGTAGCTCTACTGAACTCTATTGTGTGCTTCCTATCCAAAGAGTTGATACTAGAAATTAAAGTTAAAGCCTGAGACAGACGAGCAGACTGTTTAACTGAAAATTGAAAAACTACAGACTGGTCCCTTTGTGTCTGAGACCTTTGTTCCTTCAAACTTTCATTCTCTTGTTAATGCACAATAACACTGACATAGCTGTAGAATTCCTCTTGCAGCTATGTCCCATAAAGACAACTTTGTTTCCACTCTTCATGTGTGCTGGCCCCTTTATTCATGGTCAGTCTCTTTTCCTTCCAGCCAGCATGGTCTCTCCTGATAAGGGCAAGCGGAACACCCTAACCCCCTCTGGTCCCTCTAGCGGCACGGCTTTGCTCGGTCCTAGCCTCCTGGACTGCAACTCCCATGATTCCTTTCAGTCCCGTGGCATTCCTGATGTGGCAGAAGTAAGTTGATCTCTTTCTCATTAAGGAATATGTAAGTAGAAAGAATGTTGGTATCCAGTCTTATACACAGCAATTTTGTCTTTTTGGCAGTCTAAAAATTGGCTTCCTTGTGAATAATTTAAAATGTTGGTAAATACACTTGTTTAATTTTATATCGAGAGTTAGAGATTGATACCACTCACATTTAAATATGAAGCTACAGCCAGTTTAGCTCAGCATAAATACTGGAAACGGTAGAAACTGCTCGCATGGCTCTGTCCAATGGTAATATCTCTCAAACTCTTTCTTTAAACGGCAGGGGTCCCTGGGGGAAAAAGGTACTTTAATATTTCAGTTGTTATTACTGTTGTACATTGAAAGCTCTTTGGTTGTGCTCACAGATGGACTCTCAGCTTGCTTGTATGATGAGTGAGAGCAGCGTGGACTACATTGCTCGCTTCAATGACCTGGCTCAGGAGCTGGCAGTGACAGAGCCTTCCATCCCACCACCCTGAGGAAGAGAGGACCTGGCTCCAACAGCCATCTGAAGGATATGACTTTGCTTTGTCTAGAATGTCAAATCTACTTTGGAGAAAAGACGGCTGTAGAGTAAAGGCCAGCCCCCACCAAGGCCCCCCTGCCCTGTTTGTAAAAGTGCAATAATAACAGTGAACATTTGACCATTGTTCAAAGCAAGTTTGGAACGCGTTGCTTTCACTGAACTGTTGAAAGTTGAAATGCCCTTTAAAAACAAACACTACAGAAAAACAAATGCGTTTACAAAACACAACCTCATGTACAGGAAAATACTATGCCATATCGGAACAAAATATTTTCACTGATCTTTTATGTCTCTTCCTGCTCTTTGTGTGTTGGTCTGTCTTCTACTCTCTGATTTAACCCTACCAAATGTGTAAATTTGCCAAAATGTGCAGTTTAGATCCTAGCTGGTGACAAACAACTGCTGAAGAGTGATTTTGAAAGTAATGACAGCGAGAGCGAGGTTTCATATGGTGAGATACTCTTTTCTTTTCAGTTTTTGTGGCCTCAGTTGCAAAAAGTAGAGCAGAACACACGCTCCTGATCACTTCAGCTTTTATTGGTTGAGTTTTAGGAACATAGCATAAATGTCATGTGTGTTAGGAATCAGGTTTGTCATTTCTTACGGTCAAATGTGGCATGCAAAATGGCAGCTTTTGTTGGTTGAGGTAATTTGCTCAAGCTACTAGCATTGAAGTTTGTGCTGAAATCACATTGGAGTTCAATATCCATTGCCAGTCTCTTCATGCAATTTTCATCACCTTTAAACACATTTGAGATAATACCAACTGCAACTTTAGGGTTGATTTGTTGTTGCATAAATAGGTACTTATTTTAAATAACCTTGTCACAGTAGTAGAGTCAGAAGACTTTAATGAAATCAAACACTAAAGCCACTCCACTTATTCCTTTTTTAAAGTCATGTAGTCATTCTTTAAATCACTAGACAGCCTTCTGATTGGTTGTGCTCAAAAACATTAATTCCCCATTAAAACTTTATTAACTCTTACCGATACCGGATGCTAACACACTATGGCTAATGTCAACAATACTGGCTTCTGTTCACCAACCCTTTAACATCAGCTCACCCTCTATGTGGTAAAGGTAAATGGATGCTTCTATTTTCCCCATGTAGTTTTAACGTTGCGATGTACTGTTGTTAACAGCAAATACAAGTGAAGTCCAGACTTGTGCCATCCAGATTTTCTAAGAATTTCATTAAACCAGCATCACCAATATGCAGTATTGTGAACATTTAGTCTCATCAACATGTTTAACTTCATCTCCGAGTGTAAATTGGAGAGAAGCTCTTGTCATTCCACAAATGGGAATTAAAATGTCTGTCTCCTTTAAGCACCTTGAGGGCTTTGACTACATTGTAAAAGCTCTTGTGATGTTTATTCATTTGTGAAAAGGCTTCATCTTCTCACACTAGATACAATGAAGATGATTCTTAATAAGGAATAAACATCAGGTTTGTCTTTGAATCTGGCATGGTTTTCGTTTTTGAAGGATTACAAATGTCAATTCCAGTAGTCACTGTGCTTTTGTAACATACATGTCGTACATTTTTATTTGGACTATTTATTAACATTTCAGGAGAGTTTTTTTTAAAGTTAATATTAAGATGACATCTAAAAAGGAAAAAAAACTGTTTAAAGTTGTTTGTAAAAAGGTGTTTTTATTCTGTGTATAAAGATAGTTATAAAAAAAAAAAACTGCTTCAATTTTGTATTTATTATTTACTTTCTGCACCGTTCCAAGAATGGCTGTCCGCAAAAAGGCCCAACAAAGACTTTTCTTTTTGAGGAAGATGAAATCATTCAGTGAGTACATAACTCTTGACTGTTTTACCAGTGTTTTATTGAATCAGTCTTGACATTTTGTACTGTGGTGTGGTACAGTGGTCTTTCAATGATCAGCAAGCGTAAGCTAACAAAGCTGGTAAATAGTGTGTTTAAGGTGGTTGGGTACAGCTACCACAGCTGCAACATAACTAAGCTAACCAAACTTTAAATTGCCCTGATCACCCACTCTTTGCGGAGTTTAATCTGCTCCACTCTGGTTGCTGTTTTAGGCTACCTATGTTAAGAACTAGCCATGCCAGGGATTCTTATATTCCTGTGGCTTTTAGGAACCTGAATTCACTTGATTTGACATCTGTTGAATTTGTATACAGTATGATTATTTTATTCCTTTCCATGTTTATTATGACAGATTTACCTGTGTACTGTCCAATTTGAGTTGGTCATTGGTTTTGGGTGAAGGAGTGTCTCCATTGATATGTTGATGTATGTCTTGTGTTTACAATTCTGTGTGTTTGTGTTTTAGACATCCTGCTGCACACATAATTTCCTTCCTAAAGATAAATAAAGTGAAACTTGAACCCAGTTCAAACTTAAGCCAAATGCAAACATTAACAAGTATAGTATGTGGCCTTTGGGTTACTATACCAACAGTTTAAAGGAATGACGCCACAAAAACATACTAATGAACAAGGGGGTTTGTGCTCGTGACAGCGCGAGATGTAAACATAAATAGTGTCTTCATGGCTCAACGGCTGAGCTAGAACATTAGCTTTCTTAAGTGAGCTAGCAGTATTAGTTAGCTATAAACTCACGTCCACAAGCTAGCAATGTGGGACCACAGGGGACTTATGTACTGTGATACGGTTGGCGGGTCTATTTCGGTAAAAGAAAATAGTTCCTACATGAACTGCACAACAGGTAGGAGGAAAAATATATATTTTTATTTTTTGGGGGTGTTCTGTCCCTTTAAGATTGGTCAGCTTTTCCAGATGTAGCCAAGTGGTTTCTCTGCTGGCCCCAGACTGTTGAAGAAGAAGAACTCTCACTCGTCAAAACAAAACAGAAATAAAAGTGATAAAACTGCTTGACCTGAACAGGAAATCAAACTGACCACAAAAGCAACACCCAGTATTTCCTCTATATGAATTTAAACAGTGATGTGCTGTATTGTACAGTTGACGCAGAAACATGTCGGTGCTGTACCACATCTCTAGAAAAGACTCAAGATTATTGACAGTGTTCTTTTTTTATCTCTTTCTGCAACTGGTGTGGGTAGAGCCTTTGCAAATACAGCATACAGAACACTTATTAAATCCTGCATTTTGGTAGAAACAGTTGTTTCTACTGTTCAGATGAAAAGCAAGTCAGTGTTATGTTTACAAATTAAATCTCTGTTCTCTTTTTCAGTCATTACCTTGTATACTGTATGCTTTTAAGGGTAATTATCATGAGTGGGACACCAGAAGACAGTGAGATAATAGTGGTGCTCCTACAGGGACAATACTATTTCCCAGACCTGACAGAATTACAAATTAAACATTAATGCTCCTGTATATAGATAACAAAAGCATTTTATTTGTCAACCAAATCCACAAGAGTCAATCTGAAAAACAGCATCACATGCTTACGTCTATTCAGCACAGCTTTGAGTCTTGTCAATGTCTGAAATAGCTGAACAACACACCTTGCTAACCTGGTCCATCACAGATGCAAGTCAAAACCATAAAAGACACTCACCATAGATCCTGTTACAACAAAAAGGGTTTCTGGTTTGTTTTGTGTTACTGAAGAGCTGCATCTGTTCCCACTTCTTGTCCTCCATGTAAAGTAGTCACTTTCATGTTTTAGTCCATGTGCCTCTAGCATGCCCTGCGAGCCTTGTGGTCCTCACATGCTGCTGTCATCACTCGTCTTTTGGTTTCTGCTCCTTGCGAGCGCGAGAAGCCATAAATTTGAAGAAGAGTGCAGGCCACAGTGTGCGGAGGTAAATGGCCAGATTGGGCAGAGGTCCTGCCAAAACAACATCTTTGCTCCTCTGACGGACAGCCTTCAGAACTGCCTGAGCCACATCCCTGGGGTCCTTGCCCATTTCTGTGGTTTTATCTAAAACTGAATACAGCGTTGCACAAAAAAAGACACATGTCAATGATACAGAGGAGTCAGTAGGTCAAATAATACAGAAAATGGTTAAATTACTTGGATGGTATGCCTTCTCTTGTCTTATTTTTATTCCATTGTTAGGTTATTTTTTTTAATCTATCTAATTTCATTATTTTAGCCTATTTATATGTCTCTTTTTACATCATCTTGGGTTTTTTTCTGTATCACATCTTAATTTCTTTTCATGTCTACAATGCATATTTCTCATTCTCTTATTGTTAGTGTAAACAGTCACATTTTGCTGCCTCACCTCCATACTTAGAGCCGTCACATGTGACAGCGTTGACCGACAGGCTGGTTCGGATGTACCCTGGACTGATCACAGTCACTGGGATCCCGTAGCGCTCAATCTCGGCCCGCAAGCAGTCAAAGTAGGCCTGGGTCGCGTGCTTAGAGGCTGCATCTGACCAAAGTGAGTGCAAAACAGAGTCCTCCTTCATTTCCAATCAGTCGCACAGATTGAAAAACTTCTTGGGTATTTGATTGCTTTAATTTAACAAGTAAAGACCACTTACAAGCTGATCTGTACGGAATGGCTATCTTGCCCTGGACACTGCTGATGACAACAATGTGGCCACTGCGCCGATGAACCATGGAGGGCAGGAGAGCTATAAAAGGAGAGAAGTGAAACAGCTTATTAATGTAGATTGTTGTGCTTCCTCTCCTAGGAAATCTGAAATTGTCCCATGATAATCTAGCTTTGTTATGTTTATGCTTCAACCACTTCCCTTCCTTATTTTAATTCAAGATTCTTTAAATAACTTCACTATGGTTTGGCTCCCTCGTATATTTCTGACTTTTTAACCCCATTTACTGCATCAAGGCTACTCAGATCTATCAACCAAAACCACAAACCTTGAGTAAGCGCAACGGGCCCAAAGTAATTTGTTTCCATAACATCCCGCTGAACTGAAAGGTGTGTATCCAGTATGTTGCCGCGGTAACTTATTCCAGCATTATTGATCAGGACATCCACTTGTCCATAACATTTCAGGATCTCCTCTGCAGCTCTGTCCACTGTGTCTGTGTCAGCCAGATCGAAGATAACGGTGCTGGGAGTGTAAGTCTAGTGGTTAAGCAAAACAAAGAAGTTGTCATTGGTCTTCACCAGCATTCAAGCTGTTTCAAATCATTATTTAATACACAGAGCTTGAATATTGGCTGATACGCAGAGTTAACAGTTTTCTCTTTTCATGCACTATATTGGTGAGTTCTTGGAAAAGACAGAGTGATAATAGAGATATTGATAATGCAGATTTGTAAAAAGGTTGGCCTCAATTTAAGAAAAGAAAAAAATAATTACATTACATACAATCTTACAGTACATTGTACTGAAATTCAATCTCTTCATTTAACCCATCCTACGCATTAGGAGCAGTGGATAGCCACATACAGCATCCTGGGAGCCACTTGGAGTTCAGTGTCTTGTTCAAGGACACTTTGACAAGTAGCCTGGGATCCTGGGATTGAACCCCCAATGTTGTTGTTGAGGGATGATCCTTCTACATCTAAACCACAGCCATTTCAGCTTCAGAAAAAAATGTTTTGCCAGGTAAGTAACACTTACTAGGAATGTGCTTTGGTTTGGTGCATACATTAAAACATTTTTTTAAAGATTATTTTTTGGGCTTTTCCACTTTTCATTATTGACAAGACAGTTAAAATGTCAGGAAATTGTCACAGGTTGTACTCGAACCCTGGACGCACAAGCCTCTAAGTATAAGTGCCCCTGCTCTACCACTGAACCAACCTGGCCACACATAAAAACATATTTAAACATTTTCTTCTTCTTTCTTAATGGCCTCAGACACTACCTGGCACTATTTTAGCCATTGGTTGTGTCTGACTATGTTTAAGTGGGCGTGTACACACACACACCTGCCGCCCTGAGCCTGGTAAACTTGCTGTGAGCTCCTGGACCACCTGCTGCAGGCGGGCTGCATCTCGTCCACACAGCACGAGCCGTGCGCCTGCTGCGTGAAAGACCTGAGCACACTCTGCAACAAAAAAAACACACCTCTTGTTCATGGTGAATTTCAAACCAGGGCATGTTAGCACACGCAACACAACAATGAAATACATTACTGTACAAAATCTCACTACTACCCAATGGAAATGAACTGCTGCATATCCATTTAACTTAGTTTGTAGAAAGCATTTACATGTAAACTGAAGAGAATAAGAAATGATCAAGAGGCTGACCTTTCCCCAGTCCAGAGCTGGCCCCTGTGATGACCACCACAGCATCCTGCAGAGCAGCTCCTGGTCTGAGACGTACAATTATCCGATAAAGCAGCAAGATCCCTGCACCTGCTAAAACAAGCGGAAGCACTCCACCTCCCATGACACGCTCCATGAGCTGTAGATACAAGACACAAACATCTAGGAAGAGTTTTCCCTAACTGCCACTGTTAATTTGCAATATTTCAACATTTAAATCCATTGGTCTTGTACATGAACGACACAAAACAAAGGTCTTTTTATAACATTTTATATAACAATATATATCTGTCGGATGTCAAATGAACCACCACTGCCAACATGCAAAACACCAACTTTATTTTGGCATCAAGTCCTATGCGACTCCTGCGATCCATCAATGATCATAATGTTTCTTCAATTGATTAGTTGATCAATGATCGTATTTGATCATTAATCAACTAATCAATTGAAGAAACATTATGATTTTGCAGCTATTAGCTATTGGAATGTCAAGATTTAGATGGACACTTTGGGATTTTATTAGCTGGATTTAAGACAGCAATTTTAAGACATGTCTGACAAGTAATTCCTCATAATGTTTGATAGTTAATATGCTAAATGATTGATAATCTAAAAAGTAATGGATAGTCTATTTGATAATGAAAACAAATCCTTGTTGCAGCGCTAGTCGGTTCATAAACAAGCCAATCCATATTGGAATAAAATACTAATAAAAACACAAAAAAGGGCTTTGAACAAGCTACAGTGTGACCTTGATATGTATGTGTGTGTTCTGTAAGATCTCAAGCCCCCATGCCAAAGGGATTGTGAATGTTTTAATGTCCAGTGCATTCAGTTAAGCCCCTTCCACTAGTCCTGTCTCCAAAGCACAACACAACCAGCATGGCAGCAGTGACAAGTACTATCACATCTCTCTCTCTCTCTCTCTCTCTCTCTCTCTCTCTCTCTCTCTCTCTCTCTCTCTCTCTCTCTCTCTCTCTCTCTCGTTTACATATTCCTGATTGTGAGCACAATGTCTCAATCATCTGATATGACATGAACTTCATACTTATAACTTTTCTTGAAATAACTGGAACTAGTAAGACTGAAACCATACTGTTTTGCTTGAAACGTTTGCCATCAATGGTGATAACGTCCAGCTTTAACACGAGCACACAATATAAACAGGTTAGATGTTAAAACCCTAATATACAAGCAGGGTTCACAATTAACTGTTTTGTCCACCAATTAAATGGCTAGTGATTGTTTACGTTTTACCAGCCACTCAATCATTATCATTATCATTGTTTTTTGGCTGGTGAGTGAAGCAAATCTAACAGCCACTTGCATATTGTACCAGCATTTGGCTAGTAGATAGTACATATAATGTTGGACCCTGCTTACAAGTGACAAAACAATGAGCTCCGCATGTTCTAACGTTGCAGATAGCAAAGTCGTGTTTACGTTTACACGTGGATGGGAATGCTAACGTTAGCTAGCTTCCACATTGTGATAAAACACTCATACACACACATAATGTTCATGTACAGTTAGAACTCACCTGAGTTACTGTGCAGCTGCAGGGAGAGTTAGTTACGGGTTAGGGATTACTCAGTTAAAGTAAAACACTTTTCCGGTAAGTCTTGAGCGTTACTGCGCAGCCTCCAACTGAGCTTGCCGACATAGATGTGACGTGAGCAACCTGTCTGAAAGTTGTAAGTCTTCTGGTAGCTGTGCCAAGAGACATCTCAATCATTCCGAATCTTGCAGAGACGAAGAGCGCAGGTATATGTTAGGAGATAACACAGGCGAAGGCTAATTATTGCTTACTAAAATGCTAGTTAACATCAGTAATAAAACCTAAACAGCTAATGTCAGTCGAAACTGCCTGCGTGCCTCTCCTGACAATACGGTGATTTGTCGACTATGCGACAGCAAGTCGCTTGGTTATGACACACTCGTTAGCCTATTTTTTTTATTTTACAAAAATGGCTGCTACTGAGCCATAACGTGAGTTATAAGGCAATTTAGCTTTTTTTTTTTACATTGTCGTGTTTCCTAGAAATGAAAAATTGACAACTTAAGTTTTTAAACGCTTCAGATGTAAAGTTATTCGCTGTCAAAGTGGCGCCAAAATGAATGGCAGTCAATGGACTGCTAACGGAGGGTGAGTGCTTTGTAGCATTAAAATGGCGCCATTGGAGCTACGCTTTGTGGACGCCCGCCGAAGGGAGTAAGCAGACGTCCACAACAGGTGTCAAACGTGCAGAGTGATTCTTCTCTAGGTTAAAGCTGACAGCTTCTGTTGTTTTAAGGTTACTTTCATCCACAGTACACATGTTAATCTATGTTATATCTATGAGTTTAAAAACAAAAGCAATCAATGTCAACTATTTCATTAACAATTGAACTCTTTATAAACCCAGCTTCTGTCCTTTGAAACCAGTGTAATACGTGTTATAGAAATCCTCTTTGTCAGAAATTGACAAAATATTGTGAAGGCAAGACTTCCGTGATAAACTGCTACCAATAACAGCTGTCTATTAGCATATGTGATCAAAGTTTTCAAATCTTTAAGATTACAATATTTGAAAATGTTTTATACATATATATTTTTTACATAAAATGATTTAGGAAATTTTCCATAAACATGTTTTAATTTGCTCAAATCCTGCTGACAAAGTCAACAATCTTTATTCTGATTGTAATGCACATTTAAATAAAATGTACTTTAAATTAGTGACTAACAAGATTACGGTCACTCATAGTATTCAACTAATTCATATCTAAACTCCACTTTATTATTAAATTGTTGAAAGTCTCGTTATATCACAACTCATACTTTACTTTGTCTATACTTTTACCTGCGCCTCATCAGACCCCAAAGTTTTAAACTGCTGAGGGCCATTTCACTAAACCAAGATAAGGGATGAAGTCATCATTTCCCAGTTATCCTGGCTCAATTTAACCTTGAATCGGTTTTTATAAAAGCAGATATCTAAATTACCATTGAGATTTATTTTTTACAGCTAACCTGCTCCTAACAGGCAGGATTTGTTAATCCTGGAGCCTTTCCTGTTCACTCAGCAGTGGTTTTACCCTTTTATCAGCCTGCATTAAAATACAACATGCATTGCTATTCATTTAAGTACTGTTATTTAAAGTTGGACACTTTATTTTTTTTTTATCATTAATGTGACAGTCATTGTTACTGTTATCCTGCTATACAAAGACTGCAGTTCATATTATTGTTAGAAGTTTGAATATGACAATTGATAATTAGAAAAGGCTGATAAAGTTGCCAAATGTTTTTAAATTAAGTGAATTACTAAGGGCAATATATAAATTGCTGTACATTACAGGCTGCTTACGCATTCAGTTGGTCCAGCCATGCTCTCGCAGTTTCATTACAGCGCCCGTGGGTTTTTTTTTTATACAAATGTTTCACGTTATTATGCTTTTACAAGAAGATGCTGCTCACTCTGTAAAGTATGAACAATGCATATTCTCTATTTTAGCATCAGTAAATCGGTTACTGACCTTGTGGTCTGTTAAGGAGACCCGTGAATGTGCATCTATCGGAATACTTCAGTCTGGCTCAACTTAGTCGCTCCTCCTCAACCTGGCTTGGCCATAGTGAAACACACCAAGCTGGGTGGCACAGATTAGACTAGGTAAAGCCTCGCTATATCGGTTATCCTAGATTTATATATTCTGCTTTAGTGAAACAGCCCAAGTTTATACAGCAACTCATAACTACCACCACTGGATAAACATTCACAAGAAAGTATGAATTTATATTTTGCTGTGCAATTGGAATCTGTAGTGTCATTGTTTATATTTAACTTTCAATTATAATGGTTTGATGTCAATGTAATATACATTTTTAGAAGCATGTGTGAAATGTGGCTTTGTACAGTTAGTGTTATTGTAATATTTCAAAAGAGGACATTGAGCCATAGCATTGTCACATAAGATCTTTCTTGCACTCTTTTAAACAAAAATATCTACATGAACAAGACACAATCTCAAATAAGTTGCAGTTATTTTCTCTTTTCTGGACATCATGTAGAATCCATTTAACGAAAAAGGTAAAATAAAATACAGAAAAGTTAGTTTGAAATGTTCTAATGTTTAATGAAAGGGTGATGATCAGCAAGAGAGGGGTACAGTAAAATTACGAGGGAAAGGGTAAAGAGCTCGGTACCCAACACATGTCGGTCCGTTTCAACTGCAATACAATTCAATCAAGATGAACTGCTGCCGTACCCTTGTGCTCTTGCTTGTGTGTCAAGGATGCAAGTGGAGGGCACAGGGGAGGAGGCGCAAGGGTACTACAGAGATAAGTGTGCTGTTGTTGTCACATAGAAGTAAAGAAACAGAAAAAAACAATTCCTTCTAGTTTTAACTATATCCCTCTGATCATAGTTCAAAATGGAAGCACCCACCATGTGAGGAGCTAACTGCTGGGCCTGATCGTGACTTCCACTTTTCTTACATTGGGGGGTGGATAGGTTCTGTTTTTTTGTCTTCCTTTTTTCTGTTGGTTCTTAAACCCTCTTCAGAGTGCACTCATACCGCATAGAGTTCGTAGATCTTCTTGGCGCAATACGCCAGGGCAGCCAGTGCTATCGTATTATGGAGTCTCTTTCTGTGGACGTCATCTCTGCGTACCAATACCACGGGCGTCGAGGAGGTGAGCGTATGCAGGGGCAGCCGCGAGAGTTTTTGGCTGTCGTATTCCACCTGGTACTTGCAGCAGGGATCAAATTGCCAAGAAATCCCATAGAGGGCAGAGCAGGCCACACTGAGGGCGCCAGCGGGCAACGCCACATAGCGCGAGTATTCAACAGGCAGTGAAAGTGGCGTCAGGAGGCAAGCAGCACCTGACAACACGGCCGTCTTGTGCAGGCAGTTGCCCACGGTAATCCAACGGGCCGTTTCATCTCCGATGCGGGTGGGCTCAATGACAATGTATTTATACTGGGCCTCCAGCGCCTGCTCCAGCTCGTACTCAAACTGGTCCTGCGCATTCTCCCCATTGTAGATCTCGTGCACAATGTAGCAGTCTGTCGCCGCCATCACTCCCCTTTTCAAAAACAGAAAAAACAGCAGGGAACAGTGAGAGAAAGGATAACTACAAGAATATCAAGACTTGACATATCTAAGGGTGGTTTGCCTAGATTTTTACACCAACCTGCCCATTTGTCATGGACCCGTGAATAGTTAATGTATAGAATGGTTTGCATTTCTGTTCCCCCACATATGCCAACATACTTCTTGTGTACGGTTTGTTTATTCTTTATTTTGGGATTGACAAAGTATCAAGTTAGATTTCCCCATCAAAATTCCCTCCATAATCTTGAATTTGTAGTGGTGTGTTGCATTTCAAATGTTAAACCAGTCTTCTGTCGTAACTTCGATGTTAAGTTCACGTTCTCATTTGGCCTCGATATACATAGCAGAGGGAGCTGTTCAGTCTGAGTTTTGTATAGCACTGAGATTACTTTGAATCCAGTTTCATTACGTCAAGTACTCCATTCATGGTTTTTGAGGTTTGTATTTCCTTTATGAAATCCCTCAACTATAGATATCTAAAAAAGTTCAATTACTTAAAATGTGTACACTTGGGTTGCATACCGTAAGTAATTTTGCTCCATGTTTCACATCAATTCACGAAATGTCACAATCACCAAATGGTCATCACGTTTTCCGATCTGAAGTGCTGTCAACAAAATACTCTCAACAGCCAAAAATCTCTGTTTGAAATATGGAATGACACATAAAACGTAGCATTTGTGGATCTGTAACCAACAACTTTTATTTTTTTTAATCTTATTACAACCGTTAACTTGTTTGCGTTTGGCTGATTAATCGACTACTATTTTCTAAACAACTGATATATTTCCGGTGGTTTGTAAAATATCTTTAAATATGACAAACGTGTGTGGATCCGTGACCACTCAGAGGCCTTCCAGTACATGTTGACAAGATGGCAAACAAACCCTAACGAGATAGACACCAAGCTTATTCGACTTTATACACAGCGGAGCATTGGCTAAAGGAGTATTGAGGAGGATCACAGTGGGGCATAATGTAGCCGCGCGTCGGTTAGATAACACATTAGCTAGCCTTATCTAACTAACTCGCATGGTAAAAAGTTGGAAGATTGTCCAGCTGAGTTGAGGACCGTTTTACTTTTGAAACAGGTCGACAAACATCGGACAATACTGTTAACTGAGCCAGAAGTGTGTAGCACGTGAGTCGTGACATATCACACCAGCGTTCGCCGCAACAAACTGTTAAACGCAACTTTTCCATGGTTAATCGGCTGGTGTAAAATAACCAAAACATCACATGAGCTAGTTTATTTTCTTGCTAACGTTAGCTAGTTGTGCACGTTAGCCTGCTAACGTGAGCTAACCCTGGGATAAAATCCCGACTTGTCGTGTTGGCACTTCACTCCAAGTCTCAAACGACATGCATGTTCGGGATCTGGTGAATGGCGACGTCGACAAAATTATGTATCACATTAATACATTTTCGTTTAATAACTAAGATGTTTAGTAACTGACCTCTCCCTGCTTACTGGGACACCGCGCCTCCTTCCCAGCGACGCCATGTTGGAGATACAACCGTGATTGAGTTGACGTATGAGAGCACCAAGCCTTCTGGGTAATGTAGTGTGTCAAGGCAGTCGGCGCACTACTTCGACTTGAATGAGGACTACTCTTCCCATGGAGCTATAAAGCAGGACTACCTGCCTTTACGTATTTTCTAATGGCACATAGAAGTTTGAGAGGTCAGACCATATTCTAAATGAAGCTAGCGCAAATAAATGGAGGTATGTTTAAAATATAATCATTTATCAAGTAACTATATTAAAACTGAACATCAAATGAAAATACAGCAGCTATTTAGATTTGTTAATTGTGCAAGTAGATTGCATGCATTAGTTAAAATCAAAGTGTGTAATATAGTGTCCCTCCCACCCAACCGCAGCCGTCTCATGATAGGATTTGTATTGGTAGGTTCTGGTTACTCACCCATATTGTGCTCTGTCTCTCAGTGTCACCGTGCGCAAGTATGGGCTCACTGTCCGCGTGCTGTAACCCGAAGCGCTTTTGATGTAACAAAGCTACGTTCAAGAATGTGAGATCAGCTGAATCTAAATGCTGCGACTGTAACTACAATTGTTACAGCTTCAAATTCCAGCTGGCTAAATGATGCAGGTATCCAAATCAAATAAATACATAATATCGGATGATTGATGTTAAACCATGGTTACTTGATGTGCCATGTCGCCTCAGAAACCCCATTTAGAGTCTTTTCAACTGATGTAGGCTATTTGGAGATAGTGTATATAGTATATATATATATATATATATATAGATACATATTTGTTGGTCGTTAAATGATTTAATTAATAAATGCATTAATTATGAATCCTTTATGGATATTTCGTCTTAAGTCTTTAATTAGGCTACATTAGTATTGAACAGTATGTTTGGTTATTGGAAATTAGAAAACGGGTAGAGTAGGCTACATTTTATTCAGGCAAAGCTTCACTGTTTGATATATTTATCATATAAAAAGAAAAGGGCAAATACTTGTTTAAAGGCTAATCCTCGAAGTTAGGATTAGCCATGGAGCCCTAGTCCTTTTATAAAGTAAGTTTGTGTTGGCCAAAAACATAGAACATTAACTCCTCCTGAAGTTCCTAAAGCCTCTAGATTCCCAAAAATAGGCTACTACAGAGGACATGACTGCAGCGGCCTCACTGGTAGCCATGGCCCTTTGCTGCAGACCTGACACAGTGAGGAAAATAAGTATTTGAACACCCTGCTATTTTGCAAGTTCTCCTACTTAGAAATCATGGAGGGGTCTGAAATTGTCATCGTAGGTGCATGTCCACTGTGAGAGACATAATCTAAAAAAAAAAAAAATTCCAGAAATCTCAATGTATGATTTTTTTTTTTAACTATTTACTTGTATGATACAGCTGCAAATAAGTATTTGAACACCTGAGAAAATCAATGTTAATATTTGGTACAGTAGCCTTTGTTTGCAATTACAGAGGTCAAACGTTTCCTGTAGTTTTTCACCAGGTTTGCACCCACTCCTCCACACAGATCTTCTCTAGATCAGTCAGGTTTCTGGGCTGTTGCTGAGAAACACGTTTGAGCTCCCTCCAAAGATTCTCTATTGGGTTTAGGTCTGGAGACTGGCTAGGCCACACCAGAACCTTGATCTGCTTCTTACAGAGCCACTACTTGGCTATCCTGGCTGTGTGCTTCGGGTCATTGTCATGTTGGAAGACCCAGCCTTGACCCATCTTCAATGCTCTAACTGAGGGAAGGAGGTTGTTCCCCAAAATCTTGCAATACATGGCCCCGGTCATCCTCTCCTTAATACAGTGCAGTCGCCCTGTACCATGTGCAGAAAAACACGCCCAAAGCATGATGCTACCACCCCCATGCTTCACAGTAGGGATGGTGTTCTTGGGATGGTACTATCATTCTTCTTCCTCCAAACACTGTTAGTGGAATTATGACCAAAAAGTTCTATTTTGGTCTCATCTGACCACATGACTTTCTCCCATGACTCCTCTGGATCATCGAAATGGTCATTGGCAAACATAAGACGGGCCTTGACATGTGCTGGTTTAAGCAGGGGAACCTTCCGTGCCATGCATAATTTCAAACCATGACGTCTTTAGTGTATTACTAACAGTAACCTTGGAAACGGTGGTCCCAGCTCTTTTCAGGTCATTGACCAGCTCCTCCCGTGTAGTTCTGGGCTGATTTCTCACCTTTCTTAGGATCATTGAGACTCCACGAGGTGAGATCTTGCATGGAGCCCCAGTCCAAGGGAGATTGACAGTCATGTTTAGCTTCTTCCATTTTCTAATGATTGCTCCAACAGTGGACCTTTTTTCACCAAGCTACTTGGCAATTTTCCCGTAGCCCTTTCCAGCCTTGTGGAGGTGTACAATTTTGTCTCTAGTGTCTTTGGACAGCTCTTTGGTCTTGGCCATGTTAGTAGTTGGATTCTTACTGATTGTATGGGGTGGACAGGTGTCTTTATGCAGCTAATGACCTCAAACAGGCATCTAATTTAGGATAACAAATGGAGTGGAGGTGGACATTTTGAAGGCAGACTAACAGGTCTTTGAGGGTCAGAATTCTAGCTGATACAGCTGTATCATACAAATAGTTTTTTAAAAAATCATACATTGTGATTTCTCGATTTTTTTTTTTAGATTATGTCTCGCACAGTGGACATGCACCTACGATGACAATTTCAGACCCCTCCATGATTTCTAAGTGGGAGAACTTGCAAAATAGCAGGGTGTTCAAATACTTATTTTCCTCACTGTACATCATTCAAGACAACTTTAAACATCAGTTTGAGTTTATACATGTTTTGAGTGTATGGGAAGCTAACAGAGCACTTAACTTCACTGAGGGCACTTCTTATGAGATGCTCTATGATGAGTCCCAAAGAATCTGGGTTTCAGCTGGGTTTGTGGGTGAACTGCTGTGCTGAACAACAAGAGATTAGCAAGATTTCTTTCACACTCACCCATAGATTGTCAATAACACATAAATGTGACAGTTCTTTAGTGTCACTAGATGGCGCCAAAAGCAAATTGTCACCACAATATATACATACATAGTTGAAGTAGCTTCATAATTTACTGCTGTATGTAAATCTTTTCCTGTTTTGTTATAAATACTTTGACATTCACAATGTGATGATTGTTTTATTTATACAACAAGAATGGGTGGGGGGGTGGTACATTATGGTAGAGCCACCTGCTCAAAACTGTTAAATCAAACATTTGTTTCCATTCAAGAAAACACATATACAACATTAACACAAAAAATAAAATAATACCTTGGTCTATCACTAGGTGTGTCACCAAATGCAAAGTTTTACAAAGGGGAAAGTGGTTTCCTGCAATTACCTCAAGTGATTAAAGCAGTTGATGTGTGTCCTGCCAGAGTGCGTTGAGGAACCTGAGGTATTTTCCTCCTCAACACATGATTGTCAACAGCAGAAGCTCCTGAAGAGCCTAAAAAGGGAAACTCCAGTAAACCTTTCAGTAAAACCTTTCTTCAATGATGACCTTTATCATTTTAATATCAGCTTGCGAAAGAAGCCGAACAATAAGAATCAAATGACAAAAAAATAAAAAATCCAGAAGATCCAGTGTCATTTTTGTGATGGACACAACGCAATGTAAATGCCCTGAATTTAACAGCTGTTTTTTAAATGCCGTTTTAAGCGGATATATTTATATATCTCCCCATGGCAGTGTCTGACAACCTTCAGACCTAATGTATCACGAGTGCCTGTAATATTAAGCACATACCATGGAGACATTATGAGTTTTGTCCCCAGAGTTAGACTTAGTTTGTGTTCTTTGGTTTACAAATCTCTGCACCTTTGACTAATCCATTTGTAACTCCAATAATGAACGGTACCTCTATGTTACTGGAAAGCGTAGATGGAGTAACACTGGAACCAAACAGTTTGGGAAAATAATGTCTTCAAAATGCAGATTCTTTTTTTTTTTTTTTTCCTTTTTTTTTTTATTACCAATTTACACCTATAGTTCTTTGCATTTAGCAAGAAAAAAAAACTGAGTAATATAACAAGAGTAGAGGACATTTAACTCTTTACCGTGGTAATTTGATTAGTTCAAAAGAAAATGGCGCTCAGCACTGTGCATTGACCATAGAAATAGAATGAGTTAGCTTGCTACAACGGTCAGTCTGTTTGCAATGGCACACATCAAAATGGCTGCTACTCCAACCATCCTGCCACGTTGTTTTGAATGGGAATGTCAGTTCTACTGTCATTCTATTTTTATGAATCAGTTTGCTAAAGTATAATTTTAGCCCTAAAAACACTATTTCTAAGAGAGTAGAGAAAAGAAAATAGAAAGAAATAACAAAAAGCCAAAGAATATTAAGAGGGTTGAGATATAAGTCATCAACATTTGAGCATCAGTGAAGCCATTATGGCTTCTGCTCACAACCAGTGTGTCCAAAGGACAGGAAATTTGCAACATAAGATTTGACTCCAACTGTTCTCTTTACAGGCCTAAGGTTGCATTCCCACCAAATCAGGCGTTGTGGTGATCAGCGCAGCGTTGTGCGACGGTATGGGAGTGTCACATTAACAACCCATTTGTGTCTCCATTGTGTTGCCCACTCCATTGTGTTTTCTTTGATTGCCAGTACGACACACTTGCAGCGATTGGCAGTGTGTCGTTAATTCTGTTTCAACTTTTCGCTGTAAGCTGCTGCGTTTTTTTCCCCCCGTCATCCTCTGCAGCCCAATCGCAGTAGCCATATTCACATGAATGGGAGGACTGGCGTTTTCGCCAAACACCCGATTTGATGTGAATGCAGCCTAACCCTTGTTTCCAGTCCGTAATGGGTCGATCCTGAAGGTTTCTGTATGGAGGTAACAGGCTTCAGCTTTGGTTAGTTTATTTGCTCATGTTTTTTTCCCCCCCCAGGTAGTGACCAGCAGATACACTTCCTGTTTCTGGTGAGTATGTATCCCCATGTTACGGACCCATAGACCAAACATTCAGCTCATGGATGTCTTTGCCGTGAGATCAGTTGTCTCTAGAGAGACACGCCTGGAAGGTCATTTGTTGTACGTCAGCCTGTAACTCCAAGGCATGATGCCACACAGCATTTATCCCCAGGGAGTCTCTTTCTCCTCCTCTTCGCTGTCAGAGTCATGTAGGGTCATTGATAAATATGTTCAAAGTATTGAGGCTGAGGATTCTCTTTGACATATTTCTGAATGTACCAGCAGGTCAAGTGGGCTTTCAGATCCTCTTCCACCACAAAATCCATGGCTGCCTGCCATCACAGAAGCATAAAAAAAAAATAAAAAAAAAATAATAAATCACATCACAACGGTTCTGACAGGCATTTTATATTTTTTAATGTTATTATTGTTGGGCCTTTAAGAAATGAACAGAAAGAAAAACTTTCTCTCTTCTCTTAAGATGATGATAGATGAAAATGTATGAGTTTTACCTTGGCCAGGTGCTTGGCTATTCCTCTACCTCTGTAAGCATCTGGAACTTCAGTGTGTTGCAAGTCCACTGTCTTCTTCCCAACATATTCATACAGCAAAACTGCACGATCATGAGATCCTGAGGGCAGACAGAGGTCACAGTTCTTGATTGTGTTAAGTTGGTCTCAACCCAACCCCGTTTCATACAGCTTGCAAAAAGCAACAGCAACCCCACCTCGCTGGGTGATACTGATAATACCTAAAATGCAATTGTCAGTCTTTAGGGGCAAAGCCAATTCACAAAAATTGAGTGTTACGCACATAGTCTAAGTTATTGATCAAGGTGACGGAGCAGCTTGAAATCTATGCATAATACTGCAACATGGCTGCACAATTAGACAAGGCATGAGTAATTTCCTTCAGGGAGCTTTCAATAACCCGATACCATGTGGTGCCAAAGTTAATAGCCTATACCTTTAACAGAAAAGAACACATTGCCTAGCAGGTTCAGACAATGCTTGGGGAAAAGAATAATGTAGCTGGTAGGAGCAAGACAGAAACTTGAAGATCTTCCCTTATTTGCTGTGAACACATCTGTGAAAACATTAAATGGAACCAACCTGAACATATAGCTACACACATGAACTTCTAAACAGTTTAGTTTTTCATTCTATAAAACTTACCATGTAACTCACTGTGTAAATAAAATGGGTTTGAAATAAAAGTTTAAAAAAAAGAACTGCCACAACCAATATAATGGGTCTGATTAAAAAAAAAAATACAGTGTATGTCTATTCAGGGAATTTCAAATGTTTGGCGTTTAAAGCATACAGGTTGGATAACTAGCTAAGTTGTCATACGGTAACGTCACTAAAAATAATGATTGATCTATTAAATTGTCTTTAAGTCGATGCCATTCAAGGCTGCATATTAGCTTTCAGGAATGTAACCATGGATGTAATAGAATGAAACGAAGAAAATGTTTACGAAAAACAAGCTGGTGAAGTTACAAGTCAAGGAAATTAGCAGCTTTGACCAAGAAGCGCAGTCGTCTGTTTAGTTCCTGACACGGGGTAACAATGGCATAAAGACGTGACATTCCGAAGATGTGAATTAAATAACGCCTCCGTGTCTTAAATGGCAGCTGGAGTTATCAATAAGGACACGGCGACGACGTTACAAGCAAGAAAACCTAGCTACAACAACCTCTGAGCTAACATTAGCCAGCTAGCATGCTAATGTTTACATGTTGAACTTACCATTTAGTCTTATAACAAACTGCCGACGCTTTTTATCGTGTTCCACCTGGATCTGAGAGTTGTTTGCGTCGAAGACATTCGCCGGTGCTGCCTGTGCCATAGTAGCTTGCTACAGTTGACGATGACTGCTATGCTACTCTTCAGCGTTGCTAACCAGAAATGGCTACATGAAAATAAATTATGAACGGTCAAAGCAGCACACATCACCTCATCCAGCGAAATCAGCTGTGAGGTAATGTGATCGCCAGCCAATCAACGCCGGCATTGCCAGAGAGGAGAGAACAGTGCAGATAGATGTAAAAAATTAAGATAATTGCAATATTAGTAACGTTACACATAGCTAGTTTTAATAACACGTTATTCTGTATGATGTTATTCAGAATTGTTGGAGTTGACACCCCCTAACTTTGAGACCGACCGCAAATATTTCAAATGCAGCATTCAAGTCACCTGGGAAAATAGATGGTGCATTATTCAGTGCAGTTTAATCATTGCAATTTCCCGAGTTAAAGCGAGTTTAATAGCCTACTTAACGTTGTCTCTTAAGTTAATGGTTCAGATTTGGCAAAAAAAAACATTTTAGTGAACTATACTAAATGTTCAGAGCACTTGAAGTATACCCAATGTTGATATGCAGTGAATTTGCTCCACAGCGCTTTGGAAGCTACAATGGGCCAACCTTACCTATGGTACTAAAATAACATGCCATATTAACACTTCTTACATTTCTCTTTCATACCAGTATTTGCAATTGAAAATGATAAACAAAATATATAGTGTGTGTAAAAGTGTCAGATTTACATGTTTAGCAACACTAGTCATTAACATCATAATCAGTTATAGCGACTTAGAATTGCCTCATGGATTAAAATTAACTATTTGATATAGTGTTTAACCTTTAGAAAAAAAGGTTTAAAAATTTCTTACTCATCTCAAAATCATAAAATTGGCTGTAAAGTTGTCATTTTTTCTCTAGAGCGTGTTTTGTTCCCATGTGTGAGCGGTAACCTGATCAACTAATTTCTACCTTTCTCCAGACTGGATGAATTTAATTCAAAACTTTTTTATATACAGTGGTGCTCATAAGTTTATGAACCCATGCAAAGTTGACTAAAAAGAGGAATAAAAAAATCATCTTTTGGAAATTGATCTTTTTTGTCCTTTAGATGACATTAGACATTAGAGATCTCATTACTGATTTTGACCACTTGTGTTCTCTGCAATAGAAAATCCAAAATCCAGTGACATAAGGAATTATGGACCCCCATTGTTGAAGTTTCTGAAAAACAGAGCTGTAATCTATAAAGAGGGCATTTGCACAGTTGCCTGTGGCCTTTAGGTGCTGTAGAGTGAAGTGGAGACATAGGTATACAACATTGTCATCAGACCAGTTTGCCCTGTACGCAAACTGAAAGGGGTAGCCTGACCCCACTGGACAGATGTTTACATACTATTGTCTCAAAAATTTCCATTATAACAAGATGTTAGTGCTACAGGTCACATAGGTGTGTGTATACTAAGGCCCCCGTATTTTAAGGAATAACATATATTTATTTATAATACATTATTCATTCACAAAGAGAATTTGTGTCCTTAAAGGTTGGATTTTTCCTTTTTTTGTTTTTAATTAAGGCATTAAGATCAATTTCCAAAAGATGATTTTTTTATTCCTCATTTTAGTCAACTTTAGCATCGGATCATAAACGTATGAGCACCACTGTATAGCCTACTGTATATTAATTTTCCATCTCAATGTACTGCTTTACACTTTTTGCCTTGACCACACAACTGATTTACTAATGAGTTTAGGCACATTTGCTATAATCACATGATAATTGATTTCTTGGTGTATAAAAAGTGCTTTTATTCAGACAAGTGATGTATAGTAGTTTTGATAGTTCAGGTCAGGTCACAGCTCACAGATTCACAGTGACAGCTGTGTCGCTGTGTGTGTTCTCAGCACAGCAAATGTAAAATCAGAAGACAAATCCTTCTCTGTTGGACTCGGTTTACATGTTTCTCTACACTACTGTTGTGGATTGTACTCATATAAGTTAAATATTGTGTTGTATTATAAACTTGAAAGCCTTTGCAGTATTTCTAGACATTGTAGGCAGGTATGTCCACATCACTAAAATACAGTGAAGTAATCCTGTTAAGCTGCTGGCTTAATCCTGCAAAACTCTAATGGAGTTTGTCAACTCTGTATGGGATTGTCTGTGTGTGTGTGTGTGTGTGTGTGTGCGTGTGTGTGTTTCTGTTTCTTTGGGACACTATTGTAAAGACCTGTTTGTGATTTGTTCTCTCTGGTTTTTGCCAGATTAAGTGAGAAGGAGCGCACCTCTTTTGCAGATGGATAACAATATCAGCCAGAAGTTCTCATGTTTATCTTAATATTCTCATTCAGTGTTTTTTCATTATACTGCCCAAAATGATGTCCAAGGCGCCAAGGTAAGTGTATCATTGCTTTTAAGCTATTTTTGGATTGCGATGCCCATAACATCTCTATAATAATAATAAACATACATGCAGTATACTCACATGGCAGCTGAAATAAAGAAACAATGACCCTGTTTAATTCTTTATAGACAAAAGTTTGTAATGTTTACCTAAATGTTTCTAAATGTGACCAGTTTATTGGCAGTGAATTATCTCTTTCTTAATGTGAGAGAGATGGATGTGGTATAGATTAAAATGTTTTTTAACACTTAACATTGTAGACTCTGTGCGCAGCCTTTGGCTGCCAAATTATGTAAATGTTTCCTGGCACCATCCTGCCAACTCTGGGCTTTAATTTACGACAAAAAAGCCCCTCCATTTCCTCTGAAGTAATCACAGCTTTTCCATGTGTCATTTTGGCAAAATTAGAGAAAAAGACAACATGTTGACCTTCAGTAATGATTTTGCATTGCGTTTTCTAAACAGTGCAGTAGGCTGATTCGGGAAACAGCTTGTTGACTTTTCAGGTAGGCATAAGGAGCACAGAAATGATCAATAACGTTAATTATTTTATCTTTATCTTGAACTGCACTTGAAATAATTGTGTCAGATTATCCATATCCATTTAAAACAACAATGATCACTGACACAGATGCTTGTCAACTGCATACTATTTCCAATAACTTGGGCCACATCCACAAGCTGTTAATTAGCTTACAAGTACACATAATACATACAATTAAATGATCAGCACAGGAATGCTTTCTATAAATCTATACATTATTAAATATTACCAAATAGAATGTAATAATAACATTGTGGACCCCCACACACACACACACAAGTTTCTGAAAGTGCAGGATGACGGCATGATTTATGCTCAACTGTCTTAATCTTATCTTAAACAGGTGGCCTGATACCCTGGTCAACTCTAAGACCAACAAACCTGCACAGAAGACAGGGGGGAAGGTAAGTGCCAAAATCACTTCATAAATGCTGGTTTGAAAAGTGATGAACTTAAGTGTGTTCATCCTATTATTTATATATATATATATATATATATATATATATATATATATATATATATATATATATATATATATATATATATATATATTTTTGAGTTGTGAAATTGACTCATCCTTTAAGGGATCATGTGGGGGTCCTTTAAATAAGATCTCCTAAATACCTTTGACTTTGTAGCACTAACTTAACACGGACACAATTTTCTCAGACTGGGTGCATGTTTTTGCTAGATGTGCATGCATTTGGTTTTATTTATGTAACCATTAATGGCCAAAGATGAAGTCAGTGCATTTACACCCTTCACAAGCTGCTAAGTCAGGACTCTTCGAGCCTCCTCTAATTGATTTTTCTGTCTTTTGGTTCGGCCACAGATTGATTGCCTCTGCAGTTGGTGAGGCTGCATCTCTAGAGACTGGAATAAACTGCCTATGTCTGATGGCTTTCCATTGCTCAAGAGTGATTAAGTTCAAGTGTGTTTGTGTCCATGATCACAGTGTCGGTCAGATGGTACTTAAGCAAATTAAGAGCTCTTTTGAGGATTAAAAGGTTCTCTTCAGTGGTGATTGGATTGTATGTGTCAAAGAGTCCTGGTTGGAATGGGGATGAGCAAGAATTGCAATGTGCATTTAATATTATCATCCTCAAAACTGAAAACCATACAAAACTTTATACTTACAAATATGTATTTTTATGACTTATTTTCTCAGACAATCAGTAGTCCCTACTCATGCTCTTTTCTTTCCCCCTTAGGAACCAGCAGCATTAACTCTACCGGCATCTAATCGAGGTAAACAGGCAGGTAGCAGTACATCTAAAACCAACATTAGTGTTGGAAGGAGCAAAAGCCTCAGCAGCAGAGGTAGTGATTCAACTACTAGCGGCAGTAAGGCTGGTGGCAGTTTGAAAAGAGGCAGCCAGGATGCCAGACAAGCATCTCGCCCGTCCAGACCAGCTTTCCGCCTCTGCAGCAGCCGCAGCTTCTCGTCCCTCCACACCTCCTCTCTCACTGCTTCTCCGTTCATGAGAAGCAGCCGCTCTCTCAGCAGACTTGACCAAAGATCCACCGGAGGCGGTAATTACATTCATGTGTTATTTATGTGTGTCTGTTTGTAAAGTATTATATAGAATATTTATCCAAATTCAGTTAGATTACAGTCAAAAGCCCTAGCTATGGCTAAAAAAATCTAAATGTGGTGGCTCATTTGTATTATTCCTTTTTTTTTTTTTTTCTTTGTTAATTACAATGTCACTAAAGATGCTTCTGAAATTGCTTTATATACAGCTGTTGTGTCTTTACTGCTGTCTCTGAAATAGATTCAGACCATGCAGTTTCAAGTTCACAAGTAAAAAAAGGACAAACTGCAGAAAAGAAAGCTCTAAATTCTGGCCAGCTGTACTCCTCTGATGAGCAAGTCAGGTTTGGTGTTATTTTTGAATAATATTAGAGGGTTTTAGTTGTTGCTGTTATTGTGTTATATTTCAAATTAAATATGATAACCAGTTTTGTTAATCTGTTCTAATTATGTTTCCATTATTAAAGGGATAACAAAGACCAGTGTCATGGAGATAAAGCTGATAAAATGAAAACAAGCAGCTCCTCCGAGCCACTGGAGTCTTCCTCCTCTTTGGTTTCCACCACTTCATGTTATCATCACTGCAACAAAGTAAAGAAACAGGTACTCTTACTTTTAATGTAAGACTGTTACCATAGTTTCAATAATAATCATGATGTGAGTGTGACAGGCAGGAGTATGTGATTGAAGGATAAGTCCAGTCTGGCTTCTTGCTGGTTACTGAAGGCATGCCACATTTTGGAGCCTGTGCTGTTGACCATTTATTTAAACGATAGTGTATATAGCACTTGATAATGAGCCTTTGTTGGTTTTTGTGTTTGCAATGTTTCATACCTTGGCAATTAGTGTATTTTGTTATGCCTCATTTACAAATTCATGAAATGATCAGGATTTTCAAAGAGTGAAATGAAGTCAAAATCATTGGGGTATTGAAAGGCAGGAACTTCACAATATCTGAACTATAAAGAATCTCACAATAAAATATTATAAACAAAGAATTGTGTTTAAAACATTAGTTAACCTTTAAAAAACCCCGCAGAAACTCAGATGTTTGAGCTTTCTGTGTTTAACTGGCTCATAGGCTGCAACAAACATGGAAAAGCAGAAGAAGTACTGTATAAGCATAAAATACAGTGTGTGGAAATGTCTGTAAAACAAACAAGACTAAAATGACAGCTGCGGTGAGGAAAGAGCTGGGCTCTGTAGGAAGCTGGGGATCTTTACAATGAGAAACACCCCAGGCCGAGGTGTGAATAATGAATGATGATGATCATCAATAAAGCAATGGATCGAATTTGTTTATTATTCCTAGCCATTATTATGATACACAATATTTCTTTGGTATTGCAAATAATATGCTTTGCTTCTTCTTCAGCCTGCCCTGTTTAACTTTAATAAAGGATGGCTGATGCAGAACAGCAGAACATTTTAGCAACAGTGGCATGATTACAGGTCTGACAAGCTAATAATCCTGTGCACTTGTCCTGCTTAGTGGCAGAAACACTGGTTTGTCCTGACTGACCAAATCCTGAAGTTTTGTAAAGATTCATCAGCTGAGGAGGTGCACTGGTATTTTGCTTTGTTAAAAAAAAAAAAGATAAATGTAACTTTACAGTTGAACTTTTCATATCATGTGTCTGTCAGTATGGACATTGATCCTAACAAAATAATGAAATAGGTAAAAAACAAATCATGACTCAGACAAATGACACTCTATTCAACATTAACTGTGAGTGAATGCTTGAATGGAGTTTCATGTCACAGATAATTGCTCTAAGCTGTCTTTGTTTTCCGTGATTGTTCATTTCAGGCAGCTGATGTGGACAGTGAGATAAACTTGTCCACATGTTTTGATATCAAAGACTACCCAGCTCAGAAGAACTGTGGTTTTCAAATTCATGTGAGTTCAATAACTTCTCAAATTTACAGTCAAATAAATGAGTAATGCAAATAATAGTTTGAGTCTAATAACATATATATTAATTCAGTATGGTGAAGGCAGACATTTTGTATTTTAAAAACATTTTTGTAGATTTATTTCTCATAATTTCATTTTACCCAAATATTCATGGATCAATACATATTTAGAGCAATACAATAAAATAATCCAGCTGCTACAGAGACAGGTAGGCCAAGTATGTGCCAGAGTCTAACCAACCAGAATTGATGATCTTAAAGCATCACTTTTGGTGATAGCTGTTGGAGCTAGAAAAGAAAAATGGAACAGCAGCCCATTTGTTACTTTGGGGTGGCAGTAGCTCAGTCTGTAGGGATTTGGGTTGGGAAACGCAGGGTTGCTGGTTCAAGTTACAGTATGGACCAAAGTACGGAGTGTGGACTGCAGACTGTTGCTGGAGAGATTCCAGTTCAGATGCCAGTTGTTCTTGAGCAAGGCAACGGATCCCCCCAATGATCAAGCTGTCGCAGCCTCTCACTCTGACATCTCTCCATTTGTGCATGTATAGGACCTGAGCATGTGTGTATTTCAGCCCTATGTGTAGTGTGTTCTAAAAAACAGAGTGCATATTGTAAATGAAAATTAATTATTTTGGCTTTTTTACTTAAGCAAGTGTGGACCTAGTATAGAGGAACTCTGTGGGTGTAAATTATACAGCCTCTGTTGCTTTGCACTGGTACCAAGGTTGATTTTAGTTTGTTATGTTGTTTATGCTATCAAAGTTATTATGGTCTTAAATATCTAGAGTAGGAATCCACAAACAAATCTATCTGCCACTCTGGAAACATGTGGCTTTTAGGCTCCTCTGTGGCTCTCTTTGAGGTTTGATATCCTCTTTTATGTACAGTATTCTTGGTTAGTATTCTCTGCAAACTCCACTTTCTCCCCCTTTATTTTGTGAGTTATTTATTTCTCTGCATCTGTACAATCAAACTGGATTACGCTTATTTGAAGGCAAAGATGCTCACTTACTATTAGGCGTGTGTCTTTTGTTTTGTTCTTGACTAATATACTGTGTTAATATGAATAACGTTTCTGTAATGATATTTCACAGGTGTTTTTACGTATTTTGATTTTTTTTTTCTGGATTAACATAAATGTCCGTAAACTTAACGGAAAAGGTACTGTTAATTTTCTCCCAGGACAATATCTGTTGTTCTGCAGATTGTTTTCTTACAGTGTAGTGATTTTATCTGTCTGGTTCTGGATGCCATTGCAAACCGCCAATATTACAGCTTTCTTACTGTACTGTACTACTACAATCTATGCACATTCTTCTTTGCAACATATTGTAGTACATTTGAAAAATTATTTCAGCAACCACAAAACACATTTAATTGAGAAAATTATTTTTGGATGCTTGAGTAAAGAGGAGTCAAGGTGCTTTGATGTTACCTAATATCAAGGGTAAATAAAATTATTCACACATTTTAGATAAATTGTGACAAGATAATACATTTAAAGCCAGCACATCCACTGCCTTTCAATTTAAGGTGTGCAATGAATAATATTTCTTTCTACCACAGACCAGAGACGGAGTGTACACACTCGGTGCTATGACCTCTGGGATGAGACACAACTGGGTCCAAGCAGTGTTGAAGAATGTGAGGCCCAGTCTTACCCTTGAGGTCACAAGGTAAATAAACTGTTAAAAATGCTGCATAATTGGTGTCAATTATCAGTAGTCTACATAAGTTTCCTCTTCATTTCTCACAGCTCCCTTTCAGAGCAAGAGACTCATCAGAAATCACAGCATGCAGACTCACAGTCAGCTGAGGGTCTGGAGAAAGCTGAACACCCAAACAACTTTTTGCAAGAGCACAAAACCAGTGACAGTGCAGCGGAAACACATCAACAGCAGAAAAAACAAGTCAAACTGCAGGCAGAAACGGAGGAAAGTTCTGCTGATGTATCGTCAATGATCGCCTCCTCCTCTGCTCCTCCACGGCAGGTGGAGGAGGGTGAAGGTGCTTCTATATTAGTGGTTTGCAATCATGTTGTATATATTTGCTTCATAGAGGACCAGACACAATGATACATGTCTAGATATCAGTACATATCATATTGTATTCACATTTATTTCTGTGTATAACCTTCTGTGCACAAGGTGTGACCGATGTATTATCGTGTGTAGAAGGAGCTGGAAGTGACATTTCTACCTCCACAACAATGCTTTCAAATCTTGAGTTTTTGGAGCAACAAGTATCAATAAACGCAACATGTGAGCGCACAAAGGAGAAGGATAAATTGTCCTGTGAGCAGCAAACTAGACAATTTGTCAAAGAGGTGGGATTATGTTTGAGTGTGTGTGTGTATGTTTGTAATTGACACAATTGACACAATAATTGATTAAAGCATGTTCACCTAAATATGTAAACACATGAATACCTGATTTGTGTGACAGTTTTGTTACTATTTTTCTACAGCTGGAACAAACACAGAAGGAACTCTCTCGAGTGCAGCAGTTAAACTGGGATCTGCAGGAAGAGCTAAAACAAGAGAGAGATAAGCATTCTAAGGAAAGGGTGCATCCACAGGTATATCACACTATATCACACGGATTGAGTAGACACTCAAATATATACCATATCAGCATGCAAAGCACAGTTTGCCCTAAAAGCTCACTGTTGTCCCATAGAATGATCCTTTCTCCAACTCGTCTTCGGAACAAGCATTGGCTTTACAGCGGCTGCAGAAGTTAAACCATGACCTCCACTTTGAGCTAGAGGCTCAAAAGAGTAGCCAGGAGGAAGCCAGGGAAGATGAACTACGACGAAGGGTAGATCTCTTAGCTCAACAAGCACAGCTGCTGGTCACGGGTGACGCCACAGCACTTGCACAAGCCCATCTGGAGCAAGATCGTCGGCAGTTTCATGAGCAGCAGATGGAGTGGGAGCATTGCGTGGCGTCCCTGAAGGCCCAACTGAGTGCCAGTGAAGAGCAGAGGAGGGAGGCTGGGTTGCGCTTCACACAGCTGCAGCAGGAGTTGCAGAGTTTCCACAGCCTCCAACAGGACGCTGATCGCTTGCACAAACATCTCCAAGAGGTGACAACTCAACTTCATGCTAATGAGGAAGCACAGGCTCAAAAGGAGGCTCGCCTGCAGAAGCACCTCACACTCCTTCAAGCAAGTCAGGACAGAGAACGGAGGAGCTTTGCTGCTAACCTGGCAAAGGCAGAGCAACACTCACACGACCTTCAGAAGAGACTGGACAGGGCTGAACAGCAGGTTGACAGCCTGAATAAGACTCACACCTGGACCAGGGACGTTGAGGAGGCTCAACAACAACTTCAAGAGGAGCTATCGTGTACAGTATCTGCTGTGCAGAAACTTCAAGAAAGAGAGCAGCTTGACCGCCGATGTCAAGAGCTGCAGAACCAGTTGTGTGAGGCAGATGAGGAGGTGGGCAGGCTGCAAAGCCGCTTGAAAACAGATGAGACGCACTACTACAATCTTGAGCACTCATACGAGAAAGTTAGTGAGGAGCTGCAGCTGGCCTTAGGGAAGGTGCAGCAAAAGGAGTCTGAAATACAAGACATACGAGAAGGTTACGAGAGACTTCTGGACAGGAAGGAGCAAGAGCTGAGTGAAGTTTTGCTGAAGATGGAAGTCCTAGGTAATAGCCTTGAGGAGACGGAAGTGAAGCTGAACGATGTATTGAGAGGTTGCACCTGTGCCTTTTCTCAGCTGAAGGATGAGAACATTGAGAGACAGACAACTGATCTTCTAACTGTAAATGACAGCAGGCCAAATGCAAGACATTCAAATGCAGTTGAACATGCAGAAGATTACCCAGAAAGATATATGTCTGTGATCCAGATGCTTGAAACCAAGCTTTATGTAACAGAGGAGAAACTAAGGGACATCATGCAAAGACTGGAGGAGCACCAGAGTCACATCAGCTGCCAGGACCCCCGCCTTTGCTCCCAGCTAACTCAAAGCCGAGCCACCACTCAGCACCTCAGTCTGCTGCTTCACAGTCGGGCCAAGCAGAGCCAGCGCTTTGCTCTGGAGACAGAAAACCGCTGCAGGATGTTGGTCGGCAGGTTTCAGGTTGCACTGAACATCATACAAGCCTGCAGAGAGAGGCTCCAAGCCACTCCAATTAATATTACGGACTTTGAGAATCAACTAGCAACCGTTGCAGCCTGCCTTCAGCAGGGAGAGAAAGATGCAGAGAAACAGCAGCATGAATCACACAATGAAAGCAAAGGAGAGGACAGGATCCTCAATGATGAGACATTAGCTGGAGCTGAGAGCAACATTATTACTCAAATTAAACCCCCAAATGATGACATGCAAAGTGTTGGGAAGGGTTTAATGAGGGAAGTATTTGTAGTAGAAAAAATGGTGTCTGTCCTTCAGAGTCAACATGGCATTGTGCAACTATCCTTAGCATCAAGAGAGGATGTGGGGGATTTGGCACAAAAGTACAAAAACATAATCTCCCAAAGAATGGCCTTAAAAACAGAAAAAAGGACTGGAAGAGCAGAATGTGACAACAATGAAACTTTAGACAGGGCCATTGTTGGAGTCTGTGCTGAAGCGGAGCTCATTTATACTGCCTTAAAAGTTCAACATCAATATGAGAGCATGACTCAAGTAAATAATCAAGAAATGGAGCCTCAAAGGAAGAGTCTGGCAGATATCAACCCCTCAGAGTTGGCTTCCTATGAGGAGCAAGTGCAGGGAGAGGGCAGAGGCTCAGAAGGAGCTGCAAAACCAGTTGAAAGGATTGAATCTGATGCCCAAAAGGTAGAGGCAGAGAAAGAACCAGACTGGTTAGAGAGACTAATATCCCGGCTGAAGAAAAGGGCTAAATCCTTACACCAACTCTGCCAGGAGATTTCTGATGGCAATGCAGTAGAGTGTAGAGTGGATAATAATTGGAAAAATGCTTCTGCAGCTGACTTAAATTGGATACAGGAGCAGGCAAAGTTAATTTATTTGTTAGACAGGCTTCACTCAGATTTAGAGCAGCAGAAAAGTGAGGTGTTACAGGACAAACTGCAAGCTTTGTGCGAAGAGCAGGATATCACATTAAAGGATGAGCAGGAGGCTTTTAATCACACCTTATGTCAGCTTCAGGAGGACAACAGCGTATTAAGAGAAGAACTGGAGCGTGCTGAGCAAAAGATAGTTTCTATAGAGACTGGAAAGCAGAGGCTCCTAGAAGACATACAGAAAATCGAGGATTATCATGAGGAACGGATGAAAAAACTAGAAATGGGGTTTCAAGAGAAGATTAGGGAACTGCAACAGATCCACGAAAAAGAGATGAAGCACTTGCATGGTTACTACACCAAGTCTTCCAAAGAGAAACAGACCAAAACCTGTACAGAGACACATGCTTTGACTGAAAGTACCTCCTCCCTACCACACCAGACTGTGGCGGCAAGAAAAACAATATTGGCAGGTGGTGCAGCAGCCATAAGAGATGCTTACCAGAAAGATCTTGAAAAACTTGAGGTAACAAAGACCTTATTTCTTTATCAGATACTTCAAGAAGTCTCTTCAAGAAAGCAATTATTGATTTTGAATAGAGAACCATTTCTAAATTTCAATACAGATATCCTGTCATCAAGGTGTCGCTGCAATGGAGGAAATGCACAGGCAGCTGATAAGTAATCTACAGCAGCAGCATCAGACAGAGGTGGCAGCACTTCTGAAGGAGAAAGACAAGCTGCTGCAGGAGGAGACATCTGCCACAATGGCAGGTAAAAGTCTTTCAGCAAGAAGTCATACAAAAATAAAAGCAAGGGATTTTTGCTGAAGTTGTAGCAGTGTTTAAATTGATTCACAAACAATATGTAGGACAAACAACGAAGGACATTCTTATAATAACATGGGAACCGACTGCATTAAACTGCAATGAATGTTACACATATATACAATATATATAATATATATTTTTTAGATAAGCAATTCATGAGATCAGCAAAAAGAAGACTTACTATACAAGAAGCTTTTGTCCATTGTGAAAAGTTAGTTAAAGATTAGCAGAAATTAAGTTACTCTAAGGTAACAATGGTAAACAATTACACAAGTTTTCATATCTTTCTGCAGCCATTGTAGCAATGAGGAGAGCCCATAAACAGGAGCTGGAGAAAAGCCAATCAGCACAGCACATCAAGGAGTGTGATGACATCGCACAACTGCGCATTGAATATGAGTGAGTGACTGCTGGTCCTTTCACTGCATTTGATTTTTCTCTTACGTTGAAGGTAATAGAAGTCACCTGCATACATAAAACTACACTACTGCCGCATATATTGCAGGACTCTTGGATTGGACTGCATTTGATTGTGATGTGTACATTATGCAGTACTACTTAAGGTAGGCTACACATCACAAGGTAACAGTCTTTGGCGGTGTGAAGCGGTTTTAGAATAGAACAGTTTGGGGTTTTCCTTAGTATCCTAAGTATTTATTTATTTATTATTTCTTCTTGCAAAATCAGAATTTTTCACTTAAAAATGAAATGTAAACAGAAATATAACGGAAATATATATATAGAAACACACCTACGGCAGGTTCATTTCCTGTCTTAGATTGAGAATATAATCAATCAATTTAATAACTCAGAATTAGTGTAGTTTGCTTTCTAAAGTTAAAAGAAATAACAGAATAATTAATAAATCAATAAATTAATGAATTAAATAGCTAGCAGGTAAAATGTATTTCCACTAGTTGGAGTTCGGAGTTACTCTGTATTTGGTTTTACAGTCAAGATCGACTAAAGTTGATGTTCATACAAAGCATCGGAAGCAGCATTTCTGTGTGCTTCACCACACAGATGAGGACAAACTAACGAGCCCTGAATTGGCTGCAGGTGTGGCAATGAAGGTCTTGGCCTGTGTGACTGACCGCTGTCCATGGTGCTGATACCCACAGAGTGACAAAAGAGCAAATACTACATTAGTGTGCCATTGTGTTTATAAAACTCAAACTTTTATTTACACAAAATGGTTGGAAGAATATACAAATATCATGTACAAGTTATTAGGACATGCACCTGTTCTAATAAAGGTGTAAAAACACTGCCAAAAACCTTTCGGGAAATACACTCCCAGTATTTCCACCATTCAATGCAGGCCTGATAGTGAATCTGTGTTTCAGATTTGTAGCTCCATTTAGTCTTGAATAATGTCAATGTTTCCCATTGATCTTCCATTTGTACTTTAAAGGTGTTCTAAGCGATGTCACACGGTTTTTAGACTACAATTTTTTTGTCATATACAGCAAACATCTCTTCACTATCCACTAGCTGCCTACAAAAAGGAGTTGGTTGAGCCATCACCGCAGCAGCGTTAGCATGTAGGCTACTTCCATAATACGCTTTCATGATTCAACCAACTCCTTTTTGTTGGTTATAGGCTGGAACACTGTTTTTGTATGGTTAGTGATGCAGGTTGGCACAGTTTGTTTATGTTGTCGTTTGTGAAGCCTGGTTTTTTTAACAGTGTGTTCAGGGGATAGGCAGCTAGTGGATAGTGAGGAGATGTTTGCTGAATGTGACAAAAATGTGTGACATCACTTAGAGCACCTTTAAATCTCACAATTTATTTCAGTTTTTCCATAAAGAAAATAGTCAACAATTATTAACCATTGGATCTGTGTCTGGGAGCTGTTTTTCCCAATTCCTCATAATAGCTTTTTTACTTGCTCTGCTCACTTTACTGTACTTTTCTTAAAGTTTTTTTTTCTTTGCTTTAACATATTGCTTCTGCTTTGCCATTGCAGGAAGGAGATCCAGTTGATGCATAAGGAGCTTGAGGTGTTGTCAGTTCAGCACACTCAGAGATGCCTGGAGAACTCTCAGCTGAGCCAAGAGCTGCAGGATGAGAGACAAGCGTTGATGCAGTACCAAAAAGAAAACCAGGAGCTCAAAAAGAAGCAGGTATAAACATTTTATTTCCACAAAGGTGTCTTTCTCATTTGTATCAGATTAACATATCCACATGGCTGTAGTGTCAACAGTGTGTGTATTTCAAAAGCCATTTGTAAAATGTATCATCTCCCCCTCTGTCCCTGTTGGCCCTTAAAGAGCGAAACAGATGAAATGTCTCAGCTACATTTCTCGCTAAATGGACAACAAGCACTTGTTTCCCCTCAAGTAAACGACTTCTATGAGATGGAGGTAAGTGTCTGTAAAACACAGTTTAATCTTTATCTTTGTCCAACAGAAAAACTTTCATGAAGAAGAAAGTAGTAATGCTGTCTGTGTATTTAATTGTTACCATGCGTTTTAATTTGTTTGTGATGGTATAAATGGTTTGTGTATTATTAAGTTATCCCACTTGAGGTTATAAATATATTTGTGAGAAAAAGTTGGAATACCGATAATGATTTCCGGTATACAGTATAATGTTTAAACTTAACGTATACTCTTCTCTCCTTTACTATAACACACAACATATAAACTACTGAATAACCGTGAGGTAATGTGTTGATGTACTTTATGTTACAGGTGATTCTGCGAGCGAGGGAGGCAGAAATGCAGTTTCTCAGACAGGAAGCTCGTTCTCTCAGAGAAGATTTGAAGATTGCTCGAATGGTACTGCAATCTCTTATAAATCTGGGGATCTTGCTAGATTACAAGATTAAATTGTGAAATAAATATTGAGAAAATAATATTATATTATATATATATATATTATATAATAATAATAATTTGCCTTCATATTTGAAAACATAATTCATTTTGTATTTACTGAAATTAGTGAATGATCAGTCACAATACAGTCTGCATGGAGTGCTGCTTGGGTGTGTAGAAAGTGTCCCTCTGATGCTCTAGTTTCAAAAGGGGATATTAACCATGCGATCACTTTCAAACAAGTATTAGAGACAGCCCAAATGCCTCAGATTCCCTCAACCCTTTTCAATATAAACTTTGTATTTCTGTGTGTATGTGTGTGTATGTTTAACAGGACAAAATATATGCCCATAACAAGCTCAAAGCCCTCTATACAAACAGCCAGGATGGACCCTATCATGATGTCAACAAACTCTGTGAAGATGTCAAGTTCCCCACTTGGTCTCCATGCGGGGACGCATCAGGACAGAGCATTGGTGAGACACCTTATTTTGTTGCATATGGGATTTCTGCACACACACACACACACACATAAAATATAATATAATATATAATAAAGCGTATTTGCTTTCTTGCCAAGAGTTAGAGGAGAAGATTCTGCACAGTGACTATGTAGCTACAGCCAGCAGCCTAGAGAATAGCTTAGCATAAAGACTGGAAACAAGGGGAAACAGCTCGCCTGCTTTGTCCCAAGGTAAGTGGCATGGCAACCGCACTTTTTGAAACCTTTATTTGATGTCACTTACATTCAGCCATACCTTCTGCTCACTGTCTGCTGTTTGCTTGTTGTGTGTTTACTTGTGTGTTTGTTTGTTTTGCTTTTATTGTAGAAAATACTGCTGCTGTAATAAGGAAATGTCCCCGCTGTGGGATGAATAAAGTATAATCTAATATAATCTAATCTAAAACATCCATTTACAGTACCAGCACCTCAATCAATCTCCTCATCTAGGCCTAACTCTCATAAAGTGCATTCTCCAAAATGTAGAACTACTCCTTTAATTCCCTTCCTGCCTATTCCTACCCTCTTGTTGTTTCAGAGGAAACTATGACAAACACAAGTAATGCTGCTCTTTTGAAGAAAACAGAGAAATCCTCCCTATCACGTCAGATCAGAGGAGGGAGATCAAAGGTAACCTTTGCTGCTGCACCAACTGCTTTTTTCGGCTATTGATAAATGAAAAATCCTTCCCTTCTTATAAACCATTTTAAACCCTTTTTTAAACCCTTCGCCTCACAGTGAAGTGTTACAATCATACTAACTGGAGATTAAGAACTTTTACTCTTTCTGTTATTTTCATTTTTGTATGTGTGTTTGGCTTGCAGAGTTTAAAAGAAGGCCTCTCTGTCCAAGAAAGAATGAAGTTGTTTAAGTCATTCTGATGCAAACAAGATGAGAAAGTTGATTATGTGTTTCTGAGTAAAACTGCTGTTTGGTCGGTGCAGTTTAAAGACAGAGGATGTATTATACATTATGTCTGTTACATGTAACATTTGTTATTACACAATATGTGTTATATTATATGTAGGCTAACTGTTTTTTTACTGTGTAAAAAGTTGATTTGTTGTTGTTGTTGTTAATGTGCTTTAGAAAATATGTGTGTGATAGAGGGAGCGAGAAAAAGCATCAGAATACCACTAGAGGGAGCAACAAACTGTTTTTAGATAACATTTCAAAAAGATTTACTCTAACATATAACACAGTAATCAGAAAGAAATTATATATATATTTTGGTTATCAGTACATTGCACAGTGTAACTTATAGACACACTGCCTGTGTTTTCATTAAATTACTCAGCGTGTTGCATCAGTTGTATAAAGACTGTTATTTACATATTGTACCACTAGATGTAGCATAATACAATATTTACTCTCTCAGCAGAGGTGACTTTTGAAACAGAGGTGATGTCAGTGTATCTTTTCTGATGACATGCAGCTGTTTTATGACCTAAAATATTTGAGCTGCAAAATAAAATTAGGGCAAGAATTTTTAGAACAACATATGAAACAATTAGTCATGATGTATGAAGATGGGATCATTCAGTTATATAAATTCAAACAATAAAGTATTTGTTAGTTAACCAAAACACATGTTTGTGTTTCCCTGTTTCTCTGACTGTGAGAGCCTATAAATAACTGTGTTGTAAGGTATGGAAATTATTATCAGTAGCATGCTGTAAGGATATATAGTCTTTATTATCCCAGAGGGAGATTTGTTTCCACAGGAGGTACATGTTCCACAATAAAAAATTATAGGCTACTAAAACTAAAGAACAATGTCAAGATTTTAAATGAAAAGGACACAGAGCTTATATGGAGGTTCGGGTCACATGTGGTGATATGGCCGAATGTCAACAAAAAACTGAACCTGTGTGCAGCTCTATTTTTTGTCAGCAGCAGTGGCAGTGTCCGACACATGAACCTGAAGAGGCTGGTGCAGGAAAACTCTCTCTCTCTCTCTCTCTCTCTCTCTCTCTCTCTCTCTCTCTCTCTCTCTGCTCTCTGGACTTCACAGTACAGAACCTCATTAGTGGAGCATCAAGTCTGAACTGAGCCTGCCAGTGATTTCAGCAGGGTCTCCAACATCAGACCAGACGTCATACAGGAGGAAAATAGTCAAGGATTCCCTAGTTTCATAGTTCAGAGATCCCAAACATATTGAATCACTTCTGAATGAGTGTATTAAAATGCTGTTGACATTTAACGTGCCTTGCATTACTCAGAGATATGTTTCAAGTTGCCTCTGTTAACCCCCTAATGCCTAATATTTGTAACCCTGGAATTATCTAGAATATTACATGGAGAGCTTTTATTTCATTTTTAATTTATGTCCAATTTTATTCTCTGGGAACACAGTTCATTCACATAAAATGTGCAACTGTATCTCCAGATATCTGATTTCTGTGTATACTATAAGTCATAGCTTGGTGTCCTTGCAGATGCCCTAATTTGTTTGTTGGAGTCATATTCCTAAAGAGGAACATTGCACCTCATTAAAACCCAACACTCATCTTTCCTTCCCTGAGAATCCTAAGTGTGAAACAGCAGTCATGTGAGCCAACACTTTGAAAAAGCAACACTGTTTCTTAGTGTTATCCATCATGGATATAAATTCTGCACCTATGAGCTCTTTTGGCTTGCTGGGACATTTAAAACAAAATAAACACCATTTTTGGCATCTGATACCTGCTTTTACATCAGGCAGTTAAGATTTTTCATCCTAAAACACCTCAAGAATGTAAATCCGCAACCTGCAAGTGGAGTTAATACTGTGTCATCCAATAGATTCAAAATTTGTCACCGATAAAAGAAAAATAATGATGTGCACAAAAGTTTATTCTTGACTTTGGAAATAGCAGTTTGACATAATAATCTTAATTTCACATCCACACTTTGCTAGCTCTGAAGCTTTCACCTGCTGAAGAGCACTTTAATATCTGCTTTAAAGCTCTGGAAATAGAGGTAATTGGACTAGAGTTAAAACAGTCAGTTGATTAATTAATTAGTGGACCATCAGAAAATGAATTGGCAGCTATTTAGATAATTGACAAGTACAACACAACTGTATTTTGATCAGGTCACCTTGGGCTCTGAAAACTATGATGATAAATAATTTTTTTTTTTAATCTGCAAATTAATCGATAATGAAAGTAATCATTATTTGCAACCCTAAAGTATATGGGATTATTCTGTGTGATTTTCAAACTGGATTTTAATTTAATTTAAACTAAAGTGGACCCTGGTGTGGGATTATTCTGTCATGTGTATGATTTGCAAACTGGATATTAATTTGTTTTACTTTAAATTATCACTATGAATAACATTTCTAAGAAAGAAATTTGTGTCAAAGCATACAGAAGCATTTGAGCTTGATTGGAGTTTTAAGAATTCAGCCTCATAAGGCAGGTTGTCTCTGTTCTATTGTTTATTGGTAGGCTACCAGTAGGCTGAGAATGACATCTGACTGATATCCTTTTAAATAATGCATAAAATATTGCATAAAGTAGGGGTTCCTGGTGTTGCATGAATTCTTTAATTTTCTTTCGAAAAATATATTTGTCTTGTCTTCTTAATTTTGATAGCACAGTAAAACTAAGAAAAACTCAAATCTTTGAAAACCTCTGACAAACACGCTCACAAATTGTTCTCTTATGGCTTTACTATTATGTACTGTCCTTTTTTTTAATTCCTTCATTATTTTCTCGTCTACTTTCTAATACTAATTACAATTACTCTGATTACAACATGTTAAACAAAATAAAGAAAGTAATTCTGATACATATAAAATATAAACTTCTCTCAGTTTGTTTCTGCATTTCTATGTGTGGGGAGTAAAGAATGTATGTATGTGTGTGTGTGTGTGTATATGTGTGCACCTGCCGGGTTGGGCTGCCCCACAAACGCTCCCAGTCCTTATGACTGATCAGCGGCTGATGTAGAAACACCAGTACAAAGGTGCACCTGCTCAGACTGTAAAAATAAGTGGCCCATTTGCAAAGATCAATTACTGCAACCAGCACAGCCTGCTTCCACAATGATACACTTCAGTGGCGTTTACATTGCAGCTGACGGGACCAGAACTCTGCTTGTTTTTCCTCTCACATGCAACACAAATCTGCGTTTGTGTTTTAAAATGGATGTGAATACGAAGGAGTTGCATAGGCTTGTTTATTTCTATTTTGATGTGGATCACAGTGTTACAAAATCAGGTCCAGAGGTTTGTGACCTACATGGAACTTGAATTTATCAGTGTTTCCATGGCAATGGATATATCTTACGTTGTTCACCTGGGACAAATATAAATTTGGCATGAACATCAGTTTAGCAATGCCTGCCTCGGCATGGAGGATGATGAGGCTGATTGGTATGAAATGTGTCAGAAACAAACAAGCAAAGGTTTGTTGGTGCAAAAACGTGTGAAGATGTGAAGCATATTTCTATCAGATACGATATGGACATATTTAAAAGCCATGAACAATAATTCAATATGAAACCACTTAATAGGCACCAATTTTATAACTCAACAACTAATGTGAACCATGTACCGACAGAGTGACACATTTCTAAAACAGGACCAGACCCCGACGTTACATCTCTCAACTTTTCAAATAAACTTTTTGTTATTTGAAGAAAAAAAAACATCATTATCCACTTGTATGGGGTAGAATAACAGAATTAACTAACATTTTTGGATTGAAGGCAGAAGTCACTTCACAGTAAGAGGGACCTGAAGTTTAACCTCCAGGCCTGTTTATTACAAGGTGAGGGCACTTCATTATGATGAGGCAGGATGTTGATTAGGCTGATCTGGAGCAGACTCTCTAACTGGAGCAGGAAGGTTAATGAACAGCTCCCTAAAAAAAATTGTGTCTCTCTTGTATATGTGCAATGTGTTTGGTGGGAGCACAACGCCTCTCTTCCTCACTCAGGTTGTTTTTGGCAGTGTTGGCTGCCAACAGAGACATAAATATCACTCACTCTTGTATCTTTCATGTTTTATTTCTCTCTTCTTTGTGATCATTGCTGTGTTAAACAGGTGTGCAACCATTTTGTTGGAGGTCCAGCTTAACAATAGAGTTAGCTCTGTTCCTAAGACTGACAAAAATGAATGAATTTTCTGCTGTTTTTCCACAGTTGAAAAAATAACCTCAATCACCAGGCCACTGTAACCTAATTTGGCAGCACTGACTATGAGGTGAAAACAAGTTACAAGTTACAAGCTCTTGCTCAAAGATTTTACAAATGCTCGCACTATTAAGATGAAACACAGCAGAAAAAGATGTTATTTAACTGAGTGATTGATGTTATTCCCAACAGCAATTACAGGCCACGTCTTGGAGCGATAGATACTGATATATAGCTATATATAAATAGCTATAGATGATAGAACAATGAGCTGCAGCAAGTGAATATGAGCAGCAGGAGTGTTGCTGAGACTGAACTAAACAGACGGTTACACAGTTGTATAATTGGAGTACCTGCCATGCTCAAGATCCTGAGTGTCCTGCCAGGAACAGTTAACGCTCATGTCTGACTGAGCTTTGAGTTAACATCCTGTGTCTTCCATATCACATATGTTGGATAACGACAACATTAAATAACACTCAATATGAATCACAAGAGTTTGTGCAGATTATCTGAAAGGTGATTAAACTGCAGCGTGTGTCATGAGTGTGGTCAAGCCTGGCCCACTTTGTCCTGCCGCAGTGAGTCTGCCTTTAAATAACTTTCTGGGTACAAGGTATTGGCCGGGCTCTCTCTGTCCCTATAGCACACTTCACATCCCCATCTGGTCTGCCATCTCATAACCAAACCCACAACCCATTTACTGGCCTAATATCATAGTAACGTACAGTAACAGTAATGTAGTGTGTATGAAAAGCAATGACTCACCCACACACAGAATCACACACCCAAAGCTCCTTGTATTTTAAGGTTTTGAAATGTGTTTAATGAATAATTACATTTATAGCCTGCCAAATGTTATATTCAACAGATTTTCTGTTAAATATTTTACTTAATAAATGTGAAAATATGTGACGATACACTAGTCTTACCGCTTTAGTGAACACAGATCCAACAGCACTGACACTATCAAATGTCAAACATTATTTCCTAGAATTCCTTAGAATTAGAAAACTGACACTCAGACAACCATGGCTTAGCTTCCTTGGATGCCATGCAATGTGCATCTTCCACCCATCTCTTTGCTCTGTGAAGGCCTCCTGGGAATCTGGGTTAGGCCAGTACTGGAACTACAGATCCTGTTTCTGTCCTGTATAATAATTACAAACTCCCGGGAAGACTGGTGTGTCGGTGGGTTGTTAAAAAACCAGCATGAGATGTGTCGTAGCTTGCCCACTGCACATAGCAGATATATTAGCAGATATATTTTTATCTGGAGTGTTTGGAAATTAATTGCAGTTACCCAGAAGGAATATTTAGTGACAAATCAAGTGTGTCTGTCCTATGCTTTGGCCCAGAGTGAAATATCTATCACACTTCTTTTAAAGTCATGCTAGCATTGTGGCTATGTTGGTTGGTCCACCACTGTGGTCTAGACTGAAATATCTCAACAACTATCAGATGGATTGCTGAGGTATTTGTTTTTCAGACATTAATGGTCCCCAGAGGATGAATACTTGGTGATCCTCTGATGTGTTCCCTTATTCTGTGAAAATCTAAAAAGAAAAAATCTAGATGGATTGGCACACAATTTGGTGCAGATATTCATGGTCCCCTGGTTAACATCAGCAAACATGCTGATGTTATCATTGCCTAAGTATAGTTTTACACAGCTGTGGCTGGAGACCACTCTACAGCTGTTTTACTCTAATCAAGGGAACAACTGCTCATTGGCCCTGTGATACACTAATTATTCACTGATTTCCTCCTTCCTCCAGGCACACACAAGACAAATGAGTGATGTTCAGCAAGGAACTGCCTACATGGGCTTTTCAAAGTCAAATGTATTCAACAGGAGCTGCTTTGCTTTATGAATGACTCAAAATGGAGTTTGTTTTTAGTTAGAAAATAAATACAACATTGCAAAGTATGGTAGTGAATTAGAAGTGTTAACTTTACTTCCATTTATACCCACCTAATTACCTCTGGACCAATAATACACCCAATGTGCCAATCTAGAAGTCAATCATATATGTTTGTGTTCTGGTCATGGCTGGTCTCTCTAGTACACATCAGTCCTAGTCCTTGGTAGGGGAAGAGCACTTCGTCTCCAAATGCCAAGAATCTACAGTGACACCGTGAAGGGAGGGGGAGGACGAGAGCTGAGCAGTGAGCAATAGTTCACTGGATGTGGGATACAGAGTGGGATCTGCAGCAGAACAAGATCAGATAGCTGATATACCAAGAAAGTGTGAGACTGTCAACTGCCCATGACTCTGAAATAAGCTGTGAGGGACTAATTTTGTGAATGGATTGGACCCTAGAGACCATGTGAGTCCTACAGACATTTAATTTGGGATAGCAGTGATCAAGTCGTTGTGCTATTTCAGTGGTTCATTTATGACTTTAGTTCTTCACTAAAATCCTTTTCTAATTTCTTGTCTGGTTGATCAACTGGATAACAGTCGAGCAATAACTTTGGAGGACTTGACAGAAGGAGCAATTGTAATGCCCTGCATATTGAGTGGAAAAAGAGACACATTTAAAGTAGGAGGCACAGACATGATGGTACTCTGTGGCCATTTACTTTTCTGCCTCAGGAGGATAGAGTGGTTCTACCCGTAACAAAAGAGAAGATTTGAAGAAAGCCCGAGAATAAAGGATGCAGCAGTTTGGCTAAAAGACCTGGGAGAAAAAAGGAAAGTTGGAAATCAACATTTATTGGGAACAGTTGCATACAAGGTAAGCTGCTTTAGACAGAAAAAAACTATAACTATAAGACCCTTTAAAAGAGACCTGTGGACTGTCTCTCATTATTTAATTCAAATGTATTTTCAGTCTCTATCGTGATCAGGAGATACATAGACTCATCTGTGCTCTAGTGCTGAGATCACAGCCCAGCAGGCAAAAAGTGGCTCCTTTGAGAGCTGAGAAGCAGTCAGACAGAATATTAGATATTAATAACCTTTGCTTCCTAGCAACTAGAGCATTGAGAAACAGAAACTACTGCATAAAAACACACACATATCCATACTCAAACATGCACATAATGTCAAATTTGTTGTTGTCAATTGTCATCTTGGAGTCTGTACTCGATTTAGGTTGAGAGTTGAATCTGTACAGAAAGTATATATCAAATTCATAATTTACTTTATGTTACTACCCTGTACAATGTATTAATGTCTATAGCTATAGTGTATCAATGGTGGGGACACCTGCACAGCAGCCTTTGTGACCCCATTTGGTTGTTTTAGTAAGATGAAATCTCAATTGCTTTATAAGTGCCATTCATTGAGGCACATTATTTGATGTTTGACTGCATCTTGTCTCTTGAAAAAAAAAAAAAGCATTTCACTGTATTTATATACATATGACAATAAACTTGAACTTCTCAACAACCAGCCATCATCAGGTAAAAATGTATTAAATCTGCAAACATTTCTTGTTTAGGACCAAATACATACCAAATGAATGACATTCACATCAGTGTAGCTTTGTGCTAATTAGCACATGTTAGCATGCCAACATGCTAAACTATTAGCAATAGCAAGGTAAACATTATACTTGCTAAACATTGCAAGCATTTTAGCATGTTGCTAACACAGAGCCACTAACATGGCTGTAGACCATTACATATTAACTATAAACCTGTTGCTGATAATGCATTGTCTTCCTTTGTGTAATGTGTTTCTGTGTGAACAGGATGCTGAGAAGGATTTAATTTACCATATAATACTGGTTCTTACTATCAATAACCAATCAAAACTTCATGGCACACAGTATGCTGGAAATCACATGGAAGCTGTAACACATTTTATTTCTAGGACGTGTTGTTTTCCCTTTTTTAGAATATTATTTCCGTTAATGTGCTTGAAGTGATTCCATCGATTACCATCAAACCATTTGGATCTGAAGCCTTTTCTATTATATCTAATTTTTTGCCCTGTCCTTTTTCAGCCCATATTATTTTCCAGTCCAGCCTCACAGGGGAATCACACAGCCTCATCACAGTACTCCAGTGACTCTAATAGTTGTGCCAGCTGGAGGAAACAGAAGATACGTCACATAAAATGGCAGGGCATTGGATTAGCTGGCTATTTCTGTACCTTGTTGATCAGAGATACATATATTGTATCCACCAGAGTATTCCCAATAGAGCAGGGTGGAAAAAGAGGAAGGACAGAAAATCAAATGTCTGAAAGGATATATTAAAAATTAAATGTAGTTATGTTTGAAAATCTATGTAAAACTGTATAATTTGCATACCTGTCCTAAATTGTGTAGCGTAAATAAATTATTGTCTCAACAGCACCAAAACACATAATTGTAAATTACATTCATCAACAACATTTATATTGAGAAGAAAAACAATCAGCAATGCGTTAATGTACTATTGCAAACATTACTGTAAGTCTGTTTAAACAAAGGTACCTTAATTTATGTTCAACTTTTCAGGTTATATCATCACTTTACAGTCATACAAATACTAATATTTTACCTGTCCTTCTTTTACAGGAAAATACTTTTGTGCCTCACTTCTCAATTCCATTTGACACAGACACTGTTTTGGGCAGAGCTGTGTACTTCCTCTGAGCCTTGTCCCTTTTTTATATGATCCAAGCTGATAGTGTGAAGCCACATCGCTGTGCCCCACTGAGGCATGAGTGTGGGAAGGGCCCACCACCACAGCTTTGTGTCCTGTGAAGAAGACGGCCTGAGACTAAGTACAATGCCTGCTGTGGGCAGCTTCGGCAATGGGAAGATTCACACAAGACGCAAATACCACAGCCGGTTTGTCAGCAAGGCTGGACAATGCAACATCCACTTCTCGAACATGGATGAGAAGTCACAGCGGTACATATCTGACATTTTTACCACGTGTGTGGACGTCCGCTGGCGATACATGTTCTTGCTATTCAGCCTGGTGTTTGTGGTGTCCTGGCTAACATTTGGCCTGGCATACTGGGTCATCGGCCTCCTACACGGTGACATGGAAAATCCTGAAGGGGATGGCAACTTCGTTCCTTGTGTTATGCAGGTTAACACCTTTGTGGCAGCTTTCCTGTTCTCTGTTGAGACCCAGACGACCATTGGGTATGGTGCTCGCTGTGTGACAGAGGAATGCCCAGTTGCTATCTTCATGGTGGTCTTTCAGTCCATCATGGGCTGCATCATCGATGCCTTCATGATTGGTGCCATCATGGCCAAGATGGCAAGGCCCAAAAAACGTGCAGAGACTCTACTGTTCAGCCACAATGCAGTCATCGCTTTGCGTGATGGGAAACTGTGCTTCATGTTTAGGGTTGCTAATCTAAGGAAGAGCCACATTGTGGAAGCTCATGTACGAGCCCAGCTTGTCAAACCCCGCTACACAGAGGAAGGTGAATACATCCCCTTGGATCAGATTGACATGAACGTAGGTTATGACAATGGCACAGACCGCCTTTTTCTGGTTGCACCCCTCACTGTCATACATGAGATTAGTGAAGAAAGTCCACTGTTTGGCATCAGTAAACAAGATCTTGAAACATCTGACTTTGAGATAGTAATTATACTTGAGGGGTTGGTGGAGGCCACAGCCATGACGACGCAGGCACGCAGCTCTTACCTGCCTTCAGAGATTCTGTGGGGTCACCGCTTTGAACCCGTCATCTTTGAGGAGAAGAGCCAGTACAGGATAGATTATGCCTATTTTCACAAAACATACGAAGTACTATCCACCCCCAGATGCAGTGCCAAGGACATGGAGGAGAGAAAATTCCCAACATCTGGCGCCAACTCTTTCTGCTATGAGAACGAGCTGGTCTTCATCAGCAAGGATGAAGAGGAGGAGGGGTATGTGGAGAAAGAGGAACACAGAAAGTGTTCAACAGAGCTAGTGAATGAGCAGGCCATTCCTGGGGATGATCAAAAGTCCTCCTCTAAAGAATCAGAGATCTAACCTTTGGCTGTTGCTAGTTTGGTTTGTTTTTGGATGAAGAGCAGTGCAAGCGTCATGTGAAGAGCCCTATGACTGTCATTCTCCTGACATGAGGATACCAATAAAGGTGGAGAAACAGCAGTAATGATCACCATCAGAAAAGCACGGACATTTCTCATTGGATTTACTCTTTTGCTTACCTGAAAGTTATGGAGCTATAATTAAAAAAAAAAACTGTCATGTTTCAATTTTCAGACAAAACTAGTCATAAAGTGCATGACAATAGCATAGTTTTGTATGAATATTTGGAGAAATGTTTCATAGTTTTCAACAAGTGTGGAGAGAAATTGACACTTTGCAGATGATGTTTAGGAAACTAAACCTTGGGAATATTTCTCCAGATTAATTTGGTAAAAACAGAAGTGTAGATTGACAGTGGACTTTCCTCTTAATTATATAACTTTTGTGAACAATAAGACTAAATATTTTCCATTATACAATGTAGAATATTTAAGTTGGCATACATACTAATATACAGTATATGCATGTATGTAATCTAACTATGGGGGGCACATGGCAAGGTAGAGTTTTAAATATTTCTATCACAAAAAGGGAAGACAGTCATTAATGCATATATTAGCCAGTGGGAAACATTTGACCTGAGTAGGTGTTAAATATGTAGTTTCTTTCTCAACAGTTTACCAGAAACGTTTTCGAGCATACACTGAGTGACTGATCGTTTTTCCAAGCCCTGCTCCCCTTGGTGTCCCCCTGTCTACTTCACAGTATTTCAAAAGTGATTTTTTCAGGATATGTCTTTTTTAAGTAGCCCTAATCCAAAAAAACACAAATATTGACCAAAAGGAACCCAAGCACACAACACAGTACTGAGAATATCTCTTCAAGTGTCTCTTAAAGACTATGGAAACAAAGTTTCTCACATTTACATGTTCTGTAATCACTTGTGTTAATATACATATATATATATATATATATATATATATATATATATATATATATAATATATATATATATATATATATATATATATATATATATTATATATAACTTAATGAGTTTGAAGATTATGTGACAATAATAAAAAATATTCCACTGATATTTGAACCAAGAGCAGAGCCCTAAAGTCAGAGGAAAGATAGCTAATTTGTACATTTGTTAGGCCGTTATTGTAAATAAATCTTTATTATTTTGGGTTTTACCATCTTTCTGGCTGAATAGGCACTAAGTATTAAAACATTATTAAAATAGTCTGTGTTAATGTCATACATGTCTTAATCAAAGCAAGAAACTAGAAATACTCTCTTTGCTTGATGGACTGAAATAACTTCTACTGAATTGAACGACCTCTTGTCTTCCACTAAATGCATTTGAAGCAATCTGACTCTCTGAGTTGTACTTTGTTTTCTTCTCACAAGGTTTTAGTTTGTTGTGTGAGACAACAATAAATAAATTGCCAGAAAAAGAAAAATCTCCTGTTGATTACCACAATAAAATATATCTCACAAAGCCAACAGTTTTCTTTTTCCTTCATGGCAGACAGACAAAAAGTGCAGGGATTATTTTAACAATACACAACTGTTGAATGCATTTGTTGTTGAGGTAAAACAAATTAATGGGATGGGAAAGTGGGAGCTGTTTGATAAACATGGAGGAATGGATTGTAGTTCATGGCAGTGATTTGGTGGGATGATATCTGGTTGGGGTCAGAGGTTTCTTCTTTCACTCTTATGCAACCAATCAGGCATGTCTTTGCATATGTACAGACAAGACTTGGCAGTACTGCTTGATTTCACACCCACACACACACACACACACACACACACACACACACACACACACACACACACACACACACACACACACACACACACACACACACACAGCACAGCACACAACTGCTACTGATGGTAAATGCTTAGTAATGCTTGTTAAAAGTAATTTGAAATGGACAGATATGATAACACTATCATTGTATCTATGGGTTGGTGGTACCTACATCCAAGCACCCAGATCTTGTATTATATGACCTGTCAGCTAAGGAGCTAAAGATTGAGTTTATAAGATATTAAACTTTTGTCCTGGCATCAAGTCCCATCACAGTGACATTCAACAGAATAAACTCTTCTACTCTTTCATGCATTTAACTTTCAGGAAGTAATCTTGAGTGACAAGTGAAAGTCTAATTTCTTACTTTAAGAGTGCTGTATCCTTTGTGCGGTGCTGTGTGATGGAAGGAGCACTGAGAATAAACTGAGCTTCCCACCCACTCGGCAGTGTTGGAGGATGAAGAAACCGTGGAGGGTCAGTCTTCCAACATGCAGAGTGGGTTGTTGAAAGGCAAATTTGGCCTTAATTGCAGCAGTTCTATTCTTCGCTGGTTTCCCTCAGCTGCCAGAGGGAGGTGGAGGGTGGAAAACAGTAACATAATGCAACAGCTGCACTTCTTCTCCTTTAGCCATCACTCCAGATATACAAGACCTGATTCATTAGGGCCCAAGCGCGGACAGCGGTGAAGGCCCCATTGAAACTGAAGTAAATATTCCTTCTTTTTTTCTTCTGGGGGCTTAACATACTCAAAAACTCACCAAAATTGGCGGTCGCATGAAGTCTGGTGAAAATATACGTATTTTAAGGGTTTCGGACAAAAATGGCTCGTTAGTGCTCCCTACAAAGTTAAAAAAATTGAGCCCCTGTAGAACGTTTACCGTAGACTAAAAAAACTTGGTACACTTATGTAGCATGTCAAGATGTACAAACATGCTTATTGGAGCAATACCCTAAACCCAACAAGAAAGCCACCATTTTTAATTGACATTTCCACACGTTGTACGTTGACAAACTTCTCCAAGAGTATTCATCCGATCAACTTCAAATTTGGTCTGTGACATCATAAGACGTTATGTTAAGTGGGTATAACTTGAATATACACTGTTCAATTGGCTCAAAACTTGCGGTTTCCACCAGTAACCCCAATGCGCACAGAAGAGCGAAGGCCTGTCCAATGCTGCTTGCAGCTTTAATTCATATTGTTCCTGTATTTTCTATTAACTATCAATTCTGTCTAAGACTAGCTCAACTTTTTGACTTTAAAAGTACTAAATGCCTAGACTGGGTAAACCCCGCTCACTCTGCCGCCGATTTGATTTCACCCTGCAGCTCGGTCTGGAAAGCTACACGTTTAATCCTCCTGTTTTAGTTCACAATTTTGCAGGAACCAATCACAAACTGGCTTATCTACCTAAAAAGCTATTGGCGGGTTTAACATGATGGCGATAGAGAAGTGACCAAGGAGCTTCCTGTTTACATTCAACATAGCGGCCACCGAACGCCAACAAAGCAGAGCAAACCCGTCACTTCTACTTCAACCGGATTGTTGATCTGATTGCTTGAAGGACTATCCAATTGTGTTCAGAGTCATTTGAACTATGCTTGTTGGTCAAATCTCTTCTGCAGAGAAAATGCAGAGTAGACTCCCCAGACCGATCTCAAATCTATTGAGCTTGGCTTGGTCTGGTAATAGCCAGACTACTTAATACCACTAATGGATGAAAATGTTGCATATCTGAAGTTTAAATGTTTTAGGACCTAAATAAGACAAGACAAGATAAGACAAGAATGTATTGTGTCTGATTTTATTTACTTTCTCACTTGAGTTTGAGAATTTGTGTTTAAAAACATGAAATCCCCTAAATATGTATCCTCAGTCAGGGCCAATGGACCAAAAAATCCCAAAAGCTCCCAGAGAAGTCTTTTTCAACAGCTTGATTGCTCTCTCTGACATAATAGGGGTGTAGAAACAAAGCAGTTAATGTCTTTCTGGTGCAGTTTTAATATACTTTGGCTAAAAATGTCAATTAGATGTTTTGGATGCTATTTGGCTTGTTGTGTTTCTAGAATGTAACCACCCATCTAGGCGAGACTCTGATGTAAAGAGCTTCTGGTCAGAGTCAGTCACTGTGTTGGAAGATGAGCTGGAAATAAGCCTTAAAGTATTGTCGTCCTTGCCGTAGGAATGTGATATCACCTCAGGACAGATCAACTAAAGGAAATCATTCTTAGCATATTCCTGTTACTATATTACAGTTCTATTTCCATTCACAGCCAGATCAGATAGCTAAGGCAGGGCTGTGTTATTCTTTTGAGGGGTGTGGAGAGTTTAAAGGTTAGAGGAGTGAACATGAATGGAAGCTTGCTGGTTGGAAAAAACCCTAACTGGGAAAATGTGATAAAGGAAAGGTTTGCATTAGACTGTAATTCAACCATGTGAATTGTCTTTACTTTCAAAAACGAAAAAATCAATGTACAACACATAACACTTAACACTGAAATATTCAGCATGGATTATCCTATAATAATAATCATAATATAAAAAACTATAAAAAAAATCACTTGAATTGTTAACTCATAGTCATAATCAGACATTCTCTAAAATTATCAGTACATTTTAAGTGTTTATTAATGTATTTCTATATAACACAGTATACACTGTTATCCCTAATTAGTTGACTTTACTAGAAATGTGTGTGGAAACCTATTACCTTAAACCGTCTAAGTTTTTACACAAAGTGAAACTTAACAGATGAACACAAAGCGGTAAATTGATGCAGTAGACAAATCCAGTTTACATTAGTCGTCCTTACTAAAAATCAATAGTAAACATAAATTATTTGTTTCTGGAGTCATGTTATCTAAAATAAGCATTTTAAAGCTTTAGAGCATAACTTAAAATAGAGTGAAGATAATTACCTCTTCTGAAGAGTACATCATGTTTTTTAATCCTCAGTGTCCTCATCAGCTACTAGCAACTGTATGGAGGAGGGGTGGGGGTGGTGCGCGATCACGGAAGGCTTGTATCATGCCGATGCGCCAACAGTTTTGTTGTCATTATTTAGAATTCCTCATGGAGGAGACAGAAACTGTGCGCTATAGCTTTAAACATGCAAAGAAACATAAATATAAAATATCAGGCTACTTATCATTACCAAACATACAATTTATTTTCTTTTTGACAGTATCACTTAAAAATACATGTACTTCCAAAAACCAGAACGAGAATCAATACAGATAACATAAATATTTTCCAATGTATTGTACTGCGTGGAAAATTTCAGTCCGGAATCAGAGTTTCTAGTTTCCCATCTGCGTAAATACGCCACTGAGCGCTTTCTCACTGCCCTGACCCCATCAGTCGCCCATCAGTGTTTTGAATGAAGGGCTTCTTTCCCGTATTTCAGCACTTTTACAATGTTGCATTGGTACTTTTATTTAAGCAAAGGATCATAATACTTTTTCCCACCATTCATTTTTTTTGTCAATGATTAATTATCTCTTTGAAATGCTTCACAGAAAGATTTAGTTGTTGACAAATATATTAACACTTAAAAAGGTCTATAGCAGCTTACAACTACATTAAAGTAGTTTATAAACCAGTATTTGTTACATGCAAATGAGGTGGTTAAAGTCCAGTGTTACCTTTTCTTCTATTATTGAGGCAATCAAACTAATAATGTTGAAAGCTGACAGTGTAATGTATCTCATGTATTTATATCTAACTCTTTGAAGTTGTTGTCAACATGAACAACATGTGAACACGTGTCTTAACATGATACGGCAAACATCAGTCACAGGTGAACATTGGTTTGAACCACATTCAGTGGATCAGCACTCTCCTTGTGATCCAGTTAAGTGATCCAGAGTATTACTAGTGTTTACTGTCCGATCATCTATCTCTCCAAGTTATTTTGCTTATGGAGACATTCACTGTCCAGCTGAGCACATCACTCAGTAGTACTAGAAGCCTTGACTCCTGCAGACATACAGTATTTGATTACAGCAACAGGCTGATTGGATTACAGGAGGCACTGACTCAAATACCTACAGCAAACACAGAGCAACTGGAAAACTTCCTGCTGGGTATTATCGAGCAGAGAGGACGCTAACTATTCAGTGCACACAAACACCAACAGGGTCATTCTGGACTATCAAGCTGATATGATCTACTAAATGAAGCTATACCTTCATAAACCATTAGGATCTCCAATGTCAACCACACTTGAGGATTTATTTCTCTCCGGCGGATGCTGTTGGTCTTCATCTAACAGAGATGTGTGTTTCGTTTCACATCTCATTGGTGAATTTTGTGAATTGAATTGCTATAACTAATGATCTTTTTTCTTAATTTTATCATTCAGTCTCACAACTTTTACTTAAAGGTACCCTGCCACACAAAACTTTTTTGACTTGCATTTTTTGAAATTTGTTAGAGCCATGTGTTTGTGTTATGTTGTGAATGTGAAAATGAATTGCTACCTCCTGTGTCAGCTCTAGCCACTGAAAAGTAAGAGGAGAAATCAGGCCAATTGCAAAAGCTGGTCAGTCTGACGTCATGTTGCCTGAGCTCATTACTATTCATGAGCTTGCACATTTGCTCTGGGTAAAGGATGCTGATAGCCAAGCTGTCATTGGATAGCCGTTTGCCAATCAGAGTCAAGCAGCTTAACTCGTTGAATTTGTATGAGAACTGGCACAAATCGAGTCTTTTTTGCAGGCTTTCTGTACCACGCTAGAATGGTTTGAAACAAGGTAACCAAGGCATTTTTTACACAGAATCAATGGTAGAACTTCAGACATTACTACAAACTAATGAAATACGTGCGGCAAGGCATCTTTAAGACTGTGCATGGAGAAAATGACAAAACTGTTTTTTAATAGAACCATACGATGAATGACAGAAGTGGAAAAGGTGCACTGTGCCTTCTTCGGTGTACTTTTCTGTATGTTGTCATTTGGACCAATGTTTTGCATTTTTTATTTGGCTCTTCAAATATAAAATGTGGTAACAAAAAATAAAAATATGACAGATGTTGTATTGCTTAGTATTACATTAATTGTTGCTATGCTTGGTGCACTTTAAGTACATCTTAAACCTTTTTAATAACGAAATCCTTTATCTGACCTTGAATGAAATGTAATGAATGTAATGTTTAAGTTACTAGTTTTATTTTATTCAACTCTTTTACAACTCATCACAAAAAAAAATTGTTAAAGATACTCTGACTTCCTAATTTTGTTAATTGATTAAAAATCCTTTGGAAATCACCTGCAAACAGGCTCTTGCAGCACCTCTTTGCTGCCCTCATGTGACATATTAATCTTGTAACATGCGGTAATTTGCAAATCGCACAGTCCTTTTTCATGGAATACATTTTTTGGCAGTATTTATGCATAGCACATGTAACAGAAAGGAATATACTTCTTGTTCATTTATAATATGTTCTTTTTTGTGCATTTGCTTTTGGAAAATCACCTGCCTAGCAAATACCACTAAACAAAGGAGGCATTATTAAATAGATTTTATTACATAAATGACAGATTTTCGACAGTTTGGCCTTTAAACATAGAGCCAGTGCTAAAGATTTCAGATATTTTGGTTGGGTAAACCTGAACAACAGAGCCATGCATTCATTTGAGTCAATTTCTGTTTGAGGTTTGTGCATGGGTTTATGGTATTTGTATGTTTCTATTATTATTTGAATTGACCAGACAGACAACCACAGACCCTTCCTCCCTGCACCCCGAGCATACCCTCCCCCCAGCCCAGTCCTCTCTGCAGAGTTTCCCTTTCAGCCCCAGTTGCAGTGGTCTTCATCTTTAACTGCCAGGATGTCTGTGACCAGGCCGGTGCCGATGGTTCTATTTCCGTCTCTCAGAGTGAACCTCTGGCCTTTCTCCAAAACCATTGGCTGGCGGAGCGTGAGCGTCAAGGAGGTGTCCTCCCCTGGCATCACCATTTCCTGAACAAAGACGACAACAAAGGAGTTGTTACTGTCCTTCAAAATTCTGTTGTACTACATTGATTACAAATGCAAGAAGCATAAAAAATAAATTAATTTTTTTGTTGAAAACAAACTGTTGTATACCAACATCCTATCTGCAAATCCATACTGGTACACTGTAATAAAATCAATATCCAACTGGCCTGAATTCAATACTACCTTTGTGAAACATAATTCCTACAACTTTCATGTTGCAAAATGCAGCATTGCTTCAAATATTTAAAAAAAGTACTGTACTATATTTTATTGATATATATATATATATATATATATATATATATATATATATATATATATATATATATATATACACACACACACACACACACACACACACACACACACACACACACACACACACACATATATACACAAATAAAATATAAATATATAAAAATAAAGCCATTTCAGCGTAATTTTTTGAATCTCTATGTATGTGACCTGAAATATACTGAAGTTACATAAAGTACATTAAGATAAGATAAATACATGCACTAGCTGCGTGAACTGTTTTGGATGGGACTCAAACCCTATTTTAAAAAACATCCATTCACTGACAGTCCAACACACACAAACAAACCTTGTCGTCGGGCAGAGTTACTCTGCAGGCCATGTCCCACGTTAGAGAGAACATGACGGGCATGAAGTTGGTAACAAAAGGTTTGTGTCTGCCTCCCTCTTCCTTACTCAGAACATACACCTGTAATACAAGAAGCACAAACATGTCACTCACACACACACACACACCTCAACGTTTCAGTTACTAGACACAGTAACACATGCATTTTTATTTTAAAGCTGAAGTGCCTCCACCCTCTGGCTGTGAGATTAATTACACAAACACTGGGGACATGCTTAAGAGAAGCAGCTGCATGCTGTGGTCTCTCCATCCTCGCTGCATGTCAAGGTATTGAGTAAAACAGGTAGACTGACATACTGTGTAACCAATCAGGGAGGCAATCTAGCAGCTAATAGGCTTAATTAGCACTGTTAGGCTTATGTTATAAGGGCTTGAATGTAACTCTTTCAAATACTAAAAATTTAAAATAACATAACCATCCCATTTCCAACTATTTTGCTTTGCCAGTACATAGTGTCTGTAGTCATGTTTTCGTCAATTTATTTGCATTTTGAAGTAACACATTAGAAAATGTTGATGGAAACAGCAAAAAAATTAAAAAAATGTCCTCAAATTAACAAACAAGTTTTTTAGCTCGCTTGAGGTGGTTTTTTGCCTTTTAAAAAATAAAAATAAAAAAAATAAAAAAAGAGTTAATGCAAAAAATGGGAGATGAAAACAACCTTGCTGAATAAGTTGTGATGTAGCAAATGTGTAGCAAATGTGTAGCAAATGTGTAGCAAATGTGTAGCTCACATGACTATAGTCTCCATCGCAATTGGGGTGGGGGAGGATCGAGACGTGGGTCCCATCCTATGTGCTGTACACTTGTGACACAAGGTGCGTAGTGGAGTTGCAGTGCGCTATAGCCTGTGCCTCAGCCACGTCGGGTAAATTGACGAATTCAAAAGCTTGACTCATACGGGCCTGCGCATGGCGTATACACAGTAAACATATACCTTTCACTGCTATACACAGCAGTGTACAGTTGTCTCGCTGACACCAAATGTCTCTTCCACCCTGTATTCTGTACAGGTGGCCAACTTGTACAATGCTTCCTCTCTCCATTTAGCCAAAGAACTTAGTTTCTAAACTCTTTGATTTAGCCGGTTTGCAATCCACAACCATGCGTAACGTCAATTTGTGAAGCGTAGTTTATTCGCTCTAAACCAGTTGATGGAAACATTTCCAATTCGCATTTTTCTTTTCTGCGCCATTTTTAAAAGTTTGCTTTAAATTCTCTTGACAATTAGATGGAAACATGACTTGTGTCCGGCATCTGTCTGGTCTCCCAGTTTGCTTTTAAAACTGCTCTTTGGCCAGTAGTCATGTAATAAATAGAAATGAATGTGACTATTAGTCTGTCAATTGGTTTGTGCTCTCAGACCTGGGCCTTGATTTTCTGGTAAGGTTGGATGGATCCTGGTTTACACATCACCATCCCTCTCCTTATATCTTCTCTCTTCAGTCCTCGGACCAGAGCGCCCAGGTTATCTCCTGCTTCTGCCCGATCCAGAGACTTGTGAAACATCTCAATACCTGAGCAAAATAGGCTAGGTGAAATTCCTGTGTCAACACCACCACTCATACAGTAAAGTATAATTTAAGATAAACATATCAGCAAATAATCACCCATACAGTAGGTGTTCAACATTTTGTGATTGTGAAGATCATGTTATATGATTCATATTTAGATACTCAAACAATTCAGTGAGGACCTAGTGCCAATATAGGGAGGTGTATCCATTTAAGTTTCTCCACTCATTGATTCAGATTTTTCCTTTATATTGTGACCTGTCTGCAAATTTGTCATGCTGTGGTTATGTGCTTTGTAAGTAACACAGGAGCTCCTCTTCTTGAGTTTCAGTTGCCGCGCCCCCCCTTTGCTCACCTGTAACCACTGACTTGAAGCTGCGATTGTGGCCCACAAACTCACAGTCATCTCCTTTCTTGATGATACCCCTCTCCATAGTGCCAGTCACCACCGTACCTCTGCCTGAAAGACACAAATGATAACACTCAAATTTAGAGCAAATAACCTTTTCACGTCACTAACATCTGACTCAGTCATAAAAGGTTACCACTGAACAGATGCAACTACATTAAAGTTATGAATTTATTAGAACAAAACTAATACCACCAATATTCCTCCCTAATTGGGTTCAGCATTACTTTACAGTGTTGAGACGAAAAGTGCAAGTTCCATTTCTTGTAGTTTCCTACCTGGGATTGAGTAAACCCCTTCAATGGGCAGAAGAAAAGATTTTTCCAGCTCTCTTTTGGGCAGAGGAATGTAAGAATCCACAATCTCCAGCAGACTCATCACTGAATTCACACCGAGTTCAGGCTCTCTGTTCTGAGATGGAGCAAAACAAAATCATTAAGTCAAATCACATCTAGATGCCTCACGTTATGGACTCAAAATGTACTGCAATTAGTCACAAGATTTTGCTGATTAAACCATTATTTTTACTGTAACTAGTTGTTAAAACCATGCAAAAGTAGCTGACAGAGCTGTTAACCACTAGTGGTTAAGATCAGCAAAGTATTATCTAAATTGTAAGAAAAATGACTGCCAGCGTTCCCCTCACCTCCAGGGCGCAGAGGGCTGAGCCTATCACAACAGGTGTGTTCTCGCCATCATAGCCGAACTCTGTGAGCAGCTCGCGGATCTCGATCTCCACCAGTTCCACCATCTCCCTGTCCTCCACGGCATCGGCCTTGTTGATAAAAACCACAACATGCTCGACCCCTATCTGCCTGGCCAACAGGAGATGCTCTCGTGTTTGAGGCATCTGGCCGTCAGTGGCCGCCACCACCAGGATGCAGCCGTCCATCTGAGCAGTGCCTGTAATCATGTTCTAAAAAAATAAGATGTGAAGGTAATTAATTACATTTAAGTTATTTTAAATGTAAATAAATAAGCTTGAAATGCTTAAGGAGAAACAAGGATTCTGATCATCTAAAATAACAACAAAGCTGCAATATGTTCAGCACTTTCCAGGCCAGGCCTGTTGCTGGTGCTTTGTAGAACTTAAGTAAAAGGCAGATTACCTTGACATAGTCAGCATGACCTGGGCAGTCTGTGTGAGCATAATGTCTGTTCGCTGTGGTGTATTCTACATGAGAGGCATTGATGGTGATTCCTCTGGCCTTCTCTTCAGGGGCATTGTCAATGTCCTCGTACTTTTTATAGTTAGCACCACCAGCGTCAGCGAGCACTGAAGACCCAAAAACACACCAAGGTCACATTTCTGATTTCTTGTTACCCAAAACTTGGGTAATGCCTATAAAATTAGGCATCACATTTTTTGTCGTAGGTTATTAGAGCTAACTCTGTCTCTAGATCCAATTAATGTTGGATTTAAGGTAATCTTGGCCAGTGTAGAGTAAAATCTAGGATGTCAGTGACTCCACCTTTTGTGATGGCTGCAGTCAGTGTTGTCTTTCCGTGATCTACATGACCAATTGTTCCAATGTTCACATGGGGCTTGTCCCTGCTGTATGTCTTCTTAGCCTCTGCAGCAAAGGTCCGCCGACTCAAGGGCACAGCAGACTACAAGACAAAAAAAGCACAGGAATGATACAGTTTCAAAATCCATGTTAAACGGTCTGTAGACTGCAGTTTGCGTGTACACTCACCAATTTAAAGGAGCTGTGCAGGAGGCATGGCGAAGACAGCTGAAGGGCTGATAAGAGGGAAACAAAATATGAGAACTACATGCATCTTGAAAATGGCTGATTTGACAGGATTATCTAGTGTATAATTCCACCATGTCTTCCAGTAAACCCTTTTATGTTTGCTTCATGACAGACATTTAAACTTATTTTTCTTTTTCAGTCATATAGACATCTGTTGATAGTAATAATTTGTATTAATTTTCTGTTCACACATCTTTGCTGACTATCATCTAATTTAAAATAATGCCAGGGTCAGATAATTAAGGTAAAGCTTCAGTCATTTTAATTAAAAACAAACACTCAGATGCTGTAAAATAAGCATGTATATTTTGCACCTGCAATGATCAAAGTCTCATGATTTTCTGATGATAGAAACGGGACTGTGTCAGAGTTTTTAAATCTGATTTACAGTTTACATCAGGTAATTAGCTGAAAGCAGCTCTGCAGCAGCTTGCATTAAGCTAACAGACCATTTAAACCAGAAGGGAAGACCCGACACTGTCATTCTCCTCCAAATGAGCTGCTGTTAGTTACTAAACAGTAGGTTTCAATATGTAGTTGTCTATAATATTAGCTAGTTTCAATCATTATTCATCAGTAAGTTCTCATCCTCAGCTAGCTGTATCGTTAGCGAACAATCATTGGTAACGTGACCTTGCTCTGCTATTGAAGAGACAGCAGCATCTCTTTTTCCATGATAGAATATATTTCTACAAACCCAAACAACATATTATCTTATGTGCAGAACAAACACGGGTGCTATGAATCAACAAAGTGCCGGAAATGCATATAGAGTCCTTTACAACAAGAAAATTAAACTAATTTACCGGAGAAACATGCACGCAGTCCCACAAGCGCCGCCATCTTGGATGGTGAGAAAAAAACCAAGACAATCATAAAATCAAGAGAGTACCTCACCAGCTCCAAAATTGTCGCCCGCGACAAAAATGGCGTTTAATTCGTTTCAAACATAGATTGGTTACAAACGGTATACTAATAGAATACTACCACTACGAATGGTGTTAATTGTGTTTTCAATACCACTACTACTAATGATAACAATACACATCAAGACACAAATACAAATTATTTAATAAGAGAAAGTTCCAAACTTCAGGTTTTAGGATACGAGCAGATCATACTGAGTAGTTCTTGTAAAGTTATTGTAAAAGCTATTGTTTTGTATTAATTTCTCCAACTTGCTTATTTTATGTGTGGCATTTGTGGAAAATAGTTTGCTTTTTACTTGTCACGCTTTTAACAAATGTGTTAATTTCTAAATCTAAATCAATCGTCAAAATCACATGTTAACAATATTTTAGGGCTGCATTCATGAGGAAATTATTATCATCTAATTGCAATTAATTGGAATTTCATGAGGTACTATTCCTATCTTACTTTCTTACTGATACTCTCTGAACGTCGTGCGTACAAACGTCACTGATTTACCTTAAACATGCTAATACTTGGACTTTGCGTAGAAAAGGTAGTTTGCTGTTGTGCCTTTTAACTGCCAAGGTTATAATACTGTCAGTTTTACAATATTATAATTTTAAAGTACTAAATTAGCATAGAAAATGTGAATACTTAAATGACACAAGAGATAAGGAAAGAGTTCAGAAAAACATTTTGCTTGCCAATTTGGTTCAAGGTTTACGGTACAGCATGGCAGCCTCATGCTACTCGTGAGACCAGCTAACGTTACGTTAGCTAGAATGTTCTTCTGGCGCATTCATGTATCTGTGTTAAAGGGAAGTTAACTTCTTTTAAAAAAGACGCAGTGTTTCTATTTTTCCAATACAGCTTTAAAGGACTATTGTAAAGGTAAATGGTGTTAGTATAAAGGATTATATAGCTACTGCGTTTTTTAAATTTTGTTTTTAATTTAGCATGATTCTAGTGATGTAAACTAATGAGCTGTAACGTTACTGTCGAATAGCAGTGAATGGGGTCCTAGAGGTAGTGCAAGGGTAATGCCAGGGTCATCAGAGAGTAAAGTTTAAAACTGTCTCCTGGGTTTGCTTCGCTTCCTGGATATTTGATTAATTTTCACAGGCCCTGTCTACTGTAGCTACATCATTTCTGAATCCGGTTGTCCTTGTTTTGTTGATGTTTCTTGTTTTGCTCCTCAGCGTTGCACATCATGGCAGAAGACAGACCAATTAGGAGATATCCCCAGAACCTTCAGGGGGTCCTGCGTCTAGCAGTGGATGCTGGTTCAGCCGCAGAGGGACCTGCCACTGTTGAACCCATGTCAGAGGAGGTGAGGGCCTGTTAATAATGTTAACAATAATGTTTTTTGGTTATTGATTGTTTTAACTCATTTTTTAAGCGGAAAAAGCCCATATTTACTGGTTTCAAATACTACAATTTTAATATTTGTTGTTTTTCTTTTCTATGCTTTTGAAGTAAACATAATTGAGTTTTGGCGACATTGACCGGGAAATTGTAAAAGGTTATTTTCTGTCATTAATTGATGATGAAACTAATTGTTAGTTACAGCCCTAGACACAAGTGCTCTTCAAGTGCTCCAAACTTTTGCAGGCATTGTTCCATGTAATCCATTGTTTCTCATAGTGTCTTGCTCGCTATCTATCAGAACCAAAACAAAATGTATCCCAGTGCCCCATGGGTTCTTCTGAAATTATAACCCTTTTCGAGTCAGTTTGGGCTCAGTCCAGATACATTGGATTTTTGTGTGTGTTTGAGATGTTTTAAAAGGAAAGTCCATCTTAGGGAACAGGTTTTAATTTGGACCCATGAAGACCTCTAACATTCATTAAAGCTAAGCAACATTCTTGTACTTTTTATTTGTAACAGAGGAAGACATGGCTGGGAGATGCGCTTGCAGAAGTCTGTAAAGGCCCAATGGATGAAGTAGAGCAGATAAAGCACTGCTTGGCCGTCTTATGCAAAGAAGGAAGGAGCGAAAGGGAGAGAGAAGGAGAGGAGGAGAGGGATGAAGAGGATGAAGATGAGCGAGAATCAGCCTTTGACTTGCTGTCAGAGTTGTGTGAGAACCTGGACAATGCTAGAGGTTTGTTATGAACAGTATTAGAGTTGATATTTTACAAGCAGTTGTTAACATGGACTTAGTACCAATAGCTGACTAGAAGTTATAAAAAAAATATATTAAAAAAAAAATAAAACAAATATACTATATGTTGGCCCTATCCTGACTTTGTTCTCTATTCCTGTGCTTCACAGACCTAATGACTCTTGGTGGACTGGAATTGTGCCTATCCCAGTATCTGTGTCATGCCCAAAGTGGACTGAGGTGGCGTGCTGCCCATCTTATCGCTACCTGTGCCCAGAACATGTCACAGGTTCAGGTCCACTTGTTTAGCATCGGGGCATTGCCAAAACTGCTGCAGCTGACAGACTCAGACCCCCACCCCACCGTCAGAGTGAAAGCCCTTTATGCTGTGTCATGTGAGTATCTAAGACAGAGCTACAAAAATTTGCTCAATGTTGAATACTGTTTACTTGAAACTGGCTAATAATGTTACTGATTAGTAGTTTGATCAGAAGCATTAATTGTTTTTCTCTGACAGCATTTAAAGAGTGTAAAAACTTTACACTAGATTTGACGTTCAGGATATAGTTCACTTCAGAACAGACTGTAACTGTATCCTGTTGTGACTTTAGGTCTGGTTCGAGAGCAAGAGGCAGGACTCCAGGCATTCTTGTCCCACGATGGCTTCTCAATGCTGATGCGAGGCATGCAGTCAGACAACGAGAAGCTCAGAACTAAGTCTGCATTCCTTCTGCTCAACCTGCTCATGTCACATCCTGAACAGAAAGGTAAAATGAGAGAAGAATCGTAAAAAGACAATGGGTTTAACTAAGTCTTGGATGTTTTGCCCTGTAAAATCCCATTCTGTAAATTAAAAAATCAGATGTTCACAAATTTAAAAAAAGCTATGACAAACAGTTCACTCATTATTTTACAAAAAGAAGCTTGCTAATGATAATTATAATAGCCTATAGCCTAGAACCTGGGTTCCCAAATCCAGACCTGCAGGCACCCCTACCAGCTGATTCTCAAGCCCTCATCCAACAGTAGGGGCTGGTGAATTGCTACAGCTGTACAGGACAGCTGCTCAAAAAGCAATGAGTATGTTTTTCACTACTGTTGTTGTGTTCTCCATTTATTTTCCTCTGCTCTAATAAACAGATGACTGATGTGCTTGCAGTTTTGACTGATATATTATCTACATATCTTTCCTTCTTCCTGCAGACACAGTTGTCTCCATGGGTATGATACAGCAGCTGGTATCTGTTCTTCGCACACCACACTCAGATTTCCATGAACATGTGCTTGGCGCCCTTTGCTGGTAAGAAACATCTTCTCTTAATTTAATTGAAATTAATTCATGGTTCATTAGTAGTTATACTCTTTTGTGTGTCTGATGTCTTTTCTAGTCTGGTGGAAGACTGTCCACAGGGTCTCAAAGAGTGCAGGAATCCTGATTTGGGTCTGGAGGAGTTACTCAGACAGCTATCCAAAGAGCTCCAAGGAAAAGAAGAAAGCCAGGTAATGCCTACAGTATGTCTTTAATGCCTGATGGTAAAAGATGGTAAACTTCGGTTCAAGTGTTGTGTGAATGTAGACCTAAAAAATTCTTTTAGTCTTTTTTTATTTTTTATAAGCAAGCAGATGAGATGTTTATAAGACAGTTGTCTTTTCTCATGTAGAAAACTATGACTGCATGATGGCAAAATTTAGTGTTGTGCAAACGTGTACAATAGGAATGAAATAGTCTAAAGAAAAAGCAACAACTTCTGACCAAATGCATTTTCAAGTGCCAACTAGAAGCCATCCAATATAATTTAACTTTTAGGCAAATGAAGATATCAGTTAAAAAAAACATTGTCTAGGACAAGGCTTTATTCTTATCCAGTAAATGGCGTTCAAAGTCACAGTTTTGTTTCCAACAGGAAGAACTGGACTTCTGTGAGCGTATGAGGGTTACTTGTTTCCACGGGCAGCAGTCAGAGGACAATGGGATGGATCGCTGAAGTATTATTAACCTCACCTGTTTTGGTATCAGTGTGCAAAGATGTAAAGAACAGAACATTTATGATCTGGATTGTAGATGTTAAGCAACGTTTTTGTCTGTTAGGACAGATGCTGTCCATATTTTTTTGCATGCAGTGCAGGAGCTGGATTGTACTGTGTAAATAGCTCTAATGTATAAAAGTACTCCTCAAGTCGGCTGTTATTTTTAGTCCAGTGTTTTCATTTCTTCATATCGTAAATGTAATACCTAACCAAATACCAATCTCCCTCACAGGTAGTATGTATTTTCTGTTTGAGTTGTTAATATTTACATCCTGAATGTTAATTTAGTTACACATGCAACCAGGTATTAATTGTTGTAAGTTAGCATTGTCTGAAATGTCTGAGTTAAAGTTTATTCATTTAACTTTAGTTGATTGTCTAAATTTCTCATAATTATGGACATTATGTTTTACACCATATTTATTTATTAATAATAAAACAACATTGGAGTATTTATACATGTAATAGCCAGCTTACAAGTGAAAAATGTTTACATCACATACACAACCAACACATAAACATGGATGTCATGCAAAATTAAAATATTTTGGCACAAATCAGAGAATACAGATATTATTTTAAAGTAATATTTGTGGTGTTTCTTTAAGTTTTGTTACCATGGTATTTTAACATGTTATGACTTTGTATGATATTTCAAATGCAAACTGGAAACATAGTAAAATATCTTGACATTGATATATGCTCTTTTTTTATCTTTTTGTAGCTGTCAAGTGCTGACCAGTAGAATAACTATTTTCCTCTTTGTCCTTTAATTGGTTCACAAAAAAAATAAAAAATAAACCTCAAAGACCCACAAAAGTATTAATAGGTAGTTTTGGATTTTTCTAGGGTGATGAAGATACTTCAGACTCATCCACAGAGATGCTGATTAGGACCTCTTCCATTTTGCAAAGTCATCCTTCTCCACTGCCTTTACATCACCTACAGCTATTAGTAGCTGTGCCAAATAATATGTCACCATGACAATAGCATTGCCGTGCTCAATTGGATCTGTCACCTTGAAAACCTGCAGAGCCAGTGACAGGTCAGACACCATGAAAGACAAACTTCCTAACAGTGTTGCCACATGGCAAGTTCTGATGGCTAATGCCGCCATTACAGAAATTAAAACAATATAGACCCCCACAGCTGGAAGCAGTATGTCTGAGTTTGGTGCTTTCTGCAAAAATGGATATATGTAGATGTAGACACCTCCTCCCACCATGAACAGGATCAAATATAGAAAACGGATCCAGGAGGACGAGGAAGAGGAATGTGCCACATAACGACTGGAGAGGAAGGTGAGTGAGTACAGCAAATGAGCCACAGCAAATGCACCCATTCCTGAAACAGATGTGTGACATATTAATGACCTACAATACATCAATAAATAGCAGGCCAATGAATTATTTGCTTAATGAAAGTCTTTGCAGCTTTAATTTAGAGGGTTCTATTGATCACAGAATATATTCATATTTTTTATCCAAAAAAATAAAACTATTCGTCACATACAACTGCAGCACAATGTACTGGAATTCAATCTGCATTTAACCTATCCTAAGCATTAAGAGCAGTAGACATAGACATTAAGTGCCAAAGGAGCAACTTAGGGGTTCAGTGTCTTGCTCAAGGACACTGACATTTGGCCGCAGATGTCTGGGATCAAACCACCAATCTTGTAGTTGAGGGCTGACCCCCTCTACATTCTGTGCAACATGCCATTACCTGAGGTACTATACGTGCAATGTACATTCTCTGATTATGAAGCCAACCTGCAGCTTATTTTGCATTTGAAGAGTGCCTAAATTTGTATTTCATTGATGTACAAATTCTTACCATGCAGAAAAAGCTCAGGCCATACCAGACAGCAGTCACCGACAGCAGAGAAGAGCAGTCCTCCAACCACACCCAGGACACTCTGCCCTCCATTCCAACTCAGCACTGCTGCAGCCAATAGAAGTGTTGGTGCTGATTTGAAACCCGCAGACATGATGGAAGCGGGTGAGTCAGGCTTCCACAGGTAGAAGTACACAGCTGTGGATAAAAAGAAAGGCGAGAGAGAAAAAAGGAGAGCACAGGACTGATAGAGAGGAAATGACAGAAAGAAATGGAAGACATGTCACAGCATGAATTTGAAGAGTTGGCTGAAATGATGATTTTATCCTTTTCACATCGAGAAAATGTAACTAACATAAACAACTATTGGCCAATGACTGTTGGTAAGGAATAAAGGAATATTTGGTACCATGTTTCTCCTCTGTCTCCTGTCATAGGCAGCTGTCTCAAGGATGTCCATTGTCTCAGAATCAAAACTGCCGTGGGCTCAAGCAGATGTCCCAGTTGGAGCCTTCTACGCACCTTGTATTTTATCTCCTATCTTTGCCGATCTGCCTTTACTGTCTTTGTTACCAACACATAATCCTCAGATCTTCTCGTCCTGTTCGCCTGTCTCAAATCTCTGCTGTGTCTCTCTCTGTTGGTATTTCACAGCAAATGAACTTTGGACTGATCCTTGCCTTCTGATTGTGCTCAGATAATCAGTGTTCTCCGTGTTGAATTCTCATGGACCAAGAGCTCACCTTTGACCTCTTCAGCTGGACTATATTGGTGACACAAACACACAAGGGGCAAAGTTGAACTAGTAGTAAACTCATATGATAAATGTCCTTTTCTTACTTTACATGTAAACTTCTGATAATTGTTGGTAATGACAAATTAATGGTGTGGAAATGGCTAGAAAGGGATTTCCTTTGGTAAAATCCTTTAAATCATACCTATTAACTTTATAGGTGATGCAAAATGAAATATTCATCTTTGCAACAACTTTGACCACAGAGAGAAATAGATGACTGTTGTATGTCAAGGCTGGAAACTGTTTTTACAACTGTTTTATGTCAAAGCAAGATTCTGCTATTTTCCAACATATGTTTACAATGTGATATATGACACATTTTGAGGGGTTGTGATCAAAGGATAATCTTAATAAAGAAAAAAAATGTTTTCACATTGCATTCACCAGATGGCCACACTGCTTTCAATTTTCCAACAAGAACAGAAAAAAACACAGAGCTATAAATATAAAAGCAATATAGTTGAAGGAAAAAAATGAAACACATAGTTACATTGTGCATGTAGAAGAAATGTAAATATGTTGATTGATGTACAGTACACACATTTGTCATACACAGCTTTTTCTTTGTTGCACTTTACAAGAAATTCTGAATGCACCTGAAATCACTTGAATGGATGGAAGCTTATGGTGTAATAATTCCACACACTAACAACTAACAATGATTAACTATGGCCTCTCTAAACTTTGTACTGTGATTTCCCACAATTCCTGGAGGGCCGGTTGTTGTGCTTCACATTGGGAGAAACGCAGCTCTGCAAAGGTGTGGGATTATCTGGTGAGTAGAGCAATAAATAAAGTGTTATAGATGTCAAAATAGGAAGTACTGTTGAAAGCAAACTTGTATATGTGTGTTTTGGTTTGTGTTGTCAAGTTGCAGGTGTATATTTTGGGCTATTCTCAGCATGTTTCCTTTTGTCAGCACAGGACATGGCAACCAGCTCTTCGTTCCAAAGGATTGGAGTTGTAGGTTATGGACATCTAGGTGTGAACTCCCCCTTTAAAACACTTTCTGACATACATCATTGTAAAATTTTATTATATGAGTATTTTGCTTAGATCAATGGATGTGTGTGTGTGTGTATATACTTCAGGGCAGTACCTGGTGGAGAGGATCCTTAAAGATGGAGCTGCTCTCGGTCTAACACTGGCTTTTGTTTGGAACAGAAATTTTGACAAGCTCAAAGGTTTGGTTCCTGATGAACTCATACTTGGTGACCTATCCTCCTTTGCAGAAAGGTGCATAAACTCATATTCCAAACACCTGTATTTGCATCTTTTATGATCTCTGTGCTAGCATAGACAACATGTACAGAATGTTCCGTGAAATATTTTTTAAATCATTTAAAACTGTTTTACAGGCGATGTGATGTGATTGTAGAAGTGTGCCATCCACAGATAGTGAAAGAATTTGGGCTTCACTTCCTGTCTAAGTCTCACTTTATGGTGAGATTCTCCTCTGTTTTATGTGGAAGATGTGGTTGTTGCAAACCAGGGTATTACATTTTTCTATTTTGTAGCATTTTATATATAGAGAGATAGATTAGCCTTGATACACCATTTGCTACTGATGTTGCTGCTCCTCAGCTGTAGACTACAACAGGTAAGAGTAGAGTGGTGACAAGGTGTGTTCATGCTTATCAATGAGGCTTTTTATTAACTGGACAGTGGACTATTCTAAAGAGGTATTTAGTTATATTGTTTTGGTTTTCTGTATTTTAGGGCTACTTAATATATTCAGGCAACCGTCTGATATGTTATGAATCGTTGTTTTCTTTTGTCTCCAACAGATATATGCTCACTGGTCAGAAATGCTGACACATGTCGCTGCTTTAAACTGATGTGTAAATAAATGTGTTTTTAAAATAAAATAGGTGCTGTACATAGCCATTATAGAAAAGAAAAGCACAAAGTTTCAGTTATTAATTACAGAATCATGACATCATCTATTGTGCCTTTATTTATCCTCCTCTCAGGTGGGTTCTCCTTCTGCCCTCTCTGACCCTGCTCTGAATCATAAGCTGCGTCAGGTGGCTCAGCAGTATGGTAGGACACTCTACATCCCCAGTGGTGCATTATGGGGAGGCCAGGACATCCAGAGGCTAAATGATAGTGGAGCCTTGAAGGTAACAATGGAGTGGTGCAGGTGTGGTTAAGACTGAGTAGTACAGGAAGAGGAAGGCATACAATGGCCGCTCTTCACATGGTTTAGACTTTGAGAATAAAGGTGCAGCTGGCAAGTGGCAAATAACCTATTATTTTATATTAGTACTCAGGAAAGGAGTATCTTCTGGTAAACCTTATTGTGTTCTGATTGAACTCTGTTCCTTCTCTTTATTTGTTTTCAGGCTTTGTTTATAAGAATGTCCAAGCATCCATCTTGCTTCCGTCTGACAGGAGACGTCCTCTCTGATTGGACAGAGGAAGAGGGCAGGCGTGTTTTATTCAGAGGCTCAGTGGCAGAGTTGTGCCCACTTGCTCCAAACAATGTTAACACCATGGCAGCAGCAGCAGTGGCAGCAGGAACACTCGGCTTTACGGGTGTTCAGGGAGAGATTGTGTCTGACACAGCGTGAGTCCTATTAAACATCTGATTGAGCCTTTCTAACTGCTTTAATCACACTTTACTTTCCATGCATGTTCCTCCTGCCCCAGGTTAAGTGAGTATCACATGGTGGAGGTGGAGGTGACTGGGCCTGGTGGGTTCTCAGTACACACAGTTAGGAGAAATCCAGCCAAACTCGGAGCAGTAACTGGCAGTGCAACATACAACTCCTTCTGGAATAGTTTACTAGGTGAGTCTTGCATGGTTCCCCAAAGATCCTGATGGATCCTGCCAGCTATCTGCTAGCACTGGTGGAAGAAATCCTCAGATACTTTAGTGAAAGTACCAATGTAGGTATTTCTGCCACTGTTTACTGGAAAGTCAGCTGGAAACAATGATGTGATTAGTGTCATGAAATAACTGTTTATGTCCAAATAAGAGAACAGATTCTGAGTTTGTTTGTGTGCAAGTATAAATTATAACTATATACTGTTTTACAGTTTGCAAAGGTCATGGGGGCCGAGTTTACTTGTGCTGAAGCAGACGAGAACTCTGCAGGACTATCTACGACACAGCAAAACAAGCCAGATAAATCAGATGGTTTATAGTGGGTGTGTTGTGTGGATGGCGTCACTGGATCAGTATGTTACTAATAACTTGAAAACCCACAGACCTTGGATATGTGTGTTCCAATAAACTGCATGCATACAAAGAAGAGCCAGTTATCATTTGTAAAACATTTATACTGTTGTTGTGTGTATGTATATATATATATATATATATATATATACACATATACACACACACACTTTGTTATTAGTTAATCTGGTACAAGATTGAACAAATGATAAAACCATTTCCATCTTCTGTTACACACAAAAAGTCAAGTCTAGCTCTTTTCTAGCCATCTCACTATGTCCTTCACCTGTTGCCTTTTTTGCTGTCTGGCTCACCTCTAGTCTCTTCAAAATAACAGGCAAACCCAGAAATAATTCAGACAAGTACACACACGGACAGGAGTGCGAGGTTGTGTTGGTGATCATCACTGAAAGACTGTAATACAATAAGGTGCAGAAATAAAATTAAAACACACGCAACCCTATTCTCAAAATGAGAATCAGTTTTTTTTTGTTTTCTGATGCTATTTCTTGTGCATGTGTGTGTGTTCCACATTTTTCCCCATTTAACTTTCTTCAAGTTTTGTAGTAAACAAGGCATTTGAAAGAAAGGAAAATATGCTCTAAGGTGGACAGTTGAGTTTGAAGTACTGTATCATCATCATCATAATACTTTTAAGCCAAACAGGTAAAAAGAACAGGTGTTCTTTGTGGGTATTCACAGCAACTGTCTTTACATGAGCATTTCTTTATACCAGGAAAACAGTTTTGAATGTTTAAAGATGACTGAATGAGTCTAATAATAAGGATGGTTATGTTCTTTTCCCTGCTCAGACCCACCGTTGAATGTAAGTATAAAAACCATATCCAGAGACTCAAAATAATCCTTATTTTTTCCAATGCTTCAGACCTACAGTATGTTTTCCAGTGTTGGTACACTACAAAATCCAGCAATCCTGATTTGTTTCCCATATTGAGCTGTTTAGCCCTTTCTAGCTGCTGCATTTACTCCAGAAAGCAAACCACTGGTTGCACTGCTGGTGTAGCTGAAACAATACCAAAATATATTAAACTGACAAATATTTCTCAAAATCTGAGGTACAAACAGGTTGGGAAGACACAGACATTGATGCAATTTTTCACAGCAAGCCAATATTACATGTATCACTCCCATTCACACAAATGCACTCATTTATAAGTACATGGATCACTTGGCAATAAAGTTTCACCAGTGTCGTTTAGCATGTACTGTATGTATATGTGTGTGTCTGTCTTAGTCTTTCTCGCTGTCGCCATCACCATTTCCATTAGCCCCAGGTACAGCAGAAGACTTGTTTTTGAATGGCAGGGTGTAGGGCTGGCGGATGTTTACCCGGTCCTTTTCTGCCTCTAAATCTTCATCATAGCGTTCTTCTTCATCGTTGTCCTCAGCCTCGCTCTGGCGGGGGGAGGAGTGGCGGGACAGAGATGGAGACGGTGGCACAGAGGCTGGTCGGGGGTAACGGAAACCAGAGGTCTGAGGAGGAGAACCAAAAGGCATTAGAACCGGTGGGTAGAAGTGTAAAGATTTCACCTCGATGAAAGCAGGAATACAATGAAATAACTATTAATAGTGACAACACAGTATATCTCCCATCCTAAAACACATGTTAACTTACTGAGGTGGGCTCCTGAAGTTCATACATGTAGGTGTCGGGGAAGGCTTTAGCCAGGGCCATATGACGGGCAGATACATAATACTAGTACAGCAAACAAACAAGAATTAACATTAGTTCATCTTGACGTTATCACACACACAAAATGAGTCCTTGGGATTTGGTATCTCACCCTGCCGAGGTATTTCCAGTCCAAGAGGTCGCTCAGACGCTCAGTACGGTTTCTCTGGATGATCCGCTGGCGCCGGCTCTGCTTGCAAAACTGAAACAGGAAGGACGTGAGCTGGTTACATGACTCGTCAACCCCCCGATATCGCCGGTCCAGGATGTAAATACCTGCAAAAAGAAACAGCATGATATCATAGATAGCAAGTTATCACTATCTTTTAAAAGACACACTTTGAGAAATTTACAGATGAAGTATGAGATACGCACCATACGCTGAGGGGTCTGCTATGTGTTCCTCCATGAAACAGCCAAAGCCTGACAGGTTAGTTGAAATGGATGGAATTCCCATGACTGTGCACTCAGCTGATGGAACAGAAACAGCAAAGTCCTCTTAATATTATACAATATATACCTGCATACATAAATACTCCTTGTCAGCATACATGAGAATGTACCTGGTGTGTAGCCCCAAGGCTCGTAGTAAGAGGGGAAGACGCCAAGGTGGCAGCCTCTTACAAACTCTTCATAATCCATTGGAAGTAGAGGAGAGGTGGACGAAAGGAACTCTGGATGAAAGATAATCTAAAGGAAGGAGAAGCCATTCAAAAAAAGGAACAATGTGGAATTATAATCACTGTGTAAATTTGAATCATGTGCACTCCTGAAATGGTGATGTACCAGCTGGCACAGTTCCTGCCCACCTATAAATTTAATGCATATATATATATATATATATATATATATATATATATATATCTGTGTGTGTGTGTGTGTGTGTGTGTGTGTGTGTGTGTGAACTTGTCTACACTTTGATGTAACACCACGTAAAAAAGTGAGAAGACATCTTTTTCGAGGCCTATGCCATTTATGTAGTAATGACAGCTGACCTTACCTTGACACGGTCAGCAGAGCTGTTGAAAAGGCCAATGCGGCGAACGGAGGTAAGGATGGGGTCGTTGCTGTCCTCCAGCATGTTATGGGTGCAGACTGGAGGCTGGCATTGTCTCTGAGTCGCAAAAATGGCACGCTTCATTAAGGTGAAATCCTCTTTGTCCATTATCTTTGATACATCTGGCAGCTGTCCACTGATGAAAAAAGCATGTTTTAGATTCAAAGGAAAATTGTAAAATGACTACAATAGAATGTAATGTAATGTATTAGCATGAATAAACTCAACCGTATCTTATACTTTAAAACAGGTTTCATTTAGTAGACTGATCAACTGGAGACTGGTCAACTTACACTAGGAGTGACTCATAAAGTTTCTTTCCAAAACGTTCCTTCACAGTCTGAGCAGTATCCCTGTAAGTGACAAAAACAAAGAGAATAGAAGGGAAATAAGACAACTACACACAACACTACAACACCTTCTCAAGTATATACACTTGAAGTCAATGTACACTTTTAGTAAGATACTTCATCTCCTTTTTAATATAACATAAACTCACCAGAGCTGTTTCCTGACTGCTTGGCCCTTCAAGGTCTCCACATTGAAGTTGTTAGTTCGAGCTGGCATGATGAAGAAGGCAATGACGGTCACGTCACTGTGATTGACCTGCAACAGGCAGACCATTTTACTAAAAAGATTTACCTTCGTCCTTCTACACAGACACGCCGATACATAGACACACACAAATACACATAAATACATGAACACACACTTACCCTCAGTAGATAGTTGAGTCTGGCCAAAGATTCTAAAAAGATGTCAGCTCCTTTGTTGGAGAACTCATACCTTCCAGCAATGAAGAGGAACAAACACTTGTCCAGGTTGAAGTCAAGGTGCCTGATGGTCAAACACAAACCAAAATCTGTCACAAGAGCTGGATGAGTGTAGCACTTACAATGTCCCCCTTAATAGCATAACAAGTACTATATTCTTCAGAATGTGATTCATCTCTTTCTTATAACTGATGAAAATTAACCGGCAAAAAACTCTCAATTTCACTTCTTAAGTTCTGACTGTGCTGTGAATGTTGTAATGTGTGTTGTGGGGTGTCTGACCCGTAGAAGTGTCCCCTGACGAACTCCTGAATGCGATTCTTGCTCTGAGCGTGGAGGTTTTGAAACTCGTGCACGGCGGAGAACTTCTTCACATTGAGCCCGTTGGGAGTAACAATGTCTGTGTGTGATTGGAGAGATTAGGGGCATTAAATGCAAAACAGAGACAGAGAAACCAGTCAAATGTTAGTAAATTATCTAATTAGATAGTTAGCTAACTGTGTTAAAGCTATAGTGCGTAGTTCCTGCTGCCTTCATGAGAAATTCTAAGTAATGACAACTGTTGGCGCGTCCACATGACATAAGCCTTTCATGATTGTGCACTCCTCCCACTATTAAGGGCTGCCACCCCTCAGTCATAGAGTTGCTAATAGCCAAGGAGGACACGGAGGATTAAAAAAAACACGATGGACTCTTCAGAAGAGGTAATTATCTTTTACTTGATTTTCTGCGTGTGAAAGTCGCCAGACGACACCAGTTTATGAACATAGCCATACTGAGGAATACAGAGAGAGTTCTGTGGAGCTGATAGTCTTAATTAGTTTTGCAGCAACTCATTTGGCAATGGCTTGAATGTAACGGACGTTCATTAATATAAAAAAGTTACACACTAAAGCTTTAATTAAAATGAAAGATACATTGAAACATTCACTAAGAAAGCAGTAAGAAATACATTATATCCCTGTACAATAAGACCTGCATGCCCAGGCAGTGACAAATGAGGATAGGACGTTTCTGAATATCACACTTTAATTCACCTCCACACACCTGGTTTCCTCTTGAGCAGAAACTCTGCCTCAATGGCTGTGATCTGTGACACAGTGGTGAAGACATGGGCACAGTGAGCAGCTGCCCGCTCCAAACAGTAGCGGTGGTAGATCTGTCTATCGCCTGCTTCCTTATCCACGTTGAACTAAATAAGACACAGGAGAAAGAGTGCGATGAGTACATTTCTTGTTATGTATTAATTTCTAATTTACCTACAGAAAAATCAAAGTCAACATTACTGTTCACTGGTCTATTTCTATTGTTTTGCATTTCTTTAATTACATTCCTGCAATAAAATGTACACACACGTACCTCTGCAAGTTTGTTATAGAAGTCCACATTTCCAGCACACAGGTATCGTCCCAGCAGTGTGGCGTGAGTGGTGAAGATGGTTGCGATGGACAACTGTCTATGTCTACACAACACCAGGCCCAGGCCGGCCAACCACTCATGAAAATGGGCCACAATGTGTGAAGGCTGCTCACTCTGGGCTGCAAACTGCAATATGGGAAAAAACAGGGTTTATATCTACAGTGCTACACGCACATATATATTTTAAACCTTCCGATTATTTGGATATCAATAATAAGACAATTTCAGAATTTTCAAGGACCTACAGATAACTGAACTTTTTTCAGCACTTAGTATTCAACTCCTTCTTTTGACACAACATAGGTAGAACATTTAATGTTTATAGAACTTCTTGTCACTTGACAGTTTTCTTGCTGCTGACCTCTCCAAGAAGCCAGGCGGTTAGGAAGCCAAACAGTACGGCATCGTTGGCCTCTCGGTCGAACCACGGCACGCCAATGTCACAAAGATCCCACAACTCGCTCTTCCAGCTGTCCAGAGACCATGCGGTGAACGCGACATCAATCAGAATAACATAGGGACTGCCCTCGATAAGCCACCGCCCAAAGTAGACCTGCAGGGTAAATGGAGAAAAGGGGGAGAGAGGTAAAAAATAACTTTAATTCTTTATGCCATACACCACCCACCACACCAAATAAACCACGCAAATCATAGGAAGCATAAAGATCCGCAGTAGTGACAGCAATTGTTATTTTTTGTTACATTTACTTTCACCATGTTTTTTGTATGTAAATGGTTCAGTTCATCGGTCTCTAATCTAATCTGGCACTCATCTCATTTCCAAAAACGTGACCAACCACACCATTCAAGAACAACCTTGATGAAGTTTGTCGAGCAAATATGTCACTTCAAGCTTCATGTGAACTAAAAACTAAAATGGAATGCAGGTCATAATTTAATGTAACAGGACATAAATATCTTTGAAAAAAACTGTTGCATGTCTGTCCTAAGCTTAAATGTTGTGTGATTCAAGGTAAACCAGATAGGCTTTGCTGAAAAAGGATGCACTGTACCTTTAAAAAAAAGCACCTCTCCTAGCTTTGAGTGACACAGCACAAAGCTTTAAAAGTATCACACACACATACTGACAGTCATCTATTTCTGGAGTGTGTTTTTGAGACAGAGAGACAGAGAGACACTGATACAACCTCTAACCTTTGCGAAGAAATGTCACAGGGTTTAGAGACGTGGTCAGTGAGCAGAGACCAAGTGGGTCGGATATAAAAGAGGGGCTAAGGACGATCTTAAACTGGTTTTCTAAGTGTAGTTCACGTTCACTTTATAATCCCTCCCATTATGCGTTGTTAGAATGACTGCCCTTGAGTGGATCTTACAAATTTAGCTCAGAGGCGTATGTGTTTCCTGTGTATGTGTGGTACTACCTTGCACCCACTGGAGTTCATCTTGTCAATGGTTCTCTTCAGCACCGGGTTGGTGGGCTCGATCAGCTCCACCTGAGTGCGCACATTGCTCTCCACATAGGGACCCACCAGGAAATAGTTCTCCCCCCATTCCTCTGCAGTCAGACGGGCTTTGGTCTGGAGGACAGTGTAGATACCTCCAACTTCACACACACAGCAAACATGCCACACGTCGCACACAAAGCAGAGACAGATATAATGTGATTCAACCAGATATATATGAGACATTAGAATGATAGGTCTATCTAACAACTTGAATTTCCCTGAAGATTATCACCTGTGTGAATAAACAAGATTGGACATGAAAACAGAATAAATGACAAATGTATAAGCAACTTACATTAAGTGCTTTTTAACATTTATTTTTTATTCAGTTTATGCAAACCATTTTTTTCACAAACTGGACACACACACACACACACACACACACACACACACACACACACACACACACACACACACTTGCCTTTGTTAGCGACCTCCCATGCAATTTCAAAAAGAACAGCGTCCTCCAAATCAAACTCCTCGTCCCATTCCTCCAGTCCTGACAGGGACGTGACAGAGAGGCTGCGAGCCAGCGGCATGCTGGGTAAACACAGAACACACTCAGCTGAGATGGGAGCACCTACATAATTGACACTTTTTGAACTTATTTACCAAAAGTCTTTTGATGTGTAAGCATTTCACACCTGGAAACAAGGTTTTTATATTGAAACCTGTTCTTTGTTTTTATTTCTTTCAAAAGAAATAAAAGAACCAATTGCTTGTAAAGACAGAAAGTAATGCATTACATTTTTCTAGTTTATCAATGCAAGTTTCTCTGGATAACAGTATCAGATAAACCTCAAATCTAAATGACACATTCTTTTAAACAGTGTAACTTTCTCTTGACTAATATTTCCTCACACACATGCAAGTATGTGATCAATAAAACACACATCCCATTTCATAACACTATTACATTATACCACTGTGATGTAAATGCAACCTTTCCCAATTCTTTTACCATGTTAACAATCCTCTCTTGTGAAACTCAGTTTTTTTTTATTATTATTTCTATTTGGCCTTTGGCATATACTTAATAAGCTTAACCTTGGCTGTTCCTAAGTAAACCCTGTGCAAACACACAACACTAAAATGGTATACTGATTAATAGACAGCGATCCAACGTATATGTGTGTAGGTTGTGTGTGTATGTGGGTTGTGTGTATATGGTATTTGCTCTGTCTATTATCTGAGAAGGTCAAAGGGCTTTTTCTGCCTACTACTACTAGAGCTGTAACAATTCCAGATTTTTTGTACAATTAACTGTTGCAGAAATAATTGTGATTAACAATATCATTGTCTCTTTCAGTCTAATTAAAAAAAAAAATATTTATTTATAACTTTTTTTAAACAAATTCAAGTTTTGAATTAATTCCAGGATATATATTTTGGTTATACAGTATATCCTTGTTAGCTGAGCCAGATAATGTAATAACACAGCTACACAGCCTATGAAGTAAACACTGCCTATTTATTATCATAAAACATTTTTGTATCCCCCTTGTCATTTTTGTTGCTATGAACATGCATAGGGTCAATTGCCAACAACTAACATAGTTTTAGCTCAACAGTCTGACCAATAATCACTTATAAACAGTACTTACAATTTGGCATATCTGAACAAAAGCAACAATCACCCTCAACAGTCATATCCCTTAAGACCTTAGCTAATTGTTAGCAATTTATTGCGGTTAAACAAAGAAACCGTGATTACGTAAACAAAATGGACAATTATGTAATAATTATTATTAACTAACTACTATTTCCCTCTAATTACACAACACACATGCATAGGGTAAAGCATATAACATAGTGCTGCTCCTGTCAATGCATCCTACTGCAAGAGAAACAGTTTATTTGTCTTCCTATTAGCAGTGGAGACATTTAAAATGCATAATTAACAAAGGAGTGAAATCAAGCTGACAGAGTTTAAGATGCACTGAAAATACAACTTTGGGTGCTCAGTTTCTGCTTGCAGAAATGGTGCAACCTCTTAAACAACGAAATGGGGGTGAAACAGGATACAGGAAGGCACAGACATGGGCATGGATCAAGTATACACTTGATCCGGCCGTTCACACTGTGGCACATGTTGATATGCTACTATGGAATTTTGAAATTGCGTAAAGTTGAGACGTGGTAAACTACAAAAACTAACCAGTGCACCACCGTATCCTCTCCTGGTCCCCAGGTGACCTCAGACTGCTGCTGTCATGGTGTGATTCCTGTCCATGTCTCTGATTCCATATAGGAAATGCCCTTCCACCTGTTCAACTGCTCATTGCTTACCAGAAATTAATTTGGTGTGTACATTATACAACAGACAAGCTGATCTCAAATTCCTAGGTGATTGTGCTATATTGCTTCTGAGAGCAGTGAACAAAAGGGAGTTTAGTGATTAACAATAGATCTCTCACTATCCAAGCTTGATAAAAGGCCCAGATGAACCACAACTCCAATCTGATTAAAATGTGCGGGTCAAATTGATGACAGACATCTTTTCTAATAACCTTTCCTTCATTTGCATGTACCTCAGATATTCACATCAGACTAACTTAAATAGAACTTCAATATCCCATCCAGACATGTTTTCATGTATGAAAAATAGAGTAAAATACTTTGTTGGAATAAATAATGTCAACTACTTTGTTAGAATTGCTTCTAATTACATCTACATGCAAATATCTTTTATTTATTTATTTTGAAGTCTAAGCCATCCAAGTGAAGTAGGCTGACCATAAGCAAGACACATTTTTTTTAGTGACGGTTGACTTTAAAAGTGGGAAGGGTTTTATAGGTTGGTGTGTATGGAGTAACAAACCACTATCCTTTACAGGGAGTAAATATCACATTGCTGAAACTGAACTGCTGCTCATATAAGGGGACCCCCTGGGATTCCCTTGGGATCTTCTTGGGAACACTAACCTGCTTGGTACAACAGCATATGGATGCCTTAATGAATTAATGACAATTCACACTAATCACCATCATGCTGCTGTCAACGGATATTTTGATTTTAACTGCCCAGGGCCTGATCTGTCCCACATCAGGCAATGAAGGACGCACTGCACGTCAGCTTCGGGCAGCGACGGCTCGTCCAAAAACTACAGGGGACAACAGCACCATAAAACCAACAGCAGACCTCCCGGCTGATATGCATGCTGTTGTATGTATCTTCTTTTCTTCTGTTTTCTCATGAGTAGAGGAGTGAACGTGACATCGGGCATGCATCTACTGCAGCTGCGGACACGCGCAAAGGACACAGCGTCCTGATGCGCGCCCCGTCTGTTGAGGAAGTATTTAACTATATTCAATGTGGAAATGAAAAATACCGATGTCTACTCACCCTTCGGTTTCCTCCCAACTTCAAGAAGATGAACAACACATTGGCAGCTGTCGCAGTCAATCGAAAAAAAATGAAACCAACGGAGAGTGAGGAAAGGGGGGCGGAGGCTTTAGTTAAATGCCAGCGATTCACATTGGTTTGGTGCGTTTGCTGTCAGATTGAAGGACAGGGTGCTCATGGCCTGCGATGCAGGAAGAAAATTGGGTTGGTGAATGCGGGGACTCTGCTGTCACATTATTCATGAGCTTTACTCCCATTGGACCTCTTTGTCTCTGCCTCTTCACACAACGTGACGGGAAGTGGGCGTTTTCCTCAGCTGAGAGACGCAATTGGCTGAGCAGAGGTTAAATGGAGTTGCAGTGGTTGGGGAATTATCTGTTCATCCATACAAAAGGGGCGAGTCATGGGAAACTGGGAAACTTTTTTTCTTCCAGTGAGAACGTAAAATTGCAAGAGAGTTATTTATAATGTCTTCTAAGGGTCATGAGTGCATATAGTTTTGAGAATACAACGTGACCAGTGACATTTAGACACCCAATCCCTTTACATATCTCTGATATATCACATAGGCCTAGGCCTACTCCACTGGCTGCCATCTGTCTAACCCCACCAACTTCCACCCTTGATAGGACTGACCACAGGGTGTTGGTAATGCTGCTGAAAACAAGAGTGGCTCTGTGGTCACAGAGTCGGAATCACAGACCCCTGTTTCAGTAAAGGTCTGCACAGCTGAGGTGTTACTGAGCATGAATCCTCCTGCCAGCCTGTGGTTTAGAGTAATCTCTGAACTCTGACTGTGTTATGTGTCTCTAGATGGGTTGACAGAAAGCACCAACAACTTTCAATGATAAGTGGTTCACAGACACATTAAATGCACTAATAAATATGAAAAGATTGGATGGTCATCGTCGCTGACATCTTGGTATCACATTTTCGTTTGTAAAGCCTTGCTCTTTATGTTTTTTGGTGCTTTACTATCATTGAGACATCATGAGTATAAAGTGTAAAGTATAAAATAACCAGTGACACTAGATCATAGCATAGGTTAGCTTCAGAAAATCCTCTTTACAAACTCTGAAATAGACAAAACTGCTTTTCTTGATCTGCTGATCATTTTGTTGAGTAATTGAGTAGTGGTTTGGCCAATGAAATACCCTAAACACCCAATAAAATTTTCAAGAGCCCTATTAATATAATACATATATATCTATCTGTGCATAGAGACCAAAGTCATGTCATCAAATGTCTTGTTTTATCTGACCAAAAGCCAAAGATATAAAATTACTATCACATTGTGACTAAAAAAAGAAGCAAGTTGTGACATTTTAGGACTTTCAAATATAAAACTACTCAAATGATAACTCAATCATCAAATTAGATGCCAATTATTTATCTGGTGATCAACTAATCATTTAATTAACTAATCTTTGCAGCTCTAAAACTGGTAGGGGGCACATGTTTTGCTGAAGTAGCATACTTTAAAGTTTACTTGCATAGTGTGCACTGATTTTTGTGTGGGTGACTGAATTTTCTTATTGTGATGTACAGTATGTCATTTGTTCTCAGCCCTCTCTCACACAAAGAATGTCTTGATCGTAATGAAACTTTCTGACTAAATAAAGCTAAACCATATAAATTTTTTTCCAAAGAAAAATTCCTCATATGTGTCCTCATACCTGGCAAATAAAGCTGATTCTGATTCTGATTTAACTCAACTCATGACTTTTTGAATACTCCTATTTGTAATTTTGTAACTATACCGTTTATACCTTCAGTCCATAATGTTGCAAACTGTGTTCATCATTGCCAATGTAAAAATTAACAACTTTTAAAAGTCTGCAGTCATATGTGTACAAAACAAAACACTGTTGCCTTCCCTAGGCTTCTCACTGTATATTACTAAAATCCAAAACCATATGTAACATAACATTGAATTTCTGTAAGCTTGACAGAGAATTTTTTTCCAGAGCTATACTTCACATTTACATTAGAAGAACAAGGATATACGTATTCCAATGTCACAATAAAACATGTTATTGTCAATAATAAAACAACTCCAAAAGGGGTTCATATGTTTGTATAAACTGTTTCTCTGTATGTATGTCATGCCTTGAATAAAATACAAAATTACAAAAATGGATTTGTTTGGCAAATTTTTATTCTTGCAGATGGTTAATACAAAAACAAAATACAATTTGAAAGTTTTTTTTTCTTTTTTTAACCGTTTTCCCCATAGACAGGTTTTCGCTGCTTATATTCTGACGTCATTTTGCCGGGAACACACGATCTGTGTAGTCCTATGGTATAGTCAAACTGCGTCCAACTTCCTTCTCATTACCGCTGAGTTTCCGCCCTCCCAGTGTCGTCATTGTCCATTCCTTTAGTATAGGGCCCAGTAACAAAACGAAACATTTCCGCGCTTTCAGGCAGCTCACAAATTGAAGAAGAGTGGCGGGAGTTGTTGTCAACCTGGGGCTGTTGTCAAGAAGTTACATTGATAGTCATTTGCAACTTTGTTAGAAACGCATCAGCCGTGGATCATCAGTAGCCTTGACAGGTTTCACAGTGAGATTAGTCCTACGATTAGGTAAGATCATAGGTAAGTAAGTTCTGTGGTTACACTGGCGCTCGTTAGCTTGCTGCTTTAGCTCGTTACAAAAGACAGCTAGCCAAAAATAATTTTACATAAACGTTACCGCTGGAATACTGAGGTTAATGGTTATTATGTCTTATAGATGTTAAATGTGGAAGTAAAGCATAATACGAGATAAGTTATCCACATTAACCATGAGTGCACAACTGAAACAGAATCGAGAGGCTTAGAAAGACACAATGTAACGTTAGCTTGCTAACTTACGTTAGTACCTTAGCTAGTTGTGATGCCAACTGTATAAACGTGTGCGTAGATGAGGGGTAACGTTACTTTAAGAGTCATGCTAGTTACATGGTGAATGGGTTACAACATGTGCACTATGGAAGGTTTTCTTATTTGTTGGTGCGTATTACCAAACACATTCCATGTATTTCGCCTTCACTGATAATGACATTAAGCATAATTTAACGTAGCAAATGTCACTGCCGCTAACTTTTGAACTGCGTCTGGGCAGCTTCATTATTCTTAGTGTTATTGCCCTTTTTATAATTATTTTTTTATAAATCTTTTTATTTTATTGCACCTCATATCATCCTCTGAAAAAAAAACAGTCCTTACAGCACTGTACTTCTTTTACATATTATTCAGTCTATAGCCCTGCATATAGAGTATAAATATGCACTACATGCCAAAAATGTCCTGACAGTACAAGGAATAGTAATACATGCGTAGCTTTTCTTTCTGTATAGTTAAGTCTTGGTTGTCTATCAAAGGGTTAGCTCTGTCTGCAGGTGGTAATAAGCTCTTAAGCTAGTACACTAGGAATTGGTTTATTTGATAGTGCTGCCTCATTCTTAATAGGTTTGTCTACTACTATTATGGTTAATTGCTATACTATGAACATTGCCTGGTTAACTGATTTAAGCAATTTCTTTCTCTGTAATCATCTTCCCTAATGTACCCTCTTCCTCAATGTTTCTTTCAGGCATGGATTATAAAAGACGTAATGGTGGCCCTTATATGGGTGGTGCGTCCCAGGCCAAAAGGGGTAAAACATCTGGTGAATGGGAGGACAGTCCATCACAGTTTGAAGAGGAATTGTCCATGTTCGACGAAGCAGAGATGGAGGCAGAGGAGATGGAGGGGCAGGCAGGTCATGATGTTATTCCTGTAGGTGAGTCTTGCACAGAAAAGCACACAATTATAGGTGGCAGAAGGAAAATGGTTTTCCTGGTGTAGGAAAAGATTATTGAGTCATGTAAATACGATGCAGACCTGAATCAAAGTTTATAAGGCACACATTAAGACATATAATTTTCTTAAACAAGCACAACTACACTATATACAGAACTCTTCCTGTAGAATAATAATGTTTATTTTCCAGCTTGTTTTTCTCATTTTTGGTAAGTAATTTGTTTGGCTAGCAGCTCTAATAAACCAGTCTGAATGGTTAAATTGGTAATCCAATCTTGCCTTGAGTAATTTATTCATGCTTAGCTTGTCAGCTTTGCCACAACCATCAAGAATATGCAGGTATAGCTAATGGCTAAATGGTTAACTTAGCATTGTGACTAATGCAACGATGTGCTTACAATAATTGGCAAATGTGAAACTAGTTAACTATTGTTCCAGGCATTCACTTACACAGTTCATGCCTATATCCATTAAGCTAATAAATAATGTACTTTGTTTTACTTCTTTCTTACCACCTTGTTGCTTTAGGTGACCTCTTCTCAGCAGACCTTAACCCTCGTTGGCGGCGGCCTCATGCCCCTTCACTGGACCCATCATCTGATACGTTGGTGTTTCAGCAGATTGATCTCGACTATTATTTGGGTAATTTTTTTAAGACTTTTCCCTTTTATTAGATAATGACAGTGGATAGACAGAATAGGTGTGAGAGAGATGGGGGATGACATGCAGGACAGGGCCACATGTTGGACTCAAACCTGGACTGCCGCAAAGGACTAATCCTACATGGGGCGCTCGCTCTTACTGGGTTAGCTAGAGGTTGCCCCATCAAAGGACTTTTGAAACAAGACAACTTAATTATTTTGGCTTCTTTGTTGTTTGGATCTAAATAAGAGTGTAGAACACATACAACTGCTCAAATGCATTTGCTGTATGTAATTAAATGTAATGTAAAGAAATGGTATCTAAGTTGGTTTCCACTTTTCTGTTATGCAGGGGCAGCAGTGGCTGGCATGCCTGGTCAGTCACAGGGAAAAGTCCCAATCATTCGAATGTTTGGGGTGACAGACAGTGGCAACAGTGTGTGTTGCCACATCCATGGTTTTGCACCTTACTTCTATGTTCCTGCACCAAGCGGTGAGTACTTGTCATTATTTTGTCAATACATAGAATCTTGCAAAATAAATATTATTGTGACACGCTTGTTAAGCAAAATAGTTCTCTCAGTATAACACATTTCTGTCTTTGGGGGATGTCACTTTTCTGAATGATTTTAACTGTTGGGTGGGGGGGGGAGAGTTAATTTAATTAATTCTTATAAATCCTACAATGTAAATTTTTTTCTGCCTGCTCTGAAAAGGGTTCACATCTGATTACCTGGGTGAATTTCAAAGAGAGTTGAACTCTGTTGTCCTGAAGGACATGCGATCCAATAAGGACAACATCTCTGTCACAGTGTTGGCTGTGGACATTACCCGCAAAGAGAGTAAGTACAAGCAAATGCTCATGTGCATTTGTTCACTGAATATAATTGGGTAAAGGAATTTCTTTGATCACATTTTTTGTGAACAGAGAAGGCTGATCTTACTTGCAAGTCATTTGATGATAAATGTACTTGCAAAGTGTCTATCATAATTCTTGGACTTAAACTTGTTTTTTTATTTTTTAATGCAGGCATGTATGGTTACCATGGGAAACACGTTCTGGATTTTTTGCGGATAACAATGGCGATGCCTCGTCTCATTGCCCCAGCAAAGAGGCTGCTGGAGCAGGGCTTCAAGTTTGGGCCTTTCCCCATCCAGGTTTACCAATCCTTTGAGGCCAACATAGATTTTGAGATAAGGTGTGTGTTTGTGCGTAACGGTGAAAGATTGAGGTTCTTTTTGCAAATTTTATTGTGATTGGCTTTGTCATCAAAAGGCATGGCATTGTGTTAAATTTAAAGATGTAATTATTTAAAGTCTGAAAAGGTTGTGACAATAGACATGACATTCATGTCTAAATTTAATTGTGTGCTTCTAACTCACGCAATGACCACAGAAGAAGGGAAAAGGCAACAATTAAGACTAGAGAAGATCATCAATTTAGCTGCATGAGACTGCACACAGAATGTTTTCTTGGCTCATGTAAGCAGACAAATTATTGTGGACTCGCCACACTGTTATATCTGGCTACCTGCCTGCATTGGCTGCTAGCTTAATGCAACCTGTGGTGCATGCAAGATAACCAAAGAAAACAGAAACGTGGAGATGCATCTAATAATTGTATGTTGTTATTTCTGAGATGTATGTAACTCCAGAATATATTCATTCAAGATTTATTTATTTATGAAGTCAAACATGGTGTTTGTTCTTGCTTTTCTCAAGCTAAACAGGGTGTTCACAGTTTTTAGTCCTCATGATTTATTCCATAGCCATATTCTTATATTGTTGGGTTATTATATATTATTTGTCTGCTGACGTGTACATAAGCATGGGCAACATGGACATCTCACTAATTTTATTCATGACAAATGTAGCTCTAGGTCATGAAGACATCAGGGGAATTTGTTGCGACTAACAATGTTTTTGTAAATATATTTCTCACAAACCGATGACTAAAAGCCACACTAAAGCGGTATTTTTCAGCTTAATGAGCCTCTCTGTGTTGTCAGGTTTATGGTGGACAGTGATGTGGTGGGATGCTGCTGGATTGAACTTCCCAAAAGCAAGTACAGAGTGCGTGAAGAGAAGAGCATGGGGTGCACGGATGCTCGGTACCCAGGCAAGGTAGGTTCAGTTCACATCTTAGATGTTGCATGACACAATCTGGCCAGTCAGTAGAACAAATGGCTGTGATGCTGAAGGGGAGTGCCTTCATATGCAGTTAGTTCTGCATGCTTTAACCAACGGTGTTTGTTTTTCTCCCCTGTTTTCGTCCTTCAGGAGTCCTTGTGTCAGTATGAAGTGGATGTGGGATGGAGAGATTTGATAAGGCATCCTGCAGAAGGAGACTGGCAAAGGATTGCGCCACTCAGGATCCTTAGCTTTGACATTGAGTGTGCAGGAAGAAAAGGTGGGTTTCTTTCTTGCTCATATTCTTACAAAACAGCATGCCAACTATAACCCTAACCTACTTTTTGTCTATGAGACCTCATCATACTTGATGAGATGCAGAGTTTGAGTCTGGTGTCAACTCTTTTCTTTCTAGGAATCTTCCCAGAAGCAGACAAAGACCCTGTAATTCAGATAGCATCTATGGTGCAGCGGCAGGGTGAGACAGAGCCCTTCATTCGCACTGTGTTCACTCTCCAGTCCTGCGCCAGCATCGTGGGCTCTCAGATACTGTGCTTTACACAGGAGAAACAGCTACTGCAGGTATACACACTGGCTTCAGTAAGACACTGATAAACATACATTTTTTGACATGTTTTCCTTGCTCCCTTTTTTAATGTTTTGGTGATCATCTGCCATGTTATTCTGTTTCTGTTTACATCTCTGTGAGCAGAGCTGGGCGGAGTTTTTGAGAACTGTGGACCCAGACATCATCACTGGTTACAACATCCAAAATTTTGACTTTCCTTACTTGATCGACAGGGCAGCTGCTTTAAAGGTTAGATGGAGCCACATTAGTCTACTACTTCCATGCAATACCAAGGCCTAAAATCATCAGATTAAGAGTACTGCACATAAATACTTAAGCATGCAATAATGTATTTGTAGTAAATACTTCAGATATCCCCTTTCTCTTTGGTGTAAGGCATTCCTGTTTTCCCCTTTTTACTCAAGAAAACATGTTCTTTGTTTTCAGGTGAATTTATTTCCTTACCTCGGCCGAGTGCGAGGCATCAAGACAGTCTTGCGAGAACTAAACTTCCAAAGCAAGCAGATGGGCCGCAGAGAGAACAAGAGCATTAACATGGAGGGCCGGGTTCAGTTTGATCTCCTGCAGGTCAGCTTCAATGGCAGCAACAGCAATCATAACTTTAACATTATTTAAGTTACACAGTTAGTATGTATTGCATTGCTTGTGTTAATGCATTTTCAGGAAAAGACACTGCTCAGTCTGATTGGTGTGTTTCTCTCAGGTTCTTCTCAGGGACTATAAACTGCGCTCATACACACTGAACGCAGTGAGTTTCCACTTCCTGCAAGAGCAGAAAGAGGATGTGCAGCACTCCATCATCACTGATCTGCAGGTAAAGCACAAACCAGTAACCTTGTTGCATCTCAAAGAGAGCTGTTAATCATTAAGAGCTCTGCAGATTAAAATGGCCTTCCCCCTTTTTTCTTCCAATCACAGAATGGCAATGAACAAACACGTCGTCGGTTGGCTGTCTACTGCCTGAAAGACGCCTACCTCCCACTGCGCTTGCTGCAGAAGCTGATGTGTGTGATTAACTACATGGAGATGGCCAGAGTGACAGGTGTGCCTCTCACCTACCTGCTATCAAGAGGACAGCAGATCAAAGTTGTCTCTCAGCTGCTGCGACAGGTAATAAAGTCAAACACATGGAACATTTACTGTATGTGTTACGTGTGGATTTAAAGCTGACAACTGAAAGTGTCTGCATGTTTAGGCCATGAAACAGGACCTGGTCATGCCTGTTGTAAAAGCAGGAGGAGGAGAAGACTACACTGGAGCGACTGTCATTGAGCCAGAGAAAGGGTATGTATATTGGTTTATGTGAGTGTATGACTCCTCTTCTCTTGGTGCTGATGGTTTGGTACGGCAAGCTTCTCATCACCACCGTCTTCTCTGTACAGGTATTACAGCGTCCCTATTGCCACCCTGGATTTCTCCTCCTTGTATCCGTCCATCATGATGGCTCACAATCTGTGCTACACCACCCTGCTGCAGAAAGGCTCAGCAGAGAGACAGGGGTCAGCAATTATTTTAAAATGTGTGGTTATATTGAAAGTCCACAAGACTCATGAAATGTATTGCTGAATTCATGCCACTTTCTTACAGTAAGTGTTATGAACTGAATGTGACTTGTCGTATATTTTTAACCAGCCTACAGGCTTATTTTGGTTATAAAATTTGACTTGAAACATATAGACACAATGGCGTGGCTTTTCAGATCTTCAGTGATTTTTTTTTTTGTTTTGTTTTTTTTTTTTTCTTAATGGCTAATAAAAAACAAACACTTAAATGTTTTTTATATCTAAAATAATTAACTAATATCTGAAGAGGTTTGTCAAAATAATGAGCTAATATCTGAAGTGTTTGTGTCTTCAGCCTCTCACCAGAGGACTTCATCAAGACTCCGACTGGTGATATGTTTGTGAAGAGCTCTGTGAGGAAAGGACTCCTACCTGAGATCCTGGAGAATCTGCTGTCTGCCAGGAAGAGGTTTTAATTATTTAAATAAATCACAAAATCAAACAAACTGGAGAGAAAAAGTTAGCAATTCTGTAGATGGTTCCACTGTACCTTTTTAAAATGGAAGTTGCTGCCAAGCCTAAATATATAAAATAGATGATTTTGCTTTGTTCAGCATTCCGTCTCCGCTTATCCCATCTGTCCACAGGGCCAAAACAGAGCTAAAGAAGGAGACTGACCCTTTCAAAAGGCAGGTGCTGGATGGCCGACAGCTCGCACTCAAAATCAGTGCAAACTCTGTCTATGGATTCACAGGGGCTCAGGTGGGCAAGCTGCCCTGCCTAGAGATCTCACAGGTGAGCTCTTGACTCTGTGTCTCATGCTAGTTTTAAAGTCCAACTAAATTTACATTTTCTTTTTGTCTGAAACAGCATACATATCTGCTGTGTAAATCACATGTCTTGTGTTCTCCTTTTTTAAGAAAAAAATCTGAAACCAAAATGGGGGAAATTTATATCTATTCTTTTGTTTTTCTCATGACAACCCTTAGTTTTGCATTAATTCAATGTGATACCTTTAGATATACGTCAGCCTGCTACAAAACACAAGACTCAACAACCCACATAAGCTTTCCTGCTAATCTCTTTCTTATCTAACTAACATACATAAACACACGTCCTGCACCTAAGCTGGTTGAACAAGCAAGCAAACAAACACACAAATAAACAAACAGACAAAAAGTTCACTGGTGAAAAGTGCACTGCCAACATTAGTTTTTATGCTAGATAGCTAACTAGCTACTCAGCTGCAGTACATTAAACCGCATGTAAATGTCACTTTGGTTTGGTTAGTTGCTGGTGTGGTCCTTACTCTTCAATACAACTAATAACAGGCTGTCATTTAACTTATTAAATGTTTACAATTCTGGCCCAACCCGACTATATTTCATTTATGCTGCATGATGCTGTCCCCATTTCCCTTGTCGTTATTCATTTCACTGTTCTGCACAGATGTGAAGTCAGGGCACAGACAAAGATGTAGAGCAAACATAATTGTTGCAATAGAAACCACAGAACAGGTGGAAATCACAAAGAGTGTGAAGATGAATAACAGCAGGCTGTGTTTCTTGATGTTTTGTGGAGGGTTTACTTACTTAGTTACACCCTCTGAGAGAGCTAAGAAGAGAACTGCTGCCTTTTACATGAGCCATTTTAGGATAAAATGCTTTGGTTAATGGCTAATATTTTCCCCAGACATTAAAAGTCATGGTCTGTTATGTGTCTGATGTTTTTGCTCCTTGGCCAATGAAAGTGCATTCTAACAGCACAAATCATTTAGTTTAGAACTTATTTAAATCCTTTTTTTTTTTTTTCACATTTAGAGTGTCACAGGTTTTGGAAGACAAATGATCGAGCAAACTAAACAGTTGGTGGAGTCCAAGTACAACATTTCCAATGGTTACCAAGGTGATGCCAAGGTGAGAAATGCATGTAGCTACGCCCCACCAATACTGACCCAAACCTTATGAGTTAAGATATCAGCTTAGTATACTGTAGATTGTAAAATACTTGAGCTGACTAAAAGTATGAAACCTACTATCTGATGTTTTCAATGGATCCCCTTTATGTAAATGTTGTCTAAATGTTTTTACTTTTGTCATTTAAAGGTAATTTATGGGGACACAGACTCTGTCATGGTTAAGCTTGGAGTAGCTACGGTGAGGGAAGCTATGAATATTGGGACGGAGGCAGCCGAGTGGGTATCGTCCCATTTCACACCGCCCATCAAACTGGAGTTTGAGAAGGTACCATTTCAGTCTACTGGATTTATCAAAGCACTTGTCCCAGTAATTTTATCATCCCTGGTAGTTCTTGATTAAGCTCTTGAGTTTGTATTTGAGAATCAGCTAACTAGTTCATAATGTAAGAGCCAGAATTTGGGACCACAGGGGAGTTGAAGCATTCTCCCAGCTAACTGGAGCTCATATGTGTCACTTCCTCAGGTGTACTACCCATACCTACTGATCAACAAGAAGCGCTATGCTGGCCTCTATTTCTCCACCAGTTCAGACACACATGACAAGATGGATTGTAAAGGTATTGAGACCGTCCGCAGAGACAATTGCCCTCTGGTGGCTAACCTCATCAACACCTGTCTGCAGAGAATACTCATAGACAGGTACACACATTCTGTACATAATGCATTATCAAGTTATCCAGTGATTCCATCCATTTCATAATTTCATCTTTAATTTTGTTTGAAATATTTAGTTTCAATTTTTGGTGTCCAAAAAGATCCAAACTTATATGGCTGAATCTTTACCACACTATGAGTGGTTAATTTGTTATTAAAGTAATCACAGCTGATGTGATGTTTCGTCAGGGATCCCCAGGGTGCTGTAGCTCATGCTAAAGAAGTGATCTCAGACCTACTGTGCAACCGTATCGACATCAGCCAGCTTGTCATCACCAAGGAGCTAACGCGCACCGCCCAGGAGTATGCTGGCAAACAGGCACACGTGGAGCTGGCCGAGAGGTCTGTGACCACACACCGATACATCTCATTTCAAATTATACTCCATGGGAAAATGTTTGTGTGTGATATGAGTAAGCTGACCCCCAAATTGATGTTTTACAGGATGAAGAAAAGAGATGCTGGCAGCGCCCCGAACTTGGGAGACCGAGTTCCATACGTCATTATTAAGGCTGCAAAGGGAGTAGCAGCATACATGAAGTCAGAGGTCTGTGGTGTCCTCTGTCATTGTCTGTTAATAATTAGATTTTTCTTATTATACATGCTTAATCCCAAGGGTAATCCTTATCCTTCCACATGTCGCTTTAGGACCCGATCTTTGTGCTGGAGAACAACATTCCTATAGACACACAATACTACCTGGAGCAGCAGCTGTCCAAACCCCTACTGAGAATATTTGAGCCAATCCTGGGAGAGAGCAAGGCAGAGAACATCCTGCTCAGTGAGTTTACAAACACACACATCATAGTCTTGTTAATGCAATGTACTATTTCTATTAGCTGACACTTGTTTTCCTCACATATTTGCATATTAGTTAAATGATAAGCTGAGTTAGTTGATTAACGCAAAGTTACTTCTAAGATAAAACTTTAAGATACCAAAAATGATTCATTAAGCAATCTATCATTTTAGTAATCTATAAAATATTTGAACATCAAAACAATCACAGTTCATCTTTCTGTGTATCATTACTGACATTATAACAAGTGTCAAAGCTGCACAGTTCAACCATAAATCTTATAAACTACATTAGTGTCCCAAAAGATATAATATAGATTTGCTAGTTGTGTTATCTTCCCAAGCTTTGAAACTTAACATTGCTGTTGATTTTCTGCTGTCTTTCAGAGGGTGACCACACGCGCTGCAAGACTGTGTTAACCTCGAAGATCGGGGGCCTCATGGCATTTGCTCAGAAGAGAAGCACCTGCATTGGCTGCAAAGCTGTGCTCAAGACGGATGGTGTGTGCTCACATTTCTAAGATATTTTTTCCTACTCTCCACCTAATGAGGTTAGGTACCACATTTTGGATGGGAGCGGCTTTATATTTGTGACATCTAACATGTGTGTCATTGCAGCGGCTGTGTGCGATTTCTGTAAGAAGAAGGAGTCTGAACTGTACCAAAAAGAGGTAGGCAAAATGCCAGATGACTTATGTTGGTTTTCATCACTAACAGGGCTACGTTTGTTTGATTAAAGTACCAGGTCTGACAATATTTGAAGAAAAGCATTAATGTCTTATTTGTAATCAATGATTGTCTTAGAGGTAATCATCATGTTGCCCTCTGGCGGCTCCTCAGAGCTCATGGATTTTGATATCAAATGTAATTTAATTATTGCTGCTAGTGTGCTGTTCCAGTAAAACAGAACTGATCAAATTTGTTTAAGAATTACGGGGTTAATATCTGAAAACATGCCCAATGAGTTTCTAACATTTAGGTTGTTTATGACAGATCTTTCACCTCAGCACGCTGGAGGAGCGCTTCTCTCGCCTGTGGACTCAATGTCAGCGTTGTCAGGGCTCCCTCCATGAGGATGTGCTCTGTACCAGGTACATATACAGTACATGTGTGGACATACTTATTAGAACTGTTTACTGCAGAATTGTGGCTGAGCACACAGTAACACTGTCTCTCCTGACTTCTCTGCAGTCGGGATTGTCCCATCTTTTACATGAGAAAGAAGGTCCAGAAAGATTTGGATGACCAGAGTAAGCTGGTGGATCGTTTTGGATGGTGAGAGGCACACACACGCTCAATCTTTATGTGCCTCATTTCAGATGACCATGCACTCACTGTATTTTTTTCCTGACTTTGGGTGCTTGTATAAATGCATATATATCACACTATTTCTATGTTTTTCTATATTTCTGTTTTTGTATAATAAAATCAAATCAATCTATTCATGTATCTTTACTTATTTAAAAATCTTTTATATTCAATTTCATTTATAGGATCAAATCATAAGAGTTATCTCAAGACACTTTACAGATAGAGTATATGTAGACCACACTATGACTAGAAATAGTTGTAATAGTTTATGGCGTAGCAGGGCACTGTATTGGAAGTGGCTAAACACAGAATGCTGAAACCCACACCATAGAGTAAGTGTACATGGGCAAAGAGGTTTACGGTGTTTGTACATTCCCTTATCTTAACGTCAAAGTAAAGCGTAACATTTTCGGAAATGAAAAGAGGAACTTGATTTCCATCCTCTTTAGCGGTATTGTCATTCCTACCTCCAGTGATGTGGCACCTCAGAACAAAAACCCTATTGGTAACTTTTAATGGCACAAACTAGATGTAGTGTTTGTTCTTCTTTCTTGAAAGTTATAAAAAGATGAGGTCTCTATCAGTAATTACAAGTCAGATCTGGCATAAAGGAAGCACATTCTTTACATAGTTTGTGTGTGAGACAAGTTCTTCTTATGCATCTCTTTTCAAAATACATTTGACCTTTTGAAAACCTTACCAGGAAATAACCACCTTGGATAAATAAAACAGACAAGACATTAAAGCTGAAGACATTTACTTGTCCATTACAGCAGAGTGCATTAAAGAGTTTACATTGCTGTCTGTGAGAAACTTGAACATTTTAGAATTACCTTACTCCGTTTAACAATGGAACAGCATTAAGTTCAGATAAGAGGAAGCTGCTGGTTTAACACCATAGCAAAGTAGGAATCCTTAATAGATGGATTCACTTCTAAGCAGAATGCAACTGAAGTTAGTTCATTAAACTTCGATATATTTTTAGTAAATATGTGGACAGCAGTTTCTTAATGCAGAAGTTTTTAAACTGGATGATGTGGTTTATTTTGCTACAAAAATAGAAATGTAACAATCCATGACATTTAGGGTTACAGTAAAAGTCAAAGAGGACAAACACTGCTATAAAAAAGAAAAAAAGATGCCCTAGTGAATATCCTTATCCAGCATGATCAAATAACACAACTGTCGCTGTGTCTGTTAAATACTGGTTTCAGCATCAGTGTGGTTTAAATGTATGTAGTACCACATAACCACCAACAACACTGACTGACATAAAAAACTGCATTGAAAGTGGACTTTGGAATAAAGTGTGACTGTGTGGAACAAACAGCAGGGCTGACACTTCAAACTACAAGTTAATGATGGGCGGCAGATCTCAACCCGTCATTGGAAGCAGCTCTCAGTCTGCTATTCCTCAGTTATTGATACAACACTATATTCCTGAGTAAACTTTTTAAATGGCACAAACTAATGCTAAATTCTACAATAAAACTAATAGGAAATGAATAAAGTGCACCTAGGAGTCTGGAACACAATTTTGTGGCTTTGTTACTGTGGTGATCCTATCCTGCTACAGCCTTTTCATTGACAAATGCCCTTTGTGAGAAGAGAAAAAAAATAAAAATAAAGGATGTTGCTGTTGTGTTTCAAGCAGCAAAGGACACACTTACCTATGAAAACGCATGCGGGGAAGACAACAATTTGTTTTCTTCAAACTTTCAAAAAGGTTTTTACCAATCATCTGGAAGCAAAGCGTTTTCACAAGTAAACAGTGCCCGAGTAAATATGACACTTTTTCTATGTAATTTGTGGGACTTTGTGAAGTTAGATGTTTACTAAGCAAAACTTTCACCTCCCTTTAACGTGTTGAGTCCTGGAACAATTTTGGATTTGGACTGAATGCCTCACCTGATGTGACAGTGCAAAGTGCAGTGAAGCACGACTGAACACCTGCCCCCTTGAAAAATTCAACAGGAGCTGAACAGTCTTTAAAAACACTGGCTAGACAAAATTAGAATAGAATTAGTAAAAAAAAAAAAAAACACAGACTGGAATTAAGTTTGCACAAATGCTGACCTTAACCAAAAAAAAAAAAAAATCATTTTAAAACTGCAGTTTCTAGTTGTTTGGTCACTGAACAAAACAAACTGAATTCACAGCGTTAAACGGACACTGCACACTGGATGAATAAATGGCAAATACTGTAAGTGGAAACTGTGACGGCATTAAAAAAAAAAAAAATGGATTTTGCCATGTCTGCTTCCCTGTCTGGAGCTGTGCTGGACATCTCCAACATGACAGGGGGTGCAGTGTGTGTGAGCGTGAAACAAGTGCTGTGAGAGATGTGCTGGTGTGTGTGGTTTGCTATAGTATTGCACAACGTCTCTGAGTGTTTTTCTTGCTCTTCTTGTTGCTGCGGTTGGTCTCCTTATATCTTCTAATCTCCCGTACCAGTGAATAGAAAGCTTCCTCCACGCCCTGCAAGACAGAAATATTTTTTACACAAAATTAAGATTAAAATTTGTCTAATGATATTTTGGTAATTCAAAGTTTTATTTTAGACATTGATTTGCAGCTATTTACTCAAACAAGGCTAATGCATGAATCATTGCAAATGGAATACTGGTGTTACGGTCATTCCTACGTACCTGTCTGGTTTTTGCAGAAGTCTCGACAAATGGTACTCCGTAGCTTCGTGCCAGCTCCTGCGCCTGCCGCGACTCCACTGCGCGGGTACCCAGGTCGCTCTTATTCCCCACCAGCACCATGGGAACACTGTCACTATCCTTCACCCTGTTGATCTGCTCTCTGAGGAGGAGACACATGCAACAGCACCTAAGAGACTGAGGCCACCCTACTTTTATCTTTGCAGAACCCTAATTTTCAGTACTGCTTTATGTATTTGGATTAGATCAAAAATGTGAACCCGACTCTAGTGTATTAACAGCCCCAAAGAACTTGTGACCACGCTAAGCACATCTATAGATATGTGGTACAGATATCTACAAGAGCAGTTTCTGCTGATCCGGAAGCAGCCTTTGTAATGCTAGACTGTCTGTACCAGCACAATACACTAAACACAGCTGAATTACTGACCATGCCAAGTGAAACACACACTATTTGAATAGATTATTATTACTATGATTATTATTCATCCCTTGACCACAGTATTGTTTCCACTTCTTTCTTTTGGGATTTATTACTGATCCTGGTCTATGGTGGTGTGTACTTGCGAGCCACAAAGCATCTTTTACCTGTAGAGGTGAACGTCCTCAAAGGACTTGATGTTGTTGATCGCAAACACACAGAGGAAGCCTTCTCCTGTCCTCATATACTGGTCCCTCATGGCACTGTACTCCTCCTGACCTGCAGTGTCCAGGATGTCCAACAGACAAGTCTCTCCATCAATCACCACCTGTTTTCTGTAAGAGTCCTGTAACACAGCATTGACATAATCATGTAGGCGTGACCAAACACGTCGGCCAAGAAGGCAAGGCAGCTTTATTTATATTGCACATTTCAGCAACAGGGAAATTCAAAAGGGCTTTACATAAAACATTGAAAAGCAGTTGAAAACAATGAAAAACATGATTTAAATAGAATATAAAAAAACAGATCAAATAGAATAAGACAGGTATTCAAAAAACAATAATGAAAGTAACTGTGCAGTGTAAGAAATAAACAGTGACTTAATTTCAGGTAAAAGTCCTCAGCCTTGATTTAAAAGAACAGAGTTGCTGCGGACCTGAAGTTTTCCAGGAGTTTGTTCCAGGTATGTGGTGCATAATGACTGAATGCTGCTTCTCCTCGTTTACTCACGACTCGGAGGACAGAAAGCAGACCTGTCCCAGACGACTTGAGAAGTCTGGATGGTTCATAATGTAGCAGCAGATCAGAAATGTATTTTGGCCCTGAACCACTCAGTGCTTTATAAACCAACAGTAGTATATTGAAATCAGTTCTTTGAAGGATAGGATAACAGTGTAAAGACCTCAGGGCTGTAGCGATGTAAACCATTTACTTGGTCTTGATTTTTTTAGGGAGACCAGTAAATACACCGTTACAGTAGTATAGTCTAGTAAAAATAAAAGCATTGACAAATTTCTTTTTTTTTTTTTCAATCCTGCAACACAAGTCCTTCGATCCTTGATATATTCTTAGTGATATTAGGCTCACTTTGTAATTGTCTTAACGTGGCTTTTGTAATTCAGCTCTGAGTCCATGACTTACAACAAGAAATCTCACAATGGATTGCATCATGTTATTTCCTTTGGTGTTTTTTAAAGTCACACTGCTGCGTAGCAACAAGACCTTGCTGAGTGGAAAGTATGGTAATCAATATGCATAAATGTATTTTAACACTGTCTAAAAATCTAGATTTACATCCAACTTGTGTGCATTTTTGGGCAACAATGTGAGAAAATAAGATATTGCTCAGCAGTGTTATCACTGTTGATTTATATCTGTTAGCAAAAATGATCTGAAAACTTTAATGGGTTCTACCAAGTTTTAGTTAAAATGAACATTTAGAGGGTTCTAGCAGGTTTCACAGGTCTTCCTGTCTGATGTTGCTGTAGATTTGTGACTGTATGTGTTTGCTATGGTACCATTTTGCATAGTGATGCTTTACTATGCTGCATTTATTTGACATATTGTTTTACTATTTTATTTAGTAAATTTTACTTTGCAGATTAAGATTTTAGATATAAACCATATGATTAGTTTACAAAACAAAAACTGCCTGGCAGTATATGAAGCAGTTCAAATGAGTTTCAACCTTGACCAGCTAAAACATTGTATAATAATCATAATAATAATAATGATAATAATACTAAAATGCAACGTATAATGTTATGACTCTGACAGGAGCAATTCTGTATAATAAATACTTTTGATATTTAAGTATGTTTTGTTGACAATACTTTGATGGTTTTAAGGTTAGTTTTTAATGCAGGACTGCTACTTGAAATGTACTATTTTCACGTTTGTCTAGCTACAGTAACTTAATTTAGTTATTTAGTAGTACATGTAGTGCCCATTCCACGTTGACTTATAAGACACCACTTATTGTTGCACTGGCAAAACATTTTTTTGGAGAAGAACATAACACCTACATATAAAATTAAAATGCAAAGAAATAACTTTGTATAAATAACCTTCAGCTTTGATAAACAATTGTATATAGGAAGTGCTTCTTCTTCCACCACTTCTTACAACATAAGGGAGACATCGTATCCTGTGTCGGTTAATATCCACTCACACTAACACTCTACATATGATTTTGCTGCGATTGTTGAAAACGATCCAAAATAGTTAACAAGAATAACTCACATTGTTGTACACATAATACTGGCCATGTAGTTACGTGGTAAACTCTAGATTATGTTTAATTACATTTAACTTGATCCAGGACACGGTGTGTAATGGTAGTCTCTCACCTCGATGGTTGGATCATATTCATCTACGAAGTGGTTCTGGATGAGCTGGATGGTGAGAGCGCTCTTCCCCACACCTCCTGCCCCGACCACCACAAGTTTGTACTCGGTCATGCCTGGAAAGGATCAAAACCAGCAGGTAGCAGTGATTTCAGATCGGATTAGCCGATTATCATGTGAACATGAACAAATCAAAACCTCTTCCTCCCTACACTGACATGGCGAAGAGACTGACCTAGTTTTAAGTCGTTAACGTTACTTGTCTTTATGTTAAGTCTTCCTTATAATGACTGAATCGATATAAATGAGTGCTAGTGGTAGAAGTGGGAACTCTTTAAACGTACTTACCTTTATGTAGGGGTTATAGCACTCTGTGAAATGATAGCTGAGTTAACGAATGGATAAATGAGATTAGCTTGCTACATTACGTTAGCCTAAAACGATTTCCTTATTCAAAACACTTGTGGACGAACTTCACGATCTATTCGCAACTTGTTTTCCTCACTAGAATTACGTGTGAAAATACAAACCACAGTTTGTGAAGCTACTAGTAAAAATCTAACTTCATATAATGAATAAATTAAAGGCGTGAATCCGGGCAAGTTCCTATTTAGTCTATCGTGGCTCATTGAAAGGAGAGCGTTATCGTTTTAATCCTCTTCGTCAAACAACCAATGAACTGACGGCATGCAGACTGACGTCGTAACGGTCCAATCCAAATGGAATTTTAGCTTGTAGCCCTGCCCAAATATAGAAACTCTGTCCAATCATTAACAAGAGTAGCCATAATTGGGCGTGACCAGATTGATCTTCTCAACCATAGAAATCAATGCTAATAAAAATCAGTAAGGGCTTTCGTACTCATGTAAGTACTAACTGAATCTTTATTATAAACAGTTCCAAAGTCTATGAATTGATGCATCATGTAATACATTCCATTAAACCGCTCTGCAGTAACTACCATCTTTGTGAATGTTATACCTACATTTTATTGCGAGACTTATCAGTGTCAGTATGGTGTCTTTCTTGACACTGACACCCGGGCGTAGTTAGAACCATAGACATATGACATTTATATGTCTATGGTTAGAACCATAAACAGTTAAAGAAAGGTCAGAACTATATAGAATCAGCGCCCATCTGAATTACATATCTATATAAAGGGCACTGCATAGAATGAGTGGCCACTGCCCCCCAGTGGCCACAGTACGCAATGACAGTATTACATTTAAATTCGTGCCTAATAATGCACAGTAATAATGGTCATTATTACAGTTCTTGCCGATTGTTTACACGTTGAAATCAAGTATTACACAATTATTAAAATCTTACACTTAATGAGAAAAACATTGGCTCAGATGTGCACCACTATAACTACAATGTCAGCCTCACCCTTTTACCAAAACAATACACAGAGTAATTTGCAACAAAATGAAACACACTTTTATACATTAGACACAGAAGTATAACATAAGGTCACTTCCTTACAATTCCAAAGCACTGTCAAATGACCACACATATAATCTGTGAAACACAGCCATCAGATGCGCGTGATTGCTTAATTGTAGACATATCAATCAGGTTTAAGCACTATAATAATGTAGCAGGTATGTCTAGTATTTTCTGTACTGTACTTTTTTTTAGTTTTTTTCAGATCTTTATATATTTTTTTTTTACTCTAATTGTAACCTGCACAAATACGGCATTTTATGTTTGTCTGTTGTTTGCTGAGCTAACAGTGTTATACACACCTAGTACTGTAGCATGAAAACTGTTTTGTTGGGATTCTCCATGTTGACTGATTTGGGTATATGGAGAGAAATAAATAATATTTTCCTCAGTCTGCAGCATTGGTCTTGTGTTTAGTGAACTTGTATATTTGCACTTTCTCCGTGTACATTTACAGTACTCTAATCACTGAGAAGTAGAATTGCTAAAAGGGTTTTATATTATCAACAGCAGTGTGTGACTGGTTAAAACAGAATTAAGTCATACGAAATATGTGTTTCATTTGGTAACAAAATATGTTTTTTTTAATAAATTAGTGTATAGTGTTGCATTTTGCAAATGGTCTGAGGTGTTCTGCTAATTGGGTGTGTGGCTGTGCTAATGTGTGGTGTATTGAAATACGGGTCCCTGGTTACAAACAGTGCTTAAGCAGTCAAAAAAATAATAACCATAAAATAAAACTGTAATAACAATATGGTCAAGTCATTATTTGTGCGAATATTACAAATAACCAAGTATATTTAAAATCACAAATTTGTATTTACTGTCCTCTAGTGGTCACATGTAGGAACTACAACATTCATTTAAAGTTGTGGCTAATGCCTTAATGTGGCAAAACTGGATTGTTGGCATAATGGCGTAAGAAGAAGAAGAAAATGTGGAAATGGTTCTAATTAATGTATATTTAAAAAGTTGAATAACACCAACATTTTATGGAAGTTCTGTAAAAGCTGATGCCAAACTGAATTGCCGCTTTCAATTTGGATGAATATATATTTCATATTTTATTTAACATTTACAGGTTGTGTGAAACTCTTAATGAATAAAAGATGTGAAACATTAAGGTTTAAATAAATCTGTAAATAAGACAGCAGCTCAAGGAGAATAAATAGCTGAAAAAGTGGGAAAGGTATGAAGGAAGCAATATAAAGAGTAAGAAATGAAAGACACATAAACAGAAAGATTTGGATAGAGAGCCCCCGGTTTGACCTGGTATTAAAATCCTGAGTGATCGGATCACAAGTAGACAGCTTTAAGTACAGGAGTAAATGCAATCAGGATGGTTTGAGAACGCATTGAGATCCAATTATTTAGACCACGTTTGGTGGTGGACTGGCAATATTGTCCAGAAATATAAATATAAAGTAAAAAGATTGGGGGCATATTAGAGATTTGCATAACTGACATTATGTGCTTTTGCCCAGAAATGTTGAGAATGTTTTACAAGGGCTGTCAATGAAGGGATGCTTGTGGCTCTTGTGGCTATTTGTGTCTCTCGTCATTTGGAGGAACACAGAGCCAGATTGCTTATCTGAGGCTATGATGGCTAAAAGCAGACAAGTATATCTACGTTATAAAAAGTCACTTGAAAAAGTCATAACAAAGTCCTAGTATAGTATTTTGAAAAAAGTGATGAAAAGGTCATATGTTAAAAAAAAGTCATAAAATCATAATTTAGTTGGCAAAAAGAGCTGTTAAAAAGTAATTGTATAGTATGATGAAAACAGTCATAGTAAAGTGTGTCGAAAAAAGTCATAAAAAAGTCAGTATATTTTATCAAAGAATGTTTGGAAGAAAATGCAAACTCCACACAAAAGAACCTATGCCATGAATTGTCAAAGTATTGTATGTTGAAAAAAAAGAGATAACAAAATTGCAGTGTAGTATATTGGAAAAAAAAATCATAGCATAGTATGTCATAGTATAGTATGTCAAAAAAGGAAAAAAGTCAGAAAAAAGACTGAAAGAAGTCATGGAATAGTAAACAGAATAGTATATCCAAAAAAATGATAGTCATATATAATGTTGAATATTGTCATTGTCAAAACAGTCAACAAAAGTCGTAGTATGTCAGAAAGTGTCATTGTATAGTACAGTATGTCTAAGAGTCATAGTGCAATATGTTGAAAAAGTCATAAAAAGGTCATAGTATAGTACAGTATAAAAGTGAAAAAAGTCATAGTATAGAATGTCGTAGTAATTGCAAAATCATAGAATAGTATGTTGAAAAAAGTGATGAAAAAGTCATAATAAAGTCAAAGTATAGTTTGTCGAAAAAAATACAAATTGGTATTGTATGCAGAAAAAAGTCATAAAAAGGCACCGTACAGTATACAAAGTCATAGAATAGTATTTCAAAAAAAGTGATAAAGTCATAGTATAGTCTGTCGCAAAAAGTGATAAAAGTCATAGTGTAGTATGTCTAAAAAAAGTTATTAAAAAGTCATAGTTTAGTTATCAAAAAAGTCGTATTATAGTATAACGATACAAATTATAAAAAAAGTCATAGAAAAGTCATTGTATAATATGTTGAAAAAAGTCACAGTATAGTATGTTGAAAATAGGGATAAAAAAGTCACAGTATTGTGTGTTAAAATAGTCATAAATATGTGTATAGTATCTAGATAAAAGTCAAAAAAATGTATCGTATATAATTAAAAAGTCTTAGAATAGTATGTGGAAAAGATCAGAAAAAATCATAGTATAGTTCATCAAAAATTGTCAATGTATAGTATATCAAAAAAGTCATTAAAAAGTCATAGTATGTCACAAAAAATCTTAAAACGGTATGTCAAAAAAAGTCATAGAACTGTATGTAAAAGAAAACATGAAAACATCATAGTATAGTGTCTTGAAAAACTCATAAAAAAGTCTAGTATAATGTGTCAAAAAAAGTCACAGTGTTGTATGTCGGAAAAAGTCATAGTATAATATGTTGAAAAAGGCACAGAAAGATCATAGTAGATAGATTTATTCATTTATTTGATCAATAAATTTTCACATTTCTGTAAATGTGCCAGTGTTAGCCAGTCAGCTAATTTTCAACTGTAGTCCTAATTACCTAGCATGCATGTCTTTATGGTGGGAAGAAACCTGAACACCTACACAAACACGGGGAGAACATGCAAACTTCAAACACTCCAAACTCCAGGGCTGGAACAACCTGGATTCCATCCCAGAACCTTCTGGGTGCGAGGCAGAACCACTGACCTAACCACCGTGCTCCCTAAGGTCACTGATGTTAAAGTATGTTATGGTGAAAAAAGGCACAAAAGCTACAGTATACTATATAAGTATAGTATCTGGAAAAAATCATAATGTATTATGTTTAAAAAGAGTGATGAAAAAGTTATAGTAAAGTATGTCGAAAAAAGTCAACAAAAATTGTATAATAGATGTAGAAAAAAAAGTTTTAAAAAATCATAGTATGTTATAAAAAAAGGTCTTAGGATAGTATGTCAAAAAAAGTGATTCATTCATAGAAAGTCATAGTATAATTTATCAAAAATTGTCATTGTACAGTATGTTAAAAAAGTCATAGTAAGTTGTAAAAGTCGGAAAGAAGTCATAGTATAGTATGTTGAAAAAAAGTGAAAAAAGTCAGAGGGCAGTATAGAAAAAGTCATAGAATTGTATGTCAAAAGAACACATAAAACGTCATAGTATAGTAGGTTGAAAAAAGTGATAGTCTGGGATGTCAAAAAAAGTCTAAAAAACGTCATAGTATAGTATGTCAAAAAAAGTTATAACAAAACATGGTATAGGATGTGGAACAAAAGTCATTAAAAAGTCATAGTATAGTATGTCAAAAAAAGTGATAAGAAGTCATAGAATATGGAAAAAGTCAGAGAATTGTAATCCAGGTACCAAACCCCACTCCCAGCTTTGGCCTATATGGGGTCTTTAACAGACTCATTTTCCCTATGCCATGAACCACTGCCAGACCTACTATTACTACTACTACATAAAACATCATAGGCATGAAAGTCATATTATAGTATGTCATAAAAATGTTATCAAAGTTATAGTATGTCAAATTTGTTTTATCAAAGACATATTGTCATAAAAAGTCATAGTATAGTATGTCGAAAAAAGTTGGAAAAAGTCTTAGTAAAGTATGTTGAAAAAGATATACTATAGTACGCGAAAAATGTCATAGCATAATAGTATAATAGTAAAAAGGTCACAAAAACTTAATTGTACAGTATGTCAAAAAAGTCATAAAAAAGTCATAGTATAGTATGTTGAAAAAAGTCACAAAAATGTCATAGTATAGTATGTTGAAAAAAGGTGTACAAACATGGTATAGTATGTGGAACAAAAGTCATTAAAAAGTCATAGTATAGTATCTCGCAAAAAGTATTAAAAAGTCATAGAATGTAAACAATGTCAGAAAATTGTTAATTAATAACTTAATAAAATTATTAAGTCCAAAAAGTCATAAAAAAGTCATAGTATTGTACCGTATATTGGAAAACAGTCATAGTATTATATATATCGATAAAAAAGTCATAGAATAGTATGTGTTAAAAAAGTGATAAAGTCGTGGTTTAGTATGTTGAAATTTACGTTGTAGTATGTCTAAAAAAGCACAAAAACTTCATTGTACAGTCATGTCAAAAAAGTCAAAGCATAGTATGTCGAGAAAAGACACAAGAAATATAGTGAAGTTTTTGAAAAGTCATGAAAAGGTCATAAATCAGTATTCATGCAATGACAGTACGATTGTTATTATTACCGGTGTGGTCAATATCATTGATTTCCTAATTAATATTACAAACAACAGTAATATTAGCAGCGGTAATAAAACTGAATCATTTAAAGGCAAGGGATGGCTAAACTATGAATTAATGCTAATGTAGCTCCATGTGTGGTGAATGTGTACAATAGGCAACTTCTTGGTAACAAATTTTAATGTTGTGCTCGGAACTTCTTCTCACACACACACACACACACACACACACACACACACACACACACACACACACACACACACACACACACACACACACACACACACACACACACACACACAACATCATGCCCCACCCTCTGGTTCGTCATCCTTACTTCCCTTGTCTGTGACGTGGATGTTTCTCCCTTACTCTCCCACTGAGTGCATCTGCTCTCCTATCTAATCTTTGCCTAATATCACAGAGATAATCCTGCATCCATCTGTCCTGAGAGAAAGACAGAGAACTGACATTGCGCTTATGATGTAAAAAAAAAAGAACTATTTCAATGCGTCATCATGCTGTGGTTGATAAATCCTGATGAAAAGTTGTGCTGAAATAGTGACATCTTCTCAAATTGCTCACATTTTATTATAGACAAGGATATCTCACATACACATCATTTATACATAGAATATTTTGCACATTTTTGCATTATGATTATTTTCTTTTTTTCTTTTTTAACTGGTTCCCACCACACATTTCATCAAGAAGGAGGAGGACAACATTGGACTAGCCATAAATAAGACAAAGAGAAACTTGATTAAAAATACACCAATACAACACTTGAAAATAAAATTCTATACAGGAATAATCATTCACGTCTTTTAGATATTTCATTCAAAACAAAAATTTGTCTTAATCACTTTTTCAAATAATTTATTGACATACCAACACATTTTACCATTAAATCCTCAGTTTCATCAAATACAATTATTTTAACAATCCAGTAGTGTATTTTTCTCACACAAAAGTGAGCTCAATTCACAAACTCTCTATAAGGTACACAAAATCAGATTCTTGATCTGAAAAGGAGCCGCCTGCAAATGTACTTTAAATTAAAAAAAACATTGTGTGTTGGCATGACTTTTGAGTTCACACAGAGGACAGATGTTTGTTGTGTGTGCATGAACAAGTTTGATGTATATTGGCTGTATGTGCAGGCGCAGAGTTGTACTGTGCAATTTGTTTAATATGATAGTTCCTTTCCTGTATAAGCATGTTGGTGTCCTCTAAGGAGAAGAACCTCTGAATTCCCTACTCCATTACCCAGCTGTCAGTGCGTCATGATGGAGAAGGTGCTGCTTTTAAAGGACGTGTGTGTGTGTGTGTGTGTGTGTGTGTGTGTGTGTGTGTGTGTGTGTGTGTGTGTGTGTGTGTGTGTGTGTGCAAAAGGAAGAGAGGGATGGTGGGGTACTACACTAATGTGCTCATTAAAACATGCTCACCACACAATGTTTCAGCACCTGCACCCAACACAACGGACGCACGCACACGCACGCACACACACACACACACACACTTAGACGGTCTGACCCACCAACTCAAATATGACAAAAATTTAGATACTAAAGACGTGGAAACAGCCACAAAGACACAGAACAAGGCAGAAACAGAGGCAGCACGTGCTGTGATGCCTGGGAATATTATAACTGTTGTTCCTCGCTGGTAACGCAGTGGATCAGTTAAGCAGCTATCACACTCTACTTGTCATTCTGGGCCACCTATCTAACGGGAGCGTACACGCCAAATGGAAAGTCACAAATGTGACCATAAGCCTGGCTGGACGTGACCTAGTTAGGTCAGGCCCAGGTGAGATTCATCTAGACACTAAATGCAACCTCAAACACACACCTTTGCACAATGAAATGCACACACATAAAGGGGGCCTGTTGTAACAAAAGCTATACAGCTTCACACACATAAACACAGACTGATACAACACCTAAGCAAATTTTTTCTCCTTCATTTAATAGTTTAAAAGTAGTCGGCATGTGCATGCATACTATAGTTATGCAGTGCTGTGGAAAAATAATGTTGCAAAGAAAGAAATTAAGTGGATGCATCACCAGCGTACAGACAAGAAGGCCACAAGGGGCCTCACTCATAAAAACATATTAGCTTTTAGTTTGTGCATTGATTTTTAAAATCATATGCTCAATATGATTTCTATTGAGGCGGAGGGCCTTGGGAGTAATATAGACTAGAAAGTGTAAGCAACCAACACTAGTGGCATCACAGTTTGTATTTAATAATTTGGACAACGTTGTGAGCTCAAAAGTTTTATGTTTTAAAACTGAGGCCCCAAAGATGCTTTCTCAGCAAGAAAAGTAAATGTGTGGCTTACACATACAATTTTAAATACAACAAAATGCCAGTGGCTTGAGAGAGTTGCTGTACAGGCAAAAAGCCAACTACGCACGCACGCACGCACGCACGCACGCACGCACGCACGCATGCACACACATAATCTCCATTGGCATTTCATGGAAACAGAATGCTTGACCAATAACAACAAGCTCAGGAGCAGGAAGGGACTCTGGGATCTGAGTTCAGTTTTCCTGTTGAATGCTGTTGAATTGTATGTGTTTGCACACAATGCACGCACACGCACGCACGCACGCACGCACGCACGCACGCACGCACGCACACACACACACACACACACACACACACACACACACACACACACACATATATACACACACAGAAATTAATCAGATGCATACTTTTGATATGTGCAGTTGACAATATTGTACGAAAGCACACAGCGGGTCCATTCAGTAAAGCAGTGACTCTCTTAAAAACCCCTTTCCAAAATCAATCTTCCTCTTTTCTTTATCTTTTTTTTTTCAATTTTGAACTTGTATCATTTTGATCTTCTATGTCAGCTCCTTCTCCTCTGTTCCCCCTTATTTGTACGAGTTGTATCCAGGCGGCTGGACATACTCCTCAGACTTATCCCAGTCCGACACCCATCCAGACCCGGCTCCTCCGCCGCCAGTCCCTCCTCCATTAGAACCAACAACTGGTTGGTTCATGGCCCCGTACTGCCCGCCTCCGCGATAGAGCTCCTCTGTTTCATTGGCCAGTTCATCCTCATCGATAATACCGCACTTCTCCTCACTTGTGTCCTCTATATCTGCCCAAGGCTGCTTTTCTCCCGATGCAAAGATTCCTAGAATCAGATTAAGATTTAAGATTTACAATATATCAGAGTACTTCAAAAGGCAAGGCAAAATTACAATAAAAATATGTAATAGACACTAAAACAAATATGATATGTACAATAGGATCAACATTTAGACTGAGATATTCTGCACATGCCTCACAAAACACTATATTCAAAGTCAAGTCATACCATAGAAAATCACTCCTCCGTAATGTACGAGTGAAGCTATTAGGAAGACACCCTGCCACTCTTCACGTGTCTGAAACAATGTAAAAAAAGGTGTGGAACATAGGTGATTTCCAAATTTTATACATGGCATTATAAAGTCAATTCAAGTGAATGTTTATTTACCTTGTGTTTGGTCATGGCTCCCACTATTAGGGGACACACCATTCCAGATAATGTTCCCACCCCGTTTGAGATGCCCATCAGTATGCTGGCATATCGAGGGGCAATATCCAAGTGATTGACATTAAACCCTGAAGCAGATTTTGACAGTTAAGGTTAGAAGAAAGACACTTCTAACAACAACCAAGTAAAGGGACATCAATTAAGGGAGAGATTTTCTGATGCAGTTATAATCACCATGAAGCTAAGTCAGGCCTAATCAGTATTAAAGGAATAGTTTGACATTTTGGAAAATACTCTTATTCGCTTCTTTTCCGAAATTTAGATGAGAAGATCGATACCCCACTCAAGTAAATATGTTGCTAAGACAGCAACTGGTCATCATAGCTTAACATAAAGACTGGAAAAAGGGAAACAGCTAGCCGGGCGAAGTGTAAAAATGATGGTGTTTGGTATACAGCATACTTGTTTATAACTTTTCTTACCTGAGATAGCAAATCCACTGAAACCCACAGCGAGGACCAGGAAGGAAATGGCAACACCTTTTGTATGAGAGTATCCCACCACCAGCAGGAGGGTGGCCTCCATCCCAAAACCTGAAACACATACACATAAACACATCAAAAACTGATGAATGAATGAGGAAAATAATCCACAACTTTATTCTCTGTCTCAATCATAGACTGTAAAATGAAGGTCTCAACAAGCAATGGTAACCTGTAACACAGTAGTTTATTATAGTTATATTAAAAATGGTACATGTGTTAATGCACATGCAGAAAAAAAACTAATGCAGCCAAAGTTGTGCTAAAATATTGATGTGATTCTAGTACTGGCAGCTGCTGCAATTCAAATATTCTGAATGAAAGTTTCTGGGTAAAAGGTGCCAGACAAATGATGTTACTTAATTTTCAGGACAATCATGGCAATTACTTAGAAATACACCTATAAAATGTAATTTATCTTGTCACTCTCACCTCCACAGTTCATGAGCTTCCTGACGTTGGTGGTGGTCATCAGATTGTGGGTTCTCAGGTAGTCTGCCAGCTGGCCTCCAATAGGCACAACTATTGTCATCACCAGATGAGGCAAAGCTGACACCATCCCCACCTGAAAGAGAAAAAGGGAGAGTGAATGTGTACGTGTATGAAAGCAATGGAGTGTACATGTACGTGTGAGAGACATGGCAATGGTGATTTTTATACATTTGAGTGTTAGAAACAATGAAAGGCTGATGGTTGAAGTTTTGTTTTGATAATAGCACGTTGTTCTGAATTGTAGTTCAAGCTGATTAGTGCTCCTTAGAACTGGACTGAGATAACGTGATATAAATTATGAATATCAAAGCAATAAGACAATAGGAGGTCAAATGGTAATTTTTTTGGTGTTGTGGTGGTGGTGTGGGAGTCTAAAATTCTGACCATACAGCATATCCATTCAAGCAGTCTCCCACTCTCTCTTCACATTTCCTATCACCTCTACACTATGTACTATGAAATAAAATCAAAATACCCACCGACATGCCAATGGCTTGTCATGGTAAGCCTCAAACTCTTAATATCAGTCTTGTTTTTGATTTAAAACAAGGAAAACCAAATTTGACAAACACAAAATAAAAAATACAGTATATAAATAAGAGTACATTTGTTTACACAACCTAAATGTGTTGCTAGAATCTTCCTTCTTACTTGGTTTGTAAAGATGAGTCTGTGACTGTATTGATAGTTTAAATCCCTATAATAATATTTACGTATGGGGCTTACAAAAATCCACACCCTAAAAAAGAATTCTGGTATTTTCAACCTGGGTTTTATATTCTTAATCATGACTTTTTTGCCTATGGGTCATAATAATGTAGCAGTCCATTGTAAGAGATTTGGAAAATGCAACATTTGGAAATTGCAGCAAGCAGTGCAAACGTCCTAATCATTTAAAATTCTTAAAATGCATTTAAAATGGCAACGTCATTATGACCCATAGCTACAAGAGCCACAATTATGGGGAAAATACCAGCATTTCTTTTTAACTTCAGTTGAAGTAACCTAGAGCAAAGCCTTAATACTTAAACTCTACAGCAAAACTGCTGTTGGCTACGGTAGTCGACTGCAGCTTTGGGCGTATTTAAATTTTGAGTAGACATTTCTGAAAAAAAATCAAACTATAGCTTCTGTAAAGTTTTTATAGCTGATATAATCTCACCTTGCTGATCTCAAAGCCAAATACTTCTTCAAAATAGGCTGGCTGGCTGATGAGCAGCAGGTAGAAGGTCCAGCTCCTGCAGAAGTTGGCCACAATGATGGCGTAGACTGGCATGGAGGTGAAGAAGTGTTTCCATGGTGTTTTAAATTTCTGCCACCAAAAAGAAAAGATGTAATGGGATTCTCTGACTTCACTAAGATGGACTAGAGAGTCAGCTGAACATGTATACATTCATGTGTACATCTGGACTATCTGTGTTTGTGTGCATGTCTATGAGACCTACATGCAGAGGATTAAGAAATGTTGCAGACTCTCCGATTGCCTCTTCAATGTACTTCCTCTCCTCCGGTGTAATAGTGGGATGAGCAGCGGGACTCTCATATGAAACCAGAATCCAGAACAAATACCAGAATATCCCAAAGCTGCCTAGGAGAGGCAGAGAGAAAGAAAGCAGAAGACACAGGTACAGCAGAGAAAGAGAAAGCGAGTTATAGGTACAGGAGTATAAAGAGAGAAAATGAGAAGTAGTTGCTGAAGTTCAACAACATCAGAAGTAGGCGGGGGAGGACTTTTTAAACATCTAATGCAGACACATAAATCGAGATTTAATAAAAGTGTTACCATTTAGTCTTGATTGTAAGCAACAAAAACAGTAGTTAATGGGAAGTGGAAACATTTGCATCTGAACTGAGGAGTGCTAGTGTATGTATTCATTTATTACTTGGCTTAAAAGTCATAGTCATGCAGTAAGCAAACACATATTTCATTGTAAGGACACTAACCATAGACATAGAATACTGAAGACCATCCAGTGTATTGCACCAGAATTCCAGCTAAAGGCATGGCCACCACTGCCCCTGCATAGGATCCTAAGAAGGCATCAAACAGAGAAAACCAACAAAGTATTAATCTTCTCTCATAATCATCTAATAATTTCTACTCTCAAAATGCTCAATATTTAATGTTAGTCAGTACAAATCCTGAAGTGGCCCTGAAGTGCAACCACAACAGCAAATTCCACAACACAACAGCAAATCTCTGAAACTGAAAGGGGAGGTATATATTGGACACTGATCCTTGTCTGATTGGTTGTGTGTCACATAGTATATTTTGTTGTTATTTTTTTATTTAATGTATTATTTAATTTTGTATATTTTCAAAAATGACAGATACCCCCATTTAAATTTGTCCTTATTTAAGTATAAAGGCACAAGATCATGTGTTGGTGTAAACTGTTGGTTTGCACTGCCTTCTTCAGTTGGTCCAATGTCTGAATGAATGTTTGAATAAACTTGCCTTAAAATTAACAGATAACCCAAATATATATGTGTCAGAGCCACACAACCAATCAGGATGAGGATCAGTAACCAATACGTATCGTCCTTTTCTGTTTCAGTCTTACAATGCTATTATGTTGTGGTGAATTGCTGTCATTATGTGGCAATTGTCGTTGTGTTGTGACGATTTGCTGTCGGGTTGTGGGACTTGTTGCTGTGATGTGGGATTTGCTGTCATGTTGTGGCAATTGCTGTCGTGTTGGGGGGATTTGCTGTCGTGCCACCGTAAAATCCACATAAACTATTCAATACTTAAGCTTTGCAGGAACCTCTGGCAGCTTTATCTTTGCAACATCAAGTTCAAACTCACAGAACTTAACTCTAGTGGAGATCCCAAAGTTTCTGTAGATATCAGAGATATTGAATTTGGGGATACATGTGTAAGTAAGGCAAGAAACGTTACCACAAAAGGCTGTTGTGGCTAGTCGACTTCTCTCAAGAGGAGGCGCCCACTTGGCCCAGATCCCGTGGCATGCTGGGTATGATACACCCTGAAGGACACAATACAGTCAGGGAAACACTTTTGTATGTAGGGCTAGTCTTACAAAGAGCACATGTAACACTACTTTACCTCAACAAGGCCCTGGCATATCCTGACCAGTATGACGCAGCTGTAATGGCAGCGAGCAGCAGATGGAATCAGCATGTTGAGGGTGGATGTGGCCACAATAGCAAAGCCAAACACTCTTAAACACACAAAAGACAAACAAGCAGATTGAATATTCAACAGTAACAGCAGCACAAAAATGGCATGACGCTTCATGGTTGTGATCCTACATATGATTGGAATTGTTAACTGGTGCTTGTTTTGTCAATGCTGCTGCACCCTGTATCTGCTTATAAAGACCATTGTCGGGTCGAGCTCACGCTCTTAGTTCATTTTTGTTTATGTTGACTTCCTGTTTTACTTTGAAATATTCACCATCTGTTTCTGTTTCAGGTCACTTGCCTTCTCGTCTTTTCTACCTTCCCGTCTGTGTAATTAACCTTTCTTCCCTATTGTGTTCCACCTGTGTGTAATTGTCTCCACCCACCTCAGTGTATATATACCTTGTGTCCATTGTCTGTTGCCAGATTGTTATTGTACCTTGTGTCTTACTCTCCAATGTTATTCCTAGTGTCTCTTCCCTGTGCCTGCCATTTTTTTTAAACGTTTGCTTGCATTGTACCTTTGGACAATAAACACCATTACCAGTTACATCTGCATTGAGTTGTGATCAAGCATGTTGAACGTACTTTACCTGCATTTTGGTGTGGTTTGATACTCAATATTTGACAATTGATTTAGAAAATTAGTCATAAACAGCACAAATTGCTATTTTTTAAAAATCAAATCAACCAATATATTACACCAGATTACAGTAATGCCTGTATTGGAGAAGATATTATAAACATGAAGACACTCACCTGTTGGCTGCAAATTTTCGACATATAAAGCCACCCGGGATCTGTGTGACGATATAGCCCCAGAAGAAGGAGCCATGAATCATCCCAACTGTCTCGGGGTCCCAGGTGAACTGTGCAGCCTGGAGAAAAGAAGATATATGACTTTAACTTCATTCTATTAGAAATGTACTCACTTCAAATCAAAATAGATTAGCTGTATCAGTCATCAGTCATCAGAACTTCTATGGTTCAACAACACTTTAATATTCTCAAACCAAAATGCATTAATTTGATGTACTTCCTAGCTTAGTGTCTGTATGATAATTCATTTATTATTATTATTATTATTATTATTATTATTATTATTATTATTATTATTATTATTATTATTACCCCTTTCAGTTCCAAAATGAGGAGGTAAAGTGGTGAGTGGGAAAGAAGGCACATTACATTGTATCGCTCATGTTTTTAATTCATATGTAAGTCCATTTATCCTGAGAACAGTGTTTTTTTCTATCATTCATTTCATTTTTTTATTAAAAAAATATGTATTGGCATTACTCAGCCTCCAAGCAGAAATAAAGTAGATCATAGAGAGACAGAAACAAATTCTAATAAATAATGCAAATGTCCTTGTCAAAGGCAGAGTGATGCAGTAAATCCAAGAGCTTTGATTTCTGTTTTGCCACTTACCACAAGTACTTCCTTGTTGCCTTTGTAGACAGTGTGGTCATTCACCATGCTTACAATGGCCACACCCAAGTTGCACCGGATGCCAAAAGAGATGCAGAAACCCAGGCCCGACAGGATGGCGATGATGTATCTCCTCGGCAAGCCAAAGCAGGTACAGTCTACCACTGGCAGTTCCTTCTCCTCCACCAGCTCAGGACGTCCCTCCGCTGATAATTCAATGGTTTCTCCATTGGGCTGCTGCTTCTCAATCAGCCTGAGGGAAGACACAGAGACAGAGCGTGCAGAACTACAAACCAGCCTCTGCACTTACATAATGTGGATCAAAAGGCTTCCAAATCTATTTCCATTTGCAGCAATATTGCTGCGATGAAAAACATTGCATTTTGGGTGTATCTGTTGGTATAGACAACACTTAAAGGAGAACTCCGGTCGATTTCAACACAGCTCTGTTGTTTTGACATTTGGAGTGTTGTCAGTAGCAAGGAAAATGAAAACAATCGGTGCTGCCTACACCGTGTTATCCCCTTCTAGAGTTAGCACCCAACAGACTTAAACAGGGCAAGTCAATACTAAGGACATAACAACCGGAAATCGTTTTTTTGTGAAAAAAATAAATTTGGGAATATTGGATTGTATGAGTTAGACAACCGACTAGTGCGGAAAACAGGAAATAAACAGAGGTATGAATTAACCCAACTTTTATGCCCTTTTGTCACATCTACTGCAGTCAGATTCGCTGTGTTCCTCGGGAGGAATCACTGCACATTGCTGGGCACTTGTAATGACATTTTGAACTTGTTTTGCCCTGTTTAAGCCTTTAGGGTGCAAACTCTAGCAGGGGGATTACACGGCGTAGACAGCACCAATTGTTTTTGTTTTTCTCTCTACTGACAGCACTCCAAATTTACAAACAACAGAGCTACGTGAAATCAACTGGAATTCTCCTTTAAGTGTGCAGTGATGAACCCACTTGTGAGTTGAACACAGTGTACCTGTAATTTAATTTACCTAAAAAACAAACATTCCTCAGGAAAAAGAGTAATAGGTGAATGTGGGGTGACATGCAGATGCTCGCCTGGTTTCAGCAAAAAGCTTTACTTCATCTTCTTGTAAAACTTCCATACACAACATTGATCTCAACGTGAAGCAATTTACAATATTTTTGCAAATGGGAGGAAGAATTTTATATTTATTTTGCTGTTTTGAGGCTGTGGCAAAGAGTATATGTCATTTCTGTCACTGCATGCGACTGCAGGGCCTTTGTAAAATGTGCATACATTTCACTGACTTCCTCTCTCTCTCTCTCTCTCTCTCTCTCTCTCTCACACACACACACACCTCCATGCAGACAACGTGCACCATGTTGGGGTCGTGACTGACTCAGCACGACCCAGTGTGTGGAAGCAGCTGTCACTAGCGGAGGAGCAGAGTTAGCTACGGTAATACATTCCCCCAGTGTCCGCTCCTTCACGACACCTGGTACCTGCTGCCATACTGGTGCTGTTTAAGACATCCCTCGCCCAGACACAGGAGCACTCTGGAGACCGATGTCGAACCACATCATGAAGGTATTTAGACGGTGAACAGAGCAGTGAAAGAGCCTGACGTCTTTTAGATTGCCATACTGTCAAACACACTTTTTTTTTTTTTTTGCCAACCAAGGAACTTCTGTGTTTACCTTTAAATTATTTTACAGTAGTGGTAATTATAATTATGTAGTGGTATAATTATCAGATGCCTTTGAACAGGCACTTGTTGTTATAAGATGCTTGTTATAGGCTGTAAGGCTGGCCCTTTTGGTCAAGTAGGGTCACCTTTTTCCACAGAGTCAAACAGAGAAGTCAGGACAGCAGCCATCTGTGTATCATTACCTCCATACTATCAATCCCCCACACACACACACACACACACACACACACACACACACACACACACACACACACACACACACACACACACACACACACATGCGCAGACTTAGACTTAAATACATGCTTTCTGCTGATACATTTCTCAGATTAAATTAGACATAGTGCCACATATTCTAGTTTATGTTTTAGCCTTAACCTGAGTGTTAAAAGGCATTTGTGTGTCAGGATCAGCCCCACTTTCCATTGGGCTGATCCAGTTAGTCAGTGAGCTGGTGAACCATGCACAGAAACGGGGACAATAATAACAAGGTTTGTTTGTTCAACATGACGAGGATCATTGTATTTAAAAAAAAAAAATTGCTTTAAATTCAAGCTTTAATAAGATCCCAAAACAAGTGTTACTGCAGTGAATACAGCTCAACGTGTTTCAAGTAAACGTTCAAGGCAATTCATCTCTCACACCGAAAATCCAAGACAACTTATTCACACATGCTAACACAAGACAAGTCAGACTCTGAAGCTGCTAAATTATTTATGTGTTTTTGGGTGAGATAAATAATTCACTCAAGCTTTTACACCATGATCTGTCACTATCTATCTATCTATCTATCTATCTATCTATCTATCTATCTATCTATCTATCTATCTATCTATCTATCTATCTATCTATCTATCTATCTATCTATCTATCTATCTATCTATCTATCTATCTATCTATCTATCTATCTATCTATCTATCTATCTATCTATCTATCTATCTATCTATCTATCTATCTATCTATCTATCTATCTATCTATCTATCTATCTATCTATCTATCTATCTATCTATCTATCTATCTATCTATCTATCTATCTATCTATCTATCTATCTATCTATCTATCTATCTATCTATCTATCTATCTATCTATCTATCTATCTATCTATCTATCTATCTATCTATCTATCTATCTATCTATCTATCTGCCTGTCTATACACTTTCATCCAGCAAGTCATTATATTTCTGCATGTGGATTTCACTCCCTCCCCCATTTTCTCACAGCAGACTGCATAATCTCTTTATACGTCTATGCAAGGCACGAATAAACAAAAAATATAAAGAATAAAATATATGCCAGTATAATGATGTATAAATCAAAATTGGGTCCAACATTAGATATACTACTTGTTAAGTAAAACACAATGGACAACAGAAAAGTAATAGTACTTTGTAAAGCAACATTTTGGAATTTGTAAGAGATTAGAGAGGCTGCATCCTCTCTCTCTCTCTCTCTCTCTCTCTCTCTCTCTCTCTCTCTCTCTCTCTCTCTCTGTTAATCTCTTACCACATTCAGATTAGGATTACAAAAAATGATTTACTTCCGGAAATGAATATGGAAGGACAGACTAGTGCTTGGCGTGGTTTGTCATGCTTCTTCCTCTATCATGACACACTGTCGTTGTAGTTCATGCATTTTCTGTGTAGGTAAAGAGCTGGATAATCTATTGCAGGCACAGCTATATATTTGATAGAAGGTGCACAGGCCTCCAGACAAGGAGCTTTTAACACAAGTAACAGAGTTGTTCCAAATTATGTAAATCAATGCAAAAAGTTGATCAAAAAGGTGATCTGACACAAAGGAAGGCGTGCACATTTTTCATTTTCCGCTGTCTTCTCGGTGCAAAAGCAACGTGCTGACTAGAGCCCTGAGTTAGGTTGCAGGAGGATCCTCATTAAACCTCACAACAGATTGCAGTCTGACACCACACATACGCTACCAGCTAACGAGGCTAGCCCAAAGCAAAAATTACCGTTAATTACACATGCTTCCCACTAACGGGCAATCTGTGTGTGTTTGTGAAAGTCTCTCAAAACAGTAGAGTAGCTGAGTAATGTTTTAAGGTGGTAGTGAAGGTGTTTCCTGGTACTTTCACTTACAAACAAATACAGTCATTTAACATAAATCAGCATTTGGCAGTATGCCTGCGAGCCAGCACAAAACTTGTAAAACAAGTACAGGTATGAAACACAGAGAAAAGAAACTTTGTCCCTGTACATTTGCCATTGTGTACGGCTCATTACAGTGTGAGCTTGCACTCAGCTGATGTAGCTTCTCTCGTTAGCATAGCGAGGACCTGATTGGTCTCAGCTGGCTACAATTAATGAGCCAGGGAGCATCAGCAGGCAGGAGTCCCGTGACCACAGGCTTCCTGGAATATCATAATTACAATAGTAACAGGCTCAGTAACAACTCAAACTGAGCTCATTTCTGTGCCTTACACCTGATCAAAAAAAGCAAAGTTCAACCAACACCAAATTAATTAAAATATGACATGAAATGACCTGACCGAGTCGAACAAAGAAATGTAGCCTAAAAATGAATAGACGTCATGCCACGATGGATTTTAACTGTTTGATTAAAGGAACATAACTTATAATTAATAAAAAATAAGAACGTGAGTGAAAAATGCTATAATGTATAATTATTTAATCTAGTTATGCATCTTTTTTCAATCAACAGTCCAAAACCCAAATATTTTTAGTTTACTCTTATATATGACAAAGATATCCTTACATCAAATAATTAACTAAACATTGTCACTCTTACGAATTAATCTGCAACCCCCACCCGCTGAGCCCACACATCATTTTTTAATCAAATAAGGACTCAAGGATTCACCTTATGTGAAAATCGTTAAAGGTTTGACATTTGCTGTTATATTGGTAGAAAGTATTTATAAATTTGTGATTTTGCAATAATTTAAAACCTATGACAAAATAAAAACGTGACTCTCACATGCCGGTTGTGACCTGGGACTTTTGTTACCCTGTATATTAAATTCACCAATTCACAGAGCGTTTTGTGTAATCCTCTGATAAGAGGATGATAGAGAGGGAGAGAGGGAGAGAGGAAGAGAGAGAGAGAGAGAGAGAGAGAGAGAGAGAGAGAGAGAGAGAGAGAGAGAGAGAGAGAGAGAACGAGCAACAGAGGTTGACAGTGAAAATATTATATAACACTAGACGCCCTGGTCATTATTTGTCAATTGTGCTGAAACACACTTTTCTTTCCTCATGCCAGGACACCCACTCTAATCCTGCAGTCTACAAGTGATTTCTCCCTTATTTGCCCTCTATTTGTAGGCCAGACATTTGGAAGTATGGGTGGAAGCTTGAGGAATGTTTTAAATTTTGAATTGTAATTATTCGCCATTTCGATAGTGGTGTCCCCTCCTTCCACTGCAAACCTCTCACTCTCCCTGATCTGAACAGATTGGGTCTCGGTGGGACTAAGTCACCCAGGGAGAAACTCTCCTCCCCATCCTGTCACACCACTTTTTTTCTCTCTTTCCTGTGGATGCACGCACGCACGCACGCACACACAAACACACTCATACACATATATACACACACACACACACACACACACACGCGCACATACACACACACACACACACACACACACACACACACACACACACACACTGTGTTTCTCACTGCATGTTTCCCAGTTATGTTGTGTTTTCAAACTCAAACCCAATAGCGCATGGAGGCAGCACAAATATGAAAAAATTAAGTATTACTGACATCATGGATACAAACCGCATCGCTGCCAATGACCATGCTGACGTCATACTGAGCAGCTGACTTTCCAAAGTGCTCAGCTCAGACAGAAAGACAAACGATCAAGACAGAGAACACAAGCATTAGTGCCTCAAATGTAGCATTTTGGTGTCTTTAAAATTCTGTGCCCAAAATAACCCTGTTTGCTCTCATTCATTCGCTGAGTTAAGTATCCAGGGGCGTAGCACACAATTCTAGGTCCTGTAGAAAGGCCCCTCCCCACATCCACAGATATTTATTCTAACATATTTTTGGGCCCGGGAACTCTTTCCCTCCCCCTGTTTGGCCCCCCTGGATGTACCAACTTAAATACTGAGGAATTTCTACTCCTGCATCATTGAGTCATTGAGTGTCTTGACGAGGAACAACCCTGCTTGGTACAGAAACAGCACCTAACACGACTGCAAGGCCCTGCAGAGAGTGGTTTGGTTGGTTAAACATAGCCTACAATAAGCCTAAAGGTTATATAGAGGCGTTACAAGAAAAAGGCAAGGAGAATCATTAAAGATCCAAACCACCAGGGTAACCTTTTCTCTCTGTTGAGGTTGCGTAAAAGGTATTGGACACACCAGACCAGCAGAGGCTAAGTAGGAGTCCCACCCTCAGGCCACTAGGATTTAAAATAACAGAAACACTGCCTTACCCTACAGTCACATTAGCTACAAAACACAGCCACATGCACTCACTTGATGGGCGTTCCTGGGCATGTCTAGCCTACTCCTGGTTGCTTGGCAAAAGTAAACCATAATTCTCTGGCGCTACCTTCAAGCACATCCCCTTTGTTTACTTTGTGGATAGACCCATAGATATACTGTACGTATGGCTGAAATATGAAATATTATGACTAAATGTCCTATAGCCTTCCCGCTATAATGACAAGTTTAAAGCATAAATATTTAATCTAGGAAAAGACCACTGTTCTCCCTACCTTTTCTCTGAGGGGTTACTCGGACGGTAGGGAGACCACTGTTCTCCCTATTGTCTCACATGCCACTTCAGAGAAATTGTCAAGTCACAAGAACAATGTTTTTGGATTTTAAAGTATTTATTTCTCGATAGGGGTAACAAAATGTATGCAATAAAATTCCAAACATATCAGATATATATAGAAATACGGTGTCCTGAAGTGTTTCCAACATCTTGAATGATTTTTTTCGACTCAAGCAACCAACGTACATACGTCACGCTGCCTTCACGCTGCCTTCATTCCGATTGGCAGTTGCTTTGTCACATTGCTTATCATAAAATAGACTTCTTGCCTATTTTGGCCCCACCTTGCTCGTCGCTCATGGCAAACGACCACTCCCATTAAAAATGAATGGCAGCCTGTCGCTTTGTCCCTGTCTCTTATAGATAATGTGACTTAGGGGTAAGACATCAGGAAACCGCCTTGATTGCACAGAGAAGTGAAGTCAAGTAGCAATGCTGCTCTGTCTCTAAATGTACTTAAAGAATTCAAATCAAGAACATGTGTAATATTCAATATGACTAACAACATTCTTAGCAGTAATTCAAATGATGCCAAAACAGTTGCATTTCTTGCAATTTCAAAAGCCTAAATGGTAAAAAACAAGGATCGTGTCATGTCACCATTATTTGAATATTTTATTTAGACCACTTTTCAGACCACTGTGTAAGGAAACTGGAAATGTAGCACTCCACCACGAGTAAAATTGATTAAAAATGGATTACTTTCTATGTTCTTTATTGCCTTGTGCATAGAGAAACACAAGCTGTCCTTGTGTGGCCATGCAATGTAATCCAAATCCACAATTCAAGTATTTTAACAAACCTATATATGGCTTTTTTAATGAGATGCTATTAAAAACTGCAGCATACAATCTGATGAGAAGACATTTGTAGTGTGATTATATTTTATTGAGGGCTGTGGAGTAATACCTTGGCATGAGGAGATGAATAGATGATATTTAGGCATTCCTTTGATTATGTTAACAGAGGGAGAAGAAATGCAGAGTACACTTGACCTTACAGTGATGAAGTTTATGCTTACCTAGTGGAGTTTAATATAGAAACAGGAGATGCATTCTGATGGAGAAAATGTTTAAATAATAGATGAACCCCTGGCTGCTTTCATCAGGAGGGATTTTGTCTGTGAAGTGGTGAGATTGCACACAAACACACCCATCTATTTACACAGTGCAGGGATGTGCATATATATATATACAGAGGACATCTTGTGTATTTATATATACACACACAGATGCATGCCTCAAAACATGCATTTTCCACATAAATTCTAAACAGAAATAGTCACTTTTTCTTTTGAAACTGTTGCCTGTACCTAATACTGTGGCACCATAAAACCAGAGTTCACTGGCTTAGCTGGGGAAACGCACACTAAAACCAATCTGGATCAATTCTCATACATCTCTTATAGCATCAGCTGTGGTAATGTACAAGCATTGGTCACAACCAGTAAAAGAGAACAAGCCTGAGATTTGCATGTCCATTAATCTGGGAGACCCCAATAGGCTGAAAGTTATATGTGCTGGTATCTCAATGGCTCAATGGATGGAGGATGGAGGATGGAGGATGGAGGATGGAGGATGGAGGATGGAGGAGGAAGTGACGTGGGCTGGGATGGAGTGAGTGGGAGGGGAGAGTTTAGGGATTTGCGTGGCTCGACAGCTGGACTAAAAAACAGGCTATTTCAGGACGGGATTTGTACGTTTGGTTGCTACCTCAAATCCTGAGAGAGTGAAATCTTATAGCAATGGTTATTGCATGAGGTACTATCAGTGTCTTTAATCTCTCTTTTTTTGATGGAAATATAATAATATTGTCAGAACACCAATCTGTTTTACAACTTATGTATTAAAGGTATTTACTCATGTACAATATCTAGTGCTTTAACACATTTTTGAACAGAGACTGTAGTGATAATGATCTTTAAAAGAAATTACACTGCCAGAGACATGAACTGGTCAAGGTCAGCTTCTTTATTAACCATCTCACAGAGTTCATGAGTGTCATAAAGGCTGTAGAGGTGATACATATGTACAAATTCCCTTTTATTACTATAAGACCACAAATATTTAGAAAATGTCAAAATGGTTAATAGAAATATCCATCACAAATTTCCTACAGTCCATGTGTGACATTTTTAAATTGCCTGTTTTGTCCATCCAACAGTCCATAACTCCGAAGTATTCCATTTTCTAAACAGAAAACTGTCTGAAGTTGTACTACTGCAAGTAGAGATACGTAACATTTTTGCAACAAAAACAATTTCTCATAAGATACATTGATTATCAAAATATTTCTATTAGATATAGGGATTTGGTTCCATCTGTCAACGTTCTCATTCAGAAAACGCACAGGAACATTATGTAACTACACTTACACACTCGTCGGAAGGCTAATTAATCCACTTTGAGCTGGGCCAAATCTGACAAGAGCAAACAAACAAATATACAAACAAACGGAAAAGCAAAAGTCTCAGAGACAACTGCCATCCATGACTTTTGAAGGAAATGTGTGCAACAAAACATCAAGCCACAACGAGAATAGCCTACCGCTTGTCCGTCAGGTGCGTTCACTGCACACTTTTACCCCGACGACATCCCCATCAATTACTTAAGTTTTTGCTATGGTGGTGTCTGTCCTAATTTGTTTAAGTTCAAATAAAAATGAACTATCCATGAAAAGACAGCCAAGCATATTCCAATCCAATTATTGCACCGCGGGATGCGCAAAGCTGGACTTTTAACGCTATACCTAAATGATTAAACCTCTCCAACCAACAGTCACCTCTTTTCTCAGGTGAAATCAACATCGAACAAACTTTTTCTCCACTAGAGTTAGGCTTCTCTTTGGGAGGAGAGAAGATGGGAACCCGCAGTATGATGAACTGTGTCCCGCAGAACAAAATCCGCAAACGCGTGAAAAAGGGGAAAAGTCAGAGGTGGAGTGAGGAATATTTGAAATAGGTGTGTACCTGTGAATTTTCCCCAGAGTTTTGGCCGCGACCGCCTTAAACCTGTCTGGTCGGATATCCATCCTTGCTTCTTGACCCGGCCGGTGTACTGATGTCCCGCGCGCCCTCCTGTCCTGCCTGAACGCGCACAGTCCTCTCTCTCTCTATCCCGCCCTCTCTACTCCCTCCCTACCCGCACCAGGCTCCACTTCACTCTCACAGAAAGGTGTAAGCCACTGTAACAAACGACATGGATTTTTGGTGTGGACTATGGAAATATGGATGATATTAAATATTCAAGTCGTATGTACCAGGTTTAAACCTATTAATAGTGCCTCCATCCTGAGAAAGCAATACAAAAAACTAGTATATACAAATACAGGGCAAACTTATTAAACAAACCCCAATTGGGCTGTGGCACAAACAATATACATTTCCTACAATTGTTGATATTATGATTTCTTTCTGTTTTGGCTAAAGTAAGATAATAAGGGCATTCCTGTGTGTGTAATGGGAAAGAACGTTCAGGTGCCTATTTGCCCTGCAACCTTCATTTTCATTTACTGTATTTTGCAACTCACTGCAGTTATTGGCAGCCAAAATTTGTTAAAGGTCCCATGACATGGTGCTTTTATATAGACCTTAGTGGTCCCCTAATACAGTATCTGAAGTCTCTTTTATATAGACCTTAGTGGTCCCCTAATACTGTATCTGATGTCTCTGTCCCGAAATTCAGTCTTGGTGCAGAATTACAGCCACTAGAGCCAGTCCCACAAGGAGTTTCCTTAGAACGAACCATTTCTGTGTCTGTTTGCAAGATTCCAGATCGGCCCACCTGAGCTTTTATTTTCTCAAAGGCAGAGCAGGATCTTCAGGGCTTGGTTTACACCTATCACCATTTCTAGCCACTGGGGGGCCATAGGCAGGCTGGGGGATCTCATATTATTGTTAAAAAAAAATTATAAAGTGACGTTTTCATGTCATGGGACCTTAAATTTATAATGTTCAATCCCACCAAAGCTCCACACTGTAAAAAGCACATGGATGGGATTTGAACTCAAATTTTATATGCAAAAAAACTAATTTGGTAAAAGTTAAATGTTTCTCTTTTTCTTAATCTAAATAAACACAAACAAACATATGTCCATACTCAACATGCTAAATTGTCTTTGAGATTTGTAAGGTGGTAACAGGTTTAGAGTGGTAATGTGTCCATCATAAAAAAAATTACCCAGTCAGGTTGCTGCCATCTAGAGGTTTATTGAGGTCCTCATCTAGTACCGTATACAATACTGCTACACTGAGCACTTTAACACATGTAAAAACATTGCTATGGTCTTATGAGGTATAATATAATCTCTCTCTCACACACACACACACACACACACACACACACACACACACACACACACACACACACACACACACACACACACACACACACACACACACACACACAACAACAGACAAACCCTAATTTAATTTAACATGCTGGTGGTTTGTCAATTTCCTAAAACCTTACATAAATTATTTGTTTCACTAAACATAGCAGCTTATTCCTTTTCCATGTATCTGCGAGTGTTTTATTTTCCAAACCGTGTGAGTGGTTCAGAAAATGAATGGAGGGAGCTACATGGAGGAGTGGTAGTTTCACAACTACAGAATCTAAAAAGCTTCTGGCTGGTAATGTATCTTCAATAATATAAATAGTAAAAATAACTTGCTGAATGAACTAGATCTAGAACTTGCTGAATGTGATACTTCATGCAAACCATCGATTCCTCAGATTAGTTTTTTTCGATTGCTAAACAGTCGGCACAATTGGGGCTACATGTGCAAAACTCTAACTACAGTATGCACTACCAACAGTCACCTGAGCTAAACAGTCCACATCACCTGCAAAACACATGTAATTTAGTGCATCCATTCTGTACATTTCAACAAAGGGAAATGTCTCCATTGGTCAAAATATCCATGTAGGTGTAAACAGGGCCTTAATCCCTGATTTTTTTATTTTTTTATTTTATTTTATTTTTTAAACAAGCAACTCTCTCTCTCTGTCTGTCTTTCTCTACTCGATATATAAAACATTTTTTAAATTCAGATTTTCACCAGTGACGCAAAACATATCTATATATAAAGATATATAGATATACTTGGGTTGGGTGGGTATTTCATGTAATTTAGTACATCCATTCTGTACATTTCAACAAGGACAAAATGACCACTATTCTAATCAAGATGTGTTAAATGTCCCTCACTTAAACCATCTACTAAGAGTGATCACGCTTTGAACACACAGTGTAAAAACACTAGCGTCAAACATCAATCCAGAAAATACTAACTTTGTCATCTCTGCAGTTTAAGTGACTTCACACTACTCAATATTTTCTTTAGTTAAAAGATATAGATTTCATAATATTATAACAATTTTCACGTAAGGTAAAGCAGAAGGAATGAAAATCAGCAGTTTGCTTCAACATAGTATTTTGTCTCTGGCAATTTATGGAATTACTGGAAAAAAACTAAAAAGGTACAAAACAGTAACAAAGAATAATGTGACTAATCCTGCCTCTCTCCAGCATCATGCGGCAAGTTTTCTTCATCACATTGGATGCCTGCATCATCTCTAGATACTAATGAATGTTGTGTTTCCATTACTTTCTAAAAAACAGTAAGAACGCAGTTTTAGTATTGTAAATATAGTGTTTTTCACAGTTGTGCATATAACCTCGGACATCTGACCTGGACATATCGGTATCTTTGCTCTTTTACCTGCTTTTCTCAAATGGTACAGTGTATAATGGTTATTCGTATTTGGTGTTTGTTTACAAAAAAAAGGCTTTCTGAGCTTTCTCTATATAAACACCATATATGTTCACTAACTAGTCTAAAACAAGACACCTGCTTAGGCTTTCAGCTAAAATTGCAATCAGCAGTGTTTGATAGACACCAGACGGAAACCTATTCTGTTTTGAATGTGTGGTTAACAGTTTTGACAGCAGTGTGTTAGCATGTGAACAAAGTGCTGTAAATCCACAGTGTTGTGTGCGTTGTGGTTAAAGTCATGGGTTTGCAGAGTTTTGAAAACTGTGTTCAAGCAACGAAAATCGAACTATAGTTTGGTTAGAGTTTTTCACATGTGACTCCAGTTGTACCCTCTATTGTTCAGCAATCAAAAAAACTGTGAGAATAATTGTGTTTATGAGAGCCCTCCGTTCACTTTGCAATATCTCTTGCAGGGTCTTGCTCATACACTTTCTGAGGTTTAGAATCTAAACGCGTTGTCCTCCCACAGACATGTTCACACCACAGTATCTTGTTCATCATCATCTTCCACCTCTTGCTGGGGCAAGAGCCGGTAGTGTTCGTTGCCCATTGGCAGAAAGGCAGTCCTGGGATGAGCCTCCTCTTCTTCAGAAGGGACTCTATGCTGGGAGTTAGAATCCAGTTGCTCAGTGGTGCTGCATTTAGTGTACAACTCACGGTGCATCTCCTGGCAGCCTCCCTCCTCAGAGCGAGTGTCACGGGCCCTGTGGTTTTTCAACGTATAATGGATGTAGCCAATAGGCACAGGCAAGCTGGCAACAACTATCAGCAATATAATCATTGCAAGAGCCCAGCCAGGGTACTCCAGAGTCATCTCAGAGCCCTGATGAGAGGACGAAACAGAGCATGTCCAAGAAAAAAATATGGGAGGCACAAATTTCTTCTTCTTAAAATATTTTGTCCGTGATAATGAAAAACATGCAAAGTTAAGATTAAATGATTCTTTTGTAGCAGCTAATACTAGCTTATCCATAGATAAGGATAGAAAAACAAATAGGCAAAGTTGTGTAAGTCTTTGTGGAAAAAAATAATTACAACATCCAAACACAATTAAAGTACTATTAATGAATATTAAGTTGATCCTATTACAACATATGCTTTAACATCTTAAAAACAAATCAACAGTTGCTATAGTAGTTATTGCGTGCAGATGGGAGAACAAATATTCAAATATGTACATGTATATATTATAAACTATAACAGAGAATTTAGATATTAAATTGTTCTTTATAGGAAAAAAAAAAGAAGTCCAGTATCTTACTGTGGTTTGATTCCAAGCAGTGTAAGTGGGCCTTTTGAAGACCATGCGCAACAAACTTGCAGCCAGAAGACCAACCATCGCCAACAAACAAACATACTTCCAAAGATATTTGTACACCACCGGGGGGCGCCATTTGAGCATGACTTCAATGTCATCTAGGAAGCTGCAGTGATGGGAAACATTTATGAGATGTATCTTTTTAAAATAAGAAATAAAAAGACCATAAAACAGGATAGAATAATTTAATTAGTAAAATTTCAGAATTATTGCGTTCTTACCGATCTGTTCCATAAACCCACGCCACGCTAATGGTTTCAAAGATTACTACAATGACTAATGGTAGAGTTGCAGAGTAGTCATCAAACATAGTCACAAAATAGTTTCCTGAGCGCTGAGTAAATAGCAGTCCTATTAAGAACCCCAAAGCACAGCTGGACACTGAAAAACAAATAAGAAAGCAGACAGTGTTAGATATTAGCAGTTATCTGAACTTTTTAGTCATTTTCAATTACTGCAAACAGACAATCATTGTAGTCTTTAGAGGCAATAGATAATAAAAAGTAAGACTGAGAGGCCTATACATATACATAAACATATCCTGCCTATTTCACCTGTAGACACCATATATGCCTGGACAAGAGTCATTTCAAAACACACAAATTAACGATGCCCAAGACAGAGCATCATGTGAACTCATGTTGACACGTGTGCGTTACCAGTGAGTAGAGTCCGATGGCGGCCCAAAAGGCTAAAATTGTCCATGAGAGGTGTGAGGATTCCCTGCATGGTCCCAAACATGGTGCTGAGGCCCAGGTTGAGCAGCATTAGGAAAAACAATGTGGACCAGAAAGGGCTGGCAGGGAAAAGGGCCATCACCTCAGTGAATGCTATGAATGCCAGGCCTGTCCCTTCAATACCCTGTGCTCATACAAAGGGAAGACAGAAAAGGTAGAGGGATTAAGTCTGAACAAGAATTTTATAAATGTTGACAGATTACAAACTAGTATAAGGTGGCTCCATGTATCCATGGAGAAAACAAAACTTGTGAGTTGGGGTTGGCATTTCCAGCAGCATCTTATGCAAGTACATTACCCAACTCAGTATTTGGACCCCTATTTGTAGTTTTTGTAGTGAATAATTCAATAGCACTATACTAGAAGCACTGCTGTAGTAGTCTTTGCAGTAATGGGTGAGTTATCTTTTTAGTAAAATAAGCATTATTATATAAAATTACTTTTTATACCCCTTCCTCGGTTTCTTTAGCTTCTCCTTTCACCCGTGTCACAGCTTGCTCCCATCTTTCCGAGAGACCTACTAGATACCGTGTACCATATGTTTTCCTTTTCTTGCCAGCTGGATATTTTACAGTACATTACAGATTCCTCAGCAGTCCTGGGAACCTCAGCACCACACCTTCGTATTGTTATTGCAATGTTCACCTTGGTTTAAGGCTATGTTTACACGTGGCTGGCTGTTTTCATAAACAGACATTTCAACCTCTCAGTTTTCAAAAATAACATCATGCACAGCTGTCAGTTTTTTAAAAAGTGTTCGGTTACACGTACCCGCGTACATATGCCGTCAAGAGCATGCCAACCCTGTAGGTGGCAGTGTAACGAGAAACTAAAGCACACGTTAGCCAATCAGAAACACGAAAATATCAATAACAGCAACAAATCACTTCCTCACTTCCTTGGTTGCTTAAACCTCCAACTGTCTCAGTTTACATGCAAATGTGCAAACGAAGATTTCCCAAATCTTCACTTTGGCCGGAGTTTTTACAAAGATACGTTTTCAAAGTCAAATTCTCCGTTTGCGTGTAAACAAAGGGAAATGTCTCCATTGGTCAAAATATCCATGTACGTGTCAACAGGGACTAAATCCCTGATTATTTTTTTTTTTAAACAAGCATCTCTCTCTCTCTCTCTCTCTCTCTCTCTCTTTCTCTTTTCATGGTACTCGATATATAAAACAGATTTGGGTGGGTATTTCATGTAATTTAGTGCATCCATTCTGTACATTTCAACAAAGACACTACGACCTCTTTTCTAATCAAGATGTGTTAAAGGTCCCTCACTTAAACCATCTACTAAGGGTGATCATGCTTTGAACTTCCAAAAATCACTTCTATCTACTGATCAGTTTTACAATAAAAAAAAAGTACTTCATTTTGTTTTTTTAACTAAGGACTATATTTTATCTCTGTCACTGTTAAATAATTCTTCTTTTTCTGGGTTTCTCCTTTTGTGAAACATGACGTCTGTCTTGATAACCCCTCCATAAAGAAAGTTAATTCCTCCCTTAATTATACATTTCTCAAGGATACCTTATTCATCTCCTGCTCCAGACTGCAGTCAGTGATGTTAGGGCCCACCATGGAGCTGTGGTGACTGTACCACTCGCTGTATTCAGCTATAGACACAGAGCCGGGATCTGTCATGTTGATCCCAGGCCAACCAGGGCCAAGCAAGTGCTGGTTAGATCCATGGGACGACTTGAGGCTTAGAAGACCCAGATTTCTGGAAGAGGTTAGAATAAAAGATTAAATATAAGGCAGGCAATATCTGTTGTGAAATGCCATTTGCTCCAATATCATTATTAATTGTGAATATCTATGAGGAATGGTCAAATATCAGCGATTATTGAATAACATTCCACCCTTGGCTCCTCTGTTGTATTTCATCAATCTTTGACGGTCATTACATGAAATTGTTTGCCTTAAATATTTTTTTTCCAATCAGCTGAGAAATTACTTTCTCACATTTAACAATTTCTTGCAAATGTGCCAGATTTGGATACATAGTTAAAGCAATACCCTGAACCTCAGGCAAAACAAGTTGCTTTACTAAATTAGATGGTTTGGTCTTTGAGAATACGGTCCTTTTTAGTTTGTTGCAATTATACAAACTTATGGGGTTGTAATAGTAGTTAGCAGCATTAGAAATAATGTGATAGAGAGTAATGTTTTTAGTCAATATTCATGCACACACACGCATACATCCGTACTCAGCCACGCAGCGTAGAGCAATGTTCTTGGCACGAAAACCCAGCACAACGAAAACCACCAGCGAAGCCAGCACAGACGTCATGAAGTTGATGCCGGAGACCATCAGTGCATCCCTGTGGCAGTTGTTATGGACTGGATTGTAGGAGGAATATGCGATAACGGAGCCATAGCCCAATCCAAGGGCAAAAAACACTTGTGTAGCAGCTTGCCGCCACACCTGCACATTACCCCAGATTTCCAGCTGAAAAATACCACAAAAAAGGGTCTCATTAAGTCAAAATTATAGCAAAGGCTACAAACTTGGAAAATGTCCTATGAAGTTTAAAATACTCTCCAATACATTTTCATTAGATTAAAAAATAATAATCAAGAAATTAATACACACACAAACACACAACGAAATTTGTGCTTACTTTAGGATAAAACATAAATGTGATTCCGTCAATCGCACCGTCCAACATCAACCCTCTGATGAGGAAAATAAAGAGCACCACATACGGGAAGACTGAGGAAAAGTACATCACCTAAGATTTGGAAAAACAAATGGAAGATGAATTCTGTGCCAGAACATTTGGTTTGGAATGACATGTGACATTTTAGGAATAATGCTTATTTGCTTTTCTGGCTGAGTGTTGGATAAAAAGTCTGATACCAATTCAATGTCTGTCCTTCACATATGATGAACACTTAGTTAACATAGCTGAGCATAAAGACAGAGAACAGGGGTATGCAGATAGCCTGGTTCAGTCTGGAGGTAATAGATTCTGCCTACCAACTTCTAAAGCTCATTAATGAAACACATTATATCTTGATTTTTAAATTTCATACCAACAACCAAGGTGTAAAAATTACAATTCACAATTATACAGGGGATGGGTTCTAAATGTTTTCTTGGCTGATCTTTAGGAGTGCTGGAAGACGGATTTTGTTACCATTTCCCCTTGTTTACAGTCTTTGTGCTAAGCTAAGCTAACTGGCTGTCACTTATATTTATTGGACATATGAGAGTGGTATTGATCTTCTCATCCAACTCTCTGCCAGAAAGCATTACCCCAGAATTCTCCGTTTTTCCTTTAACAATGATACAAGAATAAATGTGTGTATATGTTGATATAGGGATCCCTGGGCCTGGGGTGACAAAGAGAAGAGATGTTAACTTACCTTTGCAGAAGACTTGATGCCCTTGATCATAGCCAAGGAGACAATTGCCCAAGCAGCTAATAAACAGCCCGTCATGATGGGGTTAAACTCTCCGGTTTCATCGATGGAATTTGTGATGTCAAGGGCTTTCCGAAACCAGAAATATGACGTTGGGGAAGAACCTGCACATTCTTTCACTGATGATTGAAGATAGACAACATTATACCTGCATCTAGACTGTCATCTACATGAAATCCCATTTTGAATAACTTCTCAATTGCGTCAGTACCTGTGTCATTGGTGGTTACATCGATTGGACATCGCTCCCATGGCAGAGGATACTGGAAAGAATTACCCATGTAGAACAAGCTCCAAGCAATAATAACATTGTAGTAAAGAGCCACATAAAAACAGACCTAGAGGAAAAGAAAGGGTTCATGAATAAGTTATTGAATTATCAATATTTACATAGTAAGGCTTTTGCGATATGGGATACAGTATGTGCTAAGCTGTATAGTCTGAGAAAAGTTCTATGAAAGTCAACGTTTTGTTTTCCAAGTGAAGATCAACAAATCAAGGATTTTCTTTCTAATTTAATGCATTTTTAACCCAAAAGTTACAATTAACCTGTTGATATCAGTATTCTTTTAGCGTTGAACTTGACACTGACATTGATTGGGACTAACAGAGCAATGAGGCTTTTTGGAAAAGAAAAAAAGCACAGGCTTCTAAGCATACAAGTATATGCTTGTATGCTTTATGTGCACAGAAATTCTTGCTCAGTCTGTTTGCCGTGTCTGGTTTGTAGAGAAAAGTGTTATGCAACAAACTGCCAGCACTACAGTGCACTGCCTCTCTCACATTACAACATGGCAGCATGTCATTAGTGTCCTTTCTTAAGTATACATACAGTGTGGCTAGTAATAAAAAGAAAGTTGTTCACAGAGAAGTGATACAAGGTGCAATGCTATGCCTTGGCTAAGGTAAGTGGAGGAAGACAATCTGCTTATAAATCTTTTAATTCTGGGGCTCATTTTATCTTTAAAACCCAAACATGAAACAGCCAACCAGCTACCCGACTACAGCAGCCTAGCTGTGATACTATGAGTTATGAGTAATCATTTTGCAATGAGCATGTGTAAATAGGAATAAAATACAGGATGGAGAATGGATTTTATTGCTTCCCAATTTAGGCTTTTATTGGCCCCATTTGACATGTAATCCAAAGTATAACTTTTTATTCATACATGAACAGTACGATACAAAACCCAGAACAAAAACAATGGAAAAAAATAAAAATCACTCCTCACCATGCAGCTGGAGTAACCAATCCCTGCCAGCTTTGGGGAGATGTGCTTCCACACACCGATGCTGCCCTGGCGAATGCTCTGGCCAGCTGCCAACTCCATAAAAAAAAGTGGAACTCCCACAATCAGTAAAAGAAAAACATACAGCAGCATGAAGGCCCCTGGAAGGAAGGAAAGAAGATTTTAAAACATACAGACATTTATTTTTGAACATATTTTGTTGTGTACATTTCTTATAGACACTGTGCTGTTATATGTTTGTCTCATGCTTTAAATTGCCCATATGGACAAAATTGTCAGCTATTGATTTCAGGAGCGCTACCATGATGATGAACAGTCAAAACCACTGAGTTGAAACATACAATTTTTTCTTTAAAAGACACTCACCTCCTCCATTTTGGTGACAAAGGTATGGAAACCTCCACACATTCCCGAGGCCCACACTGAATCCCACTTGGGCCAACACATACTGGATCTTAGAGTCCCATGCTGGTCGGTCTGCATCGCATGTCTCAACTCCATCTGGACCGCACACAGTCGTAAGCTGAGTTTCAGACTGGCCTTCGCCCAGCCAAGCTTCGTCCTCGTTGCTGTCCAGTGGAGGTTTCTCCATCTTCACATAAACAAAGAAAAAGAAGAATGATAAACTCAGAAAGGTAGGCCTACTTATTGACATGGGACAGTCAAAGTCAAAACATAAAAGTAAACATGATATTCTATGCCAAGAAAATAAGAAAGAGTAAAAGTTATGTACTGTATAAAGAAAAAATATTCCACCCACACCTGCAAACAAAAATAATATAAAGGTAAGAATCTGGGTTCTGCACCACATGCAACACTGAATGTGTTTGAGTGCCATCACTGTCTGCAGATACCCACTAGGTCCAACTTATCGATCGGGGACCACAACAGTCTATAACAATATGAAAGGTGTACAGTGTCTGGCGAACTGGCTACAAAGAGCTGAGAGGAGGGAACGCGAATGTGTGTGGCCTCCACACCTCACCTGCCATATGAAAACACAATTGTAAGACATGTATGCTGTAACTCATGCAGCACTCCAATTCTTTATAAATATACAAGGACATGCATCATGTGGGGAAAAGTCTGTCAAAGAAGAAAGAGCCATTTTGGATCAAAAGTCAAATATTTTTGTTTTTAATTTAATTATAATCCTTACCATTTTCATGAAATCAAATTCAGTTTTTTTTTGTCTCAATGTAGCAATATTTCATTAATTACATTTACATTATTTTTTAGCATTAGTGGCGGAATCCACCGTTCCCACACTGGAGTCAAATTGCCTTCACATGCACAAGCATTACACAAGATGATGCATGCATCTAAACCAGCGTTACTGTTTTTAACTTTAGCCTCACCATCTTCTGCTCACTTTCCCCCAGCTGTATCAGAGCTCTGTAAAGTTACTGCTAATGAACACCCAGCATTTCATATTGCTTCACATTTAAACCATTCAACTGGCAAAACTCTGGTGGCTTTTTCTGTAAAATAAAATCATCATTTAAAGAATAATCATTCATCAATAATAAGTGTACAAAACAATAGTAATTTTTGCGACGCAAACCAAGACTAAAATCTCAAGGACAACATCAATAGAAATGTGTTGTTTGCTAGGAAGTACACTATATTATGCTTACACATGCTGTCAAAGAGTACATCATAATGATTCCTGCAACATTTCTAAGCCATATGTGTTATCTACTGTGGTTTATGTGAAAATTATCCAAATAAAAAGGTGATTATATTATTTAAATGATCTGCCATTGAATTTACAAAAAAGGAGCATGTCAGGTGTCACTGTTCAAATAAATAAGGAAACTCTCTATGCAAAAGAACATCAGATAATCAGACTGCACTTGAAGTACACACTGTCGCCAACTAACTGACCTCAGATGAGTGGGCAAGATCCAAAATGGCTTAACGTGTGCCAAACTGGCTTTATGACATGACCTAGCAGTACTACTGCTGGTGTCAGTGAGAATGGAAAATCACAGGAGGTGTATGACCCAAAAAGTATGTAGTTGGTCAGATAGGACACATGGCCAGATTTGACAGGTGATGTCAGAAATATGTATACACACAGAGTGATAAAAATATGCATGAACACACAAATAGAAAAAAGGGGAAGTGGGAAGAGGAGTAGCCAATAGGCAGATCTCTGGGTGAAGGATGTCTTTGGTGTTGTGTGGGTGGGAGATCCAGTGGGAGGTGTTAGGTTAACATTGGTTCACACTGTGGGTGGTGCTGAGGCGCATATGTGCACCATGTGGTGGATATAGTTGGCAACAAGGCAGGAGGCTTGCTATTAGAAGGCTTTTAGGATTGAGGACCTATTTATCAAGAACCAACACAGGCTTTTGTTGTAGTAGTGGTGCCACATGTATGTTAAACACCATCTAATGTTACCTCAAGAGCTGAAACAATAAGTTGATTGAGGGATATGTCAGTAATTGGGATAATGTATCTGCAATAATTATGATAAACAAGTAATGATTCTTTATTAGTGTTCTTTATTAAGCACATAAACCAGAAAAATCACTTTCTCCAGCGTCTTTGGGTTTTGGATTGTTAATCAGACAAAGCAAGCCATTTGAAGATGTAGATTATACTATTATACATTAATTGATTAAAAAAACTGCTAGTTACAGCCCTAGTTGCTTGCAGATTCAGTGGATAGTAATTGACGAAGGTTACCTGAATCTTAATCAGTATTACTATTTTGTGAACTGATAAGAGTACGGCTATCAGATGTGTGAGTAACCTTGGTGGTGTAGCGCTTTCCTTTCAAAGAAAAAACTAAATGCACTTCAAAATGACTGAAAATGACAGAACCAAACTTAATCACAAAATTAATATTGAAACAAACCTTTGCATATACAGTATGTAGATACAGTTCAACTCAAGTTTACGAGTTTGAATATTTCAGTGACTCCTCAAATGCTTCTCAACAACACGGCAAGCATGTGCCAGGTAGTCGTGTAGTTTGTCGAATCATTTTACACACAATTGTACTTTGTTTCAAATTGAGAGGCCCAGGTATTTCCTGTTTATTTCTGAAACTGGGAAAAAACTGCAAGCTTATTCTTTAGTTCCCGGTGCCTTGCTACATTCTTTACGCACACACACGCACGCACACACACACACACACGCGCGCGTACACGCACGCACGCACACACACACACACACACACACACATTTTAAGAAATGGACTTTAGAATTTTTAGAATTTGTGCAGATATAGTTTACTGGATCATATCTGACTAAACTATCATTTCATCAGATAAACTGTAAATAACTACAGTCAGAATTACATTAATATTTCTTAATAATAAAAAAAAAACATCTGTAATGTAACGCAATGCATAACCTGCAATAACATGTTCAACCTTATTAAAACTGCTACTTTGTATATGTCGTGGAGGTATGTAGAGGACCAATATAATACATCATGACAAACATGTGCCTCAGTTTGCAGACACCCTAACCCTCAACAAACAGCCAGAATAAAGACCCTTTCACTCATGGAATTTTACATGTGGATGTCATGTTGGAAAAAGAGACTTTTTTTTTTTCTTTGCTTCTGTAAATATCTCTTTGGCAATCTGCCTGCTCAGGACCTTTTAACATTTCTGAAATCATCCATTATGCCTCAAGAGTAAATTAAACAATCACATGTATCAGGCCATTAAAAAACTTGCCATATATTCAACTTATTTTCAACACAGCTGCTACAGGATAAATATTAGATTGCAAAATTGACGTAAGAAAAACAGGAATGGAACAAGAGCCAAAACATAACTGTAATGTCTTGTATTTAAATAAGTAGTTCACAAGATCTATCGCAGTGCTGATGTCGACACGTGCAACTACAATTGCAGAAGAAGTAAATGTGAAGGATTTAAAGAGGTAGCATAATAACAAGGCGATCTACTATTAAATGAATGACAGCTGTAGCACAACTGCACCTAGAAGATGCAGAATGAGAGCTACAGCATATTAACAGGTATAATCGACCAGCAACATGATGTCCATCAAAACAAAGTTTAATCATTTTCTCTACCTGATTCGCCATGTTTTAAGGATGAAATATATCTCAGTATACATTTATCTAAAGCCAACACCCTGCAGAGGCATACACTAGTAAATACACATACAACACTCTTTCCCCAGCATGTATAAACACGATATAAAAAGGTGCCTTTCAGCTTCAACTTGAGGTTGTTTATATCCACATCAGATTTGATTGTTATCAGTGCGCCAAAATAAAGGGACTGCATTTATTGTAAAAAAAAAAAAATCAACATAGACTTAAAATGAATAAGTAATACAATTCAATATTTGGTCTTTGCTGCTGTCTATGTCTATGTCTATCACAATAGCTTATATAGAAGCCTACACTGACAGTTGTTGTGGGTTTTGAAACATATCTGTGGCTGAGCATATTGAGCAGCATGGGTGTGTGTACAAAAATTGTACAGAAAATCAGCTGCATACCCGAGATTATCGAAAGTGAGGCAAACCACAGCCTTAAAGCCTATTCATGACTGGATAAGTAACACAAGAGTAACGGCAAATTATACAACAAAATAGGCTACATGTAGGCCTAAGTTACGTCCAACACATACAACAAGAAAAAGGTAAAGCCACGCACATTGCAAAAATTGAAAAATAAGACCATACGGATTTTGCACATTAGAACTCTTTGAGTCACGTTAATAAAGTGTTAAAACCTTTGTGGACATACCATGCTGACAGCACGGTCCAAGAGAGGAGTGACTAGAAGTCTTGGTGTTGGTTTCTCTGCTCGTCACTTTGTCCTTCTCTCACAAGGTTACCCTTTCTCTTCCTTAGGATTTGCCAATATTCAGGCTACCAAATATAATCTGCTAAGGAAGAAAAGTCTCGACAATGTATGCAAGTTTTAATAACTTGCGGCCACGTTTCTTGCGCTGAAAAAAAACTTTGTCGTCGCCAACCCGAGAAGTCATAAAGGAGAAGTAACCGCAGATGAAGCCAATGGGAGGACTGAGAGGGCTGAATAGCCCTTCCCCTAAACTGTGGAGCGGGGCAGGACAACACTATAATACACACTACTGTCGGTGTTACTGTGTGTAGCTGTTGTGTAGCTGTTGTCAGTATGCTATATTTGGGCAATTAGGGTAGCCTACTACAGGCGATGACTGCATCTTTTGTATATCTTTAGTATGAAAAGTAAAATACATTCAGTGTCCAGAGCCGTCCCATACAGCAGTTTAATGTTGTAGCTTTGTCAGAGGGAGATTAGCCTGTATTTCATGAACTAACAATCAAGTCAAGTCAACCTGCAATATGTGCCAGACATACAGAGCAATTAAAAATGCGTTTCTGTCCGACCCACGGTGCAATAAGGACATGTACAACAAGTAGGCCTATACAGTTTTTTTCGAATGCTTTTAAGCACTATATTTTGAAAAAAGGGACCAGTTTTTCTAAACACTACACACAATTAGCACCAAATGACACTCTTACCAGATTTTTGTCTAACCAACTGCATACTGTTGGGCAAAATGAAAAACACTCTCATCTTTAGTACGCTTTGCCATAATAGTAAAATAGTTCAAATTGTAAAAATAAAAATAAAAATAAAAATCTTCAGATTGTTCACATGAACAGAAATGTTTGCAGATACACACACGCTGTTGAAGCATTTATTTTTAAATTTTTCACCAAAGAAGCACACAGCAGATTTACATTGGACTGAACAAAAATATGCTCACAAAAAACAATACACTGAAAATGTGCAGGAAAAAAATAATAAAATAAATATATATATATATATATATATATATATATATATATATATATATATATATATATATATATATAAAAGAAACAAGAAAATAATTAGGTAGTATCTTGCAGCACAGCTGGGTCTGGCCCCAAAGCCTTGTCCACATCACAGGCAATATCTTCCCTTTCTAGACATCGAGGGAAGAAACACCTTGAGTGCCTTATCCATATCACACCCACAAGAAATGGTGGGTAGTCAGCAAACCAGTTTTGGACTGATGCTGCACGATGAAAGCTAACTTTTTCCCATACTAAAACTTACCAGTTTCTTGGAGTCTGTCCAGAAATGTGAGAATATGGGCTGTGTTGTATGGTCCAAGGTTGGCATGGCGGGGGAGGACATCATACGTATTGGAGATGGCACCGCACATTGTGACTATCCAACCACGTTGGCCTGGAACATCTATAATGGTTCTGTGGCCAATGACATTTCTCCCCCTTATTCTGGTCTCCGCTAGGTTGAACCCAGCCTCATCTATAAAGATGAACTCATGTGGGATTTCATGAGCATCCAAGTGATCCCTGAAATCAAAGATAAAAAAATCAGTCAATATGGTTATCCATATATAACATACAACATTGTTATCCAGTACACTGGGAAACAATGTTGCGTGTAGTGTACTGCTGCAGTCAATATTGTACTTACATTCTCATTTGCTCGTCTGAGCTCTTTGTTTCTTTGAGAGTTTCTCTCAAACGGCAACGTATAAAGTTGTTTCATTCTGATTTGGTTTCACCAAATCAAGCCAGAATGCAAGCCAATGTGGACAGACTGACTCGTTGAATGTTGTTGAATATGGTGTTGTCTTGGATGATGTGGCTTTGAATTTCTGGTGATCTGATTTCATTATAGTCCACAACCAAGTTTACAATGGCAACTTCCTGTACCCCAGTGGACAATTGGCCCCTTCCTCCCATATTGTTGCATCTCTCACTCCTTCAGAAAAAAAATAAATATAGGGCTTAGACAATGCAGCCTAAAGATATTTCCCCCACAGTAGAGTATTGTACAGTTAGAGTATGACATCAGCCATTCATGAAGTAAACAGGTGTCACCAAACTGATACTCTATGACATGGGGTGTACTACATTGGTTACATACCTGTACTCCAGTCTAAATGTCCGGATGACACAGGCGGCAGTAAAATGGCTCAAGTTGGGCTGCACTCTCTGTCCAGACGCTTGCAGTGTCAGCCCATGGTTGATGACATGATCAACTAAGGTTGCTCTGATTTCATTTGAAAGTTGTCTTCTTTGGCCATGAACTCCTCTACCAGCTCTACCCCTACCTCTAACTCTTCCTCCCCCTCTCATTCTCACCCTCCCTCTTCCTCTTCCTTTCTCTGCAATGTCTTCCATTGTTGTTGTAAAAAAAAGGTGGTCTTTTCATAGTGCTTACTTGAATGGCAATGTTTTCAAATGGTAAACATCTGTTCATACCATACCATACCATATCATACCTGTTGGCTGAATGCCAGGAAATATCTACTCGAACTGTGTGGAAAAATTTGCTAAGATGACTCTAACTTGCAGGCACCAATTAATTAATTCAGGAATCCACAATTTGTACGTATTAAGGGTCTCATGACACGATGCTCTTTGGATGCTTTTATATAGGTCTCTTAGTGGTCTCCTAATACGGAATCAGTAGATTCAGTCCCTCAATGAGCTTTCCTTAGTATGTGCCATTTCTGAGTCTGTAGCTTTTGAGGAGTCTAACAGATCCCAAAACAGTAATCCTAAAAAAACTTAAAGTAGCCTGTAGGTCTAGTACTGGTGTTGGGAAATTTGTACTACAAAAATGTTTTATTGGCACAGAAAAGGATCATTGCCCTAAAGAATGGTGCATGAAAACAAGCCTCTGTGGTTATACAGCTGAGCTAAACAAATGACATCTTCAGCTACCTGTTGGCTGAATGCCAGGAAAATATCTGCTCCAACAGTGTGGATTGTTGGATTGGATTCTACAAGTCAAAGCTTAGATTGAATGCAAGGCTCACAGCGGTACACTAAACTGATTGTAGAGATCATTTTAAAAGTTCATAGGCTGAGATGAAACCTGTTGCTGCGCAAAGTTATGTGTATTGTATCAACAGTGTAACATGCAGAGCTGCTGCTGACATTTTCTGTTCACACAAACCTTTATTTTATAGTCAGCAGTGGAGCTGTTGACCTGACAATAATTGACCCAAAGCAAGGAAAGGCTATACACAAATATGCCTACACCCCACCAGAGTATTATTGCTGCTGTCAAATGTGTCACAAAGTCAAGACACAATTTGAACCACCAAGAAAAGGCTAGATAGAAGTGCTTGCAACATAGTCTGTTCACTGCAAACCCAATCCCCACAATTACTGCAAAATTGCATGTCCTGTTTTTACTTATAGAAATGAATTAAAAACTGCTAACAGTGTAGTGTAAACAGTGGTATACCTATAATATATTCATCATAGTATCAGTGTAGTAATTTAGATATGGTGAATGTCTGCAGTATGCAGAGCCAAAACTCAAGGCTTTTTGGAACAAAAAGAAAGTATGAAGCATAGAGTTAAATCCATTATGCTTGCGGTTGTGTGGTAGACCCGTTCTCCTCTACACTTCCTAATACCATCAACTTCTGGATATTCAGATGGACCACATGTTTACACCTCCTGGACCTGTGCAACAGTCAAACATGAGGAGAGCAGCAAGGACAGATGGAGTGACCTTTAACAACCAGTTGATGTCACTATTTACCAAGAGCTCAGTTACTGTAAACAATTTCATTTGAGTATACTTAGACAGTGAGCACATTTGAAGAATAGACAATTGTGAGACAACTTTAATAAAATGGGATATTTCGTGTGAAATTGTTTTATTAATGCATGTGGTTGGTAGTTGGCTGTGTGGCCATAAAAGGAAGCAATGTTCAGATAGATAATTTATATGATTTCTCCTTTGAGAAAAATCCCCAAAAACTATTGTATGTAAATTTTCAATTTATTTATACCTTCAACCTTCCATTACCCCTTTCACTTTTGACCATTTTCATGCCCTATTCTCAAGCAAAACTTGATGTCAGTGAATTTGTGGAGCTGGGTTTTTGAGGAATACTTTCTTGCATTTCTGGAATTGCATATGTTGCAGATCATATAGCCCCTTGGCACAAGCCACAGGCGGTTGATGATAGAAATGCCAGTCGTAAGGAGGGGGAGGTTCACAAATATGTAGAGAGAAGAATGGGAGGGAGCATGTGTGAGTCTTTGAGAGAATCAGACGAGATTGAAAGCCACAGCGATTACTATAACTGCAAAGGGAAAGCCAGGCTAGTTTTTCTTGTTTCTGCATGTGTCAAGAAGGTAGAATTCTTGTGTAAACAGCTCAGCTTAGTGCTCTTACAACTCAGCATCAGGATTGGTCTATATACCCTGGATTTAAACACTCAAACTGCACTAAAAGGCTAAAAGGTACAGTGATGTATCTAGATTCTGTGTGTTAACTTTGTACAAACAAGGTGTGTGTGTGTGTGTGTGTGTGTGTGTCGTGTGTGTGTTTGAGAGAGTGTTAGAGAGGCAAGTATAGTTGTCGTAGATAGAGAGCTGGTGTCAGTATGTTGCTCAGAAGAGACTTTTGGATACATAAGCATACTTAATTATTAATATTGTAATTGCATGAAGGGCTTTATCTGCGCAATGTGCATTTTATGATAAATTGGTAATGCTTAAAAACAGTTTATGCAGTATTCATTACTTCATCAGTATGTTGGAAGATGAGGAAGAGAGATGTCAAAGCTACAATGTGTTTGCAAATCACAAACTTATTATAACAAACAGATCAAACTATATTTTGCTGGTACAGTTTAGTTGTACAGTTTTGGTGGTTGTGTTATCGAGATACCATACGTCTCGTGACAGGTTTTTCTTGTTGGGTGCATCCGTTACATCTATGTGGTTGTACGGGTGTAAATACTTTGCATTCCTACAATCTTGTGGAACGTCACAATCTAAAAAAAATTTCATTTTCAATGTAAACATTTACCTAGAATTTTTTTTCATTATAGCACCTAAGCCTTAACCCTGATTGTACATACATCGCTGATTTTACTCCGTCTGCATCCACACACAAGAGATGTCTGCATCACCGCCTCCGGTGGCCCCTAGAAAGCATTCAGGTGTCAGAGTCATGATAATGCCGGGAGAGCAGCCTCCTCCTAGTGGCCTGCCCATCTACACAGATTTTGGCAAAGGTATATTCATCTGCCTAATGTGTATGCGTATGTGTGAGCCTCTGCTCTTGCCACAAATATGTGTTGTCTCTCTCTGCACTTGTTGTCCTGGTGCTTGCAACTGACCAAATACAGCAGGCTTGGTTCTATTCATGTGTCCAAGTTTGCTTTAATGGCTTTGTTCTTCCTCTGCTCAGAAAAAGATACCAGTGGGGAGTCAAATTATACACCTCTATTGAATGCAGAGAGAGAAGTGGTATGTACATGCATAAATCATTTTGATATTATGTTTTTATCTGTGTATTAAGGCAAAAGGGTTTGAAAATAAAGCTTACAAATAATCAATAGGATGTTAAAGTAAAATGAGAGGAGGCCACCTGTGCAAAGAAGCTTAAAGAAAGTATGTGGTCCCATCAAGTTTATGTCAGTGTACTGTATTTATGCACAATCACAACAGCAACCATGCATGAGAGGAGACATAATATAAGTGTTGGTAAGGCGATATGGATGGAAATGTGAAATTGTCATTCTTAAGTATGTAACAGATAAGTCTTGAGGCTTTGCATGAGAGGTGTAGATCATGAAGACAATTTAATGTGTCTATACATTTAGTGAGTGTTTACATTGTGAACAGAGGACATTAACATATGCTGATGTCAAATATGTAATGCATATGATGTTTGGAATGAAAAGAGTTATGTACAGTATGTTAGTTTATACAATACAATACATTATTTTAGACTTTTTAGTAGACCTTTTACTATTCTGTTTACTGATATTAAAATTAACCACTAGCAGCCGTACAATAGCCATATTAAAAGTTAATACAATATTTAGTTGCTGTGAAAAGAGGCAGTGGGGATTTAAAGTTGAGCAAGAGCATGTGACAGATAGGAAAGAGGGGATTTGATTCATTACTGACTCCTGAGTAAATGGCAGGGGCCACCTCTGGAAGTTTTATTGACCAGGCCCTCATCATCACTGAGCCAATGTGTACAATAGTTATTTACTGCAATCCAGGACTACACCAGGGACCCCCTACTACATATACTATATACCATTAAGTTGCATATTAAACTGGCCCTACAAAACATGCAGGGCGGTCTTCAACCTTTATACATACCTTTTATTACATAGAATACTAAGCTATTACAGAAATAATTGTTGGCATGCTTTTATAAATCATCTTTTAATGTTAAACATACATGTGTCACAGTGAATCCTTATTAACTGTGTCTGTGGAAGGCTGCCTTAGTAATTAAGCAGAGGGGATTTATATTTGCTAATACAGTAATACTGTATGTTGGATTCATTAGAATTTTTGGAAAAACCAAAAATAATTTGGAGCCCCCCTGCAGTGACTCTGAGGACCCCCCCCCCAGGCATTCCAGACCCCCTGTTGAAGATCTCTGCCTTAGAAGACTGCACATCAATCAATAACTATTTTACACATTCTCAAATATTTAACAGTATAAGCATTACAAATGTATTTATTGCAGGGCTATTGCTTTGAATTGCATACACATGCTTTAGCATATCATATGTTATATGCAGCTTTTTAGTTTCACCTCCTTGTATGTTGTTTGACTCACTAATACCTTATTAAATTACCAGTAATATTAATTGTTAACTTAAAAAAATCACTTGCTAAATGGCTAAAACACAGTATTTTTCTTCAGGAGATTCTGAATCACTGCTTTGACGATGTGGAGCGATTCATGTCACGCTTGCAGCAGACGGCTGAGGCCCAGAGTGTTCTCAACCAAACGAGGAAGAAGAAAAGCAGAAAGAGCAAGAAGAATAAGGACCAAGATGGTGAGAGCTGTTCTTCCATTGTATCAGCTAACTACCGTAGTCATAGTTTAATTAGAATGGTCCCTTTGGCCCAAAAATATGTACAGTAGTTAGATGATATGTCTAGCGTGGGTTTAAAGTTTGAAGAAAGGGCTATCAGCTGGCGGCAGAGAAGGACAGAAAGACGCTGAAGATGCTTGGCAGGAGATTTGGTAGTGCTGGCTTCTGGTAGGCCTGCAGAAGAAGAGTAGAGGCAGGAAACTGGAAACAAAGGCATAATATTGGCACACCATTTTACATGCTGGAAGCTGCGCAACAGGCGTGGTGCCAAAAAGTCCTACAGATGATTCTTAAAATTCTTGCCTATAGCAAGCATGAACAAGAAACATGACAGAGAGCTTACTGAAGCTGGGGCCAAGACAATCCTGGGACATTAAGAAGCACTATTAAACAATATTTTTAAAAACTTCAATTAATTTCAAATAAGCATTATTCACTAGTTAATTCTGTTGGGTTGTGGCCATCCAGTTGTATGAACATGGTATATCCTGTTTGCATCCTGTTTGATTATGAATACATAAGTTAACACAATGGCATTTTTTTACTGGGACATGAAGATTATTAGAAAGGACAGCAAGAAGATTTGGTTTCCTCATCATGGGACACTGTAAATTGCAAGTATGCGAATAGGAGTTTGAGTCAATCTGTCCTCGCCCTGTGTTGTCAGAGGCAACATAACCAGGGTGTTTCCCAGGTTTCTGGTCAGTGTTTGCTGGGATAGGTGTGGCCCTAGATAAGACTAAGGGCATTGAACATATAAATGTATTAAAAATGAAATAGAAGATTGTTATTAGTTACAACCACTGGCTTTGTTTTGTGGGAGTACTTGCTGGAACACGCTAGAACAAGCACTCCACACCTATTCTTGAAGACTTCATAGCGTTTCTGTTTTTCTCCTTTAGAACCTGCTATATAACTTGTATTTGGCGGCTTACAAATTGTTCTAGATAATTAAAAGACTTAACAAACATTTGTGATTGTTGTTTTGTGTCTGTGTTTCATATGTTAACTGTTAAGTTGTAGCTGTAATGGTACTCTTCTGTGTGCAGATGATTTGTTGACCCTGAAAGCTTCTCCTCCATCAGAGGAAGAATTTGTGGACATCTTTCAGAAAATCAAGTACTCCCTCTGTCTTCTGGTACATTAGTCATAATTGAGCAATAAGTAACTCTGGAAATGTACAAGTAAATTATGGTAAAACCTTTGCAAATGTAAACTCGAATGACCCATTTTGCTGGTTTATTTAGGACCGTCTAAAGTCATCCATCACAGAGCCTGATGCACCAGAACTGCTCCATCCCATCTTTGTGCCTCTTCGACTGGTGAGCCTTTCTAATGTTTCATTTACTAGTTTCTCTTTCTGTGATACTGACTCTAGCAACCATTTCTTTCACAGATGGTGAGAACCACTGGAGGGCCAGGGTTAGGTGCATCAGTGGTCAGTCCTGCTATGACCAGTGGTGCTGTTTCACTGCTTCAGAAGCACCTGACTGAGGAGGAAAAACAGCTGTGGACTTCTTTAGGACCTAACTGGATTTCAATCTGGTCCGTGTTTTGTGTGTGTAAATCTTGGTTTGTGAGTGTGTAATGTGGCTCTAACAAAATCTTCTTGCACTTTTTCCAGTTCACACCTTAGTGTGTCTGGTTCTACATACTCACCTGTCTTCCTGGATGGGTGGCAGCCTCAGGCCTATAACTCAACTGGCCAGCTTATTGAAGATCCCATCACGTCGCAGCACAAACAAGATGCTTTGCGAGAAAGTAGGCGGGCGCAGACTTTACATGACCAAGCTCAAAGGACAGCAGAGGGCCCTGGTGCAGGCACTTATGAAGGGTAAGTCTGTAGGCATTTAAATAGTGTTACACATCAAGGCATACTTATGTTTTCATTGCAGGAGGAACCAGCCAAAAACTTTCCTAATGGTTACAATTGACAGTATATTGCCTAATAAAATCAGTCTGGAGGTTATAAAGTCTTAGTATAACTTGTGTCAATGTCTCACATTAGAAATTAGGATAATGCTATCTGAATTTTATAAATGGGTTCACTTTTTTTAGCATGTTGCATATTATGTTTTAAATTACATTTCTATTTCAGAGAAGGAAATGGGCTCCCACCAGAGGGTGAGAGACTTTACTTCTGCAGTTATGACTTTGTGGCTAGAAACAGCAGTGAGCTTTCTGTCCTACAAGGAGAAACATTGGAGGTACACACCCATAATTAGAATTAGATAGGTGGAGAAGTGGTACCACACCTGTAAAAGTAGATATATTCTTGGAATGTATCACAAAACTTGACTGAACTTTCTTTAGGTTATTGAGTCGTTAAAGAGATGGTGGAAGTGTCGGAATCGCTTTGACCAGATTGGATATGTCCCCTCTAATATCCTGGAGCCTCTGTCTGCACTGAATAACACTGGGAGAGACATCCCAGTGGTTCGCAGAGAGTCAAAGGTGCAAGTACAGACACAACACAAACATCCAGAGTTTTGATACAGTGCCTCAAACATTGCACACACACTGGGGCTTTTTGTCTTATGCAATCTCAGTTTTTATTAATTCTTGGCTTTCCACAACAGAAGACGCCTATTTACCCTCGGACCAAGTACTTCTCATATGCTCCTCCAAGCCAAATTGGGACCAGTCCTACTGCTACAAGCCAAATGCGACCACAGAGTATGGTTTTACCATCTACAACAACACAGAAAGAAAACAGTGAGCGAGGTAACATGCCTATACATGTTGAATATGAGCAATGGTAAATTGTGTGTACAAACAATACTAAAAAAGAGCTTGTTGAAATATCAAGTTCACTCAGGAGCTTCTTATGTACTTTCAACATATAACAGCAGGAGCAGTTAGCACTGTTTCTCATCTGTCACTTAAGTGCTACTAAAGTCCTGTCTTCAGCAGACACACATAACTTTATTAAGATGCTCCTCCTAACATTTTGTTGCATAAAATTCCAAGAGGAAGAAGGTGAGTGTCGTGCCTGTGTAGCTCCATGGGACAACTTGCCACATGACACTGATGTCTTTGATACAATAGTCTTTGAGTTAGTAAATTGCGTACGCTCTTTTGTTGATATTTGGTGCAATTTAAGTCCTACAAAACACTGGGATAATGCTGATAGTAAATACAGAGATAACTGGCCTTACACAAACTTATAAATTATTAGAGATTTTGTTACACCAATTTTTGTAACACCTTACATGAACACTAAACACAAAACAACCCTGGAGGTTGAGCACTAATGTTAAATTTGGGAATTGTGTTAAATTGGTTTGTGTGTGTGTGTGTGTGTGTGTGTATTTTGTATTATATTTGCAGTCCTAAAAATGAATGACGAGCTTCATCGGCGGTTAGCTGGTAAGAGAGACTCAGTCCGTCCGCTGGTGGTTCCCCGCACCACTGACACTTCTTCTCCCCTGAACTACCAGTCATCATCTGCCGAGGTGGAGGCCTGGCTCACCGCCAAAGGCTTCAGTCAGCAGTGAGTGTGCATTGATGGAGGAAACTCCAGCTCAAACAAAAACCTGATTTAGAACAAGTCTAGTTTGTAGAACCTAGTAATCAGTTAGTG